>CM053031.1:130626140-131226140 GCA_028564925.1 Lithobates sylvaticus
ATACTACACATTGGACCCCCCTCTCTCCTTTATCACCCTCGTTATCATTAATTGGTTATCAGGAGTATTTCAGTTCCTGGTTGGAGTGGATACAGGGAGATCGACCTGCCCAAAGTGATATTACACATACAGCGCTGCTAGGCCTGTGGAGGCCGCTGCTGGAGGTGAGAGGCTGGGGGAAACAGTGGGGAGCACCCTGGATGACACAGAATTCACTGGATGGATGGATGCACAGAATATCACCATTTATATTTGTTTATAGACAGTTTATGGATGGTTTACTATTGAGGACTATCATAGTGGACCTGCTTCACATTATTTGTGTTGTTTTTTTTTGGAGTCACTTGGAGTGGAAGTCACTAATTAATTTTATATTTTTATTTTTGGCACTTGCACTTTATATTTATTCATTACCGTTATTACATATTTATTGCATTGATTTATATTCATTATTTATTGATTGGCACATTATGCTGGAGAGGAATTGCACACTATTTATATATTTGAATACTGTTGGGGAATAATCCTTTCCCCTTAGATATTTCAGTAATTTCAGATTTTTTACACATATTTTTGTGGAAATATTTGCACTTATTTGCGCATGAGGATTTATTTGCACATCAATTCACATGCAATATTATTATTTTTTACATTTTATGTATTAGATTTGAAGTATTCACTGGCACATGAAGTTTTATGCATACCAGGCATATTAATTTTCATGCAACTTTTTTGCGACTTTTATGCGATTTTACCCTTATTCCATGCGATTCATATTTTTTTGTATTTTATGTATTTATAAATTTTACAAGGTAGCGCCACATATCTTTTATATCAATACCTATACTGTGCGGTATTGTATCAATACCTACACATTTATGTTGGCAGCTTGCTAGTTTAGTTGATTACAAAGTGAGGTTGTGCGCACTAGTTACACCCATTCTTTACTAAGTTACATACTCTCATATTACTAGCGCAGCACACCATGGAAGTTTTTTTAGTTTTTTAGCAGATAGAACACTTGATCTAGATGACATTTTCGAGAAACAAGAAGCAAACAATGTAGGTGATATGGAAAATGCATTTAGGAAAATGGGCCACCTAATGGAGAAAAATATTAATGCATGGTGGGATATAGCATCGCATGCAAAATATATTAAAGATAAATTAGTACCCAGGATATTGCGATGGGATGTAACCATTAATGACGGACGGATAAAGAGTCAACAGATGAGTGGTTCCATTTTTTTAATGATAAAGGACTGTAACTACTAGATTTTTTAATAAAAAGAAAACAAAAGAAAATTAGATTATTAGACAAAACTATAGAAGAAATTAAAGTTTCCCTAGAGCCATTAAAGGAAACACCTGAATTTATAACATTGTCTAAACAACTAAGTAGAGACACGGAACAGAAAGACAAAGAAACAACCTCCAGAATAAAGAAAAAATTCCAGAGGGATGTAAAAGATTTTGAGGATGACCTCCTGTTCAAATGGCAGAATAAAATAGAAGAAACAGTCATCAATTCCAATAATAGTTCCCCGGTAAAAGAAGTAAGATTAAACCTTAATCCCAAAGGGGAAAAAGCGGATGAAATGCCACCTATAAATCACATACAGGGAAACTACAATACATACAACACACCCAAACAAAAACAAAGGTGGAATGGGAACAATAATTGGAAAAAAACATTTTGGAAAAATAATGCATATAATAACAATAATAATGGGAGACCATATCATCAGCCCCCTTATGGCAGAAGATCACCCACACACCCCTGGAGGAATCGAGAACAAAACTATTATATGGATAGATCGGGGAGAGATGATAGATTAGGTAGGAATGATAGACATTATAAGTATGATGATAGAAGAGGCAGATCCCCCCACAATAATTATTATACAGTTCCCGTGTATAATAAATTTGAACACCTAAGAAGATACGATGATGGGAGATCACCAGGATATCAAAGACTACAACAAGAAGGACAAATACGAGAAAGGACCCCACATCGTTTTTTAGATCAGAGACGCCGAGATTCTCAGAGACGTCATTATCAAGAAGATCCACCACGAAGACCCGACAGACAGACCCCAGATCACAATCCAAGCAGAAAGATGAAAAAAGGAGAAGACAAAAAAGAGGAACACCAGAGAGACAGAGACAGGGAAGAAAGGCTGAGAAAGACACCAAGGAGATTAATAGACAAGAGAGGTGGAAGAAACGAAAAACGAGAACAGGATGCCGGGCAGGAATCAAGAAGCAAAAGGAAAAGAGAGTAGTAGGAGAAGAGATCATCAACATAAGTGGAGTAGAACTAACCCAAGAAGAAATCAAAGTAATAGATAAAGGGCTGAAGTTTGCTCCCAAAAAGAACCTCAACAAGTTTAATACATACGTGGACATTAACAAATTCATAAGAAGTTTAAATATTAAGAAATATATGCTAAACAGTTCACAAAGTGGTAGAGGAACAAAACTACCTGAAAATAATGGCATCGTATTCAGTAATCTACGTAACATATCTCTCTTCAATCCACCCCCATGCAATGATGGCCATATAGAGGTGTTCAAAAAAAAATGGTTTTGAAAGATTTGCAAGAACTGAAAGTCAAAAAAGTATTTGACCCAGGAGACATAAAAAATGGCATAAGAAATCTGGAATCCAGGAAGGACATTGTAATAAGACAAGCAGACAAGGGTGGAGCAATAGTCATCCAATCTAAAGAGGATTACAATGAAGAAATATATCGCCAATTGAATGACGAAACTACATACCAGAAGCTACCAAGCAATCCAACAGTAAGATATAAAAAGGAACTAACTCGAGTGATCCAAAAGGAATCGGAAAAGGGCTTACTAAATAAGAAGGAAAGTAGATACCTACAACCGAATGTATGTCGAGTACCAATAATATATGCAGTTCCCAAGATACACAAAAATAATGAGAAACCACCGGGAAGGCCTATAGTAAATGGAATTAATTCTGTCTGTGCAAGAATAGGGGAATATATTGACGGCTTTTTACAGCCTGTGGTAAAAAAAGACAAAATCTTATCTACGTGATACAAAACATCTTATCCAACTACTAAAGGATATAACCTTAGAAGATGGCCCTGTGTACTTGGCAACTGCAGATGTCGCGTCCTTATACACCATCATAAACCACGAGGAAGCGATTAAAGCCACAAAATGGGCTTTAAGAAACCTGAGTGACTTGAAATGTAAACAGAGACGATATTTACTGGATTGCTTATGGTTTAGTCTGGATTCAAATTACTTCTGGTTCAATAATGTGTACTACAAACAGATATGTGGCATCGCTATGGGAGCCAAGTATGCATTGAGTGTAGCCAATTTATACATGTCAGAGTGGGAAGAAGAATGTCTATATAATAACGTACCACCACAACTCACCTTATACAAACGCTACATCGATGACATTATAATAATATGGTCAGGCAACAGAGAAAGCTTAATGGACTTCTGCTTTAATCTTAATACAAATGATAAAAATATCAAACTTACCTGGGAGATAAGCAGTGACTCAATTAACTTTTTAGACTTAGTTATTATGAAAGAAGAAAGAAATCTTAATACACAAACCTTTTTTAAAACTGTAGATAGAAACAGTTACTTGCCCCTAGACAGTTATAACCACAATACTTGGTTAGAGAATATACCAAAAGGACAACTTATTAGACTAAGACGTAACTGTTCCGACAAACACATTTTTTAAAAACAAGCGGGAATGATTGGTGAGAGGTTCATACAAAAAGGTTACCAGAGTGAATTTATAGAAGAAAAAATAAGAGTTGTAGCCCAATTAGATCGAGAAATTTTGGTACAAGATACCCTCAAAAGGGAAAATTAACAGGAACGAGTATCAATAGTTATGGACTATAATGTACACTATAAAAAAGTAGAGAAGATTTTCAAAAAATACTGGGACATTATACGAACCGACCGTCATCTTAATACCATTCTACCTCAAAAACCTAAGTTTACTTATAGGATGGCCCCAACCCTTAGAGATAACTTGGCAAAAAAAGGTACTTGATCCCCCTACAAAGAAACCTTTCTCATTTTTTGAAGGGAAAGGCTTTTACCCTTGTAAATATTGCTATGCTTGCCGACATACCAAGAAAAGTAAAAAGAAAAAATTAAAAGAAAAACAGTTACACAAAAAAACTATACAATAGATGACTTTATTACATGTCGCAGTTAAGGTGTAGTCTATCTTATGGAATGTCATATTCAATACATAGGCAGGACAAAGAGAGAATTGTGGAAGAGGCTTAGAGAACATGTTCAAAATATAAAGAAAGGGTACGATAAGCATAGCCTCTCTAGGCACTATGCTAAGTACCATATCTGTTTTATAACAAACTACTGAGTCTTTTACCTAATATTAAGTCCATAAGCCCCCATTAGGAATTCTTTGATTTTTTAATTATCTAATTTTTTACTATTATGTATTTTTATTTTATGGGATTTTTATATTTATACATTTTTTAACATCTGTTGGGTCTATTTTTTTTATCATATAGCCTATCCAACATATGTATAATGATATTTTAAGGTTATATATGAGTTAAATCAAGAAGAATTTTTTTTATTTTTTAATAATTTTTTTTTTATTATTTTTTATCCACTAGATTGCATTTGAGCGGTCTATGTTGGAATTTCAGTATATTTTAATTGTACTAATTTGCCATATCCACTAGATGTCACTGTGGAGTAATATGAGATGTTTCCAGTTCCAAATATTAAATTTAACCACTGGAGGGCGCCTGATAATTAGCATAGTTTTTATATATATATATATATCGGTTTTATTTAAGTTTATTTGTATAAATAGAAGATCATTAAAAGTTATAAAATGAAGGCTCCATACTGACATTTAGAAATAATTAAATATATCAAATGGAATCATAGAGGAGCAGCGCCGCTGCTGTGTTAGCAATAGAGAAGCATATATAAAGACTGACAGACACCTGATTCCTTGACCCTTTGAAAAAGTCACGTGCTCAGTGACGATACGCATCAGGGAAGGAACCAGGTGTCAGTGTTTTGCTTCCGGTCACGGCCAAGACCGGAAGCGTCTGTTGTCTTCATCGTCTGTGACAAGTTTTTAATGCAAGTTATTATGTTTGTTTAAAAAATATTTTACCGTCATACTACACATTGGACCCCCCTTTCTCCTTTATCACCCTCGTTATCATTAATTGGTTATTGGGAGTATTGCAGTTCCTGGTTGGAGTGGATACAGGGAGATCGACCTGCCCAAAGTGATATTACACATACAGCGCTGTTAGGCCTGTGGATGCCGCTGCTGGAGGTGAGAGGCTGGGGGAAACAGTGGGGAGCACCCTGGATGACACAGAATTCACTGGATGGATGGATGGATGCACAGAATATCACCATTTATATTTGTTTATAGACAGTTCCTGGATGGTTTACTATTGAGGACTATCATAGTGGACCTGCTTCACATTATTTGTGTTGTTTTTTTTTGAGTCACTTGGAGTGGAAGTCACTAATTAATTTAATATTTTTATTCTGGCACTTGCATTTTTTGGCACTTGCACTTTATATTTATTCATTACCATTATTACATATTTATTGCATTGATTTATATTCATTATTTATTGAGTGGCACATTATGCTGGAGAGGAATTGAACACTATTTATATATTTGAATACTGTTGGGGAATAATCCTTTCCCCTTAGATATTTCAGTAATTGCAGATTTTTTTACACATATTTTTGTGGAAATAGTTGCACTTATTTGCACATGAGGATTTCTTTGCACATCAATTCACATGCAATATTATTATTTTTTACATTTTATGTATTAGATTTGAAGTATTCACTGGCACATGAAGTTTTATGCATACCAGGCATATTCATTTTTATGCGACTTTTATGCAATTTTACCCTTATTCCATGCGATTCATATTTTTTAGTATTTTATGTATTTATTAATTTTACAAGGTAGCCCCACATACCTTTTATAACAGTACAATAAGCAGTTCTTAGACAAAAGATCATGACATTTATATATAAATGAAAGCCCTTGCAATATCAGTTATGCCAAACATTTATGGATAAAGAATTCCCCAGCTGCTAAATCTAGATCAGAATAAAGATGACAATGTTTTATATTTTGGTGATATAGCATAGTGACATTTGGGACATACACCCTAAGGTATAATGCTTGAACTCAGAAATGTGAGCCTGGCATATAAAGGCTCTTCAAAAAGCAACACATCACACTTGAAGATTAATAGTTAGCATTCATGTCAAGCTATGTGCAGTATAAATTAAAAAGTTTAAAATTATCAGAATGGAAGTTTATTAAAAAGACAGATTACTATTTTTGGTCCTGTTTTCGAGGAATTTTCCAGTCAACAGAAATATATAGGTCTGTATCTTTTGTTTTTAAACCTACAGTGTATTTTTAAATATACTGATTGCTCCTTTAAATCACCTGTAGAGCATGTTAGTTTTTGTTCATTTTATTCACTATTAATATTTTTACACCTACCACATTGTAAACTTGCATCAGTGTAAGTCATAAATACTGATACAGAAAATGTAAACATACAGCATAACCTCAATCCATAGCAGTAATTTAGAGTATAGTCATCATACAGATGAGATGAGACAACTTCTGGAGCTTGTAGAGTCAAGGAAAAGCGCACAACTTCCGCCCTGCTGACTTTGTCAATCCTCCACGTGTCTCAGTGCAATCCAAAAGAAAAGCCATATACACTGGTGATGTCTTCACAGGCAGATCATCTGACAAGCTTTAGCACATGGTCCCACCCAGGACCAAGAACTCCTGGAGCTTATTAGAGTAGAGCCTAACTACCTAGCAGTTTTGAGGCCCACAGGAGCTCTTGCCATAACGTGCAAATATTCTCAGCATGCGGTGTCTGTGCTCCCCTTGTTGTTCTATTGCCAGCACTTCCATCTACTTCTGCTCTGTTTTTGGGTTTGGAATCTGTGGCTGCCTTGATTGGGCAGGCCGGGATTATGTGACTCCAGAACATGTGCACAGGAGTTACTACATCTTAGCACAAAAGCATGCCGAGGCTGCACACTGAGCTGTGCATGCTTGGCTTAGTGTACAATTAGAAAAAAAAATAAGCTGGCAGGCAGAAGAAAAGCATTTATGGCAGAAGAGACCTAACTGAGTATCTTTTGACATAAAAAATACTATGTAAACCTACCAAAGATTTATTAATCTGATTGGCCATTTATCTAAACTCTGGTACCATCAGACTTCTGTAAAAAAAAACTGAATTTCTACTCTTGAATTATTATAATTCTCCAGTTTTACCTTCCATTGGTTACTGGATTTTTTTTATTATTTATTGTTTCCCTTCTTGCCAGATCAAGGATGTTAGTCTGGGAGGTCATGCTCTCTACTGCCCGAGATTGGTGCTAAAATAAAAAAACTATCATAAAAAAAAGTTGTTACTGAAAAGGCTTGGATAAGTAATAGCCTTACCCTACTACAGCAGCCCAGAGATTTTGTCAGTTATCAGCTGCTCTGAGATATAAGTGTGATATCTGCTTGGCTGTGCATTTTGGCATACATTATGTTACCAAAAGTATTGGGATGCCTGCCTTTACAAGCGCATGAATTTTAATGACATCCCAGTTTTAGTCCGTAGGGTGCAATATTGAGTTAGCCCACCCTTTGCAGCTATAACAGCTTCAACTCTTCTGGGAAGGCTGTCCACAAGGTTTAGGAGTGTGTCTATGGGAATGTTTGACCATTCTTCCAGAAGCCCATTTGTGAGGTCAGGTACTGATGTAGACGAGAAGGCTCACAGTCTCCACTCTAATTCATCCCAAAGGTGTTCTATCAGGTTGAGGTCAGGACTGTGCAGGCCAGTCAAATTCCTCCACCCCAAAACTCGCTCATCCATGTCTTTATGAACCTTGCTTTGTGCGCTGGTGTGCAGTCATGTTGGAAAAGGAAGAGGTCATCCCCAAACTGTTCCCACAAATTTGGAAGCATGAAATTGTCCAAAATGTCTTGGCATGCTGATGCATAGAGTTACCTTTACTGGAACTAAGGGGCCAAGCCCAACTCCTGAAAAACAACCCCACACCATATTCCCCCCTCCACCAAATGATTTGGACCAGTGCACAAGCAAAGCAAGGTCCATAAAATATATGAAAGAGCAAATTTGGGGTGGAGGAACTTGACTGGCCTGCACCTCAACCCGACAGAACACCTTTGGGATGCATTAGAACAGAGCCTGCGAGCCAGGCCTTCTCGTCCAACATCAGTGCCTGACCTCACAAATTCAAGTTCATGTGCGTGTAAAAGCAGGCGTCCCAAATTTTGGTAATATAGTGTATTGTATGTGTCATAGGACTGGCCTTACAGAATTTTAGAAGCAGTTCACAACTATGCTTTTTAACAGCATATTTAGATGTTTCCCTGGGGTTCTATTTTAAGCATTTTTAAATTAACACACAAAGGATCTCTGGTATTTTTACAGTGTTACAATCTAACATTAGACCATTTTCTAGTATTTTTTTTAAACAGCAGCTGTGCTTGTCTAACAATATAATAAATTCATGTATGCATTGACACAACGGTCAACCAGTTTAATTGCCACCAGATATATGTTAATAGGTAGAGGATTAAATCAGTATAAATGTATCAGTTGTCTTGTCATGTCAAAATCAAATCTTGTACAGCAACATATTCTTCAAAGTAACTACTCTTAAGGATTTGTAACACCCAAACTAAGATACCAGAATGACCAAATTCACAACCTGTGTTTTAAAAGTTTCATTTGCAAATCTATTTTTACTATCCCTCTTATTTTGTGTCAAAGTCTGTTGCGACCCTGTTAGTAATGTTCAAACTCAACATAAATGGATATTATTTATTAAGTAGTAAAGCAGAAATTTACCTGTTTTTTTTTGTTTGCTATTTTTCTTTCCTTTATCAATTTCTCATTGTCTTTGGTTTCATTTTTTTCCCAAAAAATCCCATTCTTCTGTTTCATTTTGGAATTGTCAATCAAGTTGTAAACAAGTGACAAGTGCATTCCACTTGTTTTTCAAACCCTTGACATTTCAGATTTTTTTTTATTCTAAAATAAAAGTATATCTATTTGCATGTAATTTCAGCAGCTTATAAGAAGGTATATTTTTTTTTTATTATAATAATCTATAAACAGACCCATAAATGATCCAATATATTGCATTAGTAACTGTCTTACTGTATGTGCACATGCTCAGTGCCAGTTAAGAAAACAATGCATAACAAAGCAATTCTTTGAAAGTATTTCTGTGGTTTTGAAAGAAATTGCTTATATAGCTACATAAAAAAATGTTTGAATTAGGCAAATGTGCATACAAAGCATAAACTAGAGATACAGTAGATGCAAAATAAGGAATACAATTACAATGTGTGAAAATGTAAGTGATTGTTCACTAAAAATGTATTATTTTAAATGTACTACAAAAGCCAGTCTCATGCTTATTGTCTATTTAGACACTCTAATATCTAAAAAAAAAACGTTTTCCTTCACCACTGTACTCTCATGGATTACTCAATAGAAGGGAAAAATTAAGAGAAAACGATGAAACAATGTTTAATACTTTATTGTAAAATGATGGCTAAGGAGCTTGGACTAATCAAATATGATAATGAAATGAAGAAGAAAAAAAAGTAAAAGCAAATAATCAAAACTGAATGACCATGTAATAACAAATAAATGTCCTAATACAAAATGCAAATGAAAATAAACCCATGAATGAAATGAAAATTAAAAAAACATATCCAAAATACATCAGTAATTTGCTTGAATAAAAACACAAGTAAAAACATGTATTTTCAGAGATAGAAACATTTGCAGCTGCAAGCAAAGGATATCAGCTCTGGGGAAAATACAGCTTCTCAGCCCTTGACTCAACCTGCTTGGTGGTGGTGGGATGTGAGGTTATAGTTGGTAATGAAAATAAGTGTAATTGCTACTATATAGTTGGTGTGAGGACTCCTAGAGTTTGACAACATGACTGTGCCTCTGCCTTATCTTCCACTAAGAGATTTTGGTCACATATCAAAGGGGAGGAGGTGTGCTTTACTGTTAGGGACAGACAGAATAGCAACTCTGTGTTTAATTCCAACAGGTTAATCATAAGTTAAAAATGAGAGTGTCAAATTTAGACAATGACAATGCTGTAACTGTACCCGTAGGGGTGTATTTATAAAAAAACATTTGCCTAGCTGTTTATCCATTAAAACTGTATGTACATTTGTTCTGTGGGAAACTGAATGTTCTCAGGCTACATTCTCTGCAATTGGAATGTGTTAATATAGAAACTACTGCATTATGGCCACTAGATGGTGCTGAGCATACTTGTTTCTATCATATTCAGCACCATCTAGTGGCAATAATGTGGTATTTTCTAAATTAATAGCCACTAGATGTCACTGACTATATTAACTACTTAAAGACCGAGCCTCTTTCTGAGATTTGTTGTTTACAAGTTAAAAACTGTTTTTTTTTTGCTCGAAAATTACTTAGAACCCCCAAACATTCTACATTTTTTTTTGAACACCCTAGAGAATAAAATAGCAGCCATTGCAATACGTTCTGTCACACCGTATTTGCGCAGTGGTCTTACAAGCACACTTTTTTTGGAAAAAGTACACTTTTTTGAATACACACTATCCTGCTTCTAACTAACACTGTTT
The DNA here is from genome assembly GCA_028564925.1 of Lithobates sylvaticus. Lineage (NCBI taxonomy): Eukaryota > Metazoa > Chordata > Amphibia > Anura > Ranidae > Lithobates > Lithobates sylvaticus. Next base: position 130,636,882 of record CM053031.1, read on the forward strand.
TACTTCCTCCATCAACTCATCCCCCACAGCTATTACCTCTTGTATCAATTGACCCTTTCTTTTTAGATTGTAAGCTCTAACGAGCAGGGTCCTCTGATTCCTCTTGTACCAAATTGTAATGTCTGCCTTTATTTTGTTAAGCGCTGCGCAAACTGTTGGCGCTATATAAATCCTGTATAATAATAATAATAATAATTAAGACAACAGTAAATTTAGCCCATTTTTTTTATATTGTGAAAGATAACGTTAAACCGCGTAAATTGATACCCAACATGTCACGCTTCAAAATTGCGCCCACTCATGGAATGGCGACAAACTTTTACCCATAAAAATCTCCATAGGCGATGTTTAAAAAATTCTACAGGTTGCATGTTTTTAGTTACAGAGGACACCTAGGGTTAGAATTATTGTTCTCACTCTACCGATTGCGGCGATACCTCACATGTGTGGTTTTAACACCGTTTTCACATATGCGTTCGCTTCTGCGCACGAGCTCGGCGGCACGGGCGCATTTAAAAATGTTTCCATTTTTTTCTTATATATTTTACCTTTTATTTGTACACTGTTCTTTTAAACACTTCAGCCCCGGAAGGATTTACCTCCTTCCTGACCAGAGCACTTTTTACAATTTGGCATTGCGTCGCTTTAACTGCTAATTGCGCGGTCATGCAATGCTGTACCCAAACAAGATTTGCGTCCTTTTTTTCCCACAAATAGAGCTTTCTTTTGATGGTATTTGATCACCTCTGTGGTTTTAATTTTTTGCGCTATAAACGGAAAAAGACTGAAAATTTTGAAAATAAATGATATTTTCTACTTTTTGTTATAAAAAAAAAATCCAATAAACTCAATTTTAGTCATACATTTAGGCCAAAATGTATTCGGCCATATGTCTTTGGTAAAAAAAAATTTCATTAAGTGTATATTTATTGGGTAGCGCAAAAGTTATAGCGTCTAAAGACTAGGGTACATTTTCTGGAATTTACACAGCTTTTAGTTTATGACTACCAATCTCATTTCTTGAGGTGCTAAAATGGCAGGGCAGTAGAACCCCTCCCCCCCAAATGACCCCATTTTGGAAAGTAGACACCCCAAGGAAATTGCTGAGAGGCATGTTGAGCCCATTGAATATTTAATTTTTTTGTCCCAAGTGATTGAATAATGACAAAAAAGTTAAAGAAAAATAAATTTACAAAAAGTTGTCACTAAATGATATATTGCTCACGCATGCCATGGTTATATGTGGAATTGCACCCCAAAATACATTTAGCTGCTTCTCCTGAGTATGGGGATACAACATGTGTGGGACTTTTTGGGAGCCTAGCCGCGTACGGGGCCCCGAAATCCAAGCACCGCCTTCAGGATTTCTAAGGGTGTAAATTTTTGCTTTCACTCCTCACTACCTATCACAGTTTTGAAGGCCATAAAATATCAAGATGGCACAAAACCCCCCTAATGACCCAATTTTGCAAAGTAGACACCCCAAGCTATTTGCTGAGAGGCATGTTGAGTCCATGGAATATTTTATATTTTGCCACAAGTTGCAGGAATATGACAAACAATTTTTTTTTGCACAAAATTGTCACTAAATGATATATTGCTCACACATGCCATGGGCATATGTGGAATTGCACCCCAAAATACATTCTTCTGCTTCTCCTGAGTATGGGGATACCACATATGTGGGACTTTTTGGGAGCCTAGTCGTGTACGGGGGCCCGAAAACCAAGCACCGCCTTCAGGATTTCTAAGTGCGTAAATTTTTGATTTCACTCCTCACTACCTATAACAGTTTTGAAGGCTATAAAATGCTAAGATGGCACAACCCCCCCCCCCCCTAATGACCCCATTTTGGAAAGTAGACACCCCAAGCTATTTGCTGAGAGGCATGTTAAGTCCATGGAAAATTTTATATTTTGCCACAAGTTGCGGGAAAATTACATACTTTTATTGTTTTTTATTTTTTTTGCACAAAGTTGTCATTAAATGATATATTGCTCAAACATGCCATGGGCATATGTGGAATAACACCCCAAAATACATTCTGCTGCTTCTCCTGAGTACAGGGATACCACATATGTGGGACTTTTTGGGAGACTAGCCGCGTACGGGGCCCCGAAAACCAAGCATCACCTTCAGGATTTCTAAGGGCGTACATTTTTGATTTCACTCCTCACTACCTATAACAGTTGCCAAGATAGCACAAACCCGCCCCCAAATGACCCCATTTTGGAAAGTAGACACCCCAAGCTATTTGCTGAGAGGCATGGTGAGTATTTTGCAGCTCTCATTTGTTTTTGAAAATTAAGAAAGACAAGAAAAACATTTATTTTTTATTTTTTCAATTTTCAAAACTTTGTGACAAAAAGTGAGGTCTGCAAAATACTCACCATACCTCTCAGCAAATAGCTTGGGGTGTCTACTTTCCAAAATGGGCTCATTTGGGGGGATTTTGTGCCATCTGGGCATTCCATGGCCTCCGAAACTGTGATAGGGAGTGAAGAGTGAAATCAAAAATTTACACCCTTAGAAAGCCTGAAGGAGGTGCTTGGTTTTCGTCCCGTACACGGCTAGGCTCCCAAAAAGTCTCACACATGTGGTATCCCCGTACTCAGGAGAAGCAACAGAATATATTTTGGTGTGTAATTTCACATATTTCCATGGCATGTTTGCACAATATATCATTTAGTGACAACTTTGTGCAAAAAAAAAAAAAAAAGAATGTCTTTTTCCTGCAACTTGTGTCACAAGTGTGTGACTCGACAAGCCTCTCAGCAAATAGCTTGGGGTGTCTACTTTCCAAAATGGGGTCATTTGGGGGGGGGGGGGTTGAATTGTCCTGGCATTTTATGCACAACATTTAGAAGCTTAAGTCACACATCACCCACTCTTCTAACCACTTGAAGACAAAGCCCTTTCTGACTGCTCCCGATCTACCCTTCGTGGTGATACTTCACATGCATGGTGGAATTGCTGTTGACATTTGACGCCAGACTGATGCTTGCGTTCGCCTTTGCACGAGAACAGGGGGGGACAGGGGTGCTTTTTTTTTTAAACTGTTCTTTATCATTTTTATTGTTATCTCAGGGAATGTAAATATCCCCTATGATAGCAATAGGTAGTGAGAGGTACTCTTTTTTGACCCTAGATCTCTCCTCTGCCCTCAAAGCATCTGACCACACCAAGATTGGTGTAATAAAATGTTTTCCCAATGGCGCTGTTTACATCCGGCGAAATCTAAGTCATAAAATGCTCGTAGCTTCCGGTTTCTTAGGCCATAGAGATGATTGGAGCCATTCTGGTCTCTGATCAGCATTATGGTCAGCTGGTCGAATCACGCCATGCTGCATTCTCAGGTTCCCTGTTGGGACAGGAGAGCCAGAGAAAAGCATGGAAGACGGTGGGAGGGGGGGCATTCCCTCCCACTGCTTGTAAAAGCAGTCTAGAGGCTAATTAGCCGCTAGGATTGCTTTTACATGAAAGCCGACCGCTGGCTGAAAAGAATGATACCAAGATGATACCTAAACTTGCAGGCATCATTCTGGTATAACCACTCAAAGTCCAGCAACAAACCAGTACATTGCTGGTCCTTTTTTTTCATGCAGCTTGTGGGCTGAACGAAAAAATTGACTGATCGGTGGGTATGCCCACCATTAGAATATTTCCCTTAATCCACCCACTTCTAATGATGGGTATACATGCACCGTTTATATATGCCGAAGCATGGGGGCATGTGCCCCAAAAGGTAGGAGCAAATCGCTCCTCCGCCCCTGCTGCCCCCATGCTTCAGCAAATATGCTCTTTTTTTAACTGTGGTGGTGAAATCACCTCCTACAGCTTTGGAGTCATGGCTTTATGTATCATGGGAGCAAACGCTGTTGCTGTCAAGATAAATAAATCCGCTCTGCAGCTGAATGGCATACCTGAAAACAAAAAAATGGTTAACAATAAAACACAGTAAATAGTAAAGTATAAAAAAACGCATACCTGAAAAGCAAACATGATAAAACATAATAACAATAAAAGATTGCAGATGCCCGTGGCCAATTATAGCTCAGGGGGTTTAATACACGCCCCACACTATATAAGGCCGCCGTGCCGGCAGCCTCGTGTAGTGTGTTCCGGCGTTGAGGGAAAGAGTATTGCTAGGCAGGGACAGTGTACTGTACACTATATGTGAATCATTTCTGTGTGGGGGAAGTTTAGGGATAGAGGAAAAAAAAGCAGGGATAGTGTATTCTTCTCAGCCTTTGCGTGTGGGGAAAGTGTAGGGAAAAAGGAAAAATAGGCAGGGATAGTGTGTTCTTCTCAGGCATTTGCATGTGGGGAAAGTGCTGTTCTCTACCAATCCAGCCATCTGCAGGAGTTAGTGTGTGTGTGCTGTGTGAGTCTAGCACAGCACACTAAACCACCTCAACCTGTATCTGCCCTTCTGCCCTGTTGTCATCTAAGACAGCCATCTGCAGGAGTTAGTGTGTGTGTGTGCTGTGTGAGTCTAGCACAGCACACTAAACCACCTCAACCTGTATCTGCCCTTCTGCCCTGTTGTCATCTAAGACAGCCATCTGCAGGAGTTAGTGTGTGTTCTGTGTGACTCCAGCACAATATACACTACCCAATAGCTTTTTTTCCCATCTCCCTGCAGGCCATTACAATGTCTGGAAGACCAACAAGGAGAGGGAGACAGTCACGAGCCAAGAAAACAGGGCAAGCAGGCTCTGCGTCTAGAGACAACAGTGCTGGTTGTGGACGCGGTGCATCGTCATCAGCACGTGGCCATGGGACACGCTTGTCCTTATTTTCGGCAGCTGGACATGTTGAGCCGAATCATGCCGAAGGCTTGGTAGAGTGGATGACCAAGCCCTCCTCATCCTCTCTCACCCAGGCTCAGGGTACTGGCAAAGCAGCTGCCAAAGCGTACTCAATGTCATCAGTCACCCCTTTCCCTAGACCCACCATGTCCTCCTGAGGAGTCCCCCGAGCTGTTTGAGCACAGTGTTGGGTACATGCTCCAGGAGGATGCCCAGCGTTTTGAAGGCTCCGATGATGATACCCAGCTAGAGGAAGGCAGTAGCGTGAGCGCAGAGAGAGGGGATGCTCAAGGACAGCAATCTGGCAGTCATGTTCCACTAGCTGCAGCATACTGCCAGGTTTGCTCCAGTGGTGAAGAGGGAGGGGATGATGAGGTCACTGACTCCACGTGGGTGCATAAACGGAAAGAGGAGGAGGAGGAGGCGGCACATCTCCAACGAGGCAGGATGCCCTCCGGGGGCCAGGTTGAGGGCAGCACACCAACTGAATCACACCGCAGAGCTCCGCCTGTGCAGGGCACTGCCTCTGTGCATTATTACAAAAGTTCTTTGGTGTGGGCCTTTTTTGAGACGAGTGCATCAGATCGCACCGCTGCTATTTGCAACATATGTCTCAAGCGTATCTCGCGTGGCCAAAACATCAGCCGCTTGAGCACCACAAGCATGACCAGACATATGTTGACCTGCCATGCAGCTCGTTGGCAAGCGCACCTTAAAGACCCACACCAAAGAACAAAGCGGACCTCTCCTTGCTCCTCATCAGCTGGGATCTCCAACCCCACTATACCTTCAGTCCTCTCTGAAAGCTGCACTGAGAGGAATGAAGGTGTAGAATTAGGTGTGTCACAGCCAAGTACTTGCGGGCACTCTGCTAGCCCTACACCGACGTCTGATTGTACCAGGCAAATTTCCCTGCCCCAGCTGCTGGACCGTCGAAAGAAGTTCACTCCCAGCCATTCACATGCCCAGCGGTTGAATGCTAGCTTGGCTAAATTGCTAGCACTTCAACAGCTGCGTTTTCAGTTGGTAGACTCGGCCCCCTTCCGTGAGTTTGTGCAATGTGCGGTTCCTCAGTGGCAGGTTCCCAAACGCCACTTTTTCTCATAGAAGGCGATTCCGGCTCGCTGTGGAAGGCAATGTCTTGGCCTCGCTGGACAGGTCGGTCAGCGGTAAGGTGCATATTACCGCTGACTCATGGTCCAGCAGGCATGGACAGGGACGTTACCTATCTTTCATGGCCCATTGGGTCACTCTTTTAGCAGCTGGGAAGGATGCAGGACAAGGTGCAGTAGTGTTGGAGGTTGTTCCGCCACCACGCCTCCAAAATGCTACTACTGGTTGTGACACACCTCTCTCCTCCACCCCCTCCTCTTCTTCTTCCTCCATGGCCTCTTTGAGTGCTCTGTCCTCGGAACCAGCGGTGCTCCGTAGGCGTCCAAGGGGCTACGCGAGTACACAGGCAAAAAGATGCCATGCCGTGCTTGTGCTGGTGTGTTTGGGGGACAGGAGCCACACTGGGGCAGAGGTTCTGTCAGCTCTACAGGGGCAGGCCGAGAGGTGGTTAATGCCACGCCAGCTTAAGCCAGGAATGGTGGTTTGTGACAATGACACCAACCTCCTCTCTGCCCTGCGACAGGGACAGCTGACCCATGTGCCCTGTATGGCTCACGTCCTTAACCTGGTGGCGCAGCGGTTCTTGGGCAGGTACCCAGGCTTACAGGATGTCCTGAGGCAGGCCAGGAAAGTCTGTGTGCATTTCCGCCAATCATATAATGCCAGTGCTCGGCTAGCTGAGCTGCAAAAGGAGTTGAACCTGTCCAAGAACTGCCTTATATGTGACATGCCCACCAGGTGGAACTCAACGTTGGCCATGCACATGCAGCAGAGGGCCATCAATGAGTACCCGTGTGACTACGGCACCAGGACAGGGTCAGGGGAGCTTGGATTTTTTTCACCACACCAGTGGAGCATGATCAGGGATGCATGTACTGTCCTGTCACCATTTGAGGAGGCCACGAGGATGGTGAGCAGTGACAGTGCATGCATCAGTGACACTGTACCTCTTGTCCACCTGTTGGAGCATACGCTGCGTGGAATAATGGACAGGGCACTTGAGGCAGAACAGAGGCAGGAAGAGGAGGACTTCCTTGCCTCTCAAGGCCCCCTTTATCCAGACAGTGTTCCTTCTCTCCCACCCATCACACAGGAAAAGGATGAGGAGGAGGAGGATTGTGTCAGCATGGAGGTGGAGCCTGGCACTCAGCATCAGCAGCAGCAGTCTTTTAGGGATGATTTACAGTCCCAAGAAATCGGTGGACTTGTACGTGGCTGGGAGGAGGTGGCTGTGGATCATGTCGTCCTCAGTGACCCAGAAGACTCCGGACCGAATGCCTCAGCTAACCTAGGTTGCATGGCCTCCCTGATCCTGCAAAGCCTGCGGAAGGATCCTCGTATTCTTCGGATGAAAGAGAGGGACCATTACTGGCTGCCCACTCTCCTTGATCCACGGTACAAGGGTAAGGTTGCGGACCTTATCTTGCCGTTGCAGATGGAGCAGAGGATGAGACATCTTTGGGAGGCCTTGCAGAAAGGTCTGTGCAACGCGTTCCCAGAGACTGGGAGGTTACAAACTCCTGGTTCTGGATGACGAGTTGCTTAGGCTTCGGTCAGTAGCAGAAGGAGCGGTGGGGAAGGTGGACGTCTGACCGATGAATTCACACAATTTTTTAGTCCGCAGCCCCAAGGTATGATCGGTTCCAGCAACCATCGCCAGCGTCTGATATACATGGTGCAGGAATACCTAGGGGCAAGATCAGACTTGGACACCTTTCCCACCAAAAATCCTCTGGCTTACTGGGTCTTGAGGATGGATCACTGGCCAGAGCTTGCAAAGTATGCAATTGAGCTACTGGCCTGTCCTGCATCCAGCGTTCTTTCGGAACACACATTCAGTGCTGCTGGAGGCTTTGTCACCAATCACAGGGTGCGCCTGTCCACCAACTCGGTTGATCGACTGACCTTCATAAAGATAAATCAGTCTTGGATCACCACCAGCTACCAGGCACCTGAAGCTGATATAACAGAATAATTTATTTTGAAATGTCACATCCCTTCAAGACTGCCTATGCTGATGCTGAGTGACTGTCCTGTTATGTTGACTGACTATCCTCTTCCTCCTTAATGATCCCGATGATAGCTTGGAAGAAAATTTTTGTTTCTGGGTGCCACCACCAGTGGCTAAGGCCCAATTTTTCAGCCTCTGTTTAACAGGGGCGTGTAATTAAAAAATGTTATGCAATGCTTTGCAACAGGTCTCATTGCTGTGCTCCAAGTACAGTATCTGTGAGGGGTTGCAGTGTTGTGGCACAAGCACCAGTGCCTAAGGCACAATTTTTCAGCCCCTGTTTAACAGGGGTCTGTAATTACAATTTTATATGCAATTCTTTGCAACAGTTTAAAGTAAGTGAAACTGGCGACGAGGGGTGATCACGGGGGGTACCTTTATTAGGGGGGGTTAGGGAGGTACCCTAGACCTAAAGGGGGCTAACCCTAACTGCCCTAAGACTTATAACAGTCACAAATGACACCAATACAATAATCAGTAAAAAAAAAAAAAAATGCTATTGGTGTCACTGTGACATGGGGAACAGGGGGTTATCGGGGGGTGATCTGGGGGTGACTGGCGGGTGAAAAGTGTGCCTAGGTGTTCTACTATTCATGTAGTGTTAGTGCAACTTACTTGGATGTCTTCTCTCCTCGGCGTCAGAATGAAAAGACCGTCACGAGGAGAGATGATATCACTTCCTCTGCCCCTCTTTACATTACAGCAGCAGAGGAAGCTTGTCATTCATTGTAATAGAAAAAAAGCATGACAGGTACTCTTAAATATGAGATCTGGGGTCAAAAAGACCTCACGTCTCATATTTACACTAAAATGCAATAAAAAAAAAAATGTTGCAATTTGAAAAAAAAATGTCCCTTTAAGAGCTATGGGCGGGAGTGACGTTTTGACGTTGCTTCTGCCCTGCCATGGTATGGGGAAGGGTGGGGGCCATCTTCCCCTCACTTGTCTCCATATCACACACAGAAGAGGATCCGATCACCTCCTGGAGCGCGAATCTGCTGCAGAGACCACTATTATCGGAAACCGAACCGCCGGCCGAAGAAGAGGATACCAGGGTTATGGCAGCTAGCTGCTGCCATAACAAAGATATCCCTCTTCAAATTTAGTATGTATATTGGCATGTGGTGGTCCAAAAGTGGTTAAGGAGAATCTCAAAATTGAATCAATTCATTCACAGCCAAATACAGGGGGTCCCCGACTTACGAACACCCGACCTACGAACAACCCCTACTTACGAACGGGGTGCTGCGGGGACCCTCCGCCATTTTTCGCTGGTTTTCGCCGTCTTTCGGCCGTTCTGCACATGCGCGGCCATACGGAGCCTCGTAAAATGCCGGAAATGTCCGTAATTTGCCACGCATGCGCAGAGCGGCATTAGACGGAACCTCGGAAATGTCCGGAAATCTCTGTATTTGTCGGTCTGCGCATGCGCGGCCGACTTACGAACATTTCCGACTTCCGGGCGGGCAGTCCCTAACGAGTTCGTAACTCGGGGTCCCCCTGTACATTGTGAATGTATTTCAACATACTATAATGCATTTTATAAGAACATAATTAAAAAAACATGTTTCTCTTGTATTTTGAAGAATGACTTCTAGAAATGACACAGAGGTTTTTGAATTTGTTCTTCTTGGCCTTTCCAGTGACCCAAAAACTCAAATTATTCTTTTTCTTATCTTTATGGTTGGTTATATGGTCATTTTGATTGGAAATATTCTCTTCATTATTCTAATTGTAACAGATGCCAATCTTCATACACCTATGTATTTCTTTCTTTCAAACCTCTCTTTTTTGGATATCTGTTATTCAACTTCAACTGTACCAAGGATGCTAAGAGATTTTGTTTCAGTAAGGAAGGTAATCTCTTATGCGGAATGTGCAGGACAGATGTACATTTCCCTTTCCTTGGGAGAAACTGAGTGTATTCTGCTAGCCATAATGGCATATGATCGTTTCATAGCTATATGTTATCCATTACACTACACTACTATTATAAGTTATATGGTCTGCGTCAGAATAGCTGTTGGTACATGGTTATGTGGATTTATTCTTTCTATTTCCCATGTGACTCTTACACTCAATGTTAATCTTTGTGGAAACAATGAAATTAATCATTTTCTGTGTGAAGTACCCGAAATCCTATCTCTGTCATGTGAAAATATTATCTTAGTTGAATTCATTATCTTTATGGTTGGTGTGATTATTCTTATGACCCCTGTCGCATTTATTGTAGGGTCATATATTAAAATAATCTTGAGTATCCTTAAAATTGCATCATCAGCTGGACGGAGAAAAGCCTTTTCCACGTGTGGATCTCATATGATAGTTGTGACAATATTTTATGGCTCAGCTATGGCTGCCTACATGAAACCTAGGTCAAGCTCAATACCAGGAACTGACAAAGTGATTGCAATTTTTTATTTCATTGTAACTCCAATGTTAAATCCTATTATTTATACTCTTAGAAATAATGATGTTAAGGCAGCACTTCTGAAATTTAGAAATAGATATTCTTTCTGTGCCATCACACTATGATCACTGTGGCTATGGGTATCTTAGAGTTTTAGAAAATACTCATGGCTAATAGTTCTTTGGAAGAGGTTGTTTTAAACAATTATCTCCAGAAAATGATTCCATTTTGGAAAATAATTTTGGCTAATGCTTCCAATTTGCCACCAGCAATGATGTGTGTACAAAATTTCTGGTGCTCAGTTTACTGAAATGTTATGGAATTTTTGCCAAATTCTCATTTAAAAAGGCCATGTATAACCAGTGTGGTTATTTCTTATGTCCAATGCTTGTAAACCTTGCTATACAAATTAAAGAATTGTTCCTGTAATGTGTCAACAATGTGATGTTGAAAGTCACCAGCATAGACCTCCAATCAATCAATCTCAGAAATCAATATTGTTTTATTAGAATACCTTGACTGATCTTTGCTTTTTCTGAACATAGAACAAACATTTAATATATTGTTTAATATCTTTAGATTAGGTGGCTACAATTTTTTGGCAAGTTTTATTTTTACCAGGTAATCCTGCCAGTAACACACCCCCTGTCCTAGGGTGACAATCTATACCCACCTTACAATGTCTATTGAGGAGCAGCATTGTAATTAGAGATGGCCTTGCGGTTCGCAGCAAACTTTGCTCGTTCGCGATTCGCCAAACCGGTGGACATATGGCACTGTTCACGGCAGCCATATTCTTTTACATTGTGAAGAACTTTGACCCATGACACATCCACAGGACAGCCAATTGAGACATGTCAGCACATGGAGATACCCCCTACCTTATAAATAGACCTGATCTGGCTGCCATTTTTAGTGCTAATTGTAAAGGCTAATATGCATGTTATTGTCATAAAAAGTGTTTGGGGACCTGGGTCCTGCCCCAGGGGACATGTATCAATGCAATTTTTTTTTTTAAACGGACGTTTTTTCAAGAGCAGTGATTTTAATAATGCTTACTGTGAAACAATAAAAGTGTAATATTCCTTTAAATTTCGTACCTGGGGGGTGTCTATAGTATGCCTGTGAAGGGGCGCATGTTTCCCGTGCTTAGAACTGTCCCTGCACAAAGTGTAATTTTTGCAGGAAAAAAAGCTGTTTAAAATCACTCGCGGCTATTGAATTGTCGGCTCTCGTAACACAGAGAACAGTCATTCATTAAAAGTCATTGATAAAAAAAAAGTCATTGATAAAAAAAAAGCGTTGGGGTTCCCCCTAAATTCAATTACCAGGCCCTTCAGGTCTGCTATGGATATTAAGGGGAACCCCGGCCAAAAAAAAAATGGCGTGGGGTCCCCCTCAAAATCCATACCAGACCCTTGAGGTCTGGGATGGATTTTAAGGGGAACCCCGGACAAAAAAATGGCGTAGGATCCCCCTCATAATATATACCAGACCCTTATCCGAGCACGCAACCTGGCAGGCCGCAGGAAAAGAGGGGGGGACGAGAGCGCCCCCCCTCCCTCCTGAACCGTACCAGGCCACATGCCCTCAACATTGGGAGAGTGCTTTGGGGGTCTGTGACCCCTCAAAGCACCTTGTCCCCATGTTGATGAGGACAAGGGCCTCTTCCCCACAACCCTGGCCATTGGTTGTGGGGGTCTGCGGGCGGGGGGCTTATCAGAATCTGGAAGCCCCCTTTAACAAGGGGACCCCCAGATCCCACCCCCCCCCTGTGTGAAATGGTAAGGGGGTACAAAAGTACCGCTACCATTTCACCAAAAAAAGTGACAAAAATTGTAAAAATGACAGGAGACGGTCTTTGACAATTCCTTTATTAAAATCTTCTTTCATCTTCTTTCTTCTGGTCTTCTTCCTTCTTCCTTTCTTCATCCTTCAGTTTCTTCATCTTCTCCTTCTGGCATCTTCTTCCATCTTCTTCTTCCTCCGATCAGCTTCTTCTTGCTCTGGTCTTCTCGTCCGTCATCTTCTTGGGCCGATCCGCGTCATGGGGAAAGCCATAGGGAAGTCCCCATGACGTCCCCGTGCGCCAGAGGGGGGCGGGGTCACCAGGTGGCCCCGCCCTCCGTTATAAAAGACCTGTGGCCAGGGTTGTGGGGAAGAGACCCTTGTCCTCATCAACATGGGGACATGGTGCTTTGAGGGGTCACAGACCCCCAAAGCACCTTCCCAATGTTGAGGGCATGTGGCCTGGTACGGTTCAGGAGGGAGGGGGGCCGCTCTCGTCCCCCCTCTTTTCCTGCGGCCTGCCAGGTTGCGTGCTCGGATAAGGGTTTGGTATGGATTTTGAGGGGGACCCCACGCCATTTTTTTTTGTCCGGGGTTTCCCTTAAAATCCATCCCAGACCTCAAGGGTCTGGTATGGATTTTAAGGGGGGCCCCACTCCATTTTTTTTTGGCCGGGGTTCCCCTTAATATCCATAGTAGACCTGAAGGGCCTGGTAATTGAATTTGGGGGGACCCCCCACGCTTTTTTTTTTATCAATGACTTTTTTTTTATCAATGACTTTCAATGAATGACTGTTCTCTGTGTTACGGGAACCGGCAATTCATTAGCCACAGATGGCTGCCTTAGATGACACAACAGGCCAGAAGGGTAAAGGTGGTTTAATGTGATACTGCAATGCTGTACTAACAGCACGTACACACTAATCCCCAGAATCACAAGAGATAATGTCAGCAGCATAATCAAAGCACAGATAATGTCAGACTCAGCAGCACTGCAGAATGGATCACAGCAGATAATGTCACTGATACGCTGGAACACACTACACGAGGCCGCCGGCGCGGCGGCCTTTTATAGTGTGGGGCGTGTACTAAACCCCCAAAGCTATAATTGGCCACAGGCATCCTGCCTGTGGCCTATTATTGCTCTCCTCGTCGCTGGCTCTATGATTGGCCAAGCATGCGGGGTCACAGTGCATGCTTGGCCAATCATCAGCCAGCAATGCACTGCAACTGGCGCAGTGCATTGTGGGGCGTTCGCATCACACAAATTTGATGCGAACGGCCCAAATAGTTCTAAGCTCGACCACCGGTCGAACGCCCGATGTTCGATTTGAACATGGGTTTGAATCGAACACCGGGCCCATCCCTACTGGTCGCCTATTTGGCCCATTTTTAATTAGTTTTATGTAAGCAGCCCATTTGTCACTATTAAAGTTATTGTATATGTTGGGTAACACACTATTTGAGCCCCATTCTTTTACATACCTATACTTATATGGAACACGAGCGGTCATCCATCCAGCACCATTAAATTAGAACACTACAAGGGGGAACAGACCATATAACACCACTGAAGCGCTGTATACACACCTTGGAGGTAAGAGCTCTGTGAGCATGTTTATGGATACGAAATACATTACTGTTCACTGGAAGAACCCATATAAGCGTCGTAGTTCCGGACTTGCTCTGGCTACAACATTGCATCTTGCTGAAGGAACTAAGCACATTATGCACTTTATATTTTCAACTGTGTGAACTATATCATTAGTGCATTTTCCTGTGCACACCACATTGGATATTCTAAACATACGGCAGCAGTCTGTATGCAATTGATCCACTGGATACATTTTTTTGTCTTACATTTATCTATTGGTATGTTTTACTGAATGCACTTATTGGATGCACTTTTTGTAAGCACTGTATCTTATACATCTATTCACTGGAAGCACTTTATTATTCATGCACTGGAAGCACTTTAATATTCATGTACTGGATACACTTCTAATTGATCTAAGCACTTTATTGTACACACAATAGTTTGTATTGACACACCAGCACTTTATCTAGGAGACAGATCACTTTAGGTTATGCGCTGGGTCACGTACACTTTAGTACACATTTCCATTTATTTGATTTGATTTGTGACCATCATCAGACTCAGCAGCATTTCCACTTATAATTATTATTTTCTAGTAGCGCAGAAGTTCATTTTCAAATTACTTTACACTTATAATATACTTTCAAATATAGAAAGCATATTATCGTTCATTTCTATTGTGCAGAAATTTGTAACTGCAGTGCCGAGCGATTCTGCAGCTGTCTTTTCTCAGTGTAGGGAGAGAGGTTGCTGTGTCAAGCAGGGACAGTCTGTAATCACTAGCTATTAGGTCCACAAAAGTCCTTTTAAGGACTGGTATAAAGTGTACAGTATATAGGGGTGTAATACACTTATAATATACTTTCAAATATAGAACGCATATTATAGTGCATTTCTACTGTGCAGCATTGTGACTGCTGAGCGGTTCTGCAGCTCTTTTGTCAGTGTAGGAAGAGGTTGCTGTGTGTCGCAGGGACAGATTGTAGCAACACAAATCGCTAACGAATATAGGTCCACAAAAGTCCTTTTAAGGACTGGTATAGGTGTACTATTTGGTGTGCAGTATATAGGGGTGTAATACACGTATAAAATACTTTCAAATATAGAAAGCATAGTATAGTGCATTTCTACTGTGCAGCATTGTGACTGCTGAGCGGTTCGGCAGCGATACTACAAAGAGTGACAACGCAATTAGAAAAAAGTATTATAACTGGTGTGATAGACCAGAGGCCCCCCCAAAACGACAGATTGAAGTGGGGTGTTATATACCTTCTTCCACATATACTGCACTTCTCTAGAGACTTTTGTCACAGGGTCATTTAAAAAATGACAGGCAGAGGAAGAGGCAGGCCCTTCCGCAGGGGTGGTAGGGGTAGGGCAGGATCACCAGGCTTGAGCCAAAGTGGGAAGTTGCAGAAGGTGCGTTTGATTACTCTAATTATAGTGGTGGGAATATGGTGGTCGATGATGACGTGTCTAGGGACGTCATGTGGGTGCCCACAAGAGAGGAAGAGGAGGGGAGTTCAGAGGGAGAGATGGACCAGCAGATAGGGAGGAGAACCGCTCAGCAGTCACAATGCTGCACAGTAGAAATGCACTATAATATGCGTTCTATATTTGAAAGTATATTATAAGTGTATTACACCCCTATATACTGTACACTTTATACCAGTCCTTAAAAGGACTTTTGTGGACCTAATAGCTAGTGATTACAGACTGTCCCTGCTCGACACAGCAACCTCTCTCCCTACACTGAGAAAAGACAGCTGCAGAACCGCTCAGCACTGCAGTTACAAATTTCTGCACAATAGAAATGAACGATAATATGCTTTCTATATTTGAAAGTATATTATAAGTGTAAAGTAATTTGAAAATGAACTTCTGCGCTACTAGAAAATAATAATTATAAGTGGAAATGCTGCTGAGTCTGATGATGGTCACAAATCAAATCAAATAAATGGAAAGGTGTACTAAAGTGTACGTGACTCGAGGGGCGTGGCTTGGACTTCCATGTGAGCGGACGTGTCTCACATCAGCTCCTGCATCCTGAGCCGATCAATCCTGCCGTGAGCCCACAACACCGCCGCAATAGACAGGACACTACGCTCCCGGAGCGGAGCCACCCCTGCCGCCACACCTGGCCGAATATCGGCGAAAAAAACAGGGATGTCCAAGCCCAAAGCGGAGGCTCCTCGTGGAGGAGGCCCGATCCAAAATGGCGGCTCCCCGCTCCAACAACGCGCGGGCCGCGAGTCCTATGCCTCAGCGGCGGCGAAATTAGCACAGTTCACACACGACCCGGGCAGCCCTAGGAGAGGACAGCCTAATGCAGCCCAGGATGCTGCTAAAACTTGCAAGACCAGTGCGCCCGTGAAATCACCCCAGGGATCCTACCACACACAGGAGGAAATGGCGCCGGAAGCCTCGTGGAACACAGTGAGTACCCCTGCAGCCCCTCTCCCTCGCCAGGATACAGCCAGCCCCACAGCTGCAGATAACACTGAGCCCTCACTGCATGATATCCTCACAGCAGTCCATTCTTATGGGAATTCACTAACTGAACTATCTGTAGAAGTCAGGAGCATGAAGGAGGGCTTGCTACATATAAGACAAGATATGCAGAAGATCAGGGAGAGGGCGACTGCCTTAGAGGGAAGAGTGAGCACCATTGAGGACGATCTGCCCCCCCTTATCCAAGATATGCATAGCACCTCAGCTAGAGCAGACGAGACATCTGCAAGAGTCGAGGACATGGAAAACAGACTGAGAAGGTCTAACCTGCGTATAGTCGGCATGCCCGAAAAGTCTGAAGGAAAGAACCCCACTGATTTCATTGAGACATGGCTAACAGACACCTTTGGGAAGAATAATCTTACTCCATTTTTTTCAGTTGAAAGAGCCCATAGAGTGCCATCTAGACCACCGCCACCAGGGGGCAACGATAGACCATTTCTTTTGAAACTACTGCATTACAAAGATAGAGATATCATACTACGCATGGCTAGACAAAAAGCTGACATGGAAATACAGGGGGCCAAGATATCAATCTATCCTGACTTCTCAGCAGCGGTGCAAAAGCAACGTGCGAGGTTCACTGAGGTGAAAAAAAGGATGAGGGCCATCCCGCTGATATACTCTATGTTATATCCGGCCAAGCTACGTGTGATTGCGGATGGCACAGCACACTTTTTTGAAAGTCCCAACATGGCTGCAAACTGGCTGGACCGACATGAAAGACAGCTAAGGGGAGCCGCACGGGAACAAGCATAAGGACACCAAAAGCCAAGATATGACAGTGCCTTACAATCTTTCTTGCTCACAACACACCTACAAGGAAAGGAGCCTTAGAAGAGACACTAAAAACCCTAATTACCTTTTATTCTAATTCTTGGCTACCACCTGAGCCTTGAAGTTAGAGTCATAGGGCCCCAGCCCTCACAGTTTACCCCCAATTGGCCCCGAGGGGCAAGCATGGAAGACTGTCACCGTGACCACCCATGCTCAGGATTGTTTTGCCTTCACTGGCGGTTGGCAATCTGTTGCTGTTTTTTGTCTTTGTTCTTCTCTTTTTTTCTTTTCTTTTTTTGTTCTTGGCACAGAACCTGAATATTTCCTGCAACCGTTGGAAGCTCTACATTCCTGCAGACAACCACCATTCTTCGCGTCTTCTCACCTCTACACGCTTCGATTTGAAAAAGACTGGACTCGCATGGGACTGCCCTCTCCACCCTCTAATGACTCAGGTATCGGGGGCTATTGGGAGTGGTACACGCAAACCCAGAAAATGCTTAGACTGATGGATATCAGTTTTGGATTACTATACCAATGCCCCAATGAGTAACAGGTGTGACACAATCTTGTCCTGGAACACCAGGGGAGTACACGACCCCACAAAGAGAACTGCACTCTCTACTTTCTTCTCACAGAAAAAACCCAGTGTGATATGTCTCCAGGAATCTCACCTAACGAGTGACACTACCCATTTACTGCACATGTCCAAATACCCAGTTCAATACCACTCTGTGCACACTAGGTATTCCAGAGGTGTCAGTATTCTATTTGCTAGATCCACTGCATTCGTGGAACAAGATGTACAAATTGATAAAGAGGGAAGGTTTATTTTTCTACTGGGCACTTGGGAAAAGTTAACATGTATTATTGCCAATGTGTATATACCCCCTCCTTTTACACTTACAGTGCTACAATGCCTGGCGAGATTTATAGCCAAGCATCCGCAGGTACCAATATTGGTCATGGGAGACTTTAATAGCCCTTTGGACGTCTCACTCGATGTGCTCAAAAAACTCTGCCCTCAGGGCCCTAGGTCACAAACTCCCTTAGCCAAGTTCCTACTAGAACTCGGACTAACGGACCTATGGAGGTGCAAGGCCCCTCTTAAAGTGCAATTCTCGTGTCATTCCCTGACGCACTCCAGTTTATCCCGAATAGATCTGGCCCTGGGTAACGATTTGATTCACCCCTATGAACCAGAGGTAGAATATTTACCCAGGGGGTTGTCGGACCACTCACCGGTGCAGTTGAGCCTGAATCTACACAAAACCTGTCTGCCCACTCATTGGAAGCTCAATCCTTTTTGGATTCAATTATTTCCTGACTCAGAGAACATGCAATCTCAACTTCAATCCTTCCTAGAAACCAACAGGCATTCTGCTGCATCGGGGGTGGTCTGGGACACCCTCAAAGCTTTTGTTAGGGGGATGTGCATTAGGGAGGTGAGTGGCATTAAAACTAAAAATAAACAATGGGCAGAAGATGCTGATAGGGCAGTAAAAAGGACAGAGGCACTATATATAGGCACTCCAACCCCGGAGAATGAGAGACAGTGGAGGGATGCACAAAAGGTATACTGCACAATACACCTACAACAGGCTGACAACAAAAGATTCTTTAGGTCCCAAACATACTTTGAAGAGGGCGAGAAGACAGGACACATGTTAGCAATGCTAGCCAGAGCACAACAACCCCCACAGTTGATTCACAACATCACCACGTCAAGGAAAGAGACTGTCACAGACACACCTTCTATTCTGGAGGAGTTTCGGTCCTTCTATAAGGATCTATATACATCTAAGGTGAACTACCCCACAGATGAGCTGACTCGGTTCCTGGAAACGGTAGCCTTACCCCAGCTCCAAGACGCAGACAAAAGCCTTCTCAATGGCCCCATTACTTTAGAGGAACTGCAAATTGCCCTAGCCACCTTCCCAAATTCCAAAGCCCCGGGAAACGACGGTTTACCAATAGAGCTATACAAGCACTTTGGAGGAATACTCTTACCAGAGCTACTCCATACCCTTACAGAAGCCCTCAAAGCAGACTCCCTACCTAAATCCATGTATGAAGCAGTAGTCGTAGTAATCTTAAAACCAGGGAAAAAACCAGACATGCCAGAATCGTATAGGCCCATATCTTTATTAAATACAGACCTAAAACTCCTAACTAAAACCATAGCAATGCGATTAGCTAAAGTGATATCCAAACTGGTACACCCGGACCAGTCCGGGTTCATACCTAACAGGTCAACAGCAAACAACCTGCGCCGCCTTTACCTCAACATGCAAGTCCCCACTGATAACCAGGGTCACAGAGCAATCCTATCACTTGACGCCGCCAAGGCGTTTGATAGCGTTGAATGGGACTATCTGTGGCGAGTGCTGGAAAAACTTAACTTGGGGGATTACATTATCTCCTGGATTAAGTTGCTATACAAAGAACCTAAGGCATGCATTAGGATTAATAACACGCTCTCCTCCGCCTTTCCCCTGTATAGGGGTACTAGACAGGGTTGCCCCCTGTCACCACTATTGTTTGCCCTTGCCATCGAGCCCCTAGCCGCAGCCATCAGGGGGAACCCGGACATAAAAGGTTTCAAACGAGGGGAGTCGGAAGACAAAGTGGCACTATATGCCGATGACGCACTTCTATTTTTGGGAGATACTTCTGCTTCCCTCGTTAACTTAATGAATCTGATACACACGTTCGGAAAGTTTTCCGGCTTCACCATAAACTGGGACAAATCTACTATACTACCCCTAGACCCAATAACCGAACCTCTGCCTCAGGTGGCGGATCAAATTAAAATAGTAGAGAAGTTTAAATACCTGGGCATAAATATCCACCCTAATCTAAGCCAATATGTAAAATTGAATATAGAACCTCTACTCAAAAAATTTCAGGAAAAAACGACCAGCTGGATTAGGCTGCCATTGTCGGTAGTAGGCCGATGCAACCTAATAAAGATGGTCTGGAACCCACAGATACTATATGCTCTACATAACGCCCCTATCTGGATCCCCATTCATGTGTTTAAAAAATGCAACACCATATATCGTACTCTGATCTGGAGGAAACAAACTCCAAGAATCAAACTGGAAACGTTGCAAGAACCCAAGGACTCGGGAGGCCTGGCAGTGCCTAATCCATTCTACTATTTCGTAGCGGCTCAGCTGCAACATTTAACTGGTTGGCTACACCCCGAACCTATGGATCCCATTAGAAATATTATTCTGACTCAACTGTCTTGCGAAGAGATAGTGGAATGCATAGAGGCGGGTGAAATGGGGATCCAGAGCCAATACCCCACATTTAAACTGATAGACAGAATATGGAACAAGGCCAAACAACACATGCAATACACAGGTTATTCAAACTGGTCGCGTATATGGCACAATTGTGGCTTTCCAGAGTTGAATAAGCTACAGATGTTCCACAACTGGGCAAGAAACGGTGTTAGGTACATTCCTCAACTGTACTGCGGCGGGATACTTAGGGACTTTCAATCCCTAAGAACCGAATTTAATCTACAAAACACCTCCTTTTACCAATATCTCCAACTCAGACATGCAATAACAGCCCAAGCAGCGTCAGGAGACTGGAAATTGACTAAGATGGGTATACTTACCCAGCTGGTTACCTCCTCGTCCCGGAAGGGACAGATCTCCTCTATTTACAACTCCCTCCTATGTCAGATATCCAAGGCAATGTCCCTAAAATGCAGGACTGACTGGGGCGAGGACTTAGGACATGTCACGGACGAGGAATGGAACACTATACTGGACAATATCCCCAAGGTGTCACTTTCCTCATCCCAAAAACTCACTCAACTGTTCATTACACATAGAACATACCGCACGCCTGAGAAACTTCATAAATGGAATAGGAGAGACTCCCCACTTTGCCCTCGCTGTCTAGTCAATACCGGTACACTAGTACACATGCTATGGCGATGCCCAAAACTTCAGAGATACTGGGCGACAGTGATAAGTACCATCAACAATTTATGGAATCTCAAGCTACAGGTTGACCCTAAACTATGTTTACTAGGCTGGATAGACGAGGAACAATATACCCCTCATACATATATAGCAATACTGAGAATGTTAT
This sequence comes from Lithobates sylvaticus, assembly GCA_028564925.1. Classification (NCBI taxonomy): domain Eukaryota; kingdom Metazoa; phylum Chordata; class Amphibia; order Anura; family Ranidae; genus Lithobates; species Lithobates sylvaticus. Next base: position 130,658,016 of record CM053031.1, read on the forward strand.
TTCTGGCTAGAAAACTCATAGCTAGGAAATGGCTATCGGCGACTGCACCTACTTTGGCTGAGTGGATGAAGTCGGTGAACGATTCTCTCATCAGGGAACAACTCACATATAAACATAGAGGTAGCCCTAACAAATTTGAAAACATCTGGGACCCCTGGCTGGACTCACCTGGACTGGCACCTCTGAGGCTAGTTCAGAATAGAATTCTAGGAGGGAGGACGACCACTAACAATATGTTACCCTAGCGAGGCAGTGATACGCTACAAAAATGATAGAAGAGGCCTGGGAGGGAGGGAGAGGAAAATGTATAAAATTATAGCCCTGCAGGGACTGAAGTAGACACTGTCTAAAAATGTGCGTTATTTCAACGGTTTAGAGACATACTGCCGCACCCGGCTCCCTATAGATCAAGGTATAGCTGAGGGAGCACATCAGAACTGTGTCTAAGACACTAGGTTGCACAATTGAAGATGTAATGATATGTGTACCCCCACTGTTATATGTTAAATAAGTGTAATTATTGAAATACCGCTGAAGGGTCTGCGTACCCAACATGAAAAAGGTGCGGACTGGTACCCTCAAACATCTGTGCCTTTTCAGTTTAAGTTTTTGTCTCTGTTTTGTTGTTGTGTGTTTTTCTCTTCCTATGTTGTGTATGTTTTAAAACACAATAAAGAATTATCTGATTAAAAAAAAAGTGTACGTGACTCAGCGCATTATCTAGGAGACAGATCACTTTAGGTTAAGTGCTGGTGTGTCAATACAAACTATTGTGTGTACAATAAAGTGCTTAGATCAATTAGAAGTGTATCCAGTACATGAATATTAAAGTGCTTCCAGTGCATGAATAATAAAGTGCTTCCAGTGAATAGATGTATAAGATACAGTGCTTACAAAAAGTGCATCCAATAAGTGCATTCAGTAAAACATACCAATAGATAAATGTAAGACAAAAAAATTTATCCAGTGGATCAATTGCATACAGACTGCTGCCGTATGTTTAGAATATCCAATGTGGTGTGCACAGGAAAATGCACTAATGATATAGTTCACACAGTTGAAAATATAAAGTGCATAATGTGCTTAGTTCCTTCAGCAAGATGCAATGTTGTAGCCAGAGCAAGTCCGGAACTACGACGCTTATATGGGTTCTTCCAGTGAACAGTAATGTATTTCGTATCCATAAACATGCTCACAGAGCTCTTACCTCCAAGGTGTGTATACAGCGCTTCAGTGGTGTTATATGGTCTGTTCCCCCTTGTAGTGTTCTAATTTAATGGTGCTGGATGGATGACCGCTCGTGTTCCATATAAGTATAGGTATGTAAAAGAATGGGGCTCAAATAGTGTGTTACCCAACATATACAATAACTTTAATAGTGACAAATGGGCTGCTTACATAAAACTAATTAAAAATGGGCCAAATAGGCGACCAGTAGGCATGGGCCCGGTGTTCGATTCAAACCCATGTTCAAATCGAACATCGGGCGTTCGACCGGTGGTCGAGCTTAGAACTATTTGGGCCGTTCGCATCAAATTTGTGTGATGCGAACGCCCCACAATGCACTGCGCCAGTTGCAGTGCATTGCTGGCTGATGATTGGCCAAGCATGCACTGTGACCCCGCATGCTTGGCCAATCATAGAGCCAGCGACGAGGAGAGCAATAATTGGCCACAGGCAGGATGCCTGTGGCCAATTATAGCTTAGGGGGTTTAGTACACGCCCCACACTATAAAAGGCCGCCGCGCCGGCGGCCTCGTGTAGTGTGTTCCAGCGTATCAGTGACATTATCTGCTGTGATCCATTCTGCAGTGCTGCTGAGTCTGACATTATCTGTGCTTTGATTATGCTGCTGACTGCTGACATTATCTCTTGTGATTCTGGGGATTAGTGTGTACGTGCTGTTAGTACAGCATTGCAGTATCACATTAAACCACCTTTACCCTTCTGGCCTGTTGTGTCATCTAAGGCAGCCATCTGTGGCTAATGAATTGCCGGTTCCCGTAACACAGAGAACAGTCATTCATTAAAAGTCATTGATAAAAAAAAAGTCATTGATAAAAAAAAAAAAGAAGCGTGGGGGGTCCCCCCAAATTCAATTACCAGGCCCTTCAGGTCTACTATGGATATTAAGGGGAACCCCGGCCAAAAAAAAATGGAGTGGGGCCCCCCTTAAAATCCATACCAGACCCTTGAGGTCTGGGATGGATTTTAAGGGGAACCCCGGACAAAAAAAAAATGGCGTGGGGTCCCCCTCAAAATCCATACCAAACCCTTATCCGAGCACGCAACCTGGCAGGCCGCAGGAAAAGAGGGGGACGAGAGCGGCCCCCCTCCCTCCTGAACCGTACCAGGCCACATGCCCTCAACATTGGGAGGGTGCTTTGGGGGTCTGTGACCCCTCAAAGCACCATGTCCCCATGTTGATGAGGACAAGGGTCTCTTCCCCACAACCCTGGCCACAGGTCTTTTATAACGGAGGGCGGGGCCACCTGGTGACCCCGCCCCCCTCTGGCGCACGGGGACGTCATGGGGACTTCCCTATGGCTTTCCCCATGATGCGGATCGGCCCAAGAAGATGACGGACGAGAAGACCAGAGCAAGAAGAAGCGGATCGGAGGAAGAAGAAGATGGAAGAAGATGCCAGAAGGAGAAGATGAAGAAACTGAAGGATGAAGAAAGGAAGAAGGAAGAAGACCAGAAGAAAGAAGATGAAAGAAGATTTTAATAAAGGAATTGTCAAAGACCGTCTCCTGTTATTTTTACAATTTTTGTCACTTTTTTTGGTGAAATGGTAGCGGTACTTTTGTACCCCCTTACCATTTCACACAGGGGGGGTGGGATCTGGGGGTCCCCTTGTTAAAGGGGGCTTCCAGATTCTGATAAGCCCCCCGCCCGCAGACCCCCACAACCAATGACCAGGGTTGTGGGGAAGAGGCCCTTGTCCTCATCAACATGGGGACAAGGTGCTTTGAGGGGTCACAGACCCCCAAAGCACTCTCCCAATGTTGAGGGCATGTGGCCTGGTACGGTTCAGGAGGGAGGGGGGGCGCTCTCGTCCCCCCCCTCTTTTCCTGCGGCCTGCCAGGTTGCGTGCTCGGATAAGGGTCTGGTATATATTATGAGGGGGACCCTACGCCATTTTTTTGTCCGGGGTTCCCCTTAAAATCCATCCCAGACCTCAAGGGTCTGGTATGGATTTTGAGGGGGACCCCACGCCATTTTTTTTTTGGCCGGGGTTCCCCTTAATATCCATAGCAGACCTGAAGGGCCTGGTAATTGAATTTAGGGGGAACCCCAACGCTTTTTTTTTTATCAATGACTTTTTTTTTATCAATGACTTTTAATGAATGACTGTTCTCTGTGTTACGGGAGCCGACAATTCAATAGCCGCGAGTGATTTTAAACAGCTTTTTTTCCTGCAAAAATTACACTTTGTGCAGGGACAGTTCTAAGCACGGGTAACATGCGCCCCTTCACAGGCATACTATAGACACCCCCCAGGTACGAAATTTAAAGGAATATTACACTTTTATTGTTTCACAGTAAGCATTATTAAAATCACTGCTCTTGAAAAAACGTCCGTTTAAAAAAAAAAATTGCATTGATACATGTCCCCTGGGGCAGGACCCAGGTCCCCAAACACTTTTTATGACAATAACATGCATATTAGCCTTTACAATTAGCACTAAAAATGGCAGCCAGATCAGGTCTATTTATAAGGTAGGGGGTATGTCCATGTGCTGACATGTCTCAATTGGCTGTCCTGTGGATGTGTCATGGGTCAAAGTTCTTCACAATCTAAAAGAATATGGCTGCCGCGAACAGTGCCATATGTCCACCGGTTTGGCGAATCGCGAACGAGCAAAGTTTGCTGCGAACCGCAAGGCCATCTCTAATTACAATGCTGCTCCTCAATAGACATTGTGAGGTGGGTATAGATTGTCACCCTAGGACAGGGGGTGTGTTACTGGCAGGATTACCTGGTAAAAATAAAACTTGCCAAAAAATTGTAGCCACCTAATCTAAAGATATTAAACAATATATTAAATGTTTGTTCTATGTTCAGAAAAAGCAAAGATCAGTCAAGGTATTCTAATAAAACAATATTGATTTCTGAGATTGATTGATTGGAGGTCTATGCTGGTGACTTTCAACATCACATTGTTGACACATTACAGGAACAATTCTTTAATTTGTATAGCAAGGTTTACAAGCATTGGACATAAGAAATAACCACACTGGTTATACATGGCCTTTTTAAATGAGAATTTGGCAAAAATTCCATAACATTTCAGTAAACTGAGCACCAGAAATTTTGTACACACATCATTGCTGGTGGCAAATTGGAAGCATTAGCCAAAATTATTTTCCAAAATGGAATCATTTTCTGGAGAGAATTGTTTAAAACAACCTCTTCCAAAGAACTATTAGCCATGAGTATTTTCTAAAACTCTAAGATACCCATAGCCACAGTGATCATAGTGTGATGGCACAGAAAGAATATCTATTTCTAAATTTCAGAAGTGCTGCCTTAACATCATTATTTCTAAGAGTATAAATAATAGGATTTAACATTGGAGTTACAATGAAATAAAAAATTGCAATCACTTTGTCAGTTCCTGGTATTGAGCTAGACCTAGGTTTCATGTAGGCAGCCATAGCTGAGCCATAAAATATTGTCACAACTATCATATGAGATCCACACGTGGAAAAGGCTTTTCTCCGTCCAGCTGATGATGCAATTTTAAGGATACTCAAGATTATTTTAATATATGACCCTACAATAAATGCGACAGGGGTCATAAGAATAATCACACCAACCATAAAGATAATGAATTCAACTAAGATAATATTTTCACATGACAGAGATAGGATTTCGGGTACTTCACACAGAAAATGATTAATTTTATTGTTTCCACAAAGATTAACATTGAGTGTAAGAGTCACATGGGAAATAGAAAGAATAAATCCACATAACCATGTACCAACAGCTATTCTGACGCAGACCATATAACTTATAATAGTAGTGTAGTGTAATGGATAACATATAGCTATGAAACGATCATATGCCATTATGGCTAGCAGAATACACTCAGTTTCTCCCAAGGAAAGGGAAATGTACATCTGTCCTGCACATTCCGCATAAGAGATTACCTTCCTTACTGAAACAAAATCTCTTAGCATCCTTGGTACAGTTGAAGTTGAATAACAGATATCCAAAAAAGAGAGGTTTGAAAGAAAGAAATACATAGGTGTATGAAGATTGGCATCCGTTACAATTAGAATAATGAAGAGAATATTTCCAATCAAAATGACCATATAACCAACCATAAAGATAAGAAAAAGAATAATTTGAGTTTTTGGGTCACTGGAAAGGCCAAGAAGAACAAATTCAAAAACCTCTGTGTCATTTCTAGAAGTCATTCTTCAAAATACAAGAGAAACATGTTTTTTTAATTATGTTCTTATAAAATGCATTATAGTATGTTGAAATACATTCACAATGTACAGGGGGTCCCCGAGTTACGAACTCGTTAGGGACTGCCCGCCTGTATGGAAGTTGGAAATGTTCGTAAGTCGGCCGCGCATGCGCAGACCGACAAATACAGAGATTTCCGGACATTTCCGAGGTTCCGTCTAATGCCGCTCTGCGCATGCGTGGCAAATTACGGACATTTCCGGCATTTTACGAGGCTCCGTATGGCCGCGCATGCGCAGAACGGCCGAAAGACGGCGAAAATCAGCGAAAAATGGCGGAGGGTCCCCGCAGCACCCCGTTCGTAAGTAGGGGTTGTTCGTAGGTCGGGTGTTCGTAAGTCGGGGACCCCCTGTATTTGGCTGTGAATGAATTGATTCAATTTTGAGATTCTCCTTAACCACTTTTGGACCACCACATGCCAATATACATACTAAATTTGAAGAGGGATATCTTTGTTATGGCAGCAGCTAGCTGCCATAACCCTGGTATCCTCTTCTTCGGCCGGCGGTTTGGTTTCCGATAATAGTGGTCTCTGCAGCAGATTCGCGCTCCAGGAGGTGATCGGATCCTCTTCTGTGTGTGATATGGAGACAAGTGAGGGGAAGATGGCCCCCACCCTTCCCCATACCATGGCAGGGCAGAAGCAACATCAAAACGTCACTCCCGCCCATAGCTCTTAAAGGGACATTTTTTTTTTCAAATTGCAACATTTTTTTTTTATTGCATCTTAGTGTAAATATGAGACGTGAGGTCTTTTTGACCCCAGATCTCATATTTAAGAGTACCTGTCATGCTTTTTTTCTATTACAATGAATGACAAGCTTCCTCTGCTGCTGTAATGTAAAGAGGGGCAGAGGAAGTGATATCATCTCTCCTCGTGACGGTCTTTTCATTCTGACGCCGAGGAGAGAAGACATCCAAGTAAGTTGCACTAACACTACATGAATAGTAGAACACCTAGGCACACTTTTCACCCGCCAGTCACCCCCAGATCACCCCCTGATAACCCCCTGTTCCCCATGTCACAGTGACACCAATAGCATTTTTTTTTTTTTTTACTGATTATTGTATTGGTGTCATTTGTGACTGTTATAAGTGTTAGGGCAGTTAGGGTTAGCCCCCTTTAGGTCTAGGGTACCTCCCTAACCCCCCCTAATAAAGGTACCCCCCGTGATCACCCCTCGTCGCCAGTTTCACTTACTTTAAACTGTTGCAAAGAATTGCATATAAAATTGTAATTACAGACCAACAGGGGCTGAAAAATTGTGCCTTAGGCACTGGTGCTTGTGCCACAACACTGCAACCCCTCACAGATACTGTACTTGGAGCACAGCAATGAGACCTGTTGCAAAGCATTGCATAAAATTTTTTAATTACACGCCCCTGTTAAACAGAGGCTGAAAAATTGGGCCTTAGCCACTGGTGGTGGCACCCAGAAACAAAAATTTTCTTCCAAGCTATCATCGGGATCATTAAGGAGGAAGAGGATAGTCAGTCAACATAACAGGACAGTCACTCAGCATCAGCATAGGCAGTCTTGAAGGGATGTGACATTTCAAAATAAATTATTCTGTTATATCAGCTTCAGGCCTGGTAGCTGGTGGTGATCCAAGACTGATTTATCTTTATGAAGGTCAGTCGATCAACCGAGTTGGTGGACAGGCGCACCCTGTGATTGGTGACAAAGCCTCCAGCAGCACTGAATGTGTGTTCCGAAAGAACGCTGGATGCAGGACAGGCCAGTAGCTCAATTGCATACTGTGCAAGCTCTGGCCAGTGATCCATCCTCAAGACCCAGTAAGCCAGAGGATTTTCGGTGGGAAAGGTGTCCAAGTCTGATCTTGCCCCTAGGTATTCCTGCACATGTATATCAGACGCTGGCGATGGTTGCTGGAACCGATCATACCTTGGGGCTGTGGACTAAAAAATTGTGTGAATGCATCGGTCAGACGTCCACCTTCCCCACCGCTCCTTCTGCTACTGACCGAAGCCTCAGCAACTCGTCATCCAGAACCAGGAGTTTGTAACCTCCCAGTCTCTGGGAACGCGTTGCACAGACCTTTCTGCAAGGCCTCCCAAAGATGTCTCATCCTCTGCTCCATCTGCAACGGCAAGATAAGGTCCGCAACCTTACCCTTGTACCTTGGATCAAGGAGAGTGGGCAGCCAGTAATGGTCCCTCTCTTTGATCCGAAGAATACGAGGATCCTTCCGCAGGCTTTGCAGGATCAGGGAGGCCATGCAACCTAGGTTAGCTGAGGCATTCGGTCCGGAGTCTTCTGGGTCACTGAGGACGACATGATCCACAGCCACCTCCTCCCAGCCACGTACAAGTCCACCGGTTTCTTGGGACTGTAAATCATCCCTAAAAGACTGCTGCTGCTGATGCTGAGTGCCAGGCTCCACCTCCATGCTGACACAATCCTCCTCCTCCTCATCCTTTTCCTGTGTGATGGGTGGGAGAGAAGGAACACTGTCTGGATAAAGGGGGCCTTGAGAGGCAAGGAAGTCCTCCTCTTCCTGCCTCTGTTCTGCCTCAAGTGCCCTGTCCATTATTCCACGCAGCGTATGCTCCAACAGGTGGACAAGAGGTACAGTGTCACTGATGCATGCACTGTCACTGCTCACCATCCTCGTGGCCTCCTCAAATGGTGACAGGACAGTACATGCATCCCTGATCATGCTCCACTGGCGTGGTGAAAAAATACAAGCTCCCCTGACCCTGTCCTGGTGCCGTAGTCACACGGGTACTCATTGATGGCCCTCTGCTGCATGTGCAGTCGCTGCAGCATGGCCAACGTTGAGTTCCAGTTCTTGGGCAGGTTCAACTCCTTTTGCAGCTCAGCTAGCCGAGCACTGGCATTATATGATTGGCGGAAATGCACACAGACTTTCCTGGCCTGCCTCAGGACATCCTGTAAGCCTGGGTACCTGCCCAAGAACCGCTGCGCCACCAGGTTAAGAACGTGAGCCATACAGGGCACATGGGTCAGCTGTCCCTGTCGCAGGGCAGAGAGGAGGTTGGTGTCATTGTCACAAACCACCATTCCTGGCTTAAGCTGGCGTGGCATTAACCACCTCTCGGCCTGCCCCTGTAGAGCTGACAGAACCTCTGCCCCAGTGTGGCTCCTGTCCCCCAAACACACCAGCACAAGCACGGCATGGCATCTTTTTGCCTGTGTACTCGCGTAGCCCCTTGGACGCCTACGGAGCACCGCTGGTTCCGAGGACAGAGCACTCAAAGAGGCCATGGAGGAAGAAGAAGAGGAGGGGGTGGAGGAGAGAGGTGTGTCACAACCAGTAGTAGCATTTTGGAGGCGTGGTGGCGGAACAACCTCCAACACTACTGCACCTTGTCCTGCATCCTTCCCAGCTGCTAAAAGAGTGACCCAATGGGCCATGAAAGATAGGTAACGTCCCTGTCCATGCCTGCTGGACCATGAGTCAGCGGTAATATGCACCTTACCGCTGACCGACCTGTCCAGCGAGGCCAAGACATTGCCTTCCACATGCCGGTAGAGAGCCGGAATCGCCTTCTATGAGAAAAAGTGGCGTTTGGGAACCTGCCACTGAGGAACCGCACATTGCACAAACTCACGGAAGGGGGCCGAGTCTACCAACTGAAAACGCAGCTGTTGAAGTGCTAGCAATTTAGCCAAGCTAGCATTCAACCGCTGGGCATGTGGATGGCTGGGAGTGAACTTCTTTCGACGGTCCAGCAGCTGGGGCAGGGAAATTTGCCTGGTACAATCAGACGTCGGTGTAGGGCTAGCAGAGTGCCCGCAAGTACTTGGCTGTGACACACCTAATTCTACACCTTCATTCCTCACAGTGCAGCTTCCAGAGAGGACTGAAGGTATAGTGGGGTTGGAGATCCCAGCTGATGAGGAGCAAGGAGAGGTCCGCTTTGTTCTTTGGTGTGGGTCTTTAAGGTGCGCTTGCCAACGAGCTGCATGGCAGGTCAACATATGTCTGGTCATGCTTGTGCCGCTCAAGCGGCTGATGTTTTGGCCACGCGAGATACGCTTGAGACATATGTTGCAAATAGCAGCGGTGCGATCTGATGCACTCGTCTCAAAAAAGGCCCACACCAAAGAACTTTTGTAATAATGCACAGAGGCAGTGCCCTGCACAGGCGGAGCTCTGCGGTGTGATTCAGTTGGTGTGCTGCCCTCAACCTGGCCCCCGGAGGGCATCCTGCCTCGTTGGAGATGTGCCGCCTCCTCCTCCTCCTCTTTCCGTTTATGCACCCACGTGGAGTCAGTGACCTCATCATCCCCTCCCTCTTCACCACTGGAGCAAACCTGGCAGTATGCTGCAGCTAGTGGAACATGACTGCCAGATTGCTGTCCTTGAGCATCCCCTCTCTCTGCGCTCACGCTACTGCCTTCCTCTAGCTGGGTATCATCATCGGAGCCTTCAAAACGCTGGACATCCTCCTGGAGCATGTACCCAACACTGTGCTCAAACAGCTCGGGGGACTCCTCAGGAGGACATGGTGGGTCTAGGGAAAGGGGTGACTGATGACATTGAGTACGCGTTGGCAGCTGCTTTGCCAGTACCCTGAGCCTGGGTGAGAGAGGATGAGGAGGGCTTGGTCATCCACTCTACCAAGCCTTCGGCATGATTCGGCTCAACATGTCCAGCTGCCGAAAATAAGGACAAGCGTGTCCCATGGCCACGTGCTGATGACGATGCACCGCGTCCACGACCAGCACTGTTGTCTCTAGACACAGAGCCTGCTTGCCCTGTTTTCTTGGCTCGTGACTGTCTGCCTCTCCTTGTTGGTCTTCCAGACATTGTAATGGCCTGCAGGGAGATGGGAAAAAAAGCTATTGGGTAGTGTATATTGTGCTGGAGTCACACAGAACACACTAACTCCTGCAGATGGCTGTCTTAGATGACAACAGGGCAGAAGGGCAGATACAGGTTGAGGTGGTTTAGTGTGCTGTGCTAGACTCACACAGCACACACACACACTAACTCCTGCAGATGGCTGTCTTAGATGACAACAGGGCAGAAGGGCAGATACAGGTTGAGGTGGTTTAGTGTGCTGTGCTAGACTCACACAGCACACACACACTAACTCCTGCAGATGGCTGGATTGGTAGAGAACAGCACTTTCCCCACATGCAAATGCCTGAGAAGAACACACTATCCCTGCCTATTTTTCCTCTTTCCCTACACTTTCCCCACACGCAAAGGCTGAGAAGAATACACTATCCCTGCTTTTTTTTCCTCTATCCCTAAACTTCCCCCACACAGAAATGATTCACATATAGTGTACAGTACACTGTCCCTGCCTAGCAATACTCTTTCCCTCAACGCCGGAACACACTACACGAGGCTGCCGGCACGGCGGCCTTATATAGTGTGGGGCGTGTATTAAACCCCCTGAGCTATAATTGGCCACAGGCATCTGCAATCTTTTATTGTTATTATGTTTTATCATGTTTGCTTTTCAGGTATGCGTTTTTTTATACTTTACTATTTACTGTGTTTTATTGTTAACCATTTTTTTATTTTCAGGTATGCCATTCAGCTGCAGAGCGGATTTATTTATCTTGACAGCAACAGCGTTTGCTCCCATGATACATAAAGCCATGACTCCAAAGCTGTAGGAGGTGATTTCACCACCACAGTTAAAAAAAGAGCATATTTGCTGAAGCATGGGGGCAGCAGGGGCGGAGGAGCGATTTGCTCCTACCTTTTGGGGCACATGCCCCCATGCTTCGGCATATATAAACGGTGCATGTATACCCATCATTAGAAGTGGGTGGATTAAGGGAAATATTCTAATGGTGGGCATACCCACCGATCAGTCACTTTTTTCGTTCAGCCCACAAGCTGCATGAAAAAAAAGGACCAGCAATGTACTGGTTTGTTGCTGGACTTTGAGTGGTTATACCAGAATGATGCCTGCAAGTTTAGGTATCATCTTGGTATCATTCTTTTCAGCCAGCGGTCGGCTTTCATGTAAAAGCAAGCCTAGCGGCTAATTAGCCTCTAGACTGCTTTTACAAGCACTCCCCCTCCCCCTCCCCGCCCCCCCTCCCTCGTCCCCCCCCTCCCCGCCCCCCCCCTCTTCCTCCTCCCCCCTCCCCCCCTCTCCCTCCTCTCCCCCCCCCTCCTCCTCCCTCCTCCCCCTCCTTCCCCCTCCGCCCCTCCCCCCCCCCTCCCCCCCCCCCCCCCCCCCCCCCCCCCTCCCCCTCCCCCTCCTATCCCCCCCCTTCCTCTCCCTGCTCCCCCCCCTCCCCCCTCCGCCCCCCCCCCCCCCCCCCCCCCCCCACCCCCCCCCCCCCCCCCCCCCCCCCCCCCCCCCCCCCCCCCCCGCCCCCCCCCCCCCCCCCCCCCCCCCCCCCCCCCCCCCCCCCCCCCCCCCCCCCCCCCCCCCCCCCCCCGCCCCCCCCCCCCCCACCCCCCCCCCCCCCCCCGCCCCCCCCCCCCTCCCCCCTCCCCCCCCCGCCCCCTCCCCCCCCCTTTCGTCCCTCCCCCTCCCCCCCCCCCTCCCCTCCCCCCCCTTCACCCCTCCCCTCCCCCCTCCCCCTCTCTCCCCCCCTCCTCTCTTCTTCTCCCCCACCCCCCCCCGCTTCCCCCCCCCCGCCGCCCCTCGTTCCCCCTCCCTCCCTCCCCCCCCTCTCCCTTCTCCCTCCTCCCTCTATCTTCCCCCCTCGCCACCTCCCTTGCCCCTCTGCCCCTTTCCCCCCCATCCCCCCCGCCTCCCCTTCTCTCCGTTCTACGCGACCTTCCCTCGCGCCCCCATCTTCTCTTCTCCCACCTCCCCCTCCCCCCCCTCCTCTCCTCCTCCCGCTCCCCCTCTCCATCCTCCTGTCCCCCCCCTTCCCCCCCCCTGCTCTTTCCCCTCCCCCTTTCCCCCTTCCTCCTGCTTCTCTCCCCCCCCTCCCCCCCCTCCCCCCCTCCGCCCTTCCCCCCCCCCCCCTCGCTCCCTTTCCCCCTCTCCCCCCGCCCTTCTTCATTCCCCCCCCCCCCCCCCTACCTCCCCCCCACCCCCCACTTCACTTTTTTCCCCCGCTCTCCCCCCCCCTCTCCCTCCTTACCTCCCCTTCTCCCCCCCCTTTCCCCTCTTCCCTCCCCTCTCCCCCACCTCATCTGCCTGCCCCTTCCACCTCTTCCTTCCCCTTCCCCTTCCTCCCTTCTTCCTCTTCGTCTCCCCCGCTCCCCCCCCCCCCTTCTCATCGCCTTCTCCCGCTCCCCCCTCATTCTTTCCCATTCCCGCCCCCTCACCCTGTCCCCCCTCCCCGTCCCCCACCCCACTGTACCTCACCCCCTCTCTCCGCCTGCTCACACCCTTCCCCTCCTTCATCCCTATCCCTCCCCTCCCCCCCCTCCTCCTCCCCCCCCCCCCCCCTCCTCCCCCCTCCTCACCTCCCCCTCCCTCCCCCCCCTCCCCCCCCCTTCCCACTCTCTCCCTCTCTTTTCCCACCTCCCCCCTCCCCCGCCTTCCTCCTTCCCCCCCCCCCCCCACTCACCCCTGTCTCCCTTCACTTCCCCCCCCTCCTCCCTCCCTCCTCCCTACCCTCCCCCCTTCCTCCCCCCCCCCCTCCACCCACTCCCTTCCCTCCACTTCGCTCCCCCAGTGGGAGGGAATGCCCCCCCCTCCCACCGTCTTCCATGCTTTTCTCTGGCTCTCCTGTCCCAACAGGGAACCTGAGAATGCAGCATGGCGTGATTCGACCAGCTGACCATAATGCTGATCAGAGACCAGAATGGCTCCAATCATCTCTATGGCCTAAGAAACCGGAAGCTACGAGCATTTTATGACTTAGATTTCACCGGATGTAAACAGCGCCATTGGGAAAACATTTTATTACACCAATCTTGGTGTGGTCAGATGCTTTGAGGGCAGAGGAGAGATCTAGGGTCAATCATAGGGGATATTTACATTCCCTGAGATAACAATAAAAATGATAAAGAACAGTTTAAAAAAAAAAAGCACCCCTGTCCCCCCCTGTTCTCGTGCAAAGGCGAACGCAAGCATCAGTCTGGCGTCAAATGTCAACAGCAATTCCACCATGCATGTGAAGTATCACCACGAAGGGTAGATCGGGAGCAGTCAGAAAGGGCTTTGTCTTCAAGTGGTTAGAAGAGTGGGTGATGTGTGACTTAAGCTTCTAAATGTTGTGCATAAAATGCCAGGACAATTCAACCCCCCCCCCCCCAAATGACCCCATTTTGGAAAGTAGACACCCCAAGCTATTTGCTGAGAGGCATGTCGAGTCACACACTTGTGACACAAGTTGCAGGAAAAATACATTCTTTTTTTTTTTTTTTGCACAAAGTTGTCACTAAATGATATATTGTGCAAACATGCCATGGAAATATGTGAAATTACACACCAAAATATATTCTGTTGCTTCTCCTGAGTACGGGGATACCACATGTGTGAGACTTTTTGGGAGCCTAGCCGTGTACGGGACGAAAACCAAGCACCTCCTTCAGGCTTTCTAAGGGTGTAAATTTTTGATTTCACTCTTCACTCCCTATCACAGTTTCGGAGGCCATGGAATGCCCAGATGGCACAAAATCCCCCCAAATGAGCCCATTTTGGAAAGTAGACACCCCAAGCTATTTGCTGAGAGGTATGGTGAGTATTTTGCAGACCTCACTTTTTGTCACAAAGTTTTGAAAATTGAAAAAATAAAAAAAAAATGTTTTTCTTGTCTTTCTTAATTTTCAAAAACAAATGAGAGCTGCAAAATACTCACCATGCCACTCAGCAAATAGCTTGGGGTGTCTACTTTCCAAAATGGGTTCATTTGGGGGCGGGTTTGTGCTATCTTGGCAACTGTTATAGGTAGTGAGGAGTGAAATCAAAAATGTACGCCCTTAGAAATCCTGAAGGTGATGCTTGGTTTTCGGGGCCCCGTACGCGGCTAGTCTCCCAAAAAGTCCCACATATGTGGTATCCCTGTACTCAGGAGAAGCAGCAGAATGTATTTTGGGGTGTTATTCCACATATGCCCATGGCATGTTTGAGCAATATATCATTTAATGACAACTTTGTGCAAAAAAAATAAAAAAACAATAAAAGTATGTAATTTTCCCGCAACTTGTGGCAAAATATAAAATTTTCCATGGACTTAACATGCCTCTCAGCAAATAGCTTGGGGTGTCTACTTTCCAAAATGGGGTCATTAGGGGGGGGGGGGTTGTGCCATCTTAGCATTTTATAGCCTTCAAAACTGTTATAGGTAGTGAGGAGTGAAATCAAAAATTTACGCACTTAGAAATCCTGAAGGCGGTGCTTGGTTTTCGGGGCCCCGTACACGACTAGGCTCCCAAAAAGTCCCACATATGTGGTATCCCCATACTCAGGAGAAGCAGCAGAATGTATTTTGGGGTGCAATTCCACATATGCCCATGGCATGTGTGAGCAATATATCATTTAGTGACAATTTTGTGCAAAAAAAAATTGTTTGTCATATTCCTGCAACTTGTGGCAAAATATAAAATATTCCATGGACTCAACATGCCTCTCAGCAAATAGCTTGGGGTGTCTACTTTGCAAAATTGGGTCATTAGGGGGGTTTTGTGCCATCTTGATATTTTATGGCCTTCAAAACTGTGATAGGTAGTGAGGAGTGAAAGCAAAAATTTACACCCTTAGAAATCCTGAAGGCGGTGCTTGGATTTCGGGGCCCCGTACGCGGCTAGGCTCCCAAAAAGTCCCACACATGTTGTATCCCCATACTCAGGAGAAGCAGCTAAATGTATTTTGGGGTGCAATTCCACATATAACCATGGCATGCGTGAGCAATATATCATTTAGTGACAACTTTTTCTAAATTTATTTTTCTTTAACTTTTTTGTCATTATTCAATCACTTGGGACAAAAAATGAAATATTCAATGGGCTCAACATGCCTCTCAGCAATTTCCTTGGGGTGTCTACTTTCCAAAATGGGGTCATTTGGGGGGGAGGGGTTCTACTGCCCTGCCATTTTAGCACCTCAAGAAATGAGATTGGTAGTCATAAACTAAAAGCTGTGTAAATTCCAGAAAATGTACCCTAGTCTTTAGACGCTATAACTTTTGCGCTACCCAATAAATATACACTTAATGAAATTTTTTTTTACCAAAGACATATGGCCGAATACATTTTGGCCTAAATGTATGACTAAAATTGAGTTTATTGGATTTTTTTTTTTATAACAAAAAGTAGAAAATATCATTTATTTTCAAAATTTTCAGTCTTTTTCCGTTTATAGCGCAGAAAATTAAAACCACAGAGGTGATCAAATACCATCAAAAGAAATCTCTATTTGTGGGAAAAAAAGGACGCAAATCTTGTTTGGGTACAGCATTGCATGACCGCGCAATTAGCAGTTAAAGCGACGCAATGCCAAATTGTAAAAAGTGCTCTGGTCAGGAAGGAGGTAAATCCTTCCGGGGCTGAAGTGTTTAAAAGAACAGTGTACAAATAAAAGGTAAAATATATAAGAAAAAAATGGAAACATTTTTAAATGCGCCCCGTGCCGCCGAGCTCGTGCGCAGAAGCGAACGCATATGTGAAAACGGTGTTAAAACCACACATGTGAGGTATCGCCGCAATCGGTAGAGTGAGAACAATAATTCTAACCCTAGGTGTCCTCTGTAACTAAAAACATGCAACCTGTAGAATTTTTTAAACATCGCCTATGGAGATTTTTATGGGTAAAAGTTTGTCGCCATTCCATGAGTGGGCGCAATTTTGAAGCGTGACATGTTGGGTATCAATTTACGCGGTTTAACGTTATCTTTCACAATATAAAAAAAAATGGGCTAAATTTACTGTTGTCTTATTTTTTAATTATTATTATTATTATTATTATTATTATTATTATACAGGATTTATATAGCGCCAACAGTTTGCGCAGCGCTTAACAAAATAAAGGCAGACATTACAATTACATTACAATTTGGTACAAGAGGAATCAGAGGACCCTGCTCGTTAGAGCTTACAATCTAAAAAGAAAGGGTCAATTGATACAAGAGGTAATAGCTGTGGGGGATGAGTTGATGGAGGAAGTAAAACAGTGTTAGTTAGAAGCAGGATAGTGTGTATTCAAAAAAGTGTACTTTTTCCAAAAAAAGTGTGCTTGTAAGACCACTGCGCAAATACGGTGTGACAGAACGTATTGCAATGGCTGCTATTTTATTCTCTAGGGTGTTCAAAAAAAAATGTAGAATGTTTGGGGGTTCTAAGTAATTTTCGAGCAAAAAAAAAAACAGTTTTTAACTTGTAAACAACAAATCTCAGAAAGAGGCTCGGTCTTTAAGTAGTTAATATAGTCAGTGACATCTAGTGGCTATTAATTTAGAAAATACCACATTATTGCCACTAGATGGTGCTGAATATGATAGAAACAAGTATGCTCAGCACCATCTAGTGGCCATAATGCAGTAGTTTCTATATTAACACATTCCAATTGCAGAGAATGTAGCCTGAGAACATTCAGTTTCCCACAGAACAAATTTACATACAGTTTTAATGGATAAACAGCTAGGCAAATGTTTTTTTATAAATACACCCCTACGGGTACAGTTACAGCATTGTCATTGTCTAAATTTGACACTCTCATTTTTAACTTATGATTAACCTGTTGGAATTAAACACAGAGTTGCTATTCTGTCTGTCCCTAACAGTAAAACACACCTCCTCCCCTTTGATATGTGACCAAAATCTCTTAGTGGAAGATAAGGCAGAGGCACAGTCATGTTGTCAAACTCTAGGAGTCCTCACACCAACTATATAGCAATTACACTTATTTTCATTACCGACTATAACCTCACATCCCACCACCACCAAGCAGGTTGAGTCAAGGGCTGAGAAGCTGTATTTTCCCCAGAGCTGATATACTTTGCTTGCAGCTGCAAATGTTTCTATCTCTGAAAATACATGTTTTTACTTGTGTTTTTATTCAAGCAAATTACTGATGTATTTTGGATATGTTTTTTTAATTTTCATTTCATTCATGGGTTTATTTTCATTTGCATTTTGTATTAGGACATTTATTTGTTATTACATGGACATTCAGTTTTGATTATTTGCTTTTACTTTTTTTTCTTCTTCATTTCATTATCATATTTGATTAGTCCAAGCTCCTTAGCCATCATTTTACAATAAAGTATTAAACATTGTTTCATCGTTTTCTCTTAATTTTTCCCTTCTATTGAGTAATCCATGAGAGTACAGTGGTGAAGGAAAACGTTTTTTTTTTTTAGATATTAGAGTGTCTAAATAGACAATAAGCATGAGACTGGCTTTTGTAGTACATTTAAAATAATACATTTTTAGTGAACAATCACTTACATTTTCACACATTGTAATTGTATTCCTTATTTTGCATCTACTGTATCTCTAGTTTATGCTTTGTATGCACATTTGCCTAATTCAAACATTTTTTAATGTAGCTATATAAGCAATTTCTTTCAAAACCACAGAAATACTTTCAAAGAATTGCTTTGTTATGCATTGTTTTCTTAACTGGCACTGAGCATGTGCACATACAGTAAGACAGTTACTAATGCAATATATTGGATCATTTATGGGTCTGTTTATAGATTATTATAATAAAAAAAAAAATTTACCTTCTTATAGGCTGCTGAAATTACATGCAAATAGATATACTTTTATTTTAGAATAAAAAAAAATCTGAAATGTCAAGGGTTTGAAAAACAAGTGGAATGCACTTGTCACTTGTTTACAACTTGATTGACAATTCCAAAATGAAACAGAAGAATGGGATTTTTTGGGAAAAAAATGAAACCAAAGACAATGAGAAATTGATAAAGGAAAGAAAAATAGCAAACAAAAAAAAACAGGTAAATTTCTGCTTTACTACTTAATAAATAATATCCATTTATGTTGAGTTTGAACATTACTAACAGGGTCGCAACAGACTTTGACACAAAATAAGAGGGATAGTAAAAATAGATTTGCAAATGAAACTTTTAAAACACAGGTTGTGAATTTGGTCATTCTGGTATCTTAGTTTGGGTGTTACAAATCCTTACCGTAGTTACTTTAAAGAATATGTTGTTGTACAAGATTTGATTTTGACATGACAACTGATACATTTATACTGATTTAATCCTCTACCTATTAAAATATATCTGGTGGCAATTTAACTGGTTCACAGTTGTGTCAATGCATACATTAATTTTTTATATTGTTAGACGAGCACAGATGCTGTTTAAAAAAAATGACTAGAAAATGATCTAATGTTAGATTGTAACACTGTAAAAAATACCAGAGTTCCTTTGTGTGTTAATTTTAAAATGCTTAAAAAAAATGCTTAATATAGAACCCCAGGCAAACATCTAGATATGCTGTTAAAAAGCATAGTTGTAAACTGCTTCTAAAATTCTGTAAGGTCAGACTTATGACACATACAGTACACTATATTACCAAAATGTTGGGACGCCTGCCTTTACACGCATATGAACTTGTGAGGTCAGGCACTGATGTTGGACGAAAAGGCCTGGCTTGCAGGCTCCATTCTAATTCATCCCAAAGGTGTTCTGTCGGGCTCAGGTGCAGGTCAGTAAAGTTCCTCCACCCCAAATTTGCTCATTCATGTCTTTATGGACCTTGCTTTGTGTACTGGTCCAAATCATTTGGTGGAGGGGGGATTATGGTGTGGGGTTGTTTTTCAGGAGTTGGGCTTGGCCCCTTAGTTCCAGTGAAGGTAACTCTATGCATCAGCATGCCAAGACATTTTGGACAATTTCATGCTTCCAAATTTGTGGGAACAGTTTGGGGATGACCTCTTTCTTTTCCAACATGACTGCACACCAGCGCACAAAGCAAGGTTCATAAAGACATGGATGAGCGAGTTTGGGGTGGAGGAATTTGACTGGCCTGCACAGTCCTGACCTCAACCTGATAGAACACCTTTGGGATGAATTAGAGCGGAGACTGTGAGCCTTCTCGTCTACATCAGTACCTGACCTCACAAATGCGCTTCTGGAAGAACGGTCAAACATTCCCATAGACACACTCCTAAACCTTGTGGACAGCCTTCCCAGAAGAGTGGAAGCTATTATAGCTGCAAAGGGTGGGCTAACTCAATATTGCACCCTACGGACTAAAACTGGGATGTCATTAAAATTCATGCGCTTGTAAAGGCAGGCATCCCAATACTTTTGGTAACATAATGTATGCCAAAATGCACAGCCAAGCAGATATCACACTTATATCTCAGAGCAGCTGATAACTGACAAAATCTCTGGGCTGCTGTAGTAGGGTAAGGCTATTACTTATCCAAGCCTTTTCAGTAACAACTTTTTTTTATGATAGTTTTTTTATTTTAGCACCAATCTCGGGCAGTAGAGAGCAAGACCTCCCAGACTAACATCCTTGATCTGGCAAGAAGGGAAACAATAAATAATAAAAAAATCCAGTAACCAATGGAAGGTAAAACTGGAGAATTATAATAATTCAAGAGTAGAAATTCGTTTTTTTTTTTACAGAAGTCTGATGGTACCAGAGTTTAGATAAATGGCCAATCAGATTAATAAATCTTTGGTAGGTTTACATAGTATTTTTTATGTCAAAAGATACTCAGTTAGGTCTCTTCTGCCATAAATGCTTTTCTTCTGCCTGCCAGCTTATCTTTTTTTCTAATTGTACACTAAGCCAAGCATGCACAGCTCAGTGTGCAGCCTCGGCATGCTTTTGTGCTAAGATGTAGTAACTCCTGTGCACATGTTCTGGAGTCACATAATCCCGGCCTGCCCAATCAAGGCAGCCACAGATTCCAAACCCAAAAACAGAGCAGAAGTAGATGGAAGTGCTGGCAATAGAACAACAAGGGGAGCACAGACATCGCATGCTGAGAATATTTGCACATTATGGCAAGAGCTCCTGTGGGCCTCAAAACTGCTAGGTGGTTAGGTTCTACTCTAATAAGCTCCAGGAGTTCTTGGTCCTGGGTGGGACCATGTGCTGAAGCTTGTCAGATGATCAGCGATCTGCCTGTGAAGACATCACCAGTGTATATGGCTTTTCTTTTGGATTGCACTGAGACACGTGGAGGATTGACAAAGTCAGCAGGGCGGAAGTTGTGCGCTTTTCCTTGACTCTACAAGCTCCAGAAGTTGTCTCAAGATTTGAACAAAAATATTTATGATGACTATACTCTAAATTACTGCTATGGATTGAGGCTATGCTGTATGTTTACATTTTCTGTATCAGTATTTATGACTTACACTGATGCAAGTTTACAATGTGGTAGGTGTAAAAATATTAATAGTGAATAAAATGAACAAAAACTAACATGCTCTACAGGTGATTTAAAGGAGCAATCAGTATATTTAAAAATACACTGTAGGTTTAAAAACAAAAGATACAGACCTATATATTTCTGTTGACTGGAAAATTCCTCGAAAACAGGACCAAAAATAGTAATCTGTCTTTTTAATAAACTTCCATTCTGATAATTTTAAACTTCTTAATTTATACTGCACATAGCTTGACATGAATGCTAACTATTAATCTTCAAGTGTGATGTGTTGCTTTTTGAAGAGCCTTTATATGCCAGGCTCACATTTCTGAGTTCAAGCATTATACCTTAGGGTGTATGTCCCAAATGTCACTATGCTATATCACCAAAATATAAAACATTGTCATCTTTATTCTGATCTAGATTTAGCAGCTGGGGAATTCTTTATCCATAAATGTTTGGCATAACTGATATTGCAAGGGCTTTCATTTATATATAAATGTCATGATCTTTTGTCTAAGAACTGCTTATTGTACTGTTATAAAAGGTATGTGGCGCTACCTTGTAAAATTAATAAATACATAAAATACTAAAAAATATGAATCGCATGGAATAAGGGTAAAATCGCATAAAAGTCACAAAAAAGTTGCATGAAAATTAATATGCCTGGTATGCATAAAACTTCATGTGCCAGTGAATACTTCAAATCTAATACATAAAATGTAAAACATAATAATATTGCATGTGAATTGATGTGCAAAGAAATCCTCATGTGCAAATAAGTGCAAATATTTCCACAAAAATATGTGTAAAAAAATCTGAAATGTCTGAAATATCTAAGGGGAAAGGATTATTCCCCAACAGTATTCAAATATATAAATCGTGTGCAATTCCTCTCCAGCATAATGTGCCAATCAATAAATAATGAATATAAATCAATGCAATAAATATGTAATAACGGTAATGAATAAATGTAAAGTGCAAGTGCCAAAAAATGCAAGTGCCAGAATAAAAATATAAAATTAATTAGCGACTTCCACTCCAAGTGACTCCAAAAAAAACAACACAAATAATGTGAAGCAGGTCCACTATGATAGTCCTCAATAGTAAACCATCCAGGAACTGTCTATAAACAAATATAAATGGTGATATTCTGTGCATCCATCCATCCAGTGAATTCTGTGTCATCCAGGGTGCTCCCCACTGTTTCCCCCAGCCTCTCACCTCCAGCAGCGGCCTCCACAGGCCTAACAGCGCTGTATGTGTAATATCACTTTGGGCAGGTCGATCTCCCTGTATCCACTCCAATCAGGAACTGCAATACTCCCGATAACCAATTAATGATAACGAGGGTGATAAAGGAGAGAGGGGGGTCCAATGTGTAGTATGACGGTATCATTTTATTTAAACAAACATAATAACTTACATTAAAAACTTGTCACAGACGATGAAGACAACGGACGCTTCCGGTCTTGGCCGTGACTGAAAGCAAAACACTGACACCTGCTTCCTTACCTGACACGTATCGTCACTGAGGACGTGACTTTTTCAAAGGGTCAAGGAATCGGGTGTCTGTCAGTCTTTATATATGCCTCTCTATTGCTAACACAGCAGCGGCGCTGCGCCTCTATGATTAATTCCATTTGATATATTTAATTATTTCTAAATGTCAGTATGGAGCCTTCATTTTATAACTTTTAATAATCCTCTATTTATACAAATAAACTTAAATAAAACCGATATATTATATATATATATAAAAACAACTAATTATCAGGCGCCCTCCAGTGGGTAAATGTCATATTTGGAACTGGAAACATCTCATGTTACTCCACAGTGACATCTAGTGGATATGGCAAATTAGTACAATTAAAATATACTGAAATTCCAACATAGACTGCTCCAATGCCATCTAGTGGATAAAAAATAATGAAAGAAAAATATGTCTAAAAAAAAAAAAAAAATGTCTTCTTGATTTAACTCATATATAACCTTAAAATATCATTATAAATATGTTGGATAGGCTATATGGTAAATAGATAGACCCAACAGATGTTAAAAATTGTATAAATGTAAAAATCCCATAAAATAAAAATAAAAAATAATAAAAAATGAGATAATTAAAAAATCAATGAATTCCTAATGGGGGCTTATGGACTTAATATTAGGTAAAAGACTCGGTAGTTTGTTATAAAACAGTTAAGATCAAACTCGACGTTGTGTCCCCATGGCGTTAGCGTGTGCGTAACTCATGTATCCAACGAGACTCTGCCTGACTGATCCTAATAAATTTATTATCTCCCCTCCAATGAGGTTTATATTTTTCAATCGCACATATTTGTAGTGATGAAGGGTCTTTTTTATGGTACTTAGCATAGTGCCTAGAGAGGCTATGCTTATCGTACCCTTTCTTTATATTTTGAACATGTTCTCTAAGCCTCTTCCACAATTCTCTCTTTGTCCTGCCTATGCATGGGCGTCCGCAGGTAGGGGCAAGGGGGGTCAAGTGCCCCCCCTGGAATCAGGGATCGGATCTTAAATTCAGCACAGTTGTGTCTCTGTCGAGGTGCCGCACCCGGGTGCCACCCACCAGTGGGGTGACACCATTAAGGTGCTGTCAAGTGTAGTGTGACTTTGGGCTCTTTTCCCTGCTCAGTTCAGCAGAGAACTTGGCGGTGCTGTGACGGAAGAATGGCGAGCTGCGGGCTATCAGAGGTTTCCCCCGCTCGCCCCACCCATTCTTCTGTCAGGGAGAAGAGACAGCGGCTCTCACCAGGTTCCCCACCCAGCTTCCTGCCCTGCTCCGTTCCTTCCCTATTGGCCATAACTGAGGGCCAATCAAAGGTGACTAGGAGAGGCAAGCTTCATGGGACAGGTAGTCCCAAAAGATTGGTGGCTCTATTTTCCACAGGGAGGAGGCTACAGCTCGATCAAGAGAGAGATTGAGAGACTGCAGCCTGGAAAGAAGCTGAGGGAAAGAGTGCTACAGGACGAGGAGTGTGCTGGGCGGAAGCCAGAGAGAGAGCCTGCCAGGGCCACAAAAGAGAGTCATGCTGTCCAGCACCACCAGAGAGAGAGCCACACTGGCCAGCACCACCAGAGAGAGAAAGACTGAGCCACTACCAGGGTACAGACATGCTACACTACTGACCAGTGTCGCCCCCGGGGAACCCAGAGTGAACGATCGTCCAGCCGGAGTGATCACTGCTGTAGTTTCCCTGGGTCTGGTAAGAGAGCCCGTTGGCCATTACCCATTACTTATCCTAGGGACTGTAATACGGCTGCAGACTCTGACCATAATAATGTGATAATGACATTGTCGAAAAGGGGCGGTGCATGGGTGACCCTAAAATTATGCCCCCCCCTGAAAAAAGTTCTGCGGACGCCCATGTGCCTATCTATTGAATATGGCAAGGACATTCCATAAGATAGACTACACCTTCACTGCGACATGTAATAAAGTCATATATTGTATAGTTTTTTTGTGTAACTGTTGATGTGAAAGTACATTTTTTCTTTTTACTTTCCTTGGTATGTTGGCAAGCATAGCAATATTTACAAGGGTAAAAGCCTTTCCCTTCAAAAAATGAGAAAGGTTTCTTTGTAGGGGGATCAAGTAAGTTTTTTGCCAAGTTATCTCTAAGGGTTGGGGCCATCCTATAAGTAAACTTAGGTTTTTGAGGTAGAATGGTATTAAGATGACGGTCGGTTCATATAATGTCCCAGTATTTTTGGAAAATCTTCTCTACTTTTTTATAGTGTACATTATGGTCCATAACTATCGATACTCGTTCCTGTTCATTTTCCCTTTTGAGGGTATCTTGTACCAAAATTTCTCGATCTAATTGGGCTACATCTCTTATTTTTTTCTTCTATAAATTCACTCTGGTAACCTTTTTGTATGAACCTCTCACCAATCATTCCCGCTTGTCTTAAAAAAATTTGTTTGTCGGAACAGTTACGTCTTAGTCTAATAAGTTGTCCTTTTGGTATATTCTCTAACCAAGTATTGTGGTGACAACTGTCTAGGGGCAAGTAACTGTTTCTATCTACAGTTTTAAAAAAGGTTTGTGTATTAAGATTTCTTTCTTCTTTCATAATAACTAAGTCTAAAAAGTTAATTGAGTCACTGCTTATCTCCCAGGTAAGTTTGATATTTTTATCATTTGTATTAAGCTTACAGCAGAAGTCCATTAAGCTTTCTCTGTTCCCTGACCATATTATTATAATGTCATCGATGTAGCATTTGTATAAGGTGAGTTGTGGTGGTACGTTATTATATAGACATTCTTCTTCCCACTCTGACATGTATAAATTGGCTACACTCGGTGCATACTTGGCTCCCATAGCGATGCCACATATCTGTTTGTAGTACACATTATTGAACCAGAAGTAATTTGAATCCAGACTAAACCGTAAGCAATCCAGTAAATATCGTCTCTGTTTACATTTCAAGTCACTCAAGTTTCTTAAAGCCCATTTTGTGGCTTTAATCACTTCCTCATGGTTTATGATGGTGTATAAGGATGCAACATCTGCAGTTGCCAAGTACACAGGGCCATCTTCTAAGGTTATATCCTTTAGTAGTTGGATAAGATGTTTTGTATCACGTAGATAAGATTTTGTCTTTTTTACCACAGGCTGTAAAAAGCCGTCAATATATTCCCCTATTCTTGCACAGACAGAATTAATTCCGTTTACTATAGGCCTTCCCGGTGGTTTCTCATTATTTTTGTGTATCTTGGGAACTGTATATATTATTGGTACTCGACATACATTCGGTTGTAGGTATCTACTTTCCTTCTTATTTAGTAAGCCCTTTTCCGATCCCTTTTGGATCACTCAAGTTAGTTCCTTTTTATATCTTACAGTTGGATTGCTTGGTAGCTTCTGGTATGTAGTTTCGTCATTCAATTGGCGATATATTTCTTCATTGTAATCCTCTTTAGATTGGATGACTATTGCTCCTCCCTTGTCTGCTTGTCTTATTACAATGTCCTTCCTGGATTCCAGTTTTCTTATGCCATTTTTTTTGTCTCCTGGGTCAAATACTTTTTTGACTTTCAGTTCTTGCAAATCTTTCAAAACCATTTTTTTGAACACCTCTATATGGCCATCATTGCCTGGAGGTGGATTGAAGAGAGATATGTTACGTAGATTACTGAATACAATGCCATTATTTTCAGGTAGTTTTGTTCCTCTACCACTTTGTGAACTGTTTAGCATATATTTCTTAATATTGAAACTTCTTATGAATTTGTTAATGTCCACGTATGTATTAAAATTGTTGAGGTTCCTTTTGGGAGCAAACGTCAGCCCTTTATCTAGTACTTTGATTTCTTCTTGGGTTAGTTCTACTCCACTTATGTTGATGATCCCTTCTCCTACTACTCTCTTTTCCTTTTGCTTCTTGATTCCTGCCCGGCATCCTCTTCTCGTTTTTCGTTTCTTCCACCTCTCTTGTCTATTGATCTCCTTGGTGTCTTTCTCAGCCTTTTTTCCCTGTCTCTGTCTCTCTGGTGTTCCTCTTTTTTGTCTTCTCCTTTTTTCATCTTTCTGCTTGGATTGTGATCTGGGGTATGTCTGTCGGATCTTCGTAGTGGATCTTCTTGATAATGACGTCTCGGTGAATCTCAGCATCTCTGATCTAAAAAACGATGTGGGGTCCTTTCTCGTATTTGTCTTTCTTGTTGTAGTCTTTGATATCCTGGTGATCTCCCATCATCGTATCTTCTTAGGTGTTCAAATTTATTATACACGGGAACTGTATAATAATTATTGTGGGGGGATCTGCCTCTTCTATCATCATACTGATAATTGAAAATTGTATCAAATACTTACCGTAATTTTTCTTTCCTGACGCCAAACCATGGCAGCATACTAGTGATAGAGCTCCGCCTCTTGACCACTCCCTCAGGACCAGTGAATAGCATAAATATAAGGCCTAGTTAGGCCCCACCCCATTCTCTGTAATTAGCTACATACCGAAACGTATAAGGGTGGGACCATATGCTGCCATGGTTTGGCGTCAGGAAAGGAAAATTACGGTAAGTATTTGATACAATTTTCCATTTTCCTGACGCCAACATGGCAGCATACTAGTGATAAATAACTAGCTGACAGGGTGGGATCTACTTGTCAAACCAATCTTCTAATTAGAATGAGACAGAGGACTGAATAGTCCTTCCTACAAAGTCCCTTGATGACAAGGCTCCCGGGTCTATTCCGTCAAGTTTGAGTAGGAATGTTGGAGCGACCGCGTACCCCTGTACAGATGGACACCATAGATTCTCTTGAATGTGTTGCCTATGAGGCTTTAACCGCTCTGGCCCCGCTGACAGAAGCTCGTGACCTCTATCCTATACACAACCAAGCCTGCTAGGATCCAGGTAGTAACCTCTTTCCCTTGATGATTCCCAACTGGAATGACAAAAGGTTTATTTAGATGACCTGATAGGGACAATTGTGGAGAGATACTCCTCTAAAGTTCTGAAAATGAACAGTACGTGTGACTTTCCTGTGTGATGTTCTGGAAAGTTAGGCAATGTCCAGCTGTCTGTTAAATAGCAGTCTGTTGCTATGTTTGATGCAGAATGATCTACAAGATCCAACTCTACTCTTTCTGGAAAGAAAGGTATATATTATAATTTTTTCTTTATTTTTATTTTCTTTATTTTTTTACTTTGAAGCTCCAAGAGCTTGAATCTCTGATAACCTTCTGCTTAAAGTTCTTGCAATTGATACTGCTTTGTAAGTGATGGCTAAATGGATAAACTGATACGAGATCCAGCAACTGCAATAGATCTTTTCTTCCTTGGTGACTGACTCCTCACGACTGCCCTCAAAAGTTGTGCAAACTGAAGGATTCTTGGTCCTTTCAAATGTGTTATTGCCAAGAATTACCTGCTGCTTCCGTTTACGGGGGTGTGTGCTCTGATCATGCAGGAGTGAGGAGCGAGGGCAAGCGGCGGCTGCACATGTCAGGAGCTCGGAGGATATAGCCCGCTGAAGCCTAGGATAGCTTAGGATAGGTGCTGTGCTGCGCTTGTTGAGGAGAGCTGCGACGGGGAGGGCTGAGACCGGGAGGAGCTGGTCGCTCCGTACCAACAGCCGACTGTGGAGGTGACGTCAATACCAGTACCGCAACAACAGAACCGGCACGATAATCCCTTACTTCCTATCCCGTGGGAGAACCACTGAGTGGAGCAAGCGGAATAAACTGAACGGCACCCGCTCACTCCACCTTGGAGTCCCGAGGCAGTTGAGGAGGACGGTCGGAGGAGCACACAGGAAGGGGGGTAAGACGCCAGAAGGCTTGTGACCAAGTGTGCTGTGGCTGTGGCTGTGGATGTTGCTGGGAAGTGTCGCTGGGAAATCTGTAAGCAAAATTCTTTTCCCCCAAATATCCTCAAAGAACTATAGTGGCTGAAGGAGGGTTTTCTTTTTTGCAATACGCTGGTGGTGTTGGGGTTGGAGGCGGGTCCTATAGCCTTATATGCGTGCAGTGGATGCTATAGGTGATGCCATACAGGGTGGTATATACTAGGAAGAGCCCCCCCTCAGTGAATTACATACTCCTCACCTAATACCTCCTGGCTGCGCCTTTCTTCCTATCCCACCTTTGGATGAGATTAAAAAGTTGAGGCTGTTAATTAAAGTGCATAAGTGTGAACGTTGAGTTGACATTGTAAACTGAAGAAGGTATTGAGTCGCATTGTTAAACAGTTGAAGGGGCCGTTCAAGCTGCTCAAACTGCAAAATAGAGAACGCGGCGCTAACGGAGGCGCTAGTTCGGGACAAAGGGCCAAGGGCGGTGCAGGTGGACCTCATGCCAAGAAGAAGGGGCCCTGGCAGAGTGGACAGCACACCGACCCACTCATATATCACTAGATTCCTTACTAGGAAGGACGGGGGACTGTCAGCAAACCCTGCCATCATACCACACCCACAACAACAATTGGCAGTGGAAGAGGGACTGGCTAGCAATATGGCCAATATCTCGGACGGGAGCATTCGGGTCGAGCTCGCGGAAGAGGTAGAAATAAGCCTACCGATAACCCCTCAGACCAATAAGACCGTAACTTCCTTGGAAGGTGAGGTATGTTGTCTAGAAATAAGAAGACAAGATTCTGGAAAGGAACCGGATATCAAACAACATTTTAGTACTGATGAATGATTTAAAATCTACAGTCAAAGAAGAACTGAGTGAGATATGCGCTAAATTTGAAGCAGTAGATATGAGACTACCTAGATGCGAGGCCACACAGATTACAGTTGATAAGCGTCTGGTTCTACTTGAAACTAAATGCATTGCACAGCACCAAAAGTTGTTAGAGCTTCAATTGCAGGCTGAAGAGTCTGAAAACAGAAATAGAAGAAATAATATACGCATTAAAGGGATCCCGGAGGCAATCAAGACACCGGACTTGAGGAAGGAGGTAACCTCAATCCTTAATTCATATTTAGAAAAACCCCCAGAGACTTATATAGAGCTTGATCGAATTCACATGAGCCCAGCAGTACAGAACCGGGAACGGGTAGATCCCAGGGACGTGCTATGCCGTGTCCACTTTTTCAAAGCAAAGGAGGACATAATGAGGGCATCATGGGTGAAGGGGGTGCTGATACATGCAGATTATGAAATACAAGTATTCCCCGACATCTGCTGGCAGACAAAACGGAGGAGGCGAATACTGAAGCCTCTACTAGAGCTACTTCGATCAAAAGGAGCGACATATAGGTGGGGGTACCCACTATCCTTATCCATTAAAAAGGGAGAACGAGGTTTCACCCTACGCAACCCAGAGCAATTGCCAGATCTTTTTGAGTTCTTGGGTACGGATGAAGTGGAAATATCTGACTGGATAAATATCCCAATGGAGTCCGGTGGGGGGGGGGAACCTCGAGAGCAGAAGAAAACCAATAAAGAGGAGCTAAATAGGCTAAAAAAGCTGTGATTACTATGACTCTATAAATTTGATCTGGTAGGGGGGAGAAAAGAAAAGGAAAAGAAAAGAAAGAAAAGGGCAGTTATACTATGGTCCTTTTCCTCCACAACTGTTCCCCCCCCCCCCATCATTTTTCTTTTTTTCTTTTGTTTTTTTTCTTGGCTCCCTACCATCTCCCTCTGTGACCCCCCCCCTCCCGCCCCCCCTGTCAAGAGCTGCTGACCTTATAGGAGCATTGAAGAAAGATATTTGACTTTCCGGAAAAAACAAAACCACGACTGACCCCTAATGGGTTAAGGACTATAGCCAATAATGTCCTTGCCCCCCTCCTTCTTTTTTTTTTTTTTTTTCAGGAGGGGGTTTCTCTCCTTTTTTTTTTTTGTTTTGTTTTTATATATAGGGTGAATTTGGAGTGGTGTGTTTTATTTATTTATTTTTTTTGGGCCACCACTAGGTCCTACACAGGGGAGCCGTAGGGGTTGGGCCGTAGGGGACGGGAACTCCTTAGGTATCCCCCACTTTCTTCGCACACTAGGTGTATGATTAAAAGGGGAGGAGGGACAGTAACTCAAAAGAAGGGAAAAGTGGGACTTAAGGGGAAATCAATTTAAAATACACATATTTAGCGATATGAAATATACAGCTCGCACATGGTATGATGAACTGTACACTTAATACAGCACATGTAATATACACATACACTATGTATACAATAGGTACACATACTTTATTATATCTCTTTCACTGTATTGGTATGATGTTATAAAACACATAGGCACTGGGGGTATAGGAAACAAGGACACAAGGTACGCTATTTAAAAGGGGGGGAATGTACGTGTGGAGGGGGGGGGGGGAGGGGGAAAGGGGGATAGAGGAAGGAGAGGGAGGAAAGGGTAAGGAACAATTAGTCTAGACCACATCATGGGAAGTTGGGGGGGGGGGGGGGCGGGGCGGGGGAGGTGAGGTGGAGGGGAGCCATTTGGGGAGAATGGGGGGGGGGGCTATGGAGGGGGGGAGGAGGAAAAGGGAAGATGTAAAGATGCGGGAATGATGTAATGATGATGTAAATGGCATATGGTTAATAACACTGCATGAGAAGAAAAGTATTAAGGAATATAGAAATGTAAGAGTTGTGTTAGGTAGACCGAAATGATTATTAATTACGGGGCTTATACCTGACAATATATGTGGTACTGCCTAAATAGGCGAAAATGTCAACGTGAATGTAAATAACTAGAGGCATCTATATAATTTTCAGACTTAAGAAATGTGCAGCCGCTGGGGCGTGTTCTGAGCTCCTGACGTGTTTGGGGACACTCCCCCACATTGGTCGTTCCTCCTCTGAGTAGAGGATAAGTCGGGGACGACCAAGAGAGAAGGGGAAGGGAGGAGAACAGGGTATTCCTGTTCCCCCCATCTCTTTCCCTTTTTTTTTTTGTTTTTTTTTTTTTGTTTGTTTATTTATTTTTATTTTTTTTGGTGTTGTATCAATGAAGGGGTGCACGCTGATATAGGAAGGCCGCATCAGGGTTGCCTCCCCCCGAGATCAACGGATAGGGTTTTTTTTTTTTTTTTTTTCTCTTTTTTTTTTTTTTTTTGTTTGTTGTTTTTTCCCTTCTCTCTTTTGCTCCCTCGTCTCCTCCCTGCCCCCCTCCCCCCCTTGCCCCTGTGGTTCCTGCCCCTCCCTCCTAGCAAAATTTTAAAATGACTAGAATAAAGTTTACTTCCTACAATGTTAAGGGACTAAATATCCCGGAAAAACGGGTCAGGCTTCTCGCCGAATTGAGAAGACTAAAAACACATATAGCTTTCCTACAGGAAACACATTTTAGTGGAAAAAAAATACCGAATTTGGGAGACTACGGATTCACCAGTATATACCATGGGATTTCCCAGAACTCTAAATCAAACGGAATGGCCATTCTGGTAACTAAGCAGACTCCATGGAAAGAACTAAAAGTAATAAAGGATGAGGTGGGCCGTCTTTTAATTGTGAAAGGCCTAATAGGACAACAAAAGGTGACACTGGTGAATTTGTACCTCCCAAATACCAACCAGATTAACTATTTAGAGACCAGTATTCGGGAGATTCAGAGACATGGGGAGGGTTTGGTAATTATGGGTGGAGATCTAAATGTGGTCTTGGACCCCCTTATGGATACCTCAAGAGGCGCCTCCCATCTGACATATACTAAAATAAGGAAAATTAAAAAACTACTATTTAACGATATGCAACTGGTGGATGTATGGAGGACACTTCATACCCAAGAAAGAGACTATACATTCTTTTCTGCGAAATATAAGACATATACCCGTATTGATTATGTTTTTGTCTCGCAGACGGGACTGACACACTTGACAAAGGCTGATATAGGCTCTTTTACATTATCCGACCATGCACCGACCAGCTGTGAAATGGATCTAGGTGAAGTAGAGTATCGGGAATATCAGTGGAAGATGAACGAGTCACTTTTGAAGGATAGAGAGTATAAAAAAATATTAGATAGCGAAATGGACTCCTTCTTCCAAATAAACGAGACGGAAGAAACAACACCATTTGGCATCTGGGAGACGCATAAATGCGTGATGAGAGGAATCTTCATCTCTTTAGGATCCTATAGGAAAAAGAAATTGAACGAACAAATAGAAGCCTTACTTAAAGATATTAGGGAAGTAGAAATGGTACATAAAAAAACTCAGGCACAAAAAATAGAAGAGAAGTTAAATAATCTACGGGGCGATTTAAATTCCCTGCTCATCGAACAAGCTAAAGCAAAGATAAAACGGAATAGTCAAATAATGTATGAGTATGGGAATAAGCCGAGTAGGATGTTAGCAAGAGCGTTAAAACAAACCAACATAAGGAGACAAATAATGGGCATTAAATCGCAAGGAGGAGAGATATTAAACTCCTCAGAGAAAATAGCTCAGGCCTTTAAGAAATATTATGAGGGCCTCTATCAACTTGAGGGTGAAGGTAGCATAGGGAAAAATAAAAAGAAAGAGGAGGCAATTAGAGAATATCTACGTTTATCAGAAATGCCCAAATTAACAGAAGAAGCCCTGCGGGACCTGGACAAGCCAATAACGGCTGAGGAGTTCAGGAAAGTCTTGAACTCCTTACCCGTAGGCAAAGCGCCAGGACCCGATGGGTATTCTTTATCCTACTATAAAGCATTCGAAGAGAAACTGCTCCCAAGGTTTTTAGCAGCATTTAATTCAATACAGGAAGGACAGAAGCTACCTGAGGAGATACTGTTAGCCCACATTGCTGTTATTCCAAAAGAGGGGAAGGACCCATCCCAGTGCTCTAGCTACCGGCCGATATCATTATTAAATGTCGACCTAAAAATTTTTTCCAAAATATTAGCTAACAGATTGATTGAATATCTACCGGTATTGATCCACCCCGACCAAGTAGGGTTTACCCCAGGGAGGGAAGGGAGGGAGAATACACAGAGAGTAATAAATGCAATATACTGGTCACAAAGCCAGCATAAACCCTTAACATTAATATCAGCTGACGCAGAAAAAGCGTTTGATAGGGTGGACTGGCGGTATTTGAGGGCCACACTCCAACATATCGGTCTAGGGGAGGGAATGTTGAGATGGCTCCAAAATCTATATTCAGTGCCGACTGCTAAGGTGAAAGTAAATGAAAGACTTTCGGAATCTTTTCAAATCCGGAATGGAACACGTCAGGGATGCCCACTATCGCCCATCATTTTTATTCTTACAATGGAACCATTTCTAAGAACAATCCGTTCAAACCGCGACATTAGAGGTATAAAAACAGAAACTGAGGAACACAAACTAGCAGCTTTTGCTGACGACTTGATCTTTTTTATATCCTCTCCAGCCATATCTCTGCCTCCCCTCTTGGGGGAGCTACAGAAATTTGGGGACATAGCCAACTTCAAAGTGAATTATAGCAAGTCAGAAGCTATGGGATTGGAGATGAGTGAATCTCTGACCCACCAGATAACCTCCCAATTTAAATTTAGATGGACAGACTCACATATTGATTATCTGGGGACTAAAATACCTAAAATGTTAAACAGGGTGTTTGAACTAAATTATGCCCCAATGTTAAAACAAATAAAGATAGATCTGAAAAGATGGGACAAAGAAATTTTTACTTGGTTTGGGAGGACGAATATAATAAAAATGAATGTAATGCCACGGCTGTTATACCTATTTCAAACTATGCCATTAAAGATTCCTCAAAGTTTTATGAAAGAACTCCGATCAGGTTTCCTGAGCTTTATATGGGCTGGAAAGCCTGCGAGAGTACGGAGATCGATTTTGACTCTCCCCAAAGGAAAAGGTGGTATTGGATTTCCAGACCCATGTAGGTACCAGGAGGCCTCACATTTAGTTAGAATTAAGGAGTGGTGTGCTAAAAAAAAGAAGCCATGGGTACTCATGGAACAAATAGCGAGTAAAGCCCCCTTAGAGGGGTTGGCATGGATGGCTGGAAAGGATATTCCAACGATAGTTAAAAAACACCCACTGATAGGGGCAACTTTAAGCATAAGTAAAAAATCTTTTAATAAAAACAAGATATCAAGTGAACCAAGTCCTATGGTACCTATACTAGGTACATATGAATTTAAGCCAGGCTTACTAGACCACAAATTCTGCGACCTGAGAGGCAGGGGGAAAAATAGGATCATACACTTCTCAAAAGAGGGAAGATTAATGACAAGAAGGGAGATAGAAAGTGAATTTTCCCCAGATTTAGACTATTTTAGAGCCATGCAGTTGGGTGCATATATCCACTCAAAAAGTCTAAAATATTCAGAAGTCCGGGGGATGTCGGAATTTGAGCAGATATGTTTAGATGGCGAGAACTTAAGACACCCCCTGTCATACTTTTATGAAATGATTACAAGACTGGAAGCACCTGAAAATTTAGGTTATATAAGTGCCTGGGAAGAAGATCTGAAGCTCACGTTCTCCCCAAAACAAAAGGAAAAAATACTGGGATCCGTCCATAAAACATCAATAGCAAGTAAATACCAGGAGGGAGGATATAAGATTCTTACCCGGTGGTATAGGACCCCAAGCATGCTACATGGCATATTCCCGCAGATACCAAATACATGTTGGCGATGTGGAAAATCGGAGGGTACAATGCTGCATATTTTTTGGGAATGCGACAAAATTAGAGAATACTGGAAAATGATCGAGGAAACAGTAAAGGAAATTACAGGGGTGTCACTTGGTGAAGATCCTGCTGCATTTTTGTTAAATCTTGTCCCTATGTCTGTGGAAAAATACAAAAAATCACTACTAAAACATCTTCTCACGGCGGCGAGAGCCTGTATTCCGGCTCTGTGGAAAAAAGACGTAGCACCCACGAGGGCCCAATGGTGGGCCAGAGTGGGAGAAATTCAATTAATGGAAAATTTGACAATGGCAATTAAGGAACAGGAGGAGAGGTACAGGGACACATGGGCACCCTACTTTGCGTTTAGGGGGAAACTGGAGGGGGAGGGGTGCGGGGGGGTGGGGAGGAGGGAGAGGGGGAAATAACATATAATTTTTTTTTTTTTTTTTTGGGGGGGGGGGGGGGGTGGACGGGTGAAGGAGTGGAGGAAAGTGCAAGGGAAATAGCAGAAGTAAAAGTATAAATAATTTATATCATAGAAAATGTATGTTATAGATGTGAGATTATAAAGTAAGGGAATATGTTTAAAAGATGAAATGCACTGTATTGTACAAAATTTAAAATAAAAAGTAAAAAAAAAAAAAAGAAATGTGTTATTGCCAATATAGCCCACACTCGTGAGCTATGTGAGAATAGGCTAAGGCCTGGAGGAAGAATACAACAGCTGACACTGGAAGGGCAGTAGGATCAATGTCTC
This sequence comes from Lithobates sylvaticus, assembly GCA_028564925.1. Lineage (NCBI taxonomy): Eukaryota > Metazoa > Chordata > Amphibia > Anura > Ranidae > Lithobates > Lithobates sylvaticus. Next base: position 130,693,541 of record CM053031.1, read on the forward strand.
GCCCTACCAAGAAAAAAAGCAAACTTGTTCCAGAATTAGACCTAGATGTTGTAAGTAGAATGTCTTCTCACAAAAGTAGAGATCACTCTGGAGTAAACTGGAGCAACCGGAGTTGCCCATCCTCCCCCTTTAGTGCCCCTGCTTGCAGCCCCAGTCTGCGCATGTTATAGAGGGGAAATGTCTTCTGTATCCTGAAATGAATGGCCAGGGAAAACCGAGGGCCTCCTGGTCAATATGGAGAACTGGCTATGACAACTATGTTCTCCCTTGACAGCCTCAAGTGAAATCTCATTTACGGGAAATGTTGGGGAAAATATATAGGTTAGATTGCAGACCCAGGGAGAGACCAGAGCATCTGCCCTTTGTGCCTTGGAGGAGGCCTGAGGAGGTTTGTCTGTGGTAGGCCCCACCTGTGGGCCAGCAGAGAGAAGACCTTGGATATAGACCTAGGGGTGGTGCAAGGGTTTTTGACACCCTAGGCAAAACCAAATTTTTTCGCCACCATTGGCTCCACCCCCTTTACACTGTTCCTGTGACAGAAGGTGGCGCTATACAGAAAGCATCGGCTCTACTTCCTCTAGCGCTGTCTCCAGTGCTGCGCCTCCAATAACACTACCGGTCAGACTTAGTTGCATTCTGCAGCCTGCAGAGCATGCAGACACGGAGGGAAACCGGTGGCCGATCGCCCCTAGGCAGCAGTGCACCCTAGGCGGCTGCCTAGTTTGCCTAGTGGTAGCACCGGCCCTGTGTAGACCCACTCGTGCTCTGGGAAGCTTGTATTCATTCAAAAGAAAAATATGCTGGGAGGTAAACTGCTTCCTGAAATTTTGCTGGTGATCTTCTGCCCCAGGTGTTATGGGTTTCACCTCTCCCAATAGCATATTGCTGCGAGTTTCATACTGGAGCTGAATATAGGCGACTGCTGCCCTGTTGCTAAACTGCAGGGAGATTGGTCCTCCTTGACTCTGTGTAGTGAGGCCAAAGTACTTAAAAGGGCTGTTTGGGCTGTTTGAACCCCCAAAGATTATCCTCCTTGGCTGGGAAGCTCTGATTGCCTTGACTGAAAGTCCCTCGCAATGCATCTTCCCGGCTGTCTTGCAGACATGATTTGTAGAAATTCTCCAGTCTAAAAGGTCCTAACGGACCGAGACTTCCTCAAGGTCTTTCCATCACCGCTGAGCGCTACTCATACTGAGTAACACTTATTAACTGTGTTCTATCTTGTTTCCTCCCTTGCACTAAGAATTCTAGATGCAATTTGCGCAGGTGCCTATGCACCCCAGGAATCATCTACATGCATGATGACATTGTGCCCAGATGACTGAGGCACTGAGAAGCCATCAAACAAGCGGAAGTATTCATCCTCAGAAATCTATTCCTGACTATCACCACTTCCTCTGATTGAAATAAAACAGAGGAACCCCCGGGTACACCAACCATTGGGATGGAGAAAGTTGGCTTTGCTTTCCCTCTAAGGTGTGAGGATAGGATAGGCATCCTGACGATCCATCAACAGCCTCCAGCCATGTGGTTATACTGTTTAATGGACTCCGTCTTAAAGAACTCAAAGAGGGCCCCACAGGGTTCAACCTCTTCCGATCTGCAACTGGACACTAACCAACATCTCCTGCGAACTCCAAACAGGATTGGGTAAAAAACTTGCAAACCCTCTTGAGTCTGAGGTGTCTGTAAGCAATGTAGCAGTCCACCCGCTGTTGTGGTGGACTTGTCAGCTTTGTGGAAGAGAGGAGCAGTGAGGAATCTCCCGAAGTGACCATGAGTGTCTGATACCTTCATCCAACATGCCATCCAGAAACCAGTGAAGCGTGCCTTCTAGGTCTTACCTTAACAGTCTGGGCATGTACCTGTGTGACTGGCTCACTTATCCCCCCAGAAGTCTGCACCAAGACACAAGCCAGACCCTCGGCATCCACTGTCACAAAAATCTAATTTTTTGGCAAGGCACTTCCGATAGGAAAACATATCTAAAGGGATGCAGACCCTGACACTCTCCTCAGAGTCCTGCAGGTGCAGCAGCTGGTTGATAATTATTAAACCATTCCCATTAGATTCACCCAGCACATGGGCTGGTTATTGCTAGTCTGCCAGCATCTGCAGATGCTACAGTATGTAGGAGCAGGTTGACCATTAACTTGTTCAGAGTATACAGTTTCGACATCCTGTTTATACGGGCATTTTTTCTCAAACCCCCTTCATTCTTACCCCCCTTTTGTTTCTAGGAAGCAATACGCAGCCCAGGGTCTCAACCATATGGCCTCCCTAACCGCCAAGGTGCCAGGGTGCTCTTTCAGTGGCTATACAAGCAACTAGGAGGGACTTCCTGGTCAGCCTCCATATTTTGAATAGCAGACTGCTGCATCTGTAATAATTGTAACAATGACCCAGGCCCCCTTCCGTCCAATGAGAACCTCCAGAGCCATGAGTTGTCAACATCCCTCCACATAGAGTGGGTTGTAAGGCATAGTAGGTGCAGAGCATGTCTTTGGATTGTGTTGAGAAACCCACACAGGGAGAAGAAATAAACATCAAAACAAGTATTAGCATGTTGGGGAATTGAACCAGCAACCCCAGTGATACTAGACAGAATTGACACCCACTTAGCCAGCAGGCAGCCTCTGCAAAGTAGATTCATGGGCACCAGACACCTGTGCCACCTGTCCAGGATTCACCCGGACAGTTCGGATTTTGAATCATGCATCAGGGTTTCAGTCCACCTGAGACCCGGACATATTACCTAGACCTGGCTGTGGCTCCCTAAGTAACCGAGATAGTCATATACAAAACTGTTGCTGTTGTAGGCGGCTGTTTAGCCTCACTGAAAGGTGATGATGTCAGCAAGTGCAATTTGGCCACTAGAGCGCTCTGTGCATTACATTACTACTCTCCTTGGGGCACCCAAATGTGTCTGTGCAACGCCAACCCGGCAGACTCCCAGACTTCTACAGGACAGCCACACAGGGAAAAGCATCCAGCAAGATGCCACATCTGCACGTGTACAAGTACGCTGTCTCCTATGGCAACAGTCTCCAACAGTTTCCAATACAAGTGTAACAGTTGCTCCGGGTAATTAAGGCAAGTCCAAAACAGAATCTTGTGCCAATCTTATCAATAATAAAGACATTAGGCATTACCTGTTAGCTGCATACTTCTGCAGGCAGTGTCTACTCACCAGGCTTCCAGGCATAGATACTGCGCCACAGGCCCTGCAGACATCTTGCTGGGGCGCTGGCTCTGGGGAAGAGGAGCAAAGACGTCTTCCTTGGAGCTCTTCTCCTGATTGGGAGCGCCATCCGGGCTATGCTCCTCTGAAGAACGTCCGCCTTGCCTTGGCCCGGCCATCTTGAGAGCGTGGGCGTGCAGGGCTGAAGCAAATCAAAGCCAATCCGCATGAGAGGGCACTCTTTTTCCTGAAAACTTACCAATATGGTGGTCCCCACCCTAGTTGTTGAGGGTCTTTATATGAGCGGTAACTGACTCTTTATCTGTGGAGAAATGGGACGGCCAGCTGAGGTGAGGATAGCTGAAAAGCGACAGAAGGATCAGGAGTAGATATAGCAGAAAGGATTCCACTTTCCCTTTTTTTATTTATCTACATATACTTACATATGTACACATATACAAACATACCCACACACACGCATACATTGCAGAGGTTCAGTCTGGGGCGGGCTAGGAAAGGGTTAATTAAAGAGGGTAGAAACCTTCAGCCCTGATTACTGTCAGCTGAGCTGAAGATGTCCGAGGAGTTGTGTGTTTGGAGAGAGAGAGAGACACACACAGCATTCAGTGTAATGATTCATTTGCTGGGGTAAGTAAAAACATATTAAAAAAAACTGTATCTCAGACTAGAGCCATGTACTTTGTCTATATATCAGCCTGTTGGTTAAAGAGACTGAACCTTTCCTATCTCTGCACCTGTGTGACAAGACAAGCCTGTCTTTTTCTTCTGTTTGTTTTGCTGAAAAAAGCCTTTTATTTTACTGAACTGGCCTTTCACCCCTCTGATCCTCTACAATGCATACATGTATTTACATACACCCCCACACATATGCATACCCACACATCCACATACAATTTTTTTTTTTTATAAACGTGTATATACATATACACACACCCATATCACACATACATACATACATACATACCTATACACACACATGCAACGCCTGCCGAGGACAGCAGGGAATGGGAAAGGTAATGAAGGACATGAAGGAGACACAAGGGGCTAAGAGATAAAGCATAGCTGGCCCCCCATATTCCACAAGTGCTGCAGTTATCAATTTTAAAAGCAGATTTCGTTCCTAAAGAGGAAACACTGCAGGGGCCCCAATAAGACCCACAGAAGGGATTCCCAGGCTTTTTAGCACATGTTAGCAGCCCGAGCGCTGGGACTTCGCACTGGGAGAGGCTTGAACCCAGCCGGATGCTGCACAAAGGCAGAGGGGGGGACATAGTACTGCTTACTCTTCACTGATGCGTTGAGGTATGAGGAAAAAAAGAAGAATGGGGTGGGGCCTAACTAGGCCTTATATTTATGCTATTCACTGGTCCTGAGGGAGTGGTCAAGAGGCGGAGCTCTATCACTAGTATGCTGCCATGTTGGTGTCAGGAAAATGTCTATCATCCCTACCTAATCTATCATCTCTCCTCGATCTATCCATATAATAGTTTTGTTCTCTATTCGTCTCTTGATTCCTCCAGGGGGGTGTGGGTGATCTTCTGCCATAAGGGGGCTGATGATATGGTCTCTCATTATTGTTGTTATTATATGCATTATTTTTCCAAAAAGTTTTTTTCCAATTATTGTTCCCATTCCACCTTTGTTTTTGGTTGGGTGTTTTGTATGTATTGTAGTTTGCCTGTATGTGATTTATAGGTGGCATTTCACCCGCTTTTTCCCCTTTGGGATTAAGGTTTAATCTTACTTCTTTTACCGGGGAACTATTATTGGAATTGATGACTGTTTCTTCTATTTTATTCTGCGATTTGAACACGAGGTCATCCTCAAAATCTTTTACATCCCTCTGGAATTTTTTCTTTTTTCTGGAGGTTGTTTCTTTGTCTTTCTATTCCATGTCTCTACTTAGTTGTTTAGACAATGTTATAAATTCAGGTGTTTCCTTTAATGGCTCTAGGGAAACTTTAATTTCTTCTATAGTTTTGTCTAATAATCAAATTTTCTTTTGTTTTCTTTTTATTAAAAAATCTAGTAGTTCCAGTCCTTTATCATTAAAAAAATGCAACCACTCATCTGTTGACTCTTTAGCCATTAGTCCGTCATTAATGGGTACATCCCATCGCAATCTCCTGGGTACTAATTTAGCTTTAATATATTTTGCATGCGATGCTATATCCCACCATGCATTAATCTTTTTCTCCATTAGGTGGCCCATTTTCCTAAATGCATTTTCCATATCACCTACATTGTTTGCTTCTTGTTTCTCGAAAATGTCATCTAGATCAAGTGTTCTATCTGCTAAAAAACTAAAAACTTCCATGGTGTGCTGCGCTAGTAATATGAGAGTATGTAACTTAGTAAAGAATGGGTGTAACTAGTGCGCACAACCTCACTTTATAATCAACTAAACTAGGAAGCTGCCAACATAAATGTGATCTCGCACAGTATAGGTAATGATATAAAAGATATGTGGCGCTACCTTGTAAAATTAATAAATACATAAAATACTAAAAAATATGAATCGCATGGAATAAGGGTAAAATCGCATAAAAGTCGCAAAAAAGTTGCATGAAAATTAATATGCCTGGTATGCATAAAACTTCATGTGCCAGTGAATACTTCAAATCTAATACATAAAATGTAAAAAATAATAATATTGCATGTGAATCAATGTGCAAAGAAATCCTCATGTGCAAATATTTCCACAAAAATATGTGTAAAAAATCTGAAATGACTGAAATATCTAAGGGGAAAGGATTATTCCCCAACAGTATTCAAATATATAAATAGTGTGCAATTCCTCTCCAGCATAATGTGCCAATCAATAAATAATGAATATAAATCAATGAATAAATATAAAGTGCAAGTGACAAAAAATGCAAGTGCCAGAATAAAAATATAAAATTAATTAGTGACTTCCGCTCCAAGTGACTCCAAAAAAAACAACACAAATAATGTGAAGCAGGTCCACTATGATAGTCCTCAATAGTAAACCATCCAGAAACTGTCTATAAACAAATATAAATGGTGATATTCTGTGCATCCATCCATCCAGTGAATTCTGTGTCATCCAGGGTGCTCCCCACTGTTTCCCCCAGCCTCTCACCTCCAGCAGCGGCCTCCACAGGCCTAGCAGCGCTGTATGTGTAATATCACTTTGGGCAGGTCGATCTCCCTGTATCCACTCCAACCAGAAACTGCAATACTCCTGATAACTAATTATTGATAACAAGGGTGATAAAGGAGAGAGGGGAGTCCAATGTGTAGTATTACGGTATAATTTTATTTAAACAAACATAATAACTTGCATTAAAAACTTGTCACAGACGATGAAGAGAAAGGACGCTTCCGGTCTCGGCCATGACCGGAAGCAAAACACTGACACCTGGTTCCTTCCCTGACGCGTATCGTCACTGTGCACGTTGTACTGTACTGCTAAAGAATTCTTCTAAAATCTAATCTGAACTGTTTATGTTTAAAAAAATAAAGGCTAAGCCCATACAACTCACCTCAACCCTCAGTTCTTGACAAAATAGCACAGCTGAATCAGCCAGGGAAGGGATGTATATTTAGGACAGGGTTAAAGGTTAACTTTCACCATAATGCCAGCAAGCTTTAATTAGTACAAATAGCTACCTGTGGGGTAGCCCCTAATCCCCTGGATTCTCTGTAATTCACTATATGTTATCTGTGAGTTTCAGGAAAAACTGACATTGGAGGAATGGGTTGCTATGTTCACACTCAAAGGCAAAAATAATTTGGAGAAAATAGCTGGAATAGAATCAGACACTTTCTTTTTTACAGATAACACAGGGGAATGCGGTTTCAGCACCTCCAGCACCTCCAGCACTGAATGCATGTACAGTACAGGCAAGGGGTGGTGAGGTCGGCTGGAAGGTCTATTGTTGCTGTTGGCTGTTGGGGGATCTTTTGTCGCTGGGGGAGATCTATTGCTGGGGGGGGGGGGTCTATTGTTGCTGGAGTGCTTCTATTGATTCTGAAGAGGTAGCATTTTGTTTGGGGGATCTATTGTTGCTGGCTGCAGGGGACTTGTTGTTGCTAGCTGCATAGGACCCATTGTTGCTAGCTGCAGGGGATCTATTGTTGCTGGTGGCAGGGGATATATTTTGCTGCTTTTCTTACAAATTACCCAGATAGCAAGCAATTGTGCTGCAAGTTTGAAAATGACTTGCTAAGTTATTGCTAGACTTGCCAGGATTTACAAGTTTGTTGCACAATTGCAGCAAGTCCGCATTGCATGACTCCAGATCAACAGAAATTATTGTGAAATTATGGTTTATTTAGGAAATTCACAAAGTTATAGTACCAACTGAACTAAATCAAGCTGATTTAAATTCACAGAGGTACATATTTCCTTTCCTTTTCCCCTTCCTTTCATTTCATTTCCCTTTTCTTTTCCTGTCCCTTTCCCTCCCCTGCTCTCCTCTCATTCCTCATCTTCTCCTTTTCTTTCCTCTCATCTCCTGTGCTATCCTCTCCTCTCATCTCATTTCCTTTTCCTCAGAATGAGGTTTACTACCCACAGAAAAACACAATATACACCCTAAATATTGCAGAAAACCTAATTAAAAGCTCTGATCTGAAGAAAATTGAGCAATCCTAGGTGTTATCAGAATTGACTTTTATACAGGGGGTCCCCGAGTTACGAACTCGTTAGGGACTGCCCGCCTGTTCTGAAGTCGTAAATGTTCATAAGTCGGCCGTGCATGTGCAGACCGACAAATACGGACATTTCCGGACATTTGCGATTTTCCGTCTAATGCCGTTCTGCGCATGCGCGGCAAATTACGGACATTTCCGAAGTTTGCCGGCATTTTCCGAGGCTCCGTATGGCCGCGCATGCGCAGAACGGCCGGAATATGGCGAAAAATGGCGGAGGGTCCCCGCAGCGCCCCGTTCGTAAGTAGGGGATGTTCGTAGGTCGGGCGTTCGTAAGTCGGGGACCCCCTGTAACTCAGCCATACACGGTTCAAATCTCGGTCTATCCAAGCTGCTTATATACTGTCCAGCTACTGCAATATTTGTGGCTATTTTCTTCTCAAATTATACATTATAATGCATATACCCTATGTTATTTTTCAAAATAAAACCTGCCTCATATTGTCCTCTTATATTAGGGCCTAACCAAGCTGCTTATATACTGTTAAGCCACTCTATATTTTTATTCTTTCTATTTGCTGCCTATTCAAGTGTTCATCTGCTGTCCTAATGCTAGCCACTTTCTACCAACCACAGACCTGAAGTCTATATTTTGAATATTTTGGGAATAAAATTTTGGCAGTAAAATGGATACAGGGATGAAAAGGGATTTAGGGAATGTAGGGTTGTAGTTTTGAAATATTATGTGCACAGTCGTGAGTGTGGTACTATGAAAAAAGAAGCTCCAAACTAAATTATTGTGCCACTGGCCAATTAGTATAAAGTTGAAGTTTTTACATTTTTCTATAGCTTTTAGATTTGTTGTGGCTGTTACTTCCACTGGTGAATCCAGGCCTATTACTGTTCTATAAAGATCAAGCATTGCCACCAAAACTACCTAAAAAAATATATTTTTCAAGTTGAAATTAATCACATTGGAGTGCTGGTGCTGTAGTCAAGACAAATGTAAAAGTTAAAAAGTCAATTACACATTAAAAATGTTTTATGCCAGAGTACGGGGTTGACACTGTCTGTTAAACTCATTGTTTTTTATAATCACTGCTTAAAGGCATCTCCCAAGCATATAATTGAAAAGGTTAGTGTCTTTTTCCATGTCGCCTTCAAGGTTGCATCAAAAGGAATCTATTCTTATTGTACAGTATTTTGAAATAAAAATGTTTTATTTATTTTTTGCTTTGTCTAGCACCTTCCTAGTTAGGTTGTTAATAGGACTAGGTCAATTTAGTTTTTTTTGGATCCTCTCAGTCTCTAGCCAGCGGAGCAGGTTTAGACTGCATTTGACTGTTTTGGGTTCTGCTGGTTGCAGGCTCAACTACTTCCCCCTGTATTCTGGTAAGTTCTGGAACATAGTGGGTTGAAAGAGGCAGACCCTGGGCTTAATATTAATGCATCCTCAGCCAATCCCTGGTCAAGAGAGTCACCAGCAGGGGGTGGAGGTGTGCATAAATAATCTGGGGCCTTGAACAGTGGGGTCCTTGTACTTGTGGAGAAAGACCCAGTCTGGAGGGGCTGTCTACCATCCTAGGCTGTTTAGCTGAAGATTACAGGGGGTTTGTCAAGGTTCCAGCTCAGGGAGAGTGGGGGGGGCCTATTGTTGGAGCTGAGAGAATAGTCGGGAGGAAGTCTGCTCAGAATCTGGCCTAAAAGCTCATGGTAAAGAGTCTGGCTGGTACTGGGAAGAAGCATTCATGTAAACAGAGACACAGTGAGTAGGAACCTGAGAGGGAGAGATCCTATAGAGACTGATGGTGTTTAAATTCTTTTTTGAGAGACTTTTCCAGAGTGCTGACTCAGGGCTGCTTCCAAAATGGGAGTCCCTTGAGCTGTATGTCCACCATCTTTTACTAAAGAAATCTATCCTAAAGAGTTTAACTTCTATCAGAGAGTGTCTTCAGTTTTAGTTTGCACTGGATTTAGGGTATCCCAAGGCTCCCCCTATGCCCTATCCAAGTTATTCACGCAATAAATCCTATATAGACCCTTTTCTGTTTGGAGAGACTGAGAAGCTGCTGTGTGCCTGGTTGCTGTGCACTCTATAGGGAAAAGAACCTGGGACAAATGTCAGGACCCATCAGGGGTCTGTCCACTACATTTGTTAAATGTCCCTTATTGAAGTGTCTGCTTCCCCATGCCCTTTTTGACAATATCTTGCCTATTAGCCTTGAATTGGCCAGCATTTAGTATTAGGTTTGTCCCTCATAAACTTAAAGTGATTGCAAAGTCTTGTTTTTTTTTTTTTTTTAAATTAAAAATAACAGACATGTCATACTTACCTCCTCTGTGCAGTGGATTTACACAGAGCAGCCCAGATCCTCCTCTTCTTGGGTCCTTCTTCTGTGCTCCTGGCCCTTCCGTCCTGTTGGGTGCCCCACAGCAAGCAGCTTGCTATGGGGGCACCCGAGCCGAGTCACAGCTCAGTATATTCATTCAGACACAGAGCTGTGGCTCGGCCATGCCCCCTTTCTATTCTCATTGGCTGACTGACTTTGACAGTAGCGGGAGCCAATGGCGCCACACTGCTGTCTCAGCCAATGATGAGGGGAGTCCTGGACAGCCGAGAAATTCCTACAACATTGCTGGAGCTAGAGGGACCTCAGGTATGTATTAGGGAGGTTGAGGGGGGCTGCTGCACACAGAAGGATTTTTATCTTAATGCATAGGATGCATTAAGATAAAAAAAACCTTCTGATTATACAACCCCTTTCAGTAGGATTCGCTGCTATGTTTGATTTTCATGGTTTTCAAATAGTATTTCAGCAGACCCCACCTGAGTCAGACTTTTATATTTGCTCATTCCTAATCATTATAGAAGAACATTAAAGTAAAAGGGTTTCTTCAGTCAGTCAATATGATCTGATGGCTTTATATCAGCAAACCACTAACCTGTCCATTTATTTGTTTTCTCCTTTCAAACATGGAATTACAATACATGTGTTATAGGTATGTCCATTACAACGTCAATTAATCCAATCCAATGTAACATACATGTATTGTATATGACTTGTCATTATTTTACTACTTGTATTATAACAACAGTAGCATCAGCAGTTATACATATATACCAGTGTATTATGCCAACAAATACTAACGCCATCTCAGTAAGTAATTTTGCCATGCTGACATCATTATTAGTCACAAACATTTGTTAGTTTATAAACTTTTTAAGTATCTGGTAAGTGAAATAAAACTTAAGCAATAGGCTAATGGTGATGCTAGTTGACCTAAACCTCAGTGGTATTCATAACAAGACATTATGGTTGAAGTACCCTAGAGTTTAATTTCTAAATTCATTATGGCTCTTAAGGAGTTATTAGGAGGTAAAAAAAAAAACAGGCAAAACAAGAAAGGTATATTTTCCAGTTTATGAAATCCCTCAACATATACTGTAGTTGTTTTAAATAGTGTTTTACTTCTGGGAATAGATGTTACACTGAAAACAAATTAAGACATTTTTTATTACAATATAACAATTTAGATTTCTTAATAAATGATTTTGAAGCTCTTCTAATGAGAAGCTTAAATTATACAATAATATAGACATTTACAATTTCGCCTAAATAATTCTACTATATACAATTGGCAAAGTTTTATGTTGTTTACAATAGACAAAGTTTATGTTAAAAAGTTTAAAATGTCTTTATTAATGCAGCATTTAAACGTATTAAATTTTTTTGCACTAGGAAATTATTTTCTATTTCTACGATGTAGCTATAGCTTTAAACTGGAAATCGAGGCACCCAACAAAATAAATAGTTCAGTAGAGAACACCCTAACATATATATTAAAAACCTTCAACTATAAAAACAAATTGTGAAAGTACCATGAACAATTTTTTTAAAATCAGGTTACATGACTCTGCCGGTCTACTTCTTATTGAAAAAGTTGAATCCCTAACCATAATGTTAGTGATGTGGTGGCAGTCGGGGAAACTCAGCAGGCTGGAGTGAGACACAGGCATCCAACAAACTCAGAAGTATTGGATGCTGAAAATCCTTGAGGCAATTCTCATTTTCAAGGGATCGAAGAATGAATTCAACAGGGGAGCTGATATATCAGCTGGGAAGGACTCTGAGGTACATCCTAGTTCATAACTGGTTGAAATGTAAGTCCCACATGCAGTTCAAACCTAAATCCTTACCATTAATAGAGCTCTACTCCCAACTTGGGATAAACTTTGGGTTCAGATTAAACATGAGTTTGACCCAACCCCTGCCTGTTGTAAATAAACATCAGCATTTCCCCCTGCAAATGAAAGATTCCCATCTAGCTGGGTGGTCAATAATGTCACCCAGGATCCCCATCCAGCTTTATTCCCATAAAGCAGCTGGAATGGGATCTGTCTGAAGCAGTGAACAATGTCAGATGGTGGGCTGTTGTGTTACTAAGCTTGATGAGGATCTACAGTTTATCACCAGAAGACATCATTGACATTGGATGTACATTTTTTTTTTCAAATAAAGGACTTTGTCAAAGTGTGCATGTTTTTATCCAGTGTGGGGGAAAACTACAGTATGTACCCTGTACTCACTGCCCTAGGAGAAGCCGGATATCTAGAGGCCTCCTTATTATAAAGAGAACTCCCAGATTCAGAAAATTCCCTCTTAATAATAAAAAAATGTAAATGTAAATATAAAAGGCTGCACTATGACAAAGTCAATATTTGAATTAAAATAAGTAACTCATGTCCCCTCAATGTAAATCCAATGTCAATCATGTTATCCAGTGATGTAGACCCTTGTCAATCATGAGACCCACTGATACAATGACCCACTGACTGACAATATTCACCTGTAGCACTCCTGCTACAAAATGACAGTTCCCTGGTTGGCTGCTGTATGTAAACAAACTGTCCTGGGATCCTGGGTGTCATTGACCAAGTCACCTCACACTGGTATGAGTTTTAAGGAGAACATCAATGCCATTTTCTAAAGGCAGAGACGTGGAGTAGAATCAAAAGGAGAGAACAATTCAGAGAATGGTTAGAGGAGTTTGTGTACGATGTTGCAGGAGGTAATGGTTGATGCTGTGGGTGCCCCCAGCTGCAGAAGGTTGGTTAGCAGTTGTGACAGGCAAGAGGGCAGTGAGCTTCTGAAAGATGCCAAGTAGGAGGGCGGAAACGAGTCAAGCAAGGAAGTCCTATTACGTAATAGAACGTTGGAACGCACGCCAAGACGGCAGACATTGTCAGATTTACATGCTCTGTCTTACTGCTATATTGTAAGTGTACTTCTGTATATATTCTTCATACAATAAACAGTATAACACTATGGAGAGTTTTCTGTGATTATATGGCATGGAAATAATATACTCATCTGGGTAAGGACACAGAGGAGTGAAGGAGGAGAGATATATTGTGGACCAGTCATACTACATCAGAGCACCTGGGAGAAATTGTCATATGCCTGGCTTCAGTGATTGCTGGTGAGTGGGGAGTGGGACACATGAGCGGAGCACAGCACCGTGGAGCACTTTGAAGCATCCCTTTGTACTTTGAAGACTGCACTTTTATATGGACTATTTTGGTGAATATACAGTATCTCACAAAAGTGAGTACACCCCTCACATTTTTGTAAATATTTTATTATATCTTTTCATGTGTTATTACTGAAGAAATTACACTTTGCTACAATGTAAAGTAGTGAGTATACAGCTTGAATAACAGTGTGCATCTGCTGTCCCCTCAAAATAACTCAACACACAGCCATTAATGTCTAAACCCAAAAAAGTGAGTACACCCCTAAGTGAAAATGTCCAAATTGGGCCCTTTTAGCCATTTTCCCTCCCCGGTGTCATGTGACTGGTTAGTGTTAACAGTTAGTGTATAACAAGGTCACAGGTGTGAATGGGGAGCAGGTGTGTTAAATTTGGTGTTATCGCTCTTACTCTCTCATACTGGTCACTGGAAGTTCAACATGGCAAAGAACTCTCTGGGGATCTGAAAAAAATAATTGTTGCTCTACCTAAAGATGGCCTAGGCTATAAGAAGATTGCCAAGACCCTGAAACTGAGCTGCAGCATGATGGCCAAGACCATACAGTGGTTTAACAGGACAGGTTCCACTCAGAACAGGCCTCGCCATGGTCGACCAAAGAAGTTGAGTGCACATGCTCAGCGTCATATCCAGAGGTTGTCTTTAGGAAATAGACGTATGAGTGCTGCCAGCATTGCTGCAGAGATTAAATGGAAAAAAGTGTAGCGCTTCGGTTGCAATAATCAAACAAGTGTATACCCAATACAGATATAAGTGTTGAAAATATAACTCAATACGTGAAGAATGTGAGTTAAATGAATATAAATAAATAACAAATGAATGTGATCATCCAGAAACTGATTCAAAAACAGTCTTTTTAAAGTGATAAAATCCTTCACACTCTCCCAAGAGTGCGATGTGACATAAAGTTCAAATATAAAGTGATAAACGGTGAAAATCCAGCCTCTAGTATGACACTTATGCCGCGTACACACGGTCGGAATTTCCGATGGAAACAGTCCGATGGGAGCTTTTTATTGGATTTTCCGACCATGTGTATGCCCATCGGTCTTTTTCTGTCGGAATTTCCGGCGGACTTTGGATTGAGAACCTGTTCTTAATTTTTCAGACGGAAAATCTTTCTATCGGATTTTCCGATCGTGTGTATGCAATTCCGACATTCAAAATTCCGAGGCATGCTTGGAAACAATTCGACGCATACTTCCCTTTTATAGTGCCGAACGTGTTGTATGCCGCGGTGTTATTGACCGTCGGAATTTGGTGTGACCGTGTGTAGGCAAGACAGTTTGAGCGAAATTCCGTCAGAATTCCAACGGGAAAACCATCAGAGCTTTTTCCAATGAGAATTCCGACCGTGTGTACGCAGCATTAGAAGGACAGGAGAATGACACCACCACCGCAGTAAAAGGAGGAGGCTTACCGGACAGCAATGACCTGGCGGGGCTTAAGCCTCCCAAGTCAAACGGGCCTGTTGGTTACAATGAACCCAATGAAGATCAGATGTTCCATCTCAGGAGGAAGGGACTTCAAACTATATGTTCACTGGTAGTTGCCATCGGATATCCAGTTACCAGACGGCAATGGGGAGCTCATATATCATACGCCATGCAAATAAAAAACTTGCATAGCGTGATACAGTTTAAAATATTTATTAAAAAATGATGACTGTGTAAGTCGAAACATGTTGGGTGGACCCCTTTACAGACATCGCTACTGACTGTTATATGCTATATACGATCGAGTGAGTGTTCAATTTTATCTTTAAATTTTTTAATAAATATTTTAAACTGTATCACGCTATGCAAGTTTTTTATTTGCATGGCGTATGATATATGAGCTCCCCATTCCCGTCTGGTAACTGGATATCCCGTGGCAACTACCAGTGAACAGATTGTTTGAAGTCCCTTCCTCCTGAGACGGAACATCTGATCTTCATTGGGTTCACTGTAACCAACAGGCCCGTTTGACTTGGGTGGCGCAAGCCCCGCCAGGTCATTGCTGTCCGGTAAGCCTCCTCCTTTTACTGCGGTGGTGGTGTCATTCTCCTGTCCTTCTAAGTGTCATACTAGAGGCTGGATTTTCACCGTTTATCACTTTATATTTGAACTTTATGTCACATCGCACTCTTGGGAGAGTGTGAAGGATTTTATCACTTTAAAAAGACTGTTTTTGAATCAGTTTCTGGATGATCACATTCATTTGTTATTTATTTATATTCATTTAACTCACTTTCTTCACGTATTGAGTTATATTTTCAACACTTATATCTGTATTGGGTATACTCTTGTTTGATTATTGCAACCGAAGCGCTACACTTTTTTCCGTTTATTATTGTAAGCTGTTTTGTCCATAGCAGTGTTGGCAGCTAGGTTGGTCATATATTCATTTGCACAGCGCAGTATTTGCCCTTTTTTCTTTTTACATTGCTGCAGAGGTTAAAGGGGTCGGGGCTCAGCCTGTCAGTGCTCAGACCATATGCCGCACACTGCATCAAATTGGTCTGCATGGCTGTCATCCCAGAAGGAAGCCTCTTCTAAAGATGATGAACAAGAAAGCCCGCAAACAGTTTGCTGAAGACAAGCAGACTAAGGACATGGATTACTGGAATCATGTCCTGTGGTCTGATGAGACCAAGATAAACTTATTTGGTTCAGATGGTGTCAAGCGTGTCTGGTGGCAACCAGGTGAGGAGTACAAAGACAAGTGTGTCTTGCCTACAGTGAAGCATGATGGTGGGAGTGTTATGGTCTGGGGCTGCATGAGTGCTTCCGGCACTGGGGAGCTACAGTTCACAGAGGGAACCATGAATGCTAACATGTACTGTGACATACTGAAGCAGAGAATGAACCCCTCCCTTCGGAGACTGGGCCGAAGGGCAGTATTACTAAATGATAACGACCCCAAACACACCTCCAAGACGACCACTGCCTTGCTATTTGCTAAAGAAGCTGAGGGTAAAGGTGATGGACTGGCCAAGCATGTCTCCAGACATAAACCCAATATATAAACTGTATATTGTGTAATTTTCTCATTTTGTTACCAGTTTTATCTGTAAGCGAGTGATTTTTAGTTTAGCAGCCTTTCTCAACCAAGGTTTTGTGGAACCCTGGGCCGCCTCCTGGGGTTGCTAGGGCTTCCTTGGGCAATGGGCAACTTCTGACTCTCAGATGAGTAACTACTGACACCAATGATATTTTTAGCAATCTATCAGCGGTGGCCTGTCCATTCATTTCCCGATTTGACAAAACGACAAGTGATCCTATTGGACCAAGATGAGGAGAGAGGAGGATGGAGGAGACATGGAGGCTGTTGAAGGAGACGGAGGGAATGAAGCTGCCTGTGGGTAAGTACGGGGCTCGCTATTCCTCCCATTGATACCAATGATGGGGCATTCGTCAGGAAAGGTTTCACCTGCTGGTGGCGCTATCAGATCTTTGGACCGCAGTATTGGTGTCCACCAGAGGGTGTCTCCCGGCAGTCTGGAGCCGACATCATCTCCTGCAATCAGGCGTCATTCTGATTTCAGGAGGTGTGTATATATATATATATATATATATATATATATATATACCCGGCAGATGCTCACACATTTGCCTTGGTATTTTCCTTGAGCCCTGACCTGTATTCCTGAATCCTGTACCTGTACCTTGTGTCCTGTGTTCCTGAACCCTGCATCCATCCCTGGACCCCTGTCTTGCAGACTTATCCCTTCCATCTGTTGTCCTCTCCCTGTCCTGTCCTGCTCCCTGTTCTATCTGATTGATCTCTGGTGTATGACCCTGACTTGATTACGTTTATGATTATATCTTACTCCTGTATTCACGTTTGGTTTAAAGAGTTATTATTGTGTGCCACCGTGTTTTTTTTGCTGGTTTGCTTTATTTTTATGACTTATCCTTTTAACAAATCTCATTATTATTACTTTACATGCGTTTTGGTCTTCCCTATTGCAGTCCACACATTTCTGGTCGCACCGGTTTATGACAGCATTATTACTCTCATTGATACCAATGATTAGGCACAATTCCTCCCATTGATACCAATGATGGGGCACTATTTCTCCCATTGATACCAATAAAGGGGCATCATTCCTCCCATTGATACCAATGATGGGGCACTATTCCTCCCAATAATACCAATGATGGGGCACCATTTCTCCCATTGTTTACCAATGATGGGGCACTATTCCTCCTATTGATACCAATGATCTCGGGCACTATTCCTCCCATTGATACCAATTATGGGGCACTATCCCTGCCACCGATATCAGTGATGGGGCACTATTATTTCCAATGACACCAATGATGGGGTACTATTATTTCCAGTGACACCAATGATGGGGCACTATTATTTCCAGTGACACCAATGATGGGGCACTATTGCTCCCACTGACACCGAAGATGGGGCACTATTACTCCCCCTAATACTAATGATAGGGCATTGTTTTTGCCCACTGATGCCAGTACATGTTCTACTCCCACTGGCTACAGTCTGGACCCCCCTAAAAATTGAAGGACAATAAACTGGCCCTTTGTCTAGAAAGTTTGGCGACTCCTGCTCTAAACAATATAAAATTAAAATGATAAAGTCTCTGAAAAACATGCAGCCAATTAATAATTTAGCATTATCATTACATGCACCATACACCTTAATATACCATATTAGTGTAGTGGTACCCCCATAGGGGCTGCTGGTAGATGTGGTCTGCCTCACACCCTGCATAGCCAGGCACGCAAATCTTCAGACACTCAGTAGTTAAGAAGCAGTCCTTGTACTTTGTTTTTTTTGTTTTATTTAGAGGATTGTAACTTGGATGGGGATAGGGTAGATATGGGATGCCCAGTGTTGTAATGTGTTAATGACAAGTTATGCAGGATATTGTATTAAAGTACCAGAAATTCAGAGTCAAACCCAACTGAATTTAAACATATCAAAGGGACAGAAGACCCTTTGATGTGTAAATCTTATGCAAATTGTGTGTGTGTGAGGTATAGCCTTTTAACCTAGTATTTATTGATGGTAATTAGACTTGAGGGGGTATTCATGGAAAACATGTGGTTGACCCCCCCAGTGTCAGACCAGTATTTGAGAAGACATTCAGGCTGGCTTATGAGTCTAGAAAAGATCTCAGAGAAGGAGTCTGTGTTCATGAGGGCACAAGTCTAGGGAAGATATTCCTTGTCATATGAACTCTGTTGGATTTTGTCATCTGTAAGACTGTTCTGTTCTAGAAGTCAATAAAGTGCTTCTCTCTGGGAGAATTGGGTTTGCTGCGGAGAACAATACTTTTAATAACTACAAACCATCTAGGAACGATTATATTAGATCACTACACCCAGCTGATTGTAAAAGCAATAGGGACTGAGAAATATATATACACCTCTGGTATATACAACTTCCTCTCTTCTACCTCCAGCACAAACTTGCTTGTAGAACTACAACTCACAGGACCAGCTAGCACTGAATTTCAAGCCTGACACTGGCTCAGCCAGGCCCAAAGCAAAAGTACCCTTTGCAGCAGGGACCACGGACCCTTATAGTGTAGAAAAACTGGTAGTCCTAGTGCTAGCTGTCCCACGTGGCTACTGATCCCAGTACCACCTCTTCAGGTTCTGCCAGCCCTCCTGGCTGCAGCTGCCTCTTTTTACTGCTTGCGCCGCCACAGTCCTCTCCACTGGCTCTGCACTCATCCCAGACTGCTTGCACCATGTCCTCTCAGGCATGCCTCCCAGTCCTCCTGACTGTGTGTCACTCACCATCCCTCTTGGCTGCAACTTGTTGTTCCTCCTGTAGACTTGCCTGGCAGTGTTCTCCTGCTGTCCTCTCCTTGCTCCCGTGCCTCCTGTCCAGGACACCTCAGTTGGTTGTAGGAAGGTCCCGTCCGCACCCGAGCCCAGGTCTATGGTCACCCCCCCCCCAGACTGGGGAGCTTCCTCAAAGGCCACCGACAGCCTACTACTCCATCTCCAGCTTCCACCCAAACAACTCCTCCCCAGCTGGGCTGACCCTGAGTATTTGAGGAGGCCTGCCACTTGCCAATCCAAGTTGGGGATTGGTCAGGGCCCTCAGAATACTCCAGACAGCTCCACCTCACCTCTCCTCCTTTCTTTCCAGAAGGTTCCAGCACATTCTTGAAATACGTGGGAGGTCTCAGTGATGCTGCCTGTGAATCATCCAGCTCTCCCTGGATTTCTGCCAACCCAGAAAACAAAACAAGCAGGCCTGGCTGCCAATTAAGCCTGCATAAATTTGTCTACACTGACAAAAAATCATATCTTAATTATTTAATGAAGTAATATTTACTATAACTTATTTTTAAATATAAATGCATTGTGTCCATAGTTGAATATATGGTGAAAAATAATAATCATATGAACAATGGATAGTTTCCAATGCTTGTTATAAAGACCAAACATTTTCTCATCCGTGAAGGTAATTTTGGAAACATTCCCTTGATAACTAAAAGATTTAAAAAAATTATTATTTTTATTTTAGTATATAAATAACAAGAGCACTGAGAAAACTGTAGAATACACTAGGGTACGCAAGCTACAATCAACATATAAAAAAAACCCTTATAAGAAAATAGGAGCTTGCCTAAGCCTGTTTTATTTTTTTCTTTTATAATAAAAATCCCTCTTGAAGTATATGTATATCCCAATATTTATCAAAATAATTTGTCATTTATACACTGTATATATTTGAAACTGTGGATAAAAAGATCTCTGACATTTGGAACACATGATGTGAAGTATGTCTTTAGTTTGTCTCTGCCTATTCTCCAGTTGACATTTAAGGGGGTATTTATAAAAAAAATGGCAGGGGTATTTATCCTGTGAAACTGCATGTATATTGGTCCTGTGCAAAGGTCATAAAAATCAAGTCTTACTAGGCAAATTTTTCTCCATGTCAGATGTTCCTAAAAATAAAGTGAATCTGGAAAATACTGCAAACTGCATTATGGACACTAAATGTTGCTGATGATCATGGTAAATAATTACTTCTCAATGATCATCAGCTTCATCTATTCCACAAACATTGCCATCACACAAGACAAATAAGTGCTTATTTTTCCCTGTACTTAGTGTTTTTAGTAGGTAGCAGGGAGTATTTTATCATGAAAAAACTCAGGGTTCCATTTACATGAAAAGTTTATAGCTGTTAATTGTATGTATTATTTAAATCTAAAAAAATAAATGAATTATTTGTTACCAACATTAATAATGCTTGCAATTAAAATGATGGCAAACGGAGGCCATTGTTTTACTTGCAAGTGTTTTAAACTCTAAATTTCTGAAGGTATGTCAGAGCCAATCACTGAAAATGCCCAAAAAACTAAAAGCTATTTGTTTTTTAAAAATGAATGTTAATTACATTCACAAATATCTTACAAGTCACAGATAGGGGCTATTTTACTAAAGCAAATTTATAAACACAAAATAAATTACGATTTTGCATCAGCGCTGCAGGCTTGCACATAGCACATAGCAAATGCGATTCCTGTACAATGATACCCCCAGCACAATGTCCACTCTGGCTTTTTTACACTTTTTACATTTACATTTTAGTTTTTTTTACATATGACTTAAATGATATTAGTAAGCACTTCATGTGATTTTGTTCCTACATGAGATTTGCATGTAAAATCCCTAAAAACACCATCTAGAGACTTCGGCATACCACCACTTTGCTGGTGTATATTCGAACGCTGAAGCATTTGTTTCATTTAAAATCATACTTACAGTGCATTCATAAAGTATTCAGACCCCATTCATGATTTTTTATTTTGTTATGTTGCACCCTGATACTACAGTTATTTGAATTCTTTTTTTCCCCTCATTAATCTACACTCAGTGTTCCATAATGACAGTTAAAATTGAATTTGCCCTATCACAAATGCCCCATCACAAAACTGAATTTTAGAAATGTTTGCAAGTGTATGAAAAAGAAAAAACTGAATTATCACATTGATATAAATACCTGGAACTTGTGAATGTCTTCCTTGATGACAAGGCATACTTTTTAATGCTGTGCTGCAAGGTCGCCCTCAGATAAATGATCCTTGTAGGAGCCTGCACAGCTACAGCAATGTTATTCATATCTTTTACATTTTTTTCATCTCGCCTGTCTTCACTTCTTGTGGAGTCTGTTTTTTGGACTTAAACTCTGCCACTCTACCTGTAGGGGCATTTTCCCCTCCTGCTGGCAGAGCTCAGATGCAATGGGAAAATTTGGAGAGCTTTAACCTCATGATCCACATTGTGTTTCTACATCTGTCAGTGGTAGCCATCATATGTCACAGCTTTTTCTGACCGTTCCCTGAAGAAGGAATTAGATGTATATTCCATAACATGGAATAGAAAGAAGTTCTGGACAGCCGCACTCCAAAAAATTGCCTTTTATTCAAGAAACAGGATCAAAAATACATGTCACAGCAGAACGGACAGAAGAGCTGATGCGTTTCACACTGTAAACAGTGCTTAATCATAGCTATGGCTACCACTGACAGATGTAGAAACATAATGTGGATCATGAGGTTAAAGCTCTCCAAATTTTCCCATTGCATCTGAGCTTTTGGCGTGCGGCTGTCCAGAACTTCTTCCTATTTCATTGCTATATGCATTGCCAGCACCTGTGGCTTCTAAACTGGAGGAGAGTTTTTACTTTCCGCTGACCTACCTGGAGTGGTGATTTCCTTTCCTATATTCCAAAACATGTTTTTTTTTTTTTTTTTTTTTGCGGTTATGGCCTCTTACTGTGAGATTAACCGTGTTCTGCACTGTGATTGGAGTTGACCTGCACACACCTCTTTATAAAAGGCCTCACAGATAACAATGCATACCGGATCAGAGCAAAAGCCAAGAGGTCAAAAGAACTGCCTACGGAGCTCAGAGACAGTATTATTGCAAAGCACAGATCTGGGGATGGCTACAAAAAAATTCAGCTGTTTCCAAGAGCAGTCTTGGCCTCCATAATTCTCAAATGGAAGAAGTTTGGCACAACCTTTTTCAAGAGTTGGTCACCTGGCCAATAGAGGGAGCAGGGCCTTAGTAAGAGAGGTGACAAAGAACCCGATGGTCACTCTGACTGAGCTCCAGAGATCCTGTGTGGAGATGGGACAAAGTTCCAGAAGTACAACCATCACTGCAGTCCTCTACTGATCTGGGCTGCATGGCAGAGTGGTTAGATGGAAGCCTCTCCTCAGTGCCAAACACATGAAAGCTCACTTGGTGTTTGCAAAAAAGCACATGAAAGACTCTCATACAGTGCGGAGCAAAATTCTCCAGTCTGATAAAACCAAGTTTGAACTGTTTGGCCTCAATTCTAAATATTATGTCGGGAGGAAGGCACCACTCATCAGTGTCACCTGCCTAATACCATCCTAACAGTGAAGCATGGTGGTAGCAGCAGCAGCAGGGACTGGGAGACTGGTCAGGGTTGAGGGAAACTGAATGGAGCAAATTACAGAGATATCCTCAATGAAAACCTGTTCCACAGTGCTTAGGACCTCAGACTGGGCTGAAGGTTCACCTTCCATTTGCAAAGAAGAATGGAAAAATCCCCCAATCCAGGTGTGCAAAGTTTGTCACATCATACCCAAAAAGACTTGAGGCTGTAATTGCTCCCAAAGGTGCTTCAACAAAGTACTGAGTAAAAGGTCTGAATACTTATACTTATAAGTATATGTGATACTTCAGTTTTTTCGTTTTAATAAATTCACAGACATTTCTAAATTCTGTTTTTACGTTGTAGATTAATGAGAAAAAAATTAATTTAAACAACTGTAGTATCAGGCTGCAACATAATAAACATTTAAAAAAGTGAAGTAAATTCATTATACATGTGATGGAGCCTGTATGCCATTATCTGCGTGCATTGTGGGTGCATATTAAATACTAAAAACATGGTTTAGCTTGTTCATGAAAAATCTTATATGCATAAGTTACATTAGTAAAGGAGGCTCATATAGTTGATGCAATATTAGATGATACATATAACAACTGTTAGCAATGTTGCAGAAACCGAGCAGTACACTGCAGAACAATAACATTCAACCAGTTAGTTAGCAAAAAAATCCCCAAAAAAATAACATAACAGAAAAAAAAAATTAAAATCATTATTTGGCATGTCCACTTTGCACATTCTACCAGGTACACTTGTATACAGTTAAGGATTTTGCAGGAATATAATCTGTTGCACAATTAAACAATTATACCAGGTGCTAATGATCGACAAGATAATTCATTAAAGCTGGCCATAGACGGCTTGAATTTTGCAGGAATTTAACAAAATTAAAGCCTAAGTGGCCCGGCACGCACTATCTGGCTTGACAAAAATAGATTTATAAATTGACTAAGCTAAGTGGAAAAATATCAGTCGAATAGTGACCTCGTTCTATAAAATGTAGCCACTGTGTGGCAGCATTATTGTATGAATACAATAGCAGACAGCTGAAGTTCCTCCATACAAGCTGTTACTATGGATGGGACAATCCTGTGGGCTGAACAAAAGAAAAATGTAACCATGTATTGCTACCCTAAATCAAAAAGAATCAGCAGTGTATAAGTAATTAACCTATGTCAAGAATAGCCATTTAAAAGACAGTTCAATAAAAATAAAAAAATTACACAGCGGCAAGACTGAGCAGAACAAGAGTGCATGAAGAAGCTCTCTCACAGACAGAAATTTCAAGGAAGACAGGTGATTCCAGATGTACTGTCCAAGCTCCTCTGCAAAAGTACAAAGAAACAGGCCACACCGAGGACAAAAAAGTTGTGGTCAGCCAAAAGATGAAAAACACATTACATTGACATCCCTTCCCCATTTGGAAGCTGTCCAACGGCACCATCAGCTCAGACTTGGCAGAAATCAGTGAAACTCTGGTACACCCCTCTACAATCCAAACAAGTCTGGTCAGAAGTGGTCCTCATGGAAGACTTCCAGCTAAAAAGCCATATATCTTACATAAAAACAAGGCCAAACAACGCACCTATGCATGTAAACACAGGAATTTGTGTACATAAAAATGCCAGTGTTTGTGACTGTAATGCCGGGTACACACGTGCGGACTTTTGCCGGCGGACCTAGTCCAGCGGACAATCCTCTGGACTTTCCAGCTGGCTTCGGCGGACTAAAAAGCAAACGACTTGACCACACACGATCACGCAAAAAGTCTGGCGGTTCACGCGATGACGTACAGCACGTACGACGGGACTAGAAAAAGGAGGCTCAAGATCCAAAACGACACCCTTTGGGCACCGTTAACTAATCTCGTGTGTATCTCGTGTTAGTTGACGTTTGGTTAGAGACAATTCGCGCTTCTCAGACTTCTGCTTAATTCGCTCGTTTCTGCCGTTCAGTTTGTGCTTGTGAGGTTTGTATCTGTCTTTCAGTGCGTGTGGATCAGTTCCTACCTGTTCTCAGGCCGTTCTGGTCCGCTCGTTCCTGTTCTTCAGGTCGTTCTTCATAGGCCTTGCTGTTCTTCAGTGTGTTCAGTTAAGTTGTTTGTTTGATCAGCCGACCGTTTTGAAGCCATGGAGTGTGGACGTACTCGGGAACGAGTTCGTGCTGTGCAGGGGCTCGGTGTTGCGGTTAACACTTTGGCCCGAGCCCAGTCCATGAACAGGGTGAGGAGGAGTTCATGGACCAAGAATTGGCTGCGCCAGCGTGACCAATTCTCGCACATGCCTTTGCTCCGTGAGATCCGTGAGAATAATCCTGATGATTTCAGGAATTATCTCAGGATGACGGACCCCATTTTTCACCGTCTGTTGGCTTCGCTGTCCCCTTTTATCAGCAGGCAGAATACCTGCATGCGGCAAGCCATCACTCCGGAGCAGAGGCTAGTCGCCACGTTGCGTTACTTGGCGACGGGGAGAAGCTTGCAGGACCTCAAGTTCACGACAGGCATCTCCCCCCAGGCTCTGGGGATCATTATTCCAGAGACCTGTTCTGCCATTATTCACGTCCTGCAGGAGGAATACATTAAGGTAAGTTTTCTCTTTTAAAATTACCTATGTCTTGTATGTTTGCTAATGTAGTGCATCAATTTCATCATTAGCTAATTACCATGATAGGACTATTTTATGAATGTCCCCTATTCATGCATGTTGTTTTTTTTTTTTTTTTTTTTATATTTTACGGTTCACTTATAGAAATTGCTTTAGAATGTATTATTTAGTGGGTCACATGCATATTTGCTTGCACCAACCTCCCCAGCATGGGATCTTGGGCCCCTCAACACCCCTAGCCTAGTCACTTTATTAGAAAATAAATGTATCTTAACAGCTCCATTGTACTGCTTTACTCACCCCCCCTTTCACCCCCCTTGCCCCTCTTTTTTAAATTGATTGCATGTGTTTTGGGTCAGCTTCTAATTAATCCCCCCCCCCACACTGTTTAATTGATTGCATGTGTTTTTGGTCAGCTTCTAATTAATCCCCCCCCCCACACTTTTCAATTGTTTGCATGTGTTTTGGGTCAGCTTCTAATTAACCCCCCCCCCCCCACTGTTTAATTGATTGCATGTGTTTTTGGTCAGCTTCTAATTAACCCCCCCCCCCCCACACTTTTCAATTGATTGCATGTGTTTTGGGTCAGCTTCTAATTAATCCCCCCCCCCACACTGTTCAATTGATTGCATGTGTTTTGGGTCAGCTTCTAATTAATCCCCCCCACACTGTTTAATTGATTGCATGTGTTTTTTGGTCAGCTTCTAATTAATCCCCCCCCCACACTGTTCAATTGATTGCATGTGTTTTGGGTCAGCTTCTAATTAACCCCCCCCCACACTGTTTAATTGATTGCATGTGTTTTTGGTCAGCTTCTAATTAACCCCCCCCACACTGTTCAATTGATTGCATGTGTTTTGGGTCAGCTTCTAATTAATCCCCCCCCCCACACTGTTCGATTGCATGTGTTTTGGGTCAGCTTCTAATTAATCCCCCCCCCACACTGTTTAATTGATTGCATGTGTTTTTGGTCAGCTTCTAATTAATCCCCCCCCCCCACATTTTTAAATTGATTGCATGTGTTTTGGGTCAGCTTCTAATTAACCCCCCCCCCCCCACATTTTTTAATTGATTGCATGTGTTTTTGGTCAGCTTCTAATTAATCCCCCCCCCCACATTTTTAAATTGATTGCATGCGTTTTGGGTCAGCTTCTAATTAATCCCCCACCCACACTGTTTAATTGATTGCATGTGTATTGTGTGACCTTAGAATTAATTACTCCCCACCCACATCCCCATTATTATCTTCTCTGGGCCATCAGAGGGGTCATCAATCAGAGAATTGTCCCTTATCTTTAATATTTTTGATTGATTTCAAGGACTAATAAAAAAAATACATATGTTGCTCAAAATTGTTTGTTAATTTCTTGGATTTAGTTTGGTGTTTTGGCTTGTTTTTAATTATAATTGTATCTTTCTGTTTGACTTCACAGTGTCCTTCCACGCCACAGGAATGGCAGACTGTGGCTTCCCAGTTTGCTGCCCGTTGTGACTTTCCCAACTGCGGAGAAGCGATTGACGGCAAACATGTCCGAATTGTGCCCCCACCCCATTCGGGGTCTTACTATTGGAACTATAAGGGGTTCCATAGTATAGTGTTGATGGCGGTGGTGTCGGCACAATATGACTTTCTTTATGTGGATGTGGGGAAAAACGGCCGGATGTCGGATGGAGGAGTCTTTAACCAGACGGAGTTCTGCCGTCGTCTCCAGACTGGTGGCCTGGAGCTGCCACCAGATGCAGAGAATGTGGAGGGACTCCCCTTTGTTTTCATTGCCGACGAGGCGTTTGGTCTGGGTGAACACCTGATGAGGCCATTTCCCCAAAGATCCCTCACCCCTGAGAGGAGGGTTTTTAATTTTCGGTTGGCCAGAGCAAGAAGGGTGGTTGAAAATGCCTTCGGAATTATGGCCAACCGTTTCAGATTGCTCTTAACTTCGATCCATCTGGCAGAGTACAAACTCAATACAATTATTCTCACCTGCTGTATAATGCACAATTACCTCCGGAAGCATTCGGCCAGCTACACACTACCTATTGGGCCTGAGGCCGGAGTGGAGGCCGAGATGACAGGGCTGGATAATCGCCGTCTTGGCTTGGCCCCACAATCAGCACAGCAAGTGCGGGACCGATATTTAACTTATTTTAATGGTAGGGGGGCCATTGCAATGGCAGCAGACCCTTAAAACTTACTTTATTTTTCAAAAATAAATCCATTGATTTCTGTTTCAAATATTGTTTTTTTCGTATTGTTTGCTTTTCTTTTTGGCTGTTTTATATGTTGTCCTAGTGCACTTATTATAGTGCAAAACTTGTTTTGCGTTTAGTAAATAAGCCCCTTTGTCAATGAACCACAACATTTTTTTGTCAAACTGGTAGTATTTAAAAAGAAGAAGCCACACATATTGTTTAATTTGTGCAAACATTTTTTTTTTATTATAGTGCACATCCAAACATGTTCCTTTTTTTTTTTTTTGGTTGATTTATTATCATTTTTAAAAAAAATAAAAAATAAAAACATGGTTTAAAATATTAACAACATTTTTTTTGGCTTATAAAATATTTAGCCAATGTAAAAATAGGGAACTTACAAAGTTCAACTGGTAACCCATGTACAGTAGAAGCCAAATTTTGAATATGCACACAAATTTAAATTCAAAATGGGTAATGTCAACATGTGCTATGTTCCATCATGGGGAATCAATGGACGTGTTTTGTGTGTGAAACCCCTTTCCTCTCACCTACTAGCATTAGGGGTTGCAAACACAAAATGCGTACATTGAGATCCCCTGATGGCACATAGCACATGTTGACACACCATGTGCATATTCCAAATTTGGCATCTAAAATTGTACAAAATTTGCGTATCAAAAGGGGAATGAAGGACATGATTGATGTTTGGAACTGGAAAAGGGGTCTTTAGATTCTCCCCAAAACATCAATCATGTCCTTCATTCCCTGCTGCATGGTGGCCATCTCCTTCTGCATGGTTTGCAACTGGTTTCCCATTGTTTCCAGCTGCATATTCCAGCCCATGATCTGCCCAATAAGCCTGTGGGCACTGTCCGTGGAAAATGGCTCCACAGCTTGGCCTTCCACAACCAGATCATCACCTAAAAGTTGGGTAGATAAAACCCAAGAAAAAAAAGGTCAAAAACATGCAGACATTAATTTAGTAGCTCAATCTGTGTTCTCAGACACTCACTTGGTGGGGTGCAGATGTGCTCGACTTCAAGCACCTCAACTTCCTCCACATCCCCGTGTGGGCTTGGGCTAACTGCCCAATTAGTCTGCTGAGGCCGGGAGGTCCTGGGATGTCCTGAGTGACGTCTGAGTCTTTTGCCCCCTATGGTAATGGAACACAAAGGTACACTTTTAATCACACTGATATTTGAGTGCCAAAATATGAATATTAAACATTGTTTAAAAGTGTTGTCCAATTATTAGCAGTTTGTTACAAGATCCTACTTGAATACAGAATTGAAATCCCTATCTAATGAAACTCCAATACTTAAACCGGCCTTCAACCCTAAAGTTGAACTTCCGCTCATTGGATCCCTGCACCCCTCTGGTGTCTTATTTGGAACCTTTTAGGGGGGAGGGGTTGCAGATACCTGTGTAAGGCAGGTATTTGCACACACATCGGGCCATAGACTCCCACAGAAGTATACGCCACATCTCGTCCCACCGTGCTGTCTGCTGGGACACACAGGGGTCCCAGAGCTATCGCGGACCAGTCCTATTGCATTGCGCAACTGGCGCATGCCCAATAGTGAACCGGGAAGTGAAGCCGCAAAGATTAATTTCAGGATTCCAATATCAAAGATGGTAGCTGCAGCATCCAAGGGACGGTTAGTGTCGGGTGCTGGGGTCGCTGGACCCTGTGACAGGTGAGTGTACTTTTTGGAAAAGTCATCAGCTACAGTATTTGTAGATGCTGAGCATTTCTTTTGAATTTGTAGATTGACACCCTGCTTAACAGATTTGCCCCCCCCCAAACCATCTTCTGGAGTCCCTGTGTAAGTTACCCACAAAACCATTACTACAGTAGTAATAGTATAGATCCTGACAATAATAAACAACCTTACAACTCAAATAACCCACAGCCAGGTAAACTGAATCAACTTTATCATGACAAACGAACTTTCATCAAGTCTTCGCCAGATTCACGTACGAGTTCTACTAAAATCTTCGCCAGATTCACGTACGAGTTCTACTAAAATCTTCGCAAGATTCACCGACGAGTTCTACTAAAATCTTCACCAGATTCACGTACGAGTTCTAATAAAATCTTCGCAAGATTCACGTACAAGTTCTACTAAAATCTTCGCCAGATTCACGTAGAGTTCTAATAAAATCTTTGCAAGATTCACGTACGAGTTCTAATAAAATCTTCGCAAGATTAGAGATATCAAATATAACCATAGTAGCGCACGTCATTGACTTACTTTTTTTGATCGCTTTTCGAATTCTCCTGTACTGATCGGGCTCCCTGGATTTAATGTCGGACCATCGCTTGCGCAGTTGATCCTTGCCCCTTCGTACACCGAACTTATGCTCCAGGGTGCTGATGACTGTACTCAGAATCTTGTCCTTGCGCAAGTTGGGTCGAGGGTAGGGGCCATTTTCGCCGTCGTAATCTTCCCTTTGGAGGATGTCCACCATCTCCACCATCTCTTCAAAGGCCATATTAGTGGCCTTATATCTGCTGCTGGATGCAGATTTCTGGGGTTCTGGGCTTTCCTCCGCGCTACTTGCTGAGAATGTGTCCGCCATCTTCATCTACTTATTCACCGACAATGCAACGAGGGGAAGCAGGGCGGGGAATACTCGTCACAAGGAACGTCATGGGCGGGCGACGCGGAGGACGCAGGCGGACTTCGACGCGTGCGCAGTGTATATAAGGCTGTTTGAGGGCCACGTGTTTTCCGAACGGAAGTAGCGAGCACTCTGTACGAAGGTAAGGGTTTTCTAGGATACATCACTGTGGTTTATTGGGTTTTGGGCCTGCATTTTTTACTCATGTATGGGTGTTGCTGGCTATGTGTTGGTGTTGCTGCCTGTGTGTGGGTGTTGCTGCCTGTGTGTGGGTGTTGCTGCCTGTGTGTGGGTGTTGCAGCCTGTGTGTGGGTGTTGCTGCCTGTGTGTGGGTGTTGCTGCCTGTGTGTGGGTGTGTTGTGTAATGTTTTGGTCTAAAAACTGGATGTGCGTTTTTAGTAACATTTGTGTTTTTTGTCTTTTGTATTGCCATTACTAACAAAACAGAAACAAACATGTCAACATCCCAGCACAATCCATTTAAGGATCAGGATTTCCTGACAGAATTTATCGCGCTGTACAGGAAAAATGTCAACCTGTGGGAGGTCAAAAACCCCTTATATGGAAATAGGGATGTACGGAAGGTAACACTGGCGCCACTTTTGGATTTTGTGAAGACTCGAGTCCCCAACGCAGACATCAAGTTTGTTGAAGCCCGAATTTCAAGTTTGAGGCATATGTACAAGCGGGAGCGCAACAAGATTGCGGATTCACTCAGATCAGGAGCAGCAGCAGAGGATGTTTATGTACCCAAGCTGTGGTACTACAACCAACTGTGTTTTCTAGGTGACCAGATGGAACCCAGGCAATCACTGTCCACTCTTCCCTCCACCCTTCCCTCCACCCTTCCCTCCACCCCAGCTGAGGCTTCCACGGAAGGAGAAGACCCCTCCACCTTGGAGCTAGCTGATGCACCCAGCTGGAGCCAGGTATATATTTTTTAGCCTAAATAGTGATTGGGTGAATATTAATGATGTAAATGTAAAGATCAGAATTGCTTAGAAATGTATGTTTTAATCATAAATTCTATTATGCAGAACCACCTCCACTCCCACTCTATAACAGGCCGCTATGTCTTTTCACAGCTTACCGATTACCCGCTTCTTGTAGCTTGTCATTAATTGTCTAAGGGCTCCCCAGGTTAGTAACCATCAATTGCGGAGACCCATACTCCAAGCACCTTTCATTTGGACAGATTTTGGATAATTGTTTAACAACGTTTAAACATTACACAGTGTCTCGGTTGTAAATTGAGGGCATGGGTGAAAAAGCTCAGGCACTTCTGAACTGCTGGCAGCCCAAGAAAGGTAAGTAAGAAAGGCCAGAGAGTAGCCCCTCACAACTGGACACTTCACTGTTGGATATACCCTTGTCCGCAGATGTAGCAAACAACAAGTGACTTGGAACCAGCAAAGTGTCCGCCACACACTATGTTGTAAGGAAAGGTTGTTTTTTTGCAACAGTTCCGAGGTTACGTTTACCTTTCAGCCGTTGCAGCAAAACAGTAGGGCATGGCAATTCACTAGTGTCCATACATCTCAGCTCCTAACAAGCAGCCAGACCCACTGCCCTCCTCCGAAGAGCCCCCTCCCCCGTGTTCGCCGGTACGAGTCGCTATGTCTCTCCAATCCTGAGAGGACACGGGGGCACTTGAGAATCCTCCTTCAATTGCTGGGCCTCAAACTAGCCAGTTCTGAGGCTCGGGAACGGATGGATCCCCACCACAGACAACAAGGGCCTCTGGGGCTGGTCAGGGTGACCAGGCTTCCAGGGCCAGCAGACACTCCTGGGCCCAGGAACACTTGTGGGGTTGTTGCCGAACAGAACCAGGAATCTAAAGTGAAGCTCAAGCCTGAACACATGACCTCAGCATCTCAAATCACGCTTCCCAAAATACACAGTGGGGCCAGACGCTCCCACTGATTGTGTCCGAGCAAATGTAACCTCATCATGTGTACAAGCAGACTGTGTTATGAGCCTGTCACAGGTGCCTCACCTCACCTAGGACCAGACAGAACTCCAGCACAGGCCAGACAAACTGATGTCAACGTAAAAATGTGAAACAATTAACACCCTGAACTCAGAATTCTGAAAAAAAAAATAGCGCCCACTTCTAAAAAGTGTTGGCGCTACATATGTATACATATAGTGTATACATACATCCAGTAGTGGGCAAAAATGCGTTAAAAAAGATTGGTGATCTTCTTGGAAAATGCTGGGGTCCAAATGATAGCCTTTTTGATATATGGACAAATTTATCTGCACGTTCAGAAATTTACAATTGTCTGATTGAGGAGGCCATAACCAAAAAAACATGTGTTTGATTTTGTATTTTCTTTTGACACAGGATGAGCTCACCCAGGAGGATGCCGGGACAAGTGGTATGGAGGAGGAGGCCATGACCAGCGAGAGCCAGGAGGTGGCTGGGCCCAGCACGAGCCAGACTGTGAGCCAGACTGTAAGAAGTCTACCTCCACCCCTGCGCATACCCACAAGAAGGCCCAGGAGGATGAGCAGGGTTGAGGAGGAATCACTCGCCCTCATTCGGGAGGCGAGTGATATTCTCCAAAGACCCCCCATTCCGGAAGAGGCCTATGCCACCTACTTGGCCAGCAGGTTGCTGGAAATGGAGAAGGGCCAACGGCAGCTGTGCGAGGGCCTATTTTTTGCAGCTCTTCAGGGGGGTTTGAGGGGTGAACTAACTGCATCCACCCGCCTGACAGATGAAGGCCCGACAGCAACTACTCCTCCTCCTCCTCCTCCTCCTCCTCCTCCTACCACAAGTCCGCCTCCAAGGAAGCGTGCAGGGAAGACTGCAGGGCAGCGTGGTGGGAAGGCTGCAAGGAAGAGTCGGAAGTGATTGCCTGGCTTCAGTCTGGTCTGACAGAAGACGCAGGCTGTTGTAGTGCCACAGCTTGGGGACATAGAGGTCATCTGCTGCTGTTCCTGGTCTGTGTGATTCCTGGACAATCTTGTTGTGCTCCCTATATTGTATCGAATATGCCCAATCTTAAATTTTGGGTTCACAAACTTGATGTCTGCCGTGGGGGCAAAAAGCCTTCACAAAATCTCAAAGTGGCTCCAGTGTTGCCTTCCTATTTTGTTTACCCTTGTTTAAACCAGAATAAATGGTAATTTAATTTCAACCAAATAATGATATACGTGTTTGTAATTGAAAAACATAGTTTATTTAGGAGTAGGCAGGTACATGTCTAAATAATATGGAGGTCATTTCCAAAACGCACATTCATTTGACAGTACAAGTGTAAAGTGCAACTTCAATTGCACTGCAAGTGCATTCGCTGGAAATGAGAGATATATATAGAGAGAGATATATATAGATATATATATATAGATATATATAAAAAGATATATATATAAGTTCACTAAAGAATGATGAAGAAAAACGTTCGGGAGGACTCTGCGTGAATATACAAGCAGCAAGGCGAAATCATTCTGCAAGCACGATAACATACAAATTCCGCTGTAATAAAATATCAAAGAATCAGCAGCGTGACGATTGTGCTAGCTTCAATACGAAGGCTAGTTTTACCAGACCGAGCGATTCCGTGACATACTTGCTACTGAGCATGCGTCCTTTTTGGTCCGCCGGACCATACTACACACGGCCGTATTGTCCGCCGGACTGCCAAGTCCAGCGGATAATTTTAAAACAAAACTTAAAACTTTAGTCCGCCGGACTTTTGGCAAAAAAAGTCAGCTGACGCCCACACACGAGGGGATTGTCCGCTGGACTTAAGTCCAGCGGATAATCCCGCGGGATTGTCCCTTCGTGTGTACGCGGCATAACAGTAAGCCATTTGTTCACTTAAGGCCTGGAGAACAGCACAGGGATGGGTGTCTGCTGGCAACAGTGAAGCATGGTGGAGGTTTTCTGCAGGTTTGGTACACACATATATATATATATATATATATATATATACCTTATTTATCGGTGTATAACACGCACTTTTTCCCCCTTAAAATCAGGGGAAAGGAGGGACTGAGCACCACCAATATAAACATAGCCGAGTGTACTGTGTACTTGGCTAGGCTCGGCTCTGGTCGCAGTCACGCCCAGTTTTGCCATTGGACCTGTGTTATGTCAATCATAGGAGCAGGGCCTAGAGGCGGGACTGGGAGGGACCTGCGAGAGGAGCCGAGAGGAGCCGAGTACACAGGACATCCGGCTCTGTGTATCTCGGCGGCGGTAATTTTAAACGAGCAAGGCTACAATGACACTGGGCAAGGCTGCAATGACACTGGGCAAGGCTGCAATGACACTGGGCAAGGCTGCAAATGACACTGGGCAAGGCTGCAGATGGACACTGATCATGCTGCAATGATGGACAAGGCTGCAGATGGGCACTGATAAGGCTGCATTGATGGGCATTTAAATGTAAGTTTTTTTCCTTAAACTTCCCTCCTAAAAGTTTTTTTCCTTAAAATTCCCTCCTAAACTTGGGGTGCGTGTTATACGCCGGCGCGTGTTATACGCCGATAAATACGGGTGTATGTATGTATATATATATATATATATATATATATATATACACACATATAAATATTACTGTTAATAAATTAAAAAGTTCCCAAAAGTACTATGTATGTCTGTATGTATATACAGTATATACAAAACCGGTAATAAATTAAAGTGACAGTTATATATTGCGAGGGGACACCAAAATGTCACTCTTTTGCTCAATAGTTTACATAAATGAGAAAATATTGATGGTAGGTGTATGATAAGATGAATATAGCATATAAAAATTAACTTTAGGTAATTTTGTTCATCTGCTTGTTATTATTGCTATTGTTATGTACTTATTAACCAAAAGGGTTAATCTGCCAAACAACTTTAAGTGCTGATTAGGTTGTTAGGTCTATTTATTTATTACTTGTTGAAATAAATCATTTTCAATTTATTATTGTTTCATTATTTTTTTTAGCTCTTTTGATTAATTATTTTATTTATTTATTAGCTAGTGTTTTATTTATTTTGTTAACCAATTTCATTGTTAATTACATAAAATAAATATTAAATAATTGCTAATAATGGTTGATTTAACTATTTATTGGTTTATCTAATGATTATTTAATTAATTTGTTATTGAGACATTATTTCATTGACCTCATTGCTCAGAAGCAACCTCTAAGAGGACCCAAAATTGGACATTACCCCCTCTCTAAGGTTGCTGCTGCTCCCTGATCAAGGAGAAGGCCTCTGTTTACCAATGTGTAGCATATATCTTGTTTGTGGATGGCCTGAAGAAACTGTTGGCAGCGTGGGTTAGCCAAACATGATGTGCTGGAAATATTGTGTTCTCAGCCATTACAAGCAGCACAAGTCTTTTGCAAGTTGAACCATTGTTTTTTTTTAATAATACATATTAACGTTGATAATGGGCTATGGGCCTCTTTTTTCTGTTTTTCACTTTGATTGTTGACCGGGATATACTGTATTGAGTTCCCAATCCTATAGGTCCCTGTCATCCATCTGCTCAGCGGATGGATGCTTTTCATTCAAAAGTGGCGAATTGTGATAAAATCCTTCTTCATCTGTGAGGAGCAGAGAGGAGGGGGTTGGGAGCTGTAGTGTGAGAGCTGTGTGAGAGCTGATTGGAGGAAAGGGTCACCACCTTCACACACTGCACAGGAATGAAGGCACATGCAGAGTTGTGTTCTAAACAGATAAGCTGTGTGCTGAGCTTTCGTCCCCCATCACAAATATATCTCATGTGTTGGGAAAACTTCTCAGAAGTGACTCATGCTGATAGCAGAGGAACGAAGCACCAGAGAGAAACGACACTTAGAGCTTTGGAGAGAGACAAGTAAACACTACAGATAAATATGCTTTGTTCAGGTTTCATGACTGAGGTTTACAACCACGTTCAGCTCAGTCATAAGGCTACTCCTTTTGTGGACTGTTTGGGTATGTATATGTATTAGGTATGCAAAGCTGGAGAGTTGGCATGCTACAGAGAGTCTACAGTGGGGAAAATAATTATTTGATCCCCTGCAGATTTTGTAAATTGCCCACTACAAAGAAATGAAGGCTCTATGTTTTTTTCATTGGTGTACTTTAACTGCTTGCCGACCACCCACCGTCAAACCACGGCGGCAGAATGGCTCCCCTGCGTGAATCGCCGTAGCTGTACAGCGGCCACTTTAAGGGGTGTAGGGGAGCTGATGCACGTGCCCGGTGGCCGTGATATCCGCCAGGCAACCGCGATCACTCCTGACAGAGCCAAAATGAGGATCTGTGTGTAAACACACAAATCCATGTTCTGGCAGGGGAGAGGAGACAGATTGTGTGTTCCTAGTATGTAGGAACAACGATCTGTCTCCTCCCCCAGGCAGTACCATCCTCCCTACAGTTAGAACACACTGAGGGAACACATTTAACCCCTTGATCGCCCCTAGTGTTAACTTCTTCCCTGCCAGTGACATTTATACAGTAATCAGTGGCTATTTTTAGCTCTGATCGCTATATAAATGTCATTGGTCCCAACAAAGTGTCAAAAGTGTCAGATTAGTCCACTGCAACATTGCTGTCCCCGATAAAAATCGTAGATCACCACCATTACTAGTAAAAAAAAAAAAATGCCATAAATCTATCCCCTATTTTGTAGACGCTATAACTTACCAATCAATATAGGCTTTTTGCAAAAAAATGTTACCAAAAATATGTAGAAGAATATATATTGGCCTAACGTGAGGAAGAAATTTGTTTTGTATTTTTAAATTTGGGGATATTTATTATAGCAGAAAGTAAAAAATATTGTGTTTTTTCAAAATTGTCGCTCTTTTATTGTTTTATAGCACAAAAAATAAAAACTGCAGAGGTAATCAAATACCCCCAAAAGAAATCTCTATTTGTGGGGAAAAAAGGACATCAATTTTGTTTGGGTACAGCGTTGCATGACCGCACAATTGTCAGTTAAAGCAATGCACTGCCGTATCGCAAAAAATGGCCCGGTCAGGAAGGGGATAAATCCTTCCAGGGCTGAAGTGGTTAAATGATAGAGACAGAATATCAACCAAAAATACAGAAAAAATACACAATACAAATGTTATAAATTGAGTTGCAGTTCAGTGGGTAAAATAATTATTTGATCCCTAAGCAAAACATGACTTAGTACTTGGTGGAGAAACCCTTGTTGGCAAGCACAGAGGTAAGACGTTTCTTTTAGTTAGTGACCAGGTTTGCACACATCTCAGGAGGAATTTTGGTCCACTCTTCTTTACAGATCTTCTCTAAATCCTTAAGGTTTCTTGGCTGTCTCTTGGCCACTTGAAGTTTCAGCTCTCTCCATAAATGTTCTATAGGATTAAGGTCTGGAGACTGGCTTACCTCTGTTCTTGCCAACGAGGGGTTTCTCCACCAAGTCATGTTTTGCTTGGGGATCAAATTCTTATTTTACTCACTGAACTGCAACTTCATTTATAGCATTTGTTTTTTTGTGTTTTTTTTCTGGATTTTTGGTTGAAATTCTATCTCTATCATTTAAAATTCCCCTATATTAATTATTTATTTTTAAGTGGGCAAACTTACAGAATCTGCAGGGGATCAAATAATTATTTTCCCCACTACAGTTGCATTCCAATCCCCAAGCAGCAGAATTTTTTGCTTGTGACAATATTGAATTTTCCCAATTGAGAAGAAAAATGAGAGAGGATTTCTATTCAAAAGTAGTAACATTCAGCTAATGGTCTGGATGCATGGCCTGGTTAGAAAAACAACTATATAATGATGTCGGTTTTCCACTCTCTGTAACATTATGAAATTAAAACATGGTTTTAAACAGGGTCAGGATCCTAACCTTAGGAATGAACAAATAATTGCCTTCATTGACCTGGAATCCACAACTGAAGATTGTGCTGTTGGTGATTTTAATGGGTTAAATAACTAAAGGCAATTTTTCCTTTTGCAGGGCAATTTTCACTTTGCAACTTAATGAATGAAGTGAAGCTCTCTTGATTTTGACCATCCAATTATACATGCAAAAATACTGTTTTTAATTTTGCATTTGATTGTTTTTTTTTTTTTACAAAGCAAGTTTTCATTATTTAGACTTTTTTGCTTTAATATTGAATAAGTCAATTAAACAAAAAAAAATATTACTGACATTTACACTGTTTTCACCAGGTGAAGTGGTAGGGTTACGTCGTACCCCATACTCATTCACATAGGGTGGGGGGCCGGTATTTGGGGGCCCCCTTATTAAAGCAACTCTTGGCGCTGAAAGATTTACCCCCCTTCAGGAGCAGGGCCCTCTGATTCCTACTGTATTAAAGTGTATTGCATTTGTACTGTCTACCCTCAAGTTGTAAAGCGCTACGTAAACTGTTGGCGCTATATAAATCCTGTGTAATAATAATAATAATAATTCCTCTGGCTTTTCCAAAATGAATACTTGTTTCAGGCCAGCAGCTAAAGAACTACTAAAACCAATGCATCGCAAAAACAACCAATTTTCAAAAGAAGGTCAACAATGCTAGTCTCCTTTATTGTTTCATATATTGACAAGTTTAATATAAAAACTCTAAACAAAACTCTTTTAAGTATTGGATGGAATAGGGAAATGTTTCCCCTCTTTCTTTTCCCTGGTGGCAATGTTGTCACCAGAAACGGAAGTAAAGAAAAAGGGGTCACAAGCAATAAAAAGCTTGTAGGGTTTTTAGACAACCCTAAGGCCACATTCACATTAACCTCCTGAGTTTAGATTATTTAATTACAGAAGACATTATCTGGGATGTACTGTATAAACAAACTTTATGTTTCTCAGATCAAGTTCTTCTACATTTAAGTGTACTTGCCTTTAGGCGCATTTACACGTATTTTCATGCGTTTACATGAGTTCACATGTGTTTAAACACATTCAGTGTATCTAATCTGGCCTTGGATGCACAGAGTTCTATTTTCTCTAATTGCACCTAAACACAGGTAAGTGCACAGTGTGCAAAATACCATTACAAATCATTATGTGCATATAAAATAATTGCAGGTCAATCAATGCCAGTGTGAATGAGGCCTTAATATGCTAAAAAATGTCTCTTTCTGTTTTTCAGATTTCTTCTCATTCCCTGATGTGGTGACAACTTTCTAAGCAGAACAGGTAGTGATGAGAATTTCTCCAACAGGATCATACAGTGAAATAAAAACAGACAAAAATGTTTTGGCTAGAGATACAACGTTAAACCAGGAAAAATCCAATAAAAAATAATTTTTACTTTTAAGCAGTTGACTAGCACTATTTACTGCATTGTTTTTTGTTCCTCCCATAATTACTCTGCATACTCGCATAGTATGTGGCACTTGTTTGTATGTCTTTCTTTGCCACAATAAAAGTTTTATATTGTACCCAGGAGAATGTCTTCCAAAAATGAAACACCGGTGAAAGAATTTATTCTTCTTGGGCTTTCCAGTGAACCAGGGACACAAACTATACTTTTTGTTGCTTTCTTTGTAATATACATCATTATTGTGGTTGGTAATATCCTCATCATCACTGTAACCACCACAGATAGCTGTCTTCAGACTCCTATGTATTTTTTTCTTACTAACCTTTCCTTCATGGACATCTGTGTTTCTACAACAAGTGTCCCGAGAATGTTAAAAGATTTACTGGCAGAGAAGAAGACCATTTCTTACGCTGAGTGTGTAGCACAAATGTACATATCTCTTTCATTGGGTGAATGTGAGTGCATTCTGCTTGCAGTCATGGCTTACGATCGCTACATAGCTATATGTTATCCACTGCATTACACTACAGTTATAAACAGATTGGTTTGTATTAGAATTGCTTTGGGGACGTGGATATGTGGCTTTCTTTTATCAGTGTGTCATGTTATTCTAACCCTGAATATTAATCTCTGTGGAAAGAATGAAATCAATCATTTTCTGTGTGAAGTTCCAGAAGTCTTATCACTGGGGTGTGAGGACATTGTGATCGTTGAGTATGTGATTTTTATTGTAGGTGTGCTGATACTTATTATACCTGTCACTTTTATATGTTTGTCTTATATAAGAATTATACTAAACATCTTAAGGATAACTTCTGTGGCAGGACAGAAGAAAGCTTTTTCCACGTGTGTCTCACACATGATGGTGGTAACAATGTTTTATGGGTCAGCAATGGCTGTGTATATGAAATCAAGGTCAACATCTTCCGCAGACATGGACAAAATGATTACAGTCTTTTATTTTATAATCACTCCAATGTTAAATCCCCTGATCTATACACTTAGGAACAAGGAAGTGAAGTCAGCTTTAAGGAAGTTTGGGAAGAAAAATATATTTTCTGTAAAAACCTAAATAATGCGCTACATATGTGCTATATTAAGTTGTCACTTTAAATGATGGCTGTGTTTGACTTGCTTTCTTAGGACACAGCAGGTCCTATTAGGGTGTTTTGATTGCATGCAAAGCATTTGACATGAGTAGATTAAAAAGGGTGGGAATTA
This sequence comes from Lithobates sylvaticus, assembly GCA_028564925.1. NCBI lineage: Eukaryota > Metazoa > Chordata > Amphibia > Anura > Ranidae > Lithobates > Lithobates sylvaticus. The sequence goes on from CM053031.1 coordinate 130,734,207, forward strand.
CATGAACATCTATCATCCATAACCCCAGTCGGAGCCACTGTAGTAACCATGCAAGGTTAGTTCAAAGCGATCTCCCCCACTGAGCTGTTGTGTTCTGACAGGGGGACAGCCCCCCCGCCAGAACACTCCGATCAGCACTCTTTGCCACTGGCTGAGAGCGCTGATAAAGAGTCGGTCGGATGTTGGCTTTCCAGACAGACCGACATACACATGGGCCGAATGTCGGGCATTAAAAAAATTTTTTTTCCAGACATTCGGCCCGTGTGTAAGTCCTCTGTGGTCCTGTCATGCTACTTTTTTTTTCTTTTCTGCCACATCAGTTCGACTTTCCAAGAGGACCTGAATCAACTTTTACTGTTCATCTCTGTCCTTTCATTGCGTCACATCATTGTGGCTTGATCATCATTATTAACGACTTTTTTTTTTTAATTGCTCTTGGAGACCAAAATCTTCCATCTTATTCCATCTTACATTCCTTTTCCCCTATGACCCCCTCCCCCCCACTCGTCATCGCTATGCCCATTTGTCTTTAGTTACTTATGAAGATTTATGAACTACTACATCGGGCTTTACCTTTAAGGCTGTAACCTAACAACCTCAGCATAACTCCATGTCTTTTTGAACTTTTTCCAGCTGTCCCATTTTTCTCCTATGTCACCGTTTCCCGCTTCGGCGCTAGTTCTAAGGGACTCCATGGTACGGATGTTCTCGACCGCATCTATCCACTCCCATATGGATGAACTTTCAGGTTTACGCCAATTTCTTGAAATCAATCGTTTGGCAGCATTTAGGAGGTGTGGGACTAAAGTCCTTTCATAGTGTTTTACCTCTCCTCTGGTGCCGTGCAACAAAATTACCCACGGGTCATTTTCTAGATTTTTTTCAGTAATTTCCTTAAAATATTTTATTATTTTTGTCCAGTAGGTTTTAATTTTCTGGCACTCCCACCAGAGGTGAGCCATGGTCCCCTTTTCTCTACAGCCTCTCCAACATTCTGCGGAGGCTCCCCGTTGATACTTACTTAGTTTGACTGGGGTAATATACCACATTGATATACATTTATAGGTAATTTCTGCAGTTCTGCTATCTATTGCTGACCTATGAGTTAATTTTAGAATTTTCCCTAATGTGAGTGTGTCTACCGGCGTGCCTAATTCCCTCTCCCAGTTCTGAATAAATGGCGGGATCGCCAATCTGTCCACTTCCAATAATAATTTATAAATCTTAGAGATCATGCCCTTCGTCTTGATAGCAGAAAAAATCTGCTCCATCCGAGTCAGATCATCTCCAGATCTGATCGGTTGGGGGAGGTCCTTGACAAAGTGGGACAGTTGCAGATATCGCCATTCATCTATCTTAAATATTTCCCCTTTGTTTTGAAGTTCTTTATGTGATAGAATTTTCCCTTTGTGTAATATGTCCCTAAGTTGTGCACCTTCTTTTATAATCCATCCCCCACCCACTGTTTTCTTCCCTGGCTCGAAGTAATCATTGTTTTTAAGTGCTATTAGTGGTGAATTGTAATTTCCATTTAATTTCTGATAAATCTTATCCCAAACTTTCAATGTAATGAGTGTCATTATATGTGTGCTCTCACCCAGTGACCTAAATGTTGGTCCAAATAACTTTTCCAAGTTGTGTGTTACTAAGATTTTTTTCTAATTTCACCCATATTTTTTCAGTGTGTTCTTTACCCCACTCAGGGATTCTAGATAAAACAATTGCATGATAATAATTGACTATATCGGGGACCGCTAAGCCTCCCAGTTTTTTGTCCTGCTTTAAGGTGTGTAGTGCGATCCTGTGTTTCCTATTCTTCCAAATAAAATTAATGATAAGAGACCTCAATTTTCTAAGATATGTCATTGGCAATGAGATTGGGAGCATCTGAAATTTATAGGTGATTAGAGGTAGTAGTATAATTTTCTCTGTATTTATACGCCCCAGCCACGATAAAGGTCTATTAGAGAATTCTTTACATTTTTTCCAGAGTTCGTCGAGTAACGGTAGGTAATTAATTTTATACATTTCCTTCATAGATTTCGAGAGGTTTATTCCCAAATATTTAATATGTTTCTTCCAAGGAAACATAAATTTCTTCTGAAGAATCTGTTGTTCATTTTGATTTATATTGATATTCAAAATGAAGGACTTTGTTAAGTTCACTTTAAAGTTGGAGATCTCCCCGTATTGTTCCAGATTTTTTATTATGTTGGGCATTGATATCTGGGGGTACCCTATATAGAACAAGATATCATCGGCAAATGCTGCCAGCTTATGTTCCTCACCATCTGCCGTGATACCTCTTATTCCTGGGTTTCCCCTGATTGTAGCAAGGAGAGGTTCCAAGGACAAAATGAAAAGGAGTGGGGACAGTGGGCAGCCCTGTCTCGTCCCGTTCTCCATCTTGAACTGGGAAGAAGTGAATCCATTGATTTTTATCCGTGCTTTAGGGTGGTCATATAAAACCTTGATTTGTTGTATGAGTTTGGGGCCAAATCCCATATGGGCCAGTGTTTGTAGCATGAGTCCCCAGTCTACCCTGTCAAATGCTTTCTCAGCATCAATTGACAGGAATAGACCTGGGGACCCCGCTGCCCTGATTCTATGGAGTAATATCAACGTACGCATGCCGTTATCTCGACCCTCTCTCCATGCCACAAACCCCACTTGGTCAGGATGGACCAGTGTGCTCAAGTGGCTCTTGACCCTTTCAGCTAGGACTTTAGCATATAGTTTTGTATCAACGTTCAAGAGGGAAATTGGCCTGTAGCTCGAGCACACTGACCCATCCTTTCCTTCTTTCAATATTACTGTAATGTCAAAGAGTCCTCACTCATTCTATACTCGGAACCTAAGCCGTTAAAATAAGAGCACAACCTAGGAATCAACAATTCTTGGAAGGTTATATAATAAAGTATCGTAAACCCGTCCGGGCCGGGGGTTTTTCCCCAACGGAGAGCTCATCAGAGCTCTTCTTACTTCGTCCTCTGTAAATGGTCTATCTAGTGCCTCACTGTCCTCCATGGGAAGTTTGGGCAGCCCTGCCTTAATCAGGAAGTTATCAATTTTCTTTATTTTGTCTCCCAACCTATTCCCCTTCTGCTCTACCGAATATACATTCTCGTAATACTCTCTAAATGATTCAGCTATATCCTTTGAAAGATATTTAAAATCTCCTTTCTTATTTTGGATTTTTTCCATATAATTTCTTGTCTTTTTTTTGAAGGATTTTAGCTAGATGTTTACTAGGTTTGTTTCCCCATACGTATCTTTCTTTTGCTATTCTATTGTAGATTTGTTTAACTTCTTGTTCCATGAGATCTTTTAAGTCGTCTCTTTTAGAGATTATTTCTAGGTAGAGTTTCCTGTTTTGGTCCGGGGAGAGTGTGCCTGCTCGGCTTGGTTTATTTCTATTATAAGGTCTTTTATTTTCTTTGATCGCTCCTTTTTCACCCAAGATCCCTTTGCTATTAGGATCCCTCTTATAAACGCCTTATGGGCGTCCCAGAGGGATGAACCCTGGACTTCTCCATTGTCATTTCGATTGAAGTATTGTTCTATTTCCCCTTTAATTTGCGCCACCACTTCCTTGTCCCGTAGTAGTTCCTCATTTAGTCTCCAGGTATGAGGCCGGGCCTGCATATCTGGACAGTATAGCTTCATCGAGACTGGGGCGTGGTCAGACAGCGAAATGATCTCCACGTTTGTTTCTACTACTTTATCCAATAGGCCGTGATCTAATAGAATATGGTCCAGCCGCGAGTACGTCCCGTGCACGGGGTAAAAAAATGTAAAATCTCGAGTTTTAGGATGTTGGACCCTCCAAACATCAACCAACTGGTTGATGTCTCCCTGCCCCCCCCTCCCCTCCATCCCTCCCCATCCCCCCCTCCGTCCTCCTCCCCAAACCTATCTAGGGTCTCAGAGTCGTTGGAGGCCATGCTAAATTATGGCCCACCTCGTTTCTCCTAATTTCCCAGGTGAGGTGAGGCGCTGAACCCCAGATTACTCTCTCCCACAGCCCGAAAAGCTCGGGATGTAGTGGGGACAGCGGGCTAACCCCTGCAGCTCTCAGCTGTATAGCCCACCGGTTGACCTACCCCCCGCCTCCCCCCCGCCCCCGCCCCCCCCTGACTCTCCACCACATCTCCGGCCTCATCGGCCCATCCTGGTAAGTCTGGGGCTTGTATGTCAAGTTTATCACAGAATCTTAATAATTCTTCCGGAAATCGCAATCTGGCAGAACGCCCATCTTTAGTCCCTATCAGGCATGCCGGGAAACCCCAGTTATATTTGACACCGGATTGCCGCATAACTTCCAAGAGAGGTCTTTGCAACCTTCTTCTTTCTATGGTTTGAGGTGCCAGATCTGAGTATATCTGGATATCAGTTCCTTCATATTTCAGTGGAGTTTTTCCAAAGAGTTTAGTCCAAATTTCAGCTTTTCCTTCGTAGTATCAGAATCTGACGATGATGTCCCGGGGTCTTCCGGCCTCAGTATCATGTAATTTTCCAACCCGATGAACCCTTTCTATCTTGGGGAAGTATTCCTCTCCTGTTCCCAGGAGGGGGTTAAATATAGTTTTCACCGTCTCCCTAAGATCTTCTCCCCTTTTCTCCGGAACCATTCTTATCCTGATGTTTTGTCTTCTGTTCCTATTTTCAAGGTCTTCCAATTTATACAATGTTTCTCGCTGATTATGTTGGATTGAACTAATCTGTTCCTTTAACTTGTATATTTCTCGATCCTGGGTATCCACTGTGTTCTCTACCGCCTCAACCCGTGTCAGTAACTGGCCCATATCCTCTCTTAGTCGGTTAATCTCTCCTTTGATCGCATTTTCCATTTTTAGAAGCATTTCCTCCATTTCCCCTTTTGTAGGTAACTGAGCAGCAGCCGCCTGCTCTTCAACTCTACTTATTTCGACTTCGCTTTCCATTGTGTGATCGATTGTAGACTGATCAGGTCTCTCCTCAGTCTTTCCTTCCCTTTCCTTCTGTCCATCGTGGCTCTGGGTTGTTGCTCAGTATTATTAAAATGGGGACTCGTTCCAGATTTCAAATATTGTTTTATAGTACTCGCTGTGGTATTTGGGGTTTTAGGGGGGCCTTTTTTAGATATTTTGCTCATATTTCCTTTCCGTACTTTTCTTATTCTTTTCCCCAGTTTATTGCTGTTTAATTGCCTCTTCAATAGATTTTTTGTTCTCGATGCACTCCTTTGTCTCCCCTTCTGAATCCCCAAAAATCAGGGGTTATTTAACCAAGTCAGTTATACTTCATTGTTTCCTCTAACTGACCTTCAGTTTTCCTTCTCTAAAACTACTTGGGTGGTAAAAGAGAGCAGGGGTATCGTCTCTCGTCCTGGGCCGAAAATTTATATTACAACCTTCTCATCCCTTTCTCCCGGCCGTCGAACGCCCCAATCCTCCCGTTATTTGTTTATTTTATGCACTTCCTGCTTCCTGCTTATTTCCTAATCGTCTCTCCAGTTTCTTTAAAAAAAAAAATTTTTATTGCCTGCAAAAGTAACGGTGGGCTTATAAAGAGAGAGGGGAGGGAGATTCACTGTGCGTTTCCCTATCTGGACTGGGACTTTTATTTTATTTTCCTCTGTAAAAATACAGCCGTTTTTAGTGCCACTCCTCTGTCTCTATTTACTCCCAGATTTCGGGGTGAAGAGAGGTGCTACGTCCAAGTTCCCCCTTTTCTATGGGATCCCACAGTCCTATTTTTTGATGTTTGCTTTTGTAAGACTTCTATAAATGTGAGTATGAAGTAAGAACTTTCTTGGGGATATAAGCCTGAGAGACCAATCTACAGATTTGACTCTCTGAGTAGATAGATGTTCAATGAAGTCCTCAGAACAAAATAACCCTTTTATCTAAGACACGGCCCCTATGTTCACAAACGAGGAAGACGTTATGTGACCTCAGCTCATTACACTGCAATTATATCCGCCAAATGAGATGTAGTTATACCAAAAATCCTATGTTGAAAGTAGCTGTTGTACTGAAGTGGCTACTAATAACCCTGTATAGGATAGAATCAAATATCTCCTCCTCAAAATATTGCAAATCACCTCTTTAGTTTTGTTTCTATTGACCTCCTACCCGCGACTTAGTCGTTAAAACCATTTAGGGGATATTGGAGAAAAGAAGACATACGGTACAGTCCTACAACCAGAAAGCCAAAGAAAACCTATTATATAATAGTCCGGTTTTAGAAAACAATCTGTCCATCTGCTGCCAGCTGTTCACAGGAGAAAAAAAATAGGAAATGCACCCCCCAAAAAAGAGAAAACTGTTGAAAATACGTTTGTCATAGAGTCCAGTTTCATTTAACTCTGGTAAGATTTAAATAGAAACAGCCAGAATTGTTTGAGCCCAATCACTTACTATGTTTTAATAGGAATAAAAGAGGAAGGGCCGGCCTCTGATGGTTTCCTAGATCTCCATGCAATTGTGACCATATTCAAGGGAAGCAGACATTCCTGTAGACTTTATGCTGGTATTGTAACTAGAGAATCTGCTTATCTCCTGCGGTGGTCCGTTTCAGATGGAGCCACTCGGTGGCGTTCTAATATAAGATACTCACGGACCGCGGCGTATATCCAGGTAATCTGTAGCCGTGCAGGGGGGGAGAGGGCGCGGGAAGTCAGCGGCAGGACGGCGGTGGCGGAAGATAGCGGGAAGGGGTGGACCATTTTCCACTCATCGTCTCCCCGCCAGCCGAAACGCTGGGGCCGTTGACGCTTCTGGATCCGGGGTGGCGGCGGGAGAACTCACGGAGCCTCTCACCTTCCATGGGTCTCCGGCGTCTTTCCCCTTCACAGCCTGCGCTGCATTCGAAAGCCCGCTGGATCAGGCCCCTCCCTCCGTGCTGCACACTACGACAGCACGTCCTGCCACATCGTGTGCTGTCATGCTACTTAATTGTAATAACTTTTTCTTCCGTTTTTGATAGAGTGGGGAGGCATTAGAACCTGTGTCAAGTTTTGCTGCTGTCCAGGGCACTTGACCGCTGAAAGATTTACCCCCTTCATGACCAGGCCATTTTTTTTGCTCTACGGCACTGTGTTATTTTAACTGACAATTGTGCGGTCATGCAATGCTGTACAAAAAATGTATTGTACCGTATATACTCGAGTATAAGCCGAGTTTTTCAGCAAATTTTTTTGTGCTGAAAATGCCCCCCTCGGCTTACACTCGAGTCAAGCACTTTTCTGCAGCAGAGAATTACATTTTCCGAACCAACCTTGGGGCCTTTTCTCTCTTGCTAGCAACCCCAAATTTGGTGTACAAACCCAGTGGAAATAGCACTACAACATATCCAAAGCTGGGGTTACTAGCACCAAGTGGCCCCGAGATACGGGCCCCAAAGTCAGTCAACTGTGTCCATCTGCAGCAAAGACATTTCAGGACCCTTTGGGTCCAGAGACCCCAAATGTTGGCTGCAGATAGAGGGCATCTACGAACCCTTAACTACTGAGTTTGAAGTTTGGGTGGCCTATGGCTGCAAATGGGCACAGTGAGTTTTCTTTTTTTGTGCTATAAACAAAAAAAGACTGACAATTTTGAAAAACAAACAATATTTTTTACTTTCTGCTATAAAAAGTGTCCATTTAAAAATCAACTTTCTTCATCAATATAGGCCAATTGATTGATTTGCATAAAAGTTATAGTGTCTACAAACTATGGTGTATATACTGGATTTTTTATTTATTTATTTATTTTTATACTAGTAATGGAGGCGATCAGCGACTTATAGCGGGACTGCAATATTGTGGCGGACAATCTGACACTAACTGGCACTTTGACACTTTTTGGGAACCAGTGAAACTAATACAGTGATCAGTGCTAAAAATATACATTGTCACTGTACTGATACTGTCTGGGAAAGGGTTAAACACCTAGGACGATCAAATGGTTAAATGCATGCCTAACAAGTGTTATATGTGTACTGTTTCACTAAGGGATGTGCTGGTTTTGCAGGGAAACAAAAACCAGCACATCCCTGCTGACAGGGCGAGGGCTCTGTCTTGTTTACATAGACAGAGCTCTATCCTGTCTTCCTCCTCGCCGATCAGCCGGTGCCGGGTGACTAATCACAGCACTAACGGCACGCGCCCCCTACTACGTGATTCTGCGCAGATGACCTGCGCTATACCAGTAAGGCTACAGTGCAGGTCAGAAAGTGGTTAAAACAATTTCAACGTACTCACTGTCCTATGGAGAAATACAAATATTTTTTCTAAGATTTTCATCCACTTCATGACTGGTAAAACATTGTCCTTAAAACAGAAAGTAAAAAAAAAAACATAGCAGTTCCCTGACAAGGGTTCTATTACTTCTCCACTCCAAAATAAAAAATTTAAAACTTTAACCCTTTTACTGCCACTGGTGTAAGGCAAAACATTTTTTGCCTATAGTTCTATAGTAAAAAACATACTAGACCATGGAGTCCTGCTTTGTCTTTTATTAGGCCAAATAGATTAAGAATTGTAAGATAAAATAGAACCAAAACAGTGTGTGTTTGAGGATGTGTTTTTAGTACACAGTAAACATTGTCATAGGGAGAAACAGCCTTCTGGGCATTTGCATAGATTTTTTTTTATTCCAGCGGTTAGTTATATGGGGGTAGGAGAAAGGGATGGGATGGAGGTTGTTAATATATTGGAGTTGACCTTAAAGGATCCTAGATATTTTGTAAACAAAATAGGCTTTATAGCAGGGATATGCAATTAGCGGACGTCCAGCTGTTGCAGAACTACAAGTGCCATGAAGCATAGCAAGACTCTGACAGCCACAAGCATGACACTCAGAGGCAGAGGCATGATGGGACTTGTAGTTTTGCAACAGCAGGAGGTCCGCTAATTGCATATCCCTGCTTTATAGTGTAGTGCTTATGCTGTGATCCAGCTCCTAATTAAAAACAGCCTAGGCAAGTGTTAAATGCCCTTATCAAACCTTTAAGTGTACCCAGGTTTAAGCCCTCTTATGCCGCGTACACACGACCAGACTTTTCAACAGCAAAGGTCCGACGGAACAAATCCGTAGGACAATTCGATCGTGTGTGGGCTCCATCAGACTTTTGCTGTTGAAAAATCCGACAGACTTTAGAAATAGAACATGTTTCAAATTTTCCCGCCGGAACTCCGCTGGACCCAGTTCCTAACGAAAAATCCGCTCGTCTGTGTGCTAGTCCGACGGACAAACAACAATGCTAGGGCAGCTATTGGCTACGAACTTCCTTATTCTAGTCCAGTCGGACGTCATCACGTTCAAATCCGTTGGACTTTAGTGTGATTGTGTGTGGCCAAGTCCGTTCATTCGGAAAGTTTGTCGGAACTCTGTCGAAAGTCCGTCGAAAAGACCGTCGGACCTAGTCCGTCGAAAAGCCTGCTCGTGTGTACGCGGCATTAATGTAGTTTTAGTTAAAGCTGAACTCCAGAATCTAGCTATCTTTGCAATTGCTGATCCGCTCCCTAAGTTCTGTTGAATTGCGGACACAGTTTAAATAATAATGGATTACTTTTCTTGTAATCCATGAGTTTCAGCTCCAACAATGTCATATTATCTTTAGGAAAAGAGTGCTCCCTCCTGAAGTCGCTTCTCTCTTGCTGTACATCATACCTAACCAGAGAAAGAGGACTACATTTCCCATGATGCAAAGCGAACTGCAGGAGATCGGGTCCGTAGCGGAATTTTGGGTGTCCGGGTCCCGGACCCGAACCCGAACAATTCACTGTATGTTCGGGTTCCGGTCCGGTGTTCGACGATGTAATGGCTCATTTTTAAAAGCTGCAGGGCAGCCAATCAACATTAGTTTCACTGGTGTGCCCTTAGAAGCCATCACAGCCATGCCTACTAATGGCATGGCTGTGATTGGCCAGTGCAGCATGTGATCCAGCCTCTATATAAGCTAGAGGCACACAGCACAGCATGTCACTCTGCTTTACACAGTGTAGGGAAAGGTACCTGGCTGCTGTGAGGGAGAGAATTACATGCTAGGAGTCAGTCCAGATTCATGAAATATCTTCTAATCAGTCAGCGATCTAAATAGATATAGAGTGTAGGGCAAGGTTCCTGTGTCTGCTTTAAGGGAGAGAGAATTATATAGGAGTCCAGATTCAGAAATCAATTCTAATAAGTCAGAGATCTACATAGATTTACCTGTTTGGGTTGCAGTGCACAGTCTTTTTACACTGCCATGAGCCCAGTGCCAGACAAAATATAACTTTTATCTGCAAGCTCAGTGCACCAGCACTGCATATGTTACTGTGAGATACACCCTGTACATACTGTGGGTGTATTCTGCTATTGCAAAAACATTGCAAAAAAATTAAATTTTGCAGTGTTTCCTGCATATGTGCAGGATTGACATATTCAATTGATCTATTTTTCTTCGATTGTGCTATTCCAAAAAAAAAAAATTTGAGTGAATTTTTTTTTTCATAGAATTTTTTGCAGTTTTGCAGGTTTTGAGATACACCCTGTACATACTGTATTCTGCTATTGCAAAAACATTGCAAACATTTTAAATGTTGCAGTGTTTTCTGCATATGTGCAGGATTGACAAATTCAATTGATCTATTTTTCTTCTATTGCGCTATTCCAAAAAAAAGAAAAATTTTCTGCAGTTTTGCAGGTTTTGAGATACACCCTGTACATACTGTGGATGTATTCTGCTATTGCAAAAACACCCATTTAGGACAAGATCCTAAATTTTGAAAATATGAGGAGAACGTCAAAGAAGTGACGTGGCCCCAGTCGTGGTGCTGCTGGTGGAGCTCCTGTTGAAGAGAGAGGACGTGGTAGATCTGTGCCAGCTACACGCACAAGTGAAACACCTTCCTCAGGTGCGAGTAGGCGACAGAGCCTGCAGCGGTATTTCGGCAAGCCTAATGAGGCTGTACGAATGTTGAGGCCAGACAAGTACAGGCGATAGTAGATTGGGTTGCTGACAGTGCCTCCGGTTCCTTCACATTGTCTCCCACCCAGTCTCTTGATGAAAGTTCAGAGTTGGCACCTGCAGCCGATGTCCATCAGTCTTTCACCTCACCCCCTTGCAAATTAGCCAAGCAGTCTGAGCCCCAAATCATGCAGCAGTCTCTTCTGCTTTTTGATGACTCTGTTAGCAGGGTTTCCCGGGGCCATCCACCTAGCCCTGCCCCAGAAGTGGAAGAGTTTGTGTGCACCAATGCCCAACCACTTATGTTTCATGATGAGTACATGGGAGGACCATCGCAGCACGTCTCGGATGATGACGAAACACAGGTGCCAACTGCTGCTGCTTTCGCAATTGTGCACACCGACAAGGAGGGCATGGGTGAAGACTGGGTGGAAGATGATGTGGAGGATGATGATCCCACATGGAATTAACGTCATGCAGGTGACCAGTGTAGTTCGGAGGAAGAGGCGGTGGTCGCACAGAGCCACCAGCACAGCAGAAGAGGGAGCAGGGTGCAAAATCGGAGCGTCCGTCCCCTAGACAGTACGTCTGCTACTGCCCAACGCAGCAAGGGACCGAGCACACCAAAGCCAGGTCCAAGGAGTTCCCTAGCGTGGCAGTTCTTCAGACAATGTGCTGATGACAAGACATGAGTGGTTTGCACGCTGTGCAATCAGAGCCTGAAGCGAGGCATAAACGTTCTCAACCTGAGCACAACCTGCATGACCAGGCATCTAAGTGCTGTCACGTACCGGGTACGGCGGGGAACAGGAGGTGGATCCCCTATGCCAATGGGGCGATAGCACGGGTTGTATTGGAGGACCGGTTCTAATGTTGCTACTGGTTTTCACCAGAGCCCGCCGCAACCAGGTCGTGTCTTCCAATAGCAACTCGACCCCACTGACAGCTGAGACAGGCGCGGTACACAAGGATTAGGCAGAGGCAAGGTCAAACGTAGCAAAGGGTCAAGGCAGATGGCAACGGTTCGTAGTCGGGGGCAACAGCAAAGGTCTGGATACACAGTAGGAGCAAAACACACAACGCTTTCACTGGGCACTAAGGCAACTCAAGATCCGGCAAGGGCAGGAAGGGGAAGTGGGTTAATATGGGTAACGGTGAACCATGATTGGACCAGGCACCACTTAATTGTGTGCTGGCCCTTTAAGAGGCGGCAGAGCCGCGCACGCGCGCCTGGGGAGAGGGGGACGAGCACGCAGGAGGAGGCAGAGGACAGAGCCGGCAGGGACGGGTAGGCAGAGCGGGATGCGATCCACGGGCGGACCGGGGACGCCGCGTGGATCGCATCCCTGAGACAGAACAGCGCCTACGGCCAGGGGAGCTGGCCGGGGCGCTGCAGGGGGAGAGACGCCGTGAGCACTCCGGGATGGACGGGACACCCGGAGCGCTCGGCGTTACAGTACCCCTCCTTGGGTCTCCCCCTCTTCCTGGAGCTCAAGAACCTGAGGATGAGACTCTTGTCAATGATGTTAGCCTCAGGTTCCCAGGACCTCTCCTCAGGACCACAATTCTCCCAATCAACAAGATAGAACCGTTTACCTCGGGTGGTTCTAGAGGCAAGGATCTCTTTGACGGAAAAGATGTCGGAGGAGCCGGAGACAGGAGCAGGAGCGGTGACCTTGGGGGAAAAGTGATTAAGAATAAAGGGTTTGAGGAGGGAAACATGGAAAGAGTTGGGGATGCGGAGGGAAGGGGGAAGATGCAGTTTGTAGGACACGGAATTGATCCGGGCCTTGACCTTGAATGGACCGAGGTAGCGGGGGCCCAACTTGTAACTGGGGATGCGGAACCTGATGTACCTGGAGGAGAGCCACACCCTATCACCGGGGAGAAGATAGGAGGAGGTCTTCTTTTACAGTCCGCATGTTTCTTCATGCGAGAAGAGGCCAGGGCAAGCGACTTTTGGGTCTCCTTCCAGATGGACGACAGCTCTTGGGTGACTTCATCTACGGCCGGGACTCTGGAAGAAGTGGGGATGGGAAGGGGGGGAAGAGGATGGCGGCTGTATACTACAAAAAAGGGTGACTTGGAGGAGGACTCAGACTCTTTCAGGTTGTAAGAAAATTCGGCCCAGGGCAGGAGGTCAGCCCAGTCGTCTTGACGAGCAGAGACAAAGTGTCACAGGTAGGCCCCAAGGATCTGGTTGACTCTCTCCACTTGTCCATTGGACTGTGGATGATAAGCAGAGGAGAAGTCCAGCTTGACTTTCAGTTGACTGCAGAGGGCCCTCCAGAACTTGGACACAAACTGAACGCCTCTATCCGAGACGATATGAGATGGAAGTCCATGAAGACGAAAAATCTGGAGGAAGAAATGCTTAGCGAGGCTAGGTGCAGAAGGGAGGCCTGGAAGGGGGACAAAATGTGCCATTTTAGAAAAATGATCAACAACCACCCATATGGCTGTATGGCCGAGGGAAGGAGGAAGGTCCGTGATAAAGTCCATGGCTATGTGGGACCAAGGTCGTTCAGGCACGGGCAGAGGGTGAAGAAGACCAGCAGGCTTTTGGCGAGGGGTCTTGTCTCGAGCACATATAGTACAGGCCTGTACGAAGTCCATCACATCCTTCTTTAAGGAGGGCCACCAGTAATACCTGGAAATCAGTTGGGAGGACTTCCTAATCCCAGGATGACCGGCCAGATGAGAGGAATGGCCCCATTTAAGGATCTGAAGACGAAGACGTGGAGGAACCAAGGTCTTCCCAGGAGGAACTTGCACCAAGGAGGCAGGAGCTGAAGAGATCAGACACTCAGGAGGTATAATGTGTTGTACAGGGGGCTCGGACTCAGAAGAATCGGTGGAACGTGACAGGGCGTCGGCCCTGACATTCTTGTCCGCAGGGCGGAAATGGATCTCAAAGTTGAAGCGGGCAAAAAACAAGGACCACCTAGCTTGGCGTGGGTTTAATCGCTGGGCCGACTGGAGATAAAAGAGATTTTTGTGATCCGTGAAGATCGTGATGGGATGAACGGATCCCTCAAGAAGGTGTCTCCATTCCTCAAGTGCTAGCTTAATAGCTAGTAACTCACGGTCTCCGATGGAGTAGTTCTTTTCGGGAGGGGAAAAGAGAAAAGAACCCACAGGTGATGTTCTTGCCCTTGGAGTCTTTCTGAAGAAGCACAGCTCCTGCTGCCACAGAGGAGGCATCGACCTCCAGGAGAAACGGTTTGCGAGGATCAGGCCTGGACAAAACGGGTGCAGAGGCAAAGACAGATTTGAGGTGGTTAAAGGCCTCCTCAGCTGGAGGGGGCCAGGATCTAGGATTCGCATCCTTTTTGGTTAATGCCACAATAGGCGCGACAATGGAGGAGAAGTGAGGGATGAACTGGCGATAGTAATTGGCGCATCCAAGGAAACGCTGGATGGCCCGTAGTCCGGTAGGACGTGGCCAGTTCAAGACGGCAGAAAGTTTCTCCGGGTCCATTTGGAGACCTTGTCCCGAGACCAAGTAACCCAGGAAGGGAAGACTGCAACGTTCAAAGAGACATTTCTCTAATTTTGGCGTAAAGACGGTTCTCTGGAAGCCGTTGGAGCACTTGACGGACCAGAGGGCGGTGTTCCTCCAAGCTAGAGGAAAAAATCAGGATATCATCCAGATAGACAATGACACAGGAGTATAGCAAGTCTCTGAATATCTCGTTCACGAAGTCTTGGAAGACGGCCGGAGCATTGCACAAGCCGAAGGGCATGACGAGATACTCGAAGTGTCCGTCACGGGTGTTAAAGGCGGTTTTCCACTCATCGCCCTTACGGATGCGGATGAGATTATATGCGCCCCGGAGGTCCAATTTGGTGAAAATTCTTGCTCCGCGCAAACTATCAAAAAGTTCCGAGATAAGGGGCAGCGGGTAGCGATTTTTTACCGTGATCTTGTTAAGACCACGCTAGTCAATGCAGGGACGTCCTTTTTGGTAACAAAGAAGAATCCTGCTCCAGCAGGGGAAGAAGACTTGCGGATGAAACCTCTTTTGAGGTTCTCCTGGACGTACTCCGTCATAGCTTCTGTCTCCGGGATGGAGAGAGGGTAGATCCTGCCACGGGGCGGCGTGGTCCCAGGAAGAAGATCGATAGGGCAATCGAAGGGTCTATGTGGCGGCAAGACCTCAGCTTGTTTTTTGAAAAACACGTCAGCAAAGTCCCTGTAAGGTTTGGGGAGACTAGACTGAGAGGTAGCGAGGAAAACTTGCTTGGTGGGTACCGCTTTGAGGCAATGCCTGTGGCAGGAGGGACCCCAACTTTTGATGTCCCCCGAGGCCCAGTCGAGGGTAGGAGAATGTAACTGGAGCCAGGGTAGGCCCAGAAGGATCTCAGAGGTGCAGTTGGGCAATACAAAAAAGTCAATCTTTTCGTGATGGAGAACTCCAATTCTCATGAGGAGAAGTTTGGTGCGGTAACGCACGATACAATTCAGATTTTGACCATTTACCGAGGTGATAAAAAATGGCTTGACAAGACGAGTGACTGGAATATTAAATTTGTCGATGAGTGAGGCTTCAATGAAGTTTCCTGTAGAACCCGAATCCAAAAAGGCCACGGCGGAGAAAGAGGACTTCTTGGACCAAGAAAACCTCACTGGAACAGTCAGACGTGGAGAGGAAGAGTCCACACCTAGCAACACCTCCCCCACGTTAGCTAGGTGCGAGCGTTTCCCTGACGCTGAGGACGGATAGAGCAATCCTTTAGAAAATGGTCAGGACTGGCGCAATACAGGCACAGATTATGGTCACGGCGGCGAGTTCTCTCTTGTGAGGTCAGGCGTGACCGATCCACTTGCATCGCCTCCTCAGCGGGAGGTACAGGAACAGATTGGAGAGGGTTCTGGAAAAGAGGTGCCAGACGAGGAAACCGTTTGGCGCGACCAAGGTCCTTTTCTTGGCGTAGCTCTAGGTGTCTTTCAGTATAACGCATGTCAATACGGGTGGCCAGCTGGATGAGTTCAGACAGGGTAGCAGGAATTTCTCGTGCGGCCAGCACATCCTTGACGTGGCTGGATAG
Source organism: Lithobates sylvaticus (assembly GCA_028564925.1). Lineage (NCBI taxonomy): Eukaryota > Metazoa > Chordata > Amphibia > Anura > Ranidae > Lithobates > Lithobates sylvaticus. The sequence goes on from CM053031.1 coordinate 130,750,176, forward strand.
GCCCTTTTTAAAGGTCGCGCAGAGGGCCTCATTGTTCCAGGAGAGTTCGGATGCCAGGGTGCGGAACTGAATAGCGTAATGGCCCACTGAAGAATCTCCCTGGACAAGGTTCAGGAGAGCCGTCTCGGCAGAGAAGGCCCGGGCTGGTTCCTCGAAGACACTGCGAACTTCAGAAAAGAAAGCTTGAACTGTAGCAGTGGCAGGATTGCCACGGTCCCAAAGCGGTGTAGCCCAGGCTAGGGCCTTGTCAGATAGCAGGCTAACCACGAATGCCACCTTAGACCGTTCGGAGGGGAACTGGTCAGACAACATCTCCAGATGGAGGGAACACTGGGATAGGAACCCTCGGCATAGCTTAGGGTCCCCATTGAACTTGTCAGGAAGGGACAGGCGGACTCTAGCAGCAGCAACTCGTGGAGGAGATGTAGGAGCTGGCGGTGGAGACGGTAGAAGCTGCTGTAGCATAGCAGTCAACTGCGCCAATTGCTGTCCCTGTTGAGCGACCACCGTGGTCAGATCCGAGAGGCTTGGCAGAGGGACCTCAGCGGGATCCATGGCCGGATCTACTGTCACGTACCGGGTACGGCGGGGAACAGGAGGTGGATCCCCTATGCCAATGGGGCGATAGCACGGGTTGTATTGGAGGACCGGTTCTAATGTTGCTACTGGTTTTCACCAGAGCCCGCCGCAAGGCGGGATGGACTTTTAGCGGTGGTAGCAACCAGGTCGTGTCTTCCAATAGCAACTCGACCCCACTGACAGCTGAGACAGGCGCGGTACACAAGGATTAGGCAGAGGCAAGGTCAAACGTAGCAAAGGGTCAAGGCAGGTGGCAACGGTTCGTAGTCGGGGGCAACAGCAAAGGTCTGGATACACAGTAGGAGCAAAACACACAACGCTTTCACTGGGCACTAAGGCAACTCAAGATCCGGCAAGGGCAGGAAGGGGAAGTGGGTTAATATGGGTAACGGTGAACCATGATTGGACCAGGCACCACTTAATTGTGCGCTGACCCTTTAAGAGGAGGCAGAGCCGCGCGAGCGCGCCTGGGGAGAGGGGGACGAGCGCGCAGGAGGAGGCAGAGAACAGAGCCGGCGGGGACGGGTAGGCAGAGCGGGATGCGATCCACGGGCGGACCGGGGACGCCGCGTGGATCGCATCCCTGAGACAGAACAGCGCCTACGGCCAGGGGAGCTGGCCGGGGCGCTGCAGGGGGAGAGACGCCGTGAGTGCTCGGGGATGGACGGGACACCCTTGAGCGCTCGGCGTTACATGTGCAAAGCACGAGATGCAGTGGAGTAGACACCTCAAAAACCAAGAAAGGTCTCTGGCTCCTTCTGCTTCCTCTTCTGCTGCAGTCTCGGCCTCTTCATCCACCTCTGTAGTGACAGTGGCACCTGCCAACCCGCAAACAGAAGATCTGCCAGCAACACTACCCCCTGGGTCACCAACCATCTCCACAATGTCCCATGGAAGCGTTCAGCTCTTTATCTCCCAAACACTGGAGCGGAAGAGGAAGTACCCCCCTAACCACCCGCGATCCCTGGCCCTAAATGCCAGCAATTCAAAATTCCTCGCCTTTGAAATGCTGTCTTTCCGTTGGGTGGAGAAGCAGAGTTTTAAAAGGCTGATGGCATTGGCTGTTCCACAGTACGTCGTGCCCAGCCGCCACTACTTTTCCCTGCACAACCAAGGGGGGGACAAAATCAGGTGTGCACTGCGCAACGCCATCTGTGGCAAGGTCCACCTAACTACAGATGCCTGGACCAGTAAGCACGGTCAGGGACGTTATATCTCCCTAACAGCACACTGGGTAAATGTAGTGGCAGCTGGGCCTGAGGCAGATAGCAGTTTGGCGCATGTCCTTCCACCACCGAGGATTGCAGGGCGCTTCAGTTTGCCTCCTGTTGCTAACTCCTCCTACTCCGCCTCCTCATCCTCTACCGCCTCCTCATCTGGTCAGCGTAAAGCCACGTACACACGATCAGACTTTTCGGCGGATTGTCCGTCCATTTTGTATACTCAGGTGGCCAGACCATCTTTGCTAATTTTTCCTTTGTTTTTTATTTTTCACTTATAGCTTTCAGAATTTGTGAAAGACCCCCAAAACCATATATTTTCTGAAAGCACATGATAAGTAGAATAAAAAGAAGGGGCTATTAGACCCTGCGGTATTTGCGCAAATGTTTATCAAACCAATATATTTGCAAAAAATACACTCAAACCATTATTAGCACATAAAAACACAGCAAATTTTACAAAATTCCTACTAAATATAAAAGCTTAAACGGCATTGAGTGAATAAATAATAAATATTTGTAGCTTTTAAATTGCACCTTTTTGCAAATTGGTGAAAAATTAACAGACGCAAAAGTGTAAATGAAGGTTTTCATTTTTCCCTTATGCCGCGTACACACGATCTGAATTCTCATCGGAAAAGGCTCTCATGGTTTTCCCATTGGAATTCCGATGGAATTTCGCTCAAACTGTCTTGCCTACACACGGTCACACCAAATTCCGACAGTCAATAACACTACGACATACAACACGTTCAACGGCACTATAAAAGGGAAGTTTAATGCTTCCGAGCATTCGTCGAATTGTTTCCGAGCATGCGTGGGAATTTTGCTTGTCGGAATTCATACACACGATCGGAAAATCCGATAGAAAGGTTTTCTGTCTGAAAAATTAAGAACAGGCTCTCAGTCTAAAGTCCGCCAGAAATGCCGACAGAAAAGACCGATGGGCATACACACGGTCGGAAATTCCGATGAAAAGCTCCCATCGGACTGTTTCCATCAGAAATTCCGGCCGTGTGTACGCGGCATCAATCTAAAGTCCGTCGGAAATGCCAACAGAAAAAGACCGATGGGCATACACACGGTTGGAAAATCCAATGAAAAGCTCCCATAGGACTGTTTCCATCGGAAATTCCGGCCGGCATTAGGGTATGAAAAAGAGGTTTGCCTCATCTAGATGACTATGCTGCCTGTGTGTCCCATCCCAAAAATCATAGTTAAAAAACAGGTTCCTCAAAGGTTGGGACTTTAAATAGACATCAGGCAGTGTTATAGTATAAAAGTAACACATTTTATTGTGCAATACATAAATGACATCATACAAAACATGAAACCAATGATAAAACCATATGTAGGGAAAAATATGGAAAAAACTGCTAAAGGAGGACGGAGGGCTGGCAGCAAGAATTCCAACGCGTTTCAATTGCACAAATGGTGAGGATCTTCCTCAGGGACCATGTGGCCTTAGCCACTCCAAAAGCTGTGACTCCCAAACATAAAATGATTCCACCATCAGCTGAAAAACACACTCAATTACTTGGATTGACGTATCAGTTTAGGCCACAAACATGTGCGCCACCCCTGGTATTCCGGACCAATCCATGCTTCCAAAGTTGCTCATAGGTGCTAGAAAAAAACTACAAAGAATGCTATCCTGGTTTATACAGCAATACCCTATTTACCTTATATAACCCACCTGCATCTGATCCAGTCCGCTAAAAACAGACGGTTGGGGATTCCATTCCCCATCCATCTAGCAGATCGAATCAAATTATATCCAATGGAAATGGACAGATGGTCCGTTTCCATCTGACGTCCCATAGAGAATAGCGAACAGTGGCCATGTCCGCTCTGCATCAGCGGATCGTACACGGACCTGTTATCCGCCTGCTCAGCGAGGATCAGCAGACAGATCCCCCGCTGAGCAGGGGATATGCTTTTTCAGAGTCCGCTCCATGTGAAAGGGGTCTTACCAGGAGCGGCCGGTCCATTAGCGGTGCTGGGGCACCGCTCCCCTGGAGGGTGTCGGACTCATATGTTTGTATGAGTTTTTTTTTTCAAGCCACATGATTAGACCCTGAGGCTCTAATTGGCTTGAAAAAAGTTTGGGCTCCGGCGCATAGCATAATTGCACCCCGAACCCACCCACTTAATTAATATTTGCTATCGTCATCCGGTTTCTCCTCCTGGCCAATCAGGATGGATTAGGTTGGCCGGGACGAGAAGCTGAGGTATCCGTGGAGGGGTGAGTGTGTGGGGGGGGGACCGTCACTGTGGAGGGGTGAGTGCGGGCGGACCTGGGGGGTCTTACTATGTTTGTGTTTTTTTTTTATTTTATTTACTTTTTACATTTTCTTTTACAGTCCTCGGCCTACAAGAGGGATCTGAGGGCGAGCGGCCGGCGGAGTTTGCTGAAGCCTTTTTCAAAGACATCCTGGAGCTGGCACCTGTCCCGTGGACTTTCGTGGGCAAACAAGCGCATCGCATTCCTGGGGCACCACCTCATCCATTTCTGGTAAGGTTCCTCAACTATAGGGACCGGGACCGCATCCTAAGCGAGGCCAGGAAAAACCCTAATCTCAAGTACGAGAATGTTGACATCCACTTCTATCCTGACTTCTCGGCAGATAGAAGATTTGCGCCCCTTTGGATACTGTTCTTTTTTTGAGTCTGTCTCCACTGAAAAATACTGTAATCGCATAACGTTCAGGAGTATACAGGAAATATGACTGACTAGTTCCCAATACTTTAGCGATAAGTTTTGGATTGCAGACTGTTCCAGTTCTACAGTTCAGGGATGAAGCTAACCTGTCCCAAAGGTTTTGGCGGGTTGGCAGGGTTTGTTTGCTTGCTGCTAACTAGTTGCATATTAATATTGCTTGTATGTTTGTGCATTAAGTGCCTAAGATTATTTTTTCTTGTACCCTCCTATGGGGGTGGCTGGCCGGGGGGGATGGGGCGGTTGGCCCCCTTTCCCTCTTTCGGCGGGTCACCCCATTTTACACCCATGTACCTGATGGAGCTTAGATTAGTATCGTGGAATGTACGTCAAAGGGAGAGGGAGAGAGAAGATGGGAAAGAGAAAACGAAAGGAAAGGGGGAGGGACCCTGTTGGATTGCCAAGGAGGTATGGTATGCTTTTGACATCTAACTCCAATCTGCTATTAATTAAGAAAACACTGCAAATTCAATTCGGTGTTCATTCCTTTCGGAACAAGAGTCCGTAAAGTGAAAATCCACCATTTTTCCTTCTGTAGTAAAATTAAAGAGGGGTTAAAGTCCCCTCTTCTAGGTGGTAAGCCTAGAACATATATTCCCTTAACTTTAAGTCCCTCTACCCTGCCCTCATGGTGTTGGACAAAAAGTTTGGCTACTGGTCTCTCCTCCCTCTTCTCCTCAGTCTTCTCCTGTCTCTCCCTTTCCTTTTTTATATCCCTTAGATGTTCCCCTATACGTGTCTTAAGGGCTCTTTTCGTTTTCCCTATATACAATTTGGGGCAATTTCTCTTTCCCATCTTCTCTCTCCCTTTGAATTAGGAACAACCTAATCTAATAACATAGTATAAGGACATTATATCTCCATAACTTCTTTATTTTTATTATGTTTTAATTTTTAATTTTTAATTTATATATTTTTAATTTCTCACCTATCTATTAAATCTCTTCCAATGATGCGATCATGGAGACATAAGTGAAAAATAAAAAACAATATATATATATACATATCTTCTTCTCCTTCCTGTTTCTGGGTTCTGTCTTACTACTATTATAGTAACAACTTTCAGTAATTTTCACGATAGGAACACCTCTTCTCTTGACTATCAGATAAGAACATAAACCCTTTATTTTGAACTAATCACCCGACTGTAACCTAGTGTTAGGATTAGGATCATTTAGATAAGTTATGGGGTTGTAGAAGGGGTTTTCCCAAAGTAAGGTTTGTCTTGTCTTGTCTTGTCTGTGTCTTGTCCCTTAAATAGACGTAAATAGATGTATATACACATGATTAAACCTTCCCTTTTTGTTTCTTTTTTTAGATTTAAAAAAAGAACCTTTTTTGGTTCACTTTATATATAATAATTCTTCCAGAGGAAGGGGCTCTTGTGTATAAAATAAGCCTACCTATAAAATGTTTTTCTCTGTGCGAACAATATAGGAAACTTCTGTGATTTACATTTCACATCCAAAAAAGACAATCTAGCGCTAAATACATAGCTTTTCCTAATTAAAAACACATGAAAAGAACACCTCTATGGGAGGAAACAAGATGCCACATAGGATTATAAAGGAGTGACGAGGATTCTTCACGCCCAGTTGAAGCTACGCAACGTTGCGTTGCGAAACGCGTTGGCGTAGGTGCGGGGAGCGGGCCCTCATTAGGTTATCCCAAAACATCGAGGTGGAGATCAAAGACTGTCAGCAACGGATGTTACCAAAACCCGAGTGCTAATAACATCTGCTACGTGACAAACACTGTCCGGTTCGCAGTATAGACAGAGGCATACGCGGTATGTGCAAGGACTGAAAAATGTGATACATATCTTTGGACTGCATAACGGAGCATTTTGGAGTTCCATTATTGGACTATCTTGTCGGCAGTGGGAGCGAAGTATGGTGGATGTCCTCCCTTTATGTGCCAGAAAACAAGAATCTCAACACAAGCGTTTGCTTGAAGAGACGAAAAGGAGTGGTAATGTAAAAATTATCTTTTCTCCAGTTTGCAGCCATCCTTTCTTCTGATCAGTGCCTACCGCTTGTCATATAGCAAATTATAGCAAAATCCAGCAAAGAATACTAACCGAATGTCTATCAACATGGTAGAAATGCTCTTGTGCAAGGAAGTCTCTACATAAGTAGCCAGGAAAGGATTTCTTTTCAGGATATACGCCGATACATTGTTATCGGACAAACAACAAGGAATACCCTTACATAGCAGCTTTGGGATATGTATGCTATCTTTGTATGGACACTTTTTTGCTACTGCCTAAAGATTTATCCGTTGATTATAAATAATAATAACGTCTCTTAGAAAAGAAAATACGGACTATCACTCTCTAATAAAAGTAGCAACTTATAACAGATTGCAAGAACTGCTATTTATCTATTATCGGGTTTCTCGTCACTTAATTGGACTGCCAATTAGATAACTAATCATGGAATGTTATTTTATTTTGATAGAAGTCATCTTTGCAATTTATCTTTCTCCATCACCCTAGGGACCATATACATGCCATTTTACAGGTTAATTAAAACCATTTTTGGTATACGAATAAATATAACTCATCTTGAGACATAATGGCATGAAGATGGTAACAGAGGCGCCTCAACCGTAATTGTTGCATGTGTGTGATATATGTTTGTCGGTGTGTGTTATGTGTTTAATGTGTAGACATTAGGGACATTCAAATGTGTATTTAGGGAGTAAATATGGGTATATGGCATGGTTTTCTATGCCCGGTCTGAATCTTTTAAAATGTTTTGCAACTTAATAAACATATTTTGATATTTAAACACATATCTGTGATAAATCTTATTTGTCGATGATATCGATAGTAGCCATCTTCTTCTTTTCTCATATTGGAGTGCCGTCTCTTTCAAGGTACCGCCTATGGAAAAGTAATTTTTTTCTATAAGCCTATAATAAGGCTTACCTGTAGGTTCAGTAAATATCACCTAAACCTGCACAGTTTAGGAGATATTCACACTGCATGCAGCCGATGACCTCACCGGCACATTCGCTTTGATGGGAAGACATGCCGTCCCGTCCCTTCAGAGCTCCATGCTGCGATCTCTGACGTCATTGATGTATCTACATGTATTCTAACCATGTATGTGTGTGTGTACTGACATGCCCCCTACGTGATGTTGCCATAAAGAAGACCTTGTCACTAATTCACTGAAGGGAAGGCATGCCCGTGCCGTCCTGTGACGTCAGTGCGGCACAGCCAATCAGACAGCCGGAGGATGCAAACCCAAAAGGAAGACCGGGTGAAAACGAGAGCACCTTCAGCGGTGACAGTGTGCCGCTGGAGGGCTTCATTCTAAGGTAATTATTTCATAATGTGCTAGTATGCAATGCATACTAGCACATTATGCCTTTACTTTGCAAGGTAAAATTTTCCATTATGCATTAGCTAACCTTACAACAATACAACAATACAATACAAACATAACCAAAACCGCAAATAGGTAACCCATCTGTTCAGAGTTAAAATACAAGCCCTAAAAGTTTTCTTTCACTTGTGGTGTGTGTAAAGATGTGTAGTAGGTGTTAATGTATCTACATGTGTTCTAACCATGTATGTGTATGTGTGTACTGACAAGCCCCCTATGTGATGTTTCCATAAAGAGGACATTGTCACTAATATCAGAGGTCTTCTAGCTTCACCCCAAGAACAGGATATAATTTGAATCCTGTAATTAAACATTACCTTTAAGCCTGTGATGTGGGAAACCCAGTGATCCGTTCGCATTTTCCCGCACCGCATACAAATCACACTGCCCTTTGGATCTGCAGAGGTAATAGTGCAATCTTAACATCGCAAACACAGGTTGCAGTGCAGTGCATTTGTCCGCCTGGGATTGCATAGTACAAAAGTACCATGCAGATCCAGTTGCAGTGTGGTTCCAAAATTGCTGCATGCACTAATTTGGTGCAATGCCCTGTGATTTGAGCCCATTCAAAGTGAACTGAACAAGAATGCAGTGCGGTTCCTTTGCAATTCACATGCTGTTCATAGTGTCAACCAAGGCTTAACTAGGTAAAGATATCATGTTTTCAGGGAATTGTATTTCCTTATGCTGGCCATACACTATATGAACAATCGGCCAAACCCATTTTCAAAAAATTAACATTCGGCCATGAGAGCAAACGATAATGCCACCATGTAATGACTGATAAATCGTTCAGTGGACATAAATTAATTTATTTTTTGTTTGTTTTTTTACATATACCTAGTGCAAACAGTTCGGAGGGGAAACACATTAACCTTTCAATTTTTTCATTCATTCATCAGAAAATTTCCAAACTTGTCCTTCGTTTATCGGTTTTGTGGCCATTAACTGGCCGAAAAACGAACAAACTATCTAAATGACCAAATTTCGGCCCATTTTTTGTATAGTGTAGCATTACACATCCCCCTCACAAAGTATTTAGGCAATTTTTTCCTTTTATCCAAGGCTAGAGAATCTGCTCTATTCAGAAGATATCGTTTTTCTGCCCTTCACAATCTAAACCAGTGGTCTCCAAACTGTGGCCGGGGGGCTAGATGTGGCCATTTGCTTGCTTTTTTCTGGCCTTTTGTTGCACTTTTTCATCCACTGATACCAACAGTGGGGCATAATTCCCCCCACAGATACCATTTAAGGGGCCCAATCCCTCCCAATGACACCAATGATGGGGTCTAATTTTTCCCCATCAGTACACATATTCCCAGCACACCATTGATCTTCAATTGCAGTCCAAAACTTGTATTGCAGAAAGTTCACATCACAAAAGAATCAGAGCAACATGCCTGATGAATGGGTCCTGCGTGGCTCCAAAATGTTGCACTGATTCTTTTGTGATGTGATCTTTCTGCAGTAAGGCCCCTTTCACACGAAACATTTTTTCAGGCACTACGGTGCCCCTATTAGAAGCCACTTCCTAACAGGCACTAGTGTGTGCTTGATCCGGAGCCTCTGTGTCTGTATCTATTGTGTAAAAAACCTCTGCAATTGGTGAATATCTATTAAATGACACCGTAAAAAAGAATCGTGACTCTCTGAGAAAGCAGTACTCAAAAATTTGTTTGAATTCATCAACACCCTAAGGCCCCTTTCACACTGGGGCGGGAGCCGCGGTGACGGTAAAGCAGCGCTATATTTATTGAATTTCAAAAGCTTTCAATCAGGTTTTGACTACAAAAACTATTGACCGGATCAATGCACCCTACGAATACTCTTGCCCTGTATATACTGTACATATAAAGCTTGTTTGTGGGAACTTGCCTTGATCGATTCAATTGGTTTAATCAAAAGTGGTTGAAAACTTTAGGAAATTGCTATCTGTATGGCCATCATCAATGACTCCACAGGCAAGTGCAAGGGCACAGCAAGGACAGCTGGTTAAGTAGGCACATTTTGGTACACTCACTGCGTGGTCCTGTCACAAATAGCAACGTTGGGCTTAGCAAAATACTCATCTTTTGGTGAATGGAGAGGAAGGAGAAAAGGGGCACCACCTATCATAGCAGAGAACAAAAAAACTGTTAACTGCAAAGTAATGCTGTGTACACACGAGTGGAAATTCCCAACAGAAAAAGTCAGATGGGAGCTTTTCATCGTATATTCCGATCATGTGTATGCCCCATCGGGAAAACCGCTCGTCGGTATGCTGTCCCGACGTACCAAAAACAACGCATGCTCTGAAGCAAGTACGAGACAGAAGCTATTGGCTACTGGCTATTGCACTTCCTTTTTCTAGTCTCGTGTGTAGGCAAGACCACTTGAGCAGAATTCCATCAGAGAAACCTTCAGAGTTTATTACAATGGCAACGGCAAAACCACTCGTATGTACGTGGCATTAGTCTTCGAGTAATAAAACAGTAGGGTTTACCATAAATCATAATATGTAACGTCTCACATTAGGGTTGCAGTGATAGGGGATATGGTGATTAATTTTAGTCCTTAACCTAATACTTAACTGTTTCCCGACCGGCTCCTGTACATATACGTCGGCAGAATGGCACGGCTGGGCAAAGTAACGTACCCGTACGTTACTTTGAATTTCCCGCTGTGCGCGCCCGCCTGGCAAGAGCTCCGTGACCGTGGTTGCGAATCCCGTGGACTCGATCGCCGCCGGGATACTGCGATTGTGTCACGGAGCTCTAGAACGGGGAGATGCCGGTGTGAACAGAATTTCCCCGTTCTGACTAGTGACAGCACACTGATCATCTGCTCCCTGTCATCCGGAGTAACGATCAGTGTGGTGTCACACACAGCCACGCCCCCATACGGTTAGAAACACGCCCCTAGGAACACTTAACCCCTACACTGCCAGCTATTGGTTAACCCCTTCACTGCCAGTGACATTTTTACAGTTATCAATGCAATTTTATAGCATTGACATTGTCCGATGTGTCCGCCATAATGTCGCAGTCACGATAAAGATCGCTGATCGCCGCCATTACTAGTAAAAAAAAAATTATTTATAAAAATGCCATAAAACTATCCCCTATTTTGTAGACGCTATAACTTTTGCGCAAACCAATCAATAAAGGCTAATTGCGATTTTTTTTTTTTTTTTTTTTTTACCAAAAATATGTAGAAGAATACATATCGGCCTAAACTGTGGGAAAAAAGTGTTTTTTTTTTATATATTTTTGGGGGATATTTATTATAGCAAAATGTTTAAAAAATAATGTGTTTTTTTTAAAAATTGGCACTCTTTTTTTGTTTATAGCGCAAAAAATTTAAATCGCAGAGGTGATCAAATACCCCCAAAAGAAAGCTCTTTTTGTGTGAAAAAAAGGACATCAATTTTGTTTGGGAGCCACGTCCCACGACCGCGCAATTGTCAGTTAAAGCGACGCAGTGCGTATCGCAAAAAACGCTCCGGTCAGGAAGGGGGTAAATCCTTCTGGGGCTGAAGTGATTAAAGCCCAACTCTGAGCTCAGGATCCCCCTTACCTTTCCACATTTGAGACTTTTTGCCCCTTTTACCCACTGGAGCACTTCCCAGCCCTTCTAAAAGAAAGTGTATGCATGCCTTTTCCCCCAGGTGTGTCCATTCTTAATGCATGAATGGTGCAGAGGAGGCACCACCTAATGACAGGGCCAAGTCAAGTCCCTGTGAATAGAGGGTGGGTCCATAACACCCTGGGCTCACAGAAAGTTGAATGATGCCCAGAATCAATCAACCTAGATCTGGATCAGTGAGTCTGCAGGGGATAGCACAAGAGATAGGGGTGAGCATTGTAGCAATACTCAACACAGATATTGGGGACAGATTTTTCTCAAATTTTGCCAAAGCTGAACATAGGCATTAAACACAAAGCTTTAACACTTATAGCTGGCTCTGGAGAAAATGGTTTCAGGAATAAAGGTAACACATCACTATTAGGAGTTTTTTGCACATTAGTTAGCTCTTTAACCATTTGACCACCAGAAGTTTTTACCCCCTTCATGACCAGACAATTTTTTTGCTTTTCAACACTGTACTACTTTAACTGGCAATTGCATGGTCATGAAACACTGTACAGAATTGAAATTTATATATTTTTTTTCACACAAATAGAGCTTTCGCTTGATGGTATTTGATCACCACTGGGTTTTTTATTTTTTATTATATAAACAAAAAAAAATGAAAATTTAGAAAAAAACATATTTTGTTTTTGTTATAAAACACATCCAATAAAATAATAAAAAAAAAAAATCGAATTTCTTCACACATTTAGGCCAAATGTATTCTGCTACATGTCTGAAAAAAAAATCCCAATAAGTGTATATTAATTGCTTTGTTAAATCATCTACAAACTAACATACTGGAATGTATGCAGCTATAGTCATTACACTTTAAAGTAGACAGTCCAAGATATTTAGTAAGAGGCATGGCAAGTTTTTTGCAGTTGTAATTTTTTCCCACAATTCTTTGGGAAATGGAGAATCCCCCCCCCCCCCCCCAAATCGTAATATTAACAAGTGATTTCTCACATACGGCATAGGCATACTTGCAACTACACCCCAAAACACATTCTGCTACTTGTCCTGAGTATGGCAATACCACATGTGTGAGATTTTTTTTACATCCTGGCCACATAGAGAGGCGCAACATCCAAGGAGTACTTCAGGCATTATACACTTTAGGATCAAACCTTATTCCGACACTTTGTGATTAAAAGTAAAAATCAGTATTTTTGCTAGAAAATTACTTATGTAGCGCACTACTCCCTTGGGAGCTGCTAGGTAGTTCATTACAGTACTGCTTGTTTTTACCCCTGCTTCGTTCACCCCACCTGAGTAACAACAGACACAGTCCAACAGTTAAACAGGGAACATTTATTTCTCTTGCTGCAGTGTGCTGTATATCAGTGGTGCAAGAAAGTATGAGCTGCCTCTTCTTCTTGTTCCATGTGAGTAGCTAGAACCCTTTCCCTTTGCGAACTGGCCGATGGCCCTCTGAAAGGCATCTTGGTAAATTGGAATGCTGGAAGTCCCCAGGCCTCACCTGCCATTCTTGCCTCCTGCGATTCCTCCCCAGGCCAGTTCAGGAAAGTCCAGGCACCCCCGGTCTACTCTGTCCACTTGGCAGCTACTTCCCGCTTCTTGAGCAATGGTTCATCCCAGCCGGGATGCCTGGTTCCTTCCCCCAGGGTTTTGTGCAATCTGTCATCCAGCACTGAGGTCTTTGAAACCTCAGGCCTTCCGGGTTGGTTTCCTTTGCTTTCCAGCGCTGGGGTCTCTGAACCCCCAGGCCTTCCAGCCTGTTCCTGAAGGTCACATTGTGCAGCCTTTCTGGATCTAGTCTCTTCCCATCTCCCCCAGGAAGCATGTGACCTCAGGATATATGTATATCCCATCCCTGCCCAAACAAATTAATAATTGGACCAGGGCCATATACACTGCCTGTCCTTCAGTCCCTGACCCGCCTCCTTTCCAGAACATTACACTGGAGAAGCAAGGGAGGTTTCCCAGGGTGAAGAACAGGTGGTCACAACCCCCCCCCCCCCCTCTATTCTACTGGTTTTCCCTAACCCAAATCAAACACCCAGGCCTAAACAAAGAAATAGTAAGGCGCTGGTAATTTCTCCTAACTTCTACCTATTAGCACCCACGTAAAGGTGGTGGGCGCTACACTTAGAACCCTCAAACATTATATAGTTTTGTAGAAGAGGCCCTAGAGAATAAAATGGTGGACTTTGCAAATTTTTATGTCACAGGGTATTTGCGCAGCAGTTTTTCAAACGCAATTTTACACACTAATGCATAAATACATTTTAATTAATTTTAAATATTTATTTATTGGTGGAACACTGGTACACTGACAGATGTTTTTGCGCACTTGTATACAATGACAGATGTTGATCATCCACCGGCGGACAGATGTTGATGTCATGACAGTTGTATAACAGATATGATACCACTAATCCTTAAAAACCTCAACCTTTTTACCTTTACCTATTAATTGAGACCACACCAAGGTTGGAGTAATAAAAGGCCGTAGCAGCCTACTTTATTTAATAAAATAATCATAACATAAAAAAACATAACAAATTAAATATATAACGTCTGTCAATCAACTATGTACATAGCATTGGTCTGTGCAGGCAACTCGTAACCATCAATAGCAATAACCATGTGGCACTGCGGTCCCTTTCAAAGATTATTAATAGGCCTCAAGCTGACATACTGGCTCAAAGACAACCAATGGCCGCAGTGCCCAATTAACACTTTCCGTCTGACCTCGGTTATCCGGAAACCACCATCCTGACACATATCAGCGTTAGTTCGGGAATTCTTCTTCTGCCACATATCTCCTTCCCCTGCATAGACCAACGCCCGCCACTGCCACGACATATCATCGTCATCGATCCTGTCAAAACAAAGAAAACAAACAACACCACAGAAACATATACCACCCCCACTAAAATTAATCTATAAGAGAGGGTGGGCGGGAACTTCTCCCCATGATTTGCTGACTCAGAGCGCGCAGAGAGAATCTACATTACTTTCCCTGCCCCTCCCCCTCGGCACCATACTACCTCCCACTTTCTAAAGTTCATATCTCCTGTTAACACCGTCATGTCCACCCTCTACATATCATTGCATGTATTGCTCCGGGCTCTCTCAATGGAACACTATTGCAGATGATTTGTGCACTGGTACAGATATTCATGGGGCATTGTGACAGTTATTTTGTGCACTGGTACAGATGTGATGGGACACTGTGATAAATGTGTTGTACATTGTGACAGATGTTCAATAGACAGGGACAGTGGTGCTTGGTGTACTATGTGTGGGAATGGCTGCAGTCTGTGTGATCTGTGACAGCTCTGTGTGTAAAATCATCCTAAAGCCCCATACACACGGTCGGATTTTTTCATGGATTCTGTCCGATCGGACAATGTTGTTGAAAAATCAGACCGTGTGTATGCACCATCGGACAGTGTACGTTGGATTGTCCGACGGACAAAGTCCTATCTCCTGCTGGATAGATTTGCCGACAACACGGTCCGATCACACCAAATCCGATCGTGTGTACGGTTGTCCGACGGACAAAGTGCTACGCATGCTCAGAAGAAATTCTGTGACGGAAGCGCTCGGTCAGGTAAAACTACCTTTCCTAATCGACACAGCACATTCGTCACGCTGCAATGTTACAATGTCTTTAATGCAGCGCATTCTCTTTTTCTTTACAATGCAACAAGAATGACATGTTTTAGCTGCTCCTATTCACCCGCACTTCTCACAAACTTAGTTCTTTATTACTTTTCAGCATTTGTACACTACATGTTTATTTTTACTCAGATCGTAAAAGAATCTTTGTTATATTTTTAGCATGATTTGTCTTTTTTTTTTTTTTTTTTTGTGAATACATATTTGAAGGAGATTTTTTTTTTGTTGTTTTTTGGGGGGGTTTGTGTGTCTCAACTTAGCCAAACCACATTATTAACATTTGTCTTTGTTGCTAAAATTTACTAGTAGTTTGTTGGTTGTTGGTGCCCCTTGTTAATTCTACTTTAGGATTAGTGAAATGTACCTGCCTACTCAAAGAAAAACTGTCATTGTAGAAAAGTAAAACACAATAGTCAATGATTATTTCAAATCCAAAAAACATTTATTTATGTCTCAGCAACAAACCAAAGAGGAACGCAGCCATGGTGAAACTTGGGGAATTTGCAAAGCCTTGGACACCCACGGCAACCATCATTTTTCAAGCTCTGAAAATTGGGGGCCTGAGGAGTACCTATCTAAATAATAAGGGAGTGCAATCTGGTCCTGAAGTCCAAAACATCCGGAACTGCAGCAGATGCCATCTAGGTCCCCAGGCTCTGGTCCTACGAGAGGCTCCATCTTCTCTCAGACCAGACTGAATCAAGGTCATCACTCTCTTGTCTTCCTTGTACTCTTCCTTCCACGCCGTGGTGCTGGTGCTGGTGGGGTGGCAGAAGGAGGAGGCGGAGCAAGGTCACTCTCGCAAACATGTGTGAGGGGAGTCATCTCCCCAGCCATCCCCTCATTTAGGATTTTGAGGATGACATCCTCACACATGCTGCGTTGCCCCGCCTCCATACCCGTCATTTTAGTTTCAACCAAGGAGGCAAAGGCCTCCACGTAGGTGGGTGTGGCATATAGGGAGGCTGAAGCGTCTCTGATCAGCTGGAGCGCTGACTCTCCCACCTCCCCCATGCTTTTCGCCCTTCTGTAGGGAAGGCGGAGGGGAGGGACTTGGGAGACAGTCAGGCTCCTACGCCTACCCCCCTGTTGGCTACCACTAACCCCTGCCTCCTCCTGACTGCCACCTTCCACAGCCCCCTCCTGGCTGAGGTCTTCCTGTGTATGAAAAAGGGACATAGTTTCAGTTATTTGTTCATCAAACACACACAATTCTCATCTAGTGACTGTTGCAAAATGTTTACAAATAGAAAACCATACAATTCTCAGCCCTGCAGTTTAGATTCTTCCCAAAAATGTCTCCAACAACACTGTCTGTTGATATGTCAATCACGTTAGGAACTAAGCAATTGGGGATCCTGAATTAACTGAACATCATTCATTATTCCCAAAAATGGTTACAAAACTACTATACCTGGAACAAGCTGGGCTCCTGCACATCTTCCATACTGGAAGGCCCAGGTTGGTCCTCGGAAGCCTCATCAGGGGTGGCGTGCGTGGAAGGACGCGTGCAAGGAAGAGTTGAGAGTGACTTCCTGACATTAGCCTGGTCTTTGAGAAAGTGGAGCCTCTCATAGTACCAGAGCGTGGGGACATAGACATCAGCTGCTGGAGCTCCAGATGCTAGGGACTTCCGGACCTTATTGCGCTCCCGGAAATAGGTACTCCTCATGTTATTAATCTTGACTTGTAAGTTTGCCACGGTTGCCATGGGCAGGTTTGGCTTTACAAATGCCACAAGTTTCAGCATGGCTGCGTACCTCTTTGTTCTGTTGCTGTAGTCGCGGTGCTTTGCTAGCCATAATAGGGGAAATTCCCTGTATTTATCAATGAAGAGGGGGAGAAAACTCACGTCGTAGAAGGCCTCCATCACCTCTGCAAGACACAACACCACACAAAACAATATAAATAATGTCAGCCTAAACTCTCCTAATCTTCTCCATAAAGAAGCCTCAAGTTCTAATCAGTCTAGGCTAGTTATGTACCAACGTCAAATTGTACCTTCGTTTCTAGCGATCGTCTCGTGCGTGAGCTTTCTCTCCCCTCGTCTCCCAGATCGTGGCTACGACACAGGCATGTGACGTTTTATATACAGTGCGCATGCGTCAAACTCCGCCCGCCCCTGACGATCTTTCTCGTCTATTCCCCACCCCTTCTCTTTACGGCGCAGTGGGGAGAGCACATGGCGGGGACACAGCAGGTGCGCCCCAAATATCCCACCAACGAGGAGGAGGACGAGGAAAGTCCGGAGGCACAAACGTCCCGATCCCGGAGCCTGAAATTCAAGGCCTCCAATATGTCATTTGGAGAAATGTTCGAGATGGTGGACATATTAAAGAGGAGCGACTATGATGGGAAGTATGGGCCTTACTTCAACCCCAATGTCCGCAAGGCCAAGATCATGTCTAAAGTTGTGAGAAGGCTGTACAATCATTTTGGGGTACAACGATCCAAGGAGCAACTCAGGAAACGCTGGTCAGACCTGAAACTGAGGGAGGCCGATCAGTACAGAAAGATCAAGCGAGTTCTTCAAAAAAGTAAGTAGTTGTGTTTTGTGTTTGCTTTCTTGCTTGCATACTGCTCCATGTGGTTTGATTTTTACAAAGTTGTACATTCCAAAATGGCCACTTTCAGGTTCGTCTGTGCATTCGATCGAACTCAGCCTCGATCTTTCTGCCACTGTCATGTTCGTGTGTGTCCATTCGATCGTACGCAACCTCGATCGTTCGGCCACTTATAATACGAGGTTTGGTGAAGTTTTTATTGAAAGGAAGTTTGTTCTCACTAGAGATGTCATCAAGAGCGTAAACCAAATTTAGTCAATGTAAAGGAGAGGTCACTCAGTAGCTGTTTACCCATCTTGACTCTAGAGCACTAGTGCTGGTACACCCAAACACCCTTTTTATTAGGCTTTTCCACACATGTGCTCCAGTGGATACTAGAGGGGGGTCTCCATCACACAAACTTCTACCAAAAAGCTAGTAAGTTTAGCACCTTTACAAAGTGACTACATTCATGTAGTTGGCATTTGTAACTGGCCAAACAAAAATAGTGTCCGTCACTTTCAAGCAATGTTTGTCATTTCCTATTTCTGCCCTCAATAGATTGTGTTGCTAAATCTTCCTTTTGTACATTCTCATAGGGGAGCGCAAACTTGGGCCGTCTGAGGAAACCCCCAAACCAACACCTCCCAAAAAAGGGGAAAGAGCAGAAGCAGAGGAGGAGGAGGAGGAAGGAGAGATCATCGAACTTGGAGAACTTGTCACCACAACAGGTGAGTGTGGGAGAACACAGCTTCTGGTAAGCTAATCAATGTATGGCTGCCTCATTTACAACACCCGATTTTTGTTTGTTTGTGGTTTTTAGGTGACGTGGATGTTGTGGAACAAAAATCGCACTTTACCACAGAGAGTGCCCACGTACTCATCGGGGAGATAATGGTCTGCAATAGAGATCTAGATTACATAAAGCAAAACATCAATGATGTTCAACAAAAATTGAAGAACATCATTGATGTTTTAGGAAAAATATGAAAACGCACCAAGTAATTAACACACATTTGTGCCTGCTTCTGAACACATTTGCAACTTAAGAACTGTGTGAAATTTGGAACATGCACACATTGTGTCCACATGTGCTAGCTCCCATCATGGTGGATGAATGCCAACGTTTTTTTGGGGGTGCAACCACTTTACGAACTACGAAAGTGGTTGTGGTGAAGGGGTTGCACCCCCAAAAAACGTCCATTCATCCCCATGATGGAAAATGGCACTTTTGAAGCTTCTAGGCATGTGTTTTACCATCTAATGACCATTTTCAGACCCAAATTGTGTGCATGTTCTAAATTTCCACTTTCCAGGGGTGACCCCCCCATGTGATGAAGGCAAGATCAAACACACTTTGAACATAATAGTCATGTCTGATCTTGTCTTCACTTTACAAAGTTGAACTTTCCTAGTTCATAGGTTCTGTTTTGCTCCATGCCTGGTTTTACCAATTGCGCAATGTTTGTAAACAATGTTGTAAATAACCAAGATGTTGTCAGTTTGGGCAAGAAGATTGTAAACGCACTTGTGAATGTTTTCCAAGTAAACTTTTTTAATTTTCTAAATGTGTGGCTTCCTTATTTAAAAAACACAATGCATTATGTATGTCAAATGTAAAGGATATGGGGGGCAATGGGTGTTATTTACTAAAGGCAAGTCCACTTTGCACTGCAAGTTTCTTTTCCAGGGCACTTTTTCACTGCACTTGTAGAGCATAGTGGATTTGACTTATGTAAATGACACCCACAGTGCTTTGTACGAAAACACGGAGCACAGCATTTTGGAGAATACACACATGTCTGACCTGGTGATGAAAAGGAGTATTTTGGGTGTCAGTTATGCAGTACAAACCTTCTCTAGACCAAAGATTAGGTAGCAAACACACAACATGAGAATAATCTTTTTGGGAAGAAGAGACTGTTACCTCCTTTTGCCCAGAAAGTGCATTCCCACTGTCGAAGGCAAAGGGAAAAAAATTAAAGGTAAAATAAGCTAAAAAGAATACGGAAATGACAAGAAATCATAGGTTGGTTGAAAAATAAGATTTATTAAAAAATGCCTCTCACACATCGTCAGGCAGAGCAATGGCCCCCCTACCCACAAAGTAGTCCATATATTGCTCGCGGACCGCGCGGGCATTTAGAGGGGGCAAGCCTGGACGTGCCACTTGAAGGGCCGTGAGGTCAGCATTTGGAGGGCCCTCCACATCTGGGCCAACGGGCACCACATAGTTCCTGTTATGTCTTTTTAGGAAGTTGTGCAATATGCAACAGGCAAGAACTATGTGGTTCAGTTTGTATTCCGCCAAGTTAATTGCCGTCAAGAACAGGCGGAAGCGGCTGGCCAGGATGCCAAAAGTGTTCTCCACAACTCTTCGGGCTCTGGACAGCCTGTAGTTGAAGACCCTCTGGTCTGGGGTGAGGGTCCTCATCGGGAACGGCCTCATCAGATGGGGAGTCAACGCAAACGCTTCATCTGCGACAAAGACGAAGGGGAGTCCTTTTGCATTCTCCTCTGGAGGTGGCAAGCACAGACTGCCACTTTGGAGACGCGAGTAGAACTCCGTGTGCACAATGGCACCACCATCCGAGATCCGGCCGTTCATCCCCACGTCCACATACATAAATTCATATGTCGCCGACACCACCGCCAACATCACTACACTATTAAACCCTTTATAATTATAATAGTAGGACCCCGAGTTGGGCGGTGGGACGATGCGGACGTGTTTCCCATCAATTGCCCCTCCGCAGTTAGTAAAGTCCCAACGGCTGGCAAAGTGGGAGGCCACAGTCTGCCATTCCTGTGGCGTGGAAGGGAACTGTGGAGTGAAACCAGAAAAAAAAAATAGTCACTTTGCACATAAACATTGCAAGCAGATTAGACAATCAACATCTTGGAACAAGAGCATTGTATAAAATTGGAGGCAGGAAAGTATTTGCACAGAAAAGTAGAGGCTCCCCTTCACAGATTACTCACCCCCCATCAATCCCCCCACTTCTGATGGGCCATTGGCAATAACTAGGGTTTTGGGGGGGGGGGGGGTGGTGTTGGACAGGTAACCTTCTGCACTTCATTGATTGGCAAATGGCTCAATAATGTGTGCTAGTTTGGCCAGACCCTCCTTACTTAACACTATTGGCAGCCCACAGGAAAGATAAAATAACATTTCAAACCCCCCCCCCCCCCCCCCAAAAAAAAAAAAAAAAAGGAAAGCTAATAGGAGGGAAAGAACACAAAAAAATAGGAAATGGAAAGTATGGAGCCAGCCCCTTGCACTACATGCTTTGCTGAATTCATCCCTAAAGATGCCCACTATAAAGAGGTAGGTATATAGTGTGTATTGACCTTGGGAAAGCCAGCAGATAGAGGATTGGTACCATCTGACAGAGCAGTTGGGGGAGGGGGTTCCTAATGAGTTTGCCCCCCCCCCACCAAAAAACAACCAAAAAAAAAAAGGGGCTCTACATGAAGTAAACCACCCAGCAAACATTTGTGCATATTTTAGGGGGTGTTTGGGGGCAAACAATACTATGCAGCAGACAAAAGACATTGCTTAAGTGACTAGGCCATAGGTTTCTATTGGGGCAGAAGAGCATGCTGGGGAGGTAAGTGAAGGGAAAAATGCATGAAGGAGAAAAGGGGCACAGCATATTATAACATATTGCAATCATGGTAATTAGGGAAGGAGGTCAAAAATAGAAGACATTAGCAAACAGAGCATACATAGAAGGGAATAGTAAAGTAGAAATGTTACCTTAATATAGTCCTCCTGCAGGACCTGGATGATGGCAGAACAGGTCTCTGGAATAATGATTCCCAGGGCCTGGGGAGAGATACCTGAAGAGAACTTCAAATCCTGAAGACTTCTCCCTGTCGCCAAGTACCTCAACGTGGCAACAAGCCTCTGCTCCGGAGTAATGGCTTGTCTCATGCAGGTATCCTGCCGGCTGATAAAGGGGGTCAGCAAAGCCAAAAGACGGTGAAACACGGGGTCCGTCATCCGGAGAAAGTTCCTGAAATCATCAGGATTATTCTCCCGGATCTCACGAAGCAAAGGCATGTGCGAGAATTGGTCACGCTGAAGCAACCAATTCTTGGTCCACATACTCCTCGTCACTCTGTTCATGGACGGGTCTTGGGTCAAAGCTAAAAGCCCGACACCAATTCCGCGTACAGCACGAACTCGGCGATGAGTACGCACGGGAAACATCGCTCACAAGGTCACAAAAGGTTGGCTGGTCAGAACGGACAAACAGAAAGCACCGATAAACAGCAAGGCCAGAAAGAACGAAATGAATACCAGAAACGAGCAGACAATAAGCAGTGCAAATCAAAGCGTCCTATATCAAGATATAGGCCGCAATGACCAACAAATGCGAACTGACTACACGCACTAATAAACAGATACGCACGACAAGCACAAACTGAAGAGCAGTAACGATCTGAGTCAGAAAACTGAGAAGCGCGAATCTTAAGTCACCAAACTTCGACTAACTCGCGATAAACACGGGATCAGCAGAAGGAGCCCAACGGGTGCCTGACGTGGTGCTGAACTTCCCTTTTCTAATCTCGTGGACGACGACTTACGTCACGACGTTCTTGCAGACCGGATATTCCGACAACGTAGTCCGACCGTGTGTACGCAACACCAACATCGGACAAAGTATGACGGACAGGATCCGACCGACCTGGTCCGCGGATTGTCCGACCGTGTGTATGGGGCTTAACACACAGAGCTGTCACAGAAGCTGCAGCTTCCCCCATTCCCAAACTCCCCCCCACACTGAGCACTCACTGAGCTCAGTGGGGAGAACTGTCACAGAGGCACTTGTCTCTGTTTACCCTGTGAAGACTATGATTGGACACAGCCATCACGTGATCAGGAGAGCTAATCACAGCCCCCTTATCCGATCCGTGCTTGGACCTTTGTGAGTATGTGGCCTGGTATGGTTCAGGAGGGGGTCGCTCGCTCCCCCCCTTTTCTGACCTGCCAGGTTACATGCTCGGATAAGGGGCTGGTAAAGATTGGTAAGAGAACCCTACGCCATTTTTTTTAAACATTTGTGTATTGCCGGGAATGGTACTGTATTTCCAGAAATTTACATGTCATATTTTTCTTTATAAATGTCAGTTTTGCTGCAGCAGGTTCTATACACAGTACAGTACAGCGCCACTTTACAGGCAGACTAAGGGGTGCCCCCCCAGGCACTATATTTAAAGGATGTTTTTATTTTTATTGTTTCACTTTAAGCATCACTAAAATTACTGCTCTTGAAAAACAATATTTAAAAAAAAAAACATTTTTTGCATTGATATATGTCCCCCAGGGCAGTACAAATAACTTGCATATAAGACTTCAAAATGGAGACCCATAGTGGACCGCCTTGAATGCAGTTCAGCTAGGATTGACAATTTTTCTTCAAGCCAAACCCAAACACTTTAACAGCACAGTAATTTTTTTTTGCTTTAGTATACACTATAGGATTGTAACAGACCTGGGACACCTTTGGGTACTCCAAAGAGAACAGTAACGTGGCACACATAGCGACCCCAAACCCTCCTTTCAAGCCTTGTTCAAAGCCTGTCCTGTCTGAATAATCTGTCTGGGTTTCAGGAGGACTGAAACCTGGAAACATGATTCAAAACCCGGACACATGATTCAAAACCCGGGTGAATCCTGGACAGGTGGCAACCCTAAGTTCAGCCCTTTTATATCTTAAATTTTTACCTGGCTCTGTGAGTAATAGTTTGTACCTGGCTCTGTGAGTAATTGTTTGTACCTGGCTCTGTGAGTAATCATTTATTACTGGCTCTGTGAGTAATAAGTTATACCTGGCTCTGTGAGTAATAGTTTGTACCTGGCTCTGTGAGTAATCATTTATTACTGGCTCTGTGAGTAATAATTTATACCTGGCTCTGTGAGTAATAGTTTGTACCTGGCTCTGTGAGTAATAGTTTGTACCTGGCTCTGTGAGTAATAGTTTGTACCTGGCTCTGTGAGTAATAGTTTGTACCTGGCTCTGTGAGTAATAGTTTTATACAGAAACCAAAATTACCAATCGCTCCCAGACCCCCCCCCCCCCCCCCCTCCGCCACAAATGCCTCAAATGCCCTTGACACAGGGACATTTTTTCCATCCAGTGACACCACCGATGCAGGGTCATTTTTTTTCCATCCAGTGACACCACCGATGCAGGGTAATTTTTTCCATCCAGTGACACCACCGATGCTGGGTCATTTTCACATAGCTGCTGCTCACCTTCCATTGGCTGCCCTGGCTTCCTAACTTTTTCTGAGCTGGACTGGCTGAGGGCGGTTGCTCAGTGATTGGGGGAGCTGGAGGGTTTGGAGAGGAGGGCAGAGTAACAGTCTGGGACACATGGGAAGTCACTGTGCTGCACCTGCTTTTGTACAATCGATCCCCATAGCGATGCCACTGCCACCCCTGGCCCGGAGGAGGGGGCGGCTCGGGCTGCTACGGTTGACAGCCGGAAGATCGTGCCGCACATGCGGGTGTCTGTCAGCCCGCCGTCAAATGTGGGAGACTTGGGATGTCTGCATTGCCATCATATAATGCTGATTGAACAGAAATGCTATTACACACTGCTCACTGCCCTGTCACTACATTGTGTTTAATGACTGCCCTAACACTGCCAGTACATACAGCTCAAGGCCTGCTCTGCACTGCCACTACCAGGGCCGTCTCTACTATTCATTGGACCCTGGGCAAACATTTTCTTGGGGCCCCCCCACCTAAGAAATACAATGGATAGCAGCTAGACTCAAGAATCAGTTTACTGCAGCAGATCAGGTAGCGATTGTGATTGGTTGCTAGAGGTTACTGCACATCATTATTGCTCACTGATGGGTTGCTAGAGATTACAGCATATCGTTACTGTTAACTGATTGGTTGCTAGAGGTTACTGCACATCATTATCTCTGCATCAAATTGTGGGTGTGGCTAAACTGCACTAAACAGTGAGGCATTGTTACATACCAGGATTTTAGGAGTGCACTATACAGTGGTGTGAAAAAGTGTTTGCCCCCTTCCTCATTTCCTGTTCCTTTGCATGTTTGTCACACTTAAGTGTTTCGGAACATCAAACCAATTTAAACAATAGTCAAGGACAACACAAGTAAACACAAAATGCAATTTGTAAATGAAGGTGTTTATTATTAAAGGTGAAAAAAAATCCAAACCATCATGGCCCTGTGTGAAAAAGTGATTGCCCCCTAAACCTAATAACTGGTTGGGCCACCCTTAGCAGCAACAACTGCAACCAAGCGTTTGCGATAACGTGCAATGAGGCTTTTACAGCGTCCTGGAGGAATTTTGGCCCACTCATCTTTGCAGATTTGTCCTAATTCAGTTACATTAGAGGGTTTTCGAGCATGAACGGCCTTTTTAAGGTCATACCACAACATCTCAATAGGATTCAGGTCAGGACTTTGGCTAGGCCACTCCAAAGTCTTCATTTTTTTTTCTTCAGCCATTCGGTGGTGGACTTGCTGGTGTGTTTAGGATCATTGTCCTGCTGCAGAACCCAAGTTCGTTTCAGCTTGAGTACACGAACAGATGGTCGGACATTCTCCTTTAGGATCTCTTGGTAGACAGCAGAATTCATAGTTCCTTTTATCACGGCAAGTCTTCCAGGTCCTGAAGCAGCAAAACAGCCCCAGACCATCACACTACCACCACCATATTTTACTGTTGGTATAATGTTCTTTTTCTGAAATGCAGTGTTCCTTCTACGCCAGATATACTTGGACACACACCTTCCAAAGAGTTCCACTTTTGTCTCATCGGTCCACAGAATGTTGTCCCAAAAGTCTTGGTGATCATCAAGATGTGTTGTGGAGAAATTGAGACGAGCTTTGATGTTCTTTTTTGCTCAGCAGTGGTTTTCTCCTTGGAACTCTGCCATGCAGGCCATTTTTGCCCAGTCTTTTCCTGATGGTGGAGGCATGAACGCTGACCTTAACTGAGGCAAGTGAGGCCTGCAGTTCCTTGGACGTTGTTGTGGGGTCTTTTGTGACCTCTTGGATGAGTCGTCGCTGCGCTCTTGGGGTAATTTTGGGCGGCCGGCCACTCCTGGGAAGGTTCACCACTGTTCCATGTCTTCGCCATTTGTGGATAATGGCTCTCACTGTGGTTCGCTGGATTCCCAAAGCTTTGGAAATGGCTTTATAACCCTTTCCAGACTGATAGATCTCAATTACTTTCTTTCTCAATTGTTCCTGAATTTCTTTGGGTCTCGGCATGATGTGTAGCTTTTAAGGATCTTCTGGTGGACCTTACTGTGTCAAGCAGCTCCTATTTAAGTGATGCCTTGATTGTGAACAGGTGTGGCAATAATCAGGCCTGGGTGTGGCTAGAGAAATTGAACTCAGGTGTGGACAACCACAGTTATAGTATGTTTTAACAAGGGGGGCAATCACTTTTTCACACAGGGCCATGATGGTTTGGATTTTTTTTCACCTTTAATAATAAACACCTTCATTTACAAATTGCATTTTGTGTTTACTTGTGTTGTCCTTGACTATTGTTTAAATTGGTTTGATGTTCCGAAACACTTAAGTGTGACAAACATGCAAAGGAACAGGAAATGAGGAAGGGGGCAAACACTTTTTCACACCACTGTATACAGACTGCAGGGTTGAGGAGTGCGCTACGTACAGAGTGCAGAGTTGAGGAGTGCACTATATGCAGAGTTGAGGGGTGCACTATATGCAAAGTGCAGGGTTTAGGATTCCTCTAAGTACAGAGTGCAGGTTTAAGGGGTGCGCTATGTGAAGAGTGCAGGGTTGAGGGGTTCTCTATGTGCAGGGTTGAGGGGTTCTCTATGTGCAGGGTTGAAGGGTCCTCTATGTGCAGAGTGCAGGATTGAGGGCGGAGGCATGACTAGAAACTTTAGGGCCCTGGCGCAAGAAACCATGACCCCCCCCCCTTTGCACCAAAGCCCCGGGCTTCCAGTTCTGGGAGGGCGTTCATGGACACCCTCCCAGAGCCCTGCCTCATGTGTGCCCCCTGGGGCATGCATCCAGTGCACTCTGTAACTGCTGTGTCCCTCAGACACAGCTGATCACAGTTTACGGTAAAGGGCCAATCACAGCAGCCCTTTACCATGTGATCAGCTGATCGCATATAAACAGACTTGCTGGCTATCGGCAATACTTTCCTTCCACGCTGTGTCTGTGTGAGGAAAGGAGAGTCGTTAAGTGGCAAGACAGTCAGTACCTTATTTACACAAAAAATCAGGGCACTGATTATCAATGCCCTGATTATCAGTGCATCCCCATTAGTGCCCATCAGTGCTGCCTATCAGTGCTCCTCAATGCCGCCTATCAGTGCCCATTAATGCCGCACTTCAGTGCCCATCAGTGCAGCCTATCAGTGCTACCTTTCAGTGCTCCTCAATGCCACCTATCAGTGCTCCTCAATGCCACCTATCAGTGCTCATCAATGCTGCCTATCAGGGCTCATCAACGCCCCTTATCAGTGCCCATCAGTGCCCCTTTTCAGTGCTCATCAATGCCACCTATCAGTGTTCCTTAATGCCGCTTATCAGTGCCACCTATCAGTGGTTATCAATGCCCCCATCAGTGCAGCTTATCAGTGCTCATCAATTCCACCTATTAGTGCCCATCAGTGCCGCCTTTCAGTGCTCAATGCCATCTATCAGTGCCACCTATCGGTGCTTCTCAATGCTGCCTATCAGTGCTCATCGAGGCCCCCTATCAGTGCCACCTCTGAGCTGAGAGCTTCTCTCTCATAGAGCCCAGAGCCTGCACTGACAGTTCCCCCTCCCTCCTCATTTGCACGGATGGGAGAGGAGAAAGCGGATCTGCTCCTTCTCCTCCCACCCCTCTCCCCCTGTGTGCACCCTGGGAAGTGGGAATGATCAAATTCAGCTGCTGGGCTTCACATTTCCCGCGGTGCACAAAGGTGGAGAGGGGCAAGAGGGCAAGGAGCATATCGGCTCTCTCCTCTCCCATCCGTGCATGTGAGGAGGGAGGGGAAACTGTCAGTGCAGGCTCTGGGCTCTATGAGAGAGATGCTCTCAGTTCAGAGCCCTCTGGTCAGCAACCCCACTGGGGCCCCCTACAGTGTTGGAAAACACCAGGGACGGTCGCAAGTGCGACCTTTGTAACCCTGGTAGTTCCGCCCAGGTCAGTCTGTCACCATTATAATCCCCCCATGTCAGATGGATCATACTGGGGTACATACTGACGTGGGGGGATTATACTGGGGACAGACTGACCTGGGAAATGGGAGGACTGTACTAGGGGACAGACTGACTTGGGGGGTTATATTAGAGGATATACTGGACAAAACAATCTAACCTCCCACCCAGATCAGGCTGTCACAGTGTACACAATCACTCCCTCGTCCATATTTACACACAGTAACTAAGCAGCATGTAGAATTCCTTTTCTCCCGGGCTCTTGCAGGTGCAGTTAGAATGGCATTATTGCCTCCCCCATGCCGATCCCACCCACATGCAGTCGCGGTCTGCTCCTGGAAAGCAGAAGGGTCTGACTGGAAGGGAAGTCACACGATTCTGTTGTGACAAGAAAGACTTACACAGGATGTCCATGCAGGCTGCTGGCTTCACGAGGATCAAGTGCCTGTGTAGATTCTTCGCCCCTCTCCCTCGTCTGCTCTCATGTAGAGATG
Organism: Lithobates sylvaticus; assembly: GCA_028564925.1. Classification (NCBI taxonomy): domain Eukaryota; kingdom Metazoa; phylum Chordata; class Amphibia; order Anura; family Ranidae; genus Lithobates; species Lithobates sylvaticus. The sequence goes on from CM053031.1 coordinate 130,778,576, forward strand.
TAGAGAGCAGAGAGGATTCTGAACGGCAGTTGACAAAGCAGAGCAGCCAGCAAATGATCAACGCCGGTTGTGGAACTCTGGCTTAAAAAAAGACCTAGCGGGCAGCAGCGTGGGTTTCAGTGCAGCTGCTTTGGGCCCCCCTACAAAAATTGGACCCAGGGCAGCTGTACCGTTTGCACTGCGCTAAAGACGGCCCTAGCCACTACATACACTAATAACTGTGCATGGCCCTGTACAGCTTTACTACTAAAACTCACTGCATGTCACTAATTGCCTCCCCAGTTGCAATCTCTGCATACTATTCTGCATGGAGACTACATATCGTGGCTGCATAGCACACACATTAGCACCAACAGTAACAGTGAGTGGGGAAGGGGGGTTGTTGGGTACACAGCATGGGACCCTATGATTTTGAAAGACAGCTCTGTCTCTAGCAATGACCAATATAGTTCTCAGTGACTCTATCAGTGATCATTGTAATGGCACTGAGTCCCAAAAATGTATCTGTGAGGATGACTATAGCCTACTGTCACCTGAGTCTCCCCAGATGAGAAGAAAAGGTCATCCAGTACCCAACTGTGCCTGCTCCCCCCTCTCAGGAGGGGATTTTGGGAAAATAGTGGCATGCAGAGCAAAATACTGTGCATAATATAATATGCACCTGGCATAATATAGTGTATTGGATGATATGTAGTATAGCATAAAGAATATTGTATATTGGATGCACATCAACGTATGATATCTTGGAGGGAGTTCTGGAGGATCACTGAGCCTACAGATAGGAGTCTTTGGAGGTCCGTGTCTGCAGTTCTAGTGGAGGTCTTTACACAGTTATCCTGTTTGATGCCTTATATGATCCTCTGTGACGGGGGATCATGTGATTCTGGTAAGCAGTAACTTCACTCAATGGTGGTGGTTTACAGAACTTCACACAATCCTGGATCAAGTTTTCAGGAGATTTCAGGAGATTTCCATATTTGGGACTTTTCCATATGCACGGGTGTTGCTGCATTTTGATGCCAATTTTATTATTGGACTTCATATCCCACATATGTCCATATAATTCATTACTTCCCTTTTATTTTATTTTATTATGTATATTTCACATTACCTTATGGAATCTACACGTATATTTTGCTAAATGGTTGTTATTGATTGTAATATGGTACGGTAATTCGGGCCATTGTATATCACTCAAACTAGCATCTAATTAGCTACACTTACATTGGGCCACTAGTGAGTGTGTGCACACATATATAATTTTTACTCTAGTATTGGTACGCGCAGCTTTTTGTTTGTCTTAGAGCAAAATACTGTATCTGTCAATGGTGTAGCTAAGAGGAAAATGTTGCTGCATCAGTGTCTTTGTTAATATACCTTGAATCAATTTGGATATATCAATAAAATACAATATAAGCCCTCGCTAATTCATACTTTAAAATATGTTTAATATAAAATCAATATATTGAAAAGATATATATAACTAAAAGATGTGTTCTGAACTGGATTAGAACCCAAAACTTCAACAATATAATCCTGGCACTTTAACCACTGTGCTATCACTTAAAGACTCTCACCAACAGCTTTTTATGTTTAATATAAGATTAATTCTCTGTGAAACAACTATACTAGTCCAGACAAGTAATTGCTATGATTGATCCATTATGACCAGTCTCCTGAAATTGTGAACCTCCCCCGGGGGAAACTGAAGATGACACCCTAATTGCTCCCATCTGATCACCCTAATATATACACAGTTTTTTCTTTTAAATCTCTACTCTGTAATTTATAGTAGCCAGCATATACTACAACTTTGCGTGCTCAATATATCAGTGTGTCTTTGTTAATATACCTCGAAATCAATTTGGATATATTGATAAAATACAATTTAAGCCCTCACTATCTCATATTTAAAAAAAAATAATAATATATATATATATATATAAAAATACACACTTACCCAGATAAGCCTGCTACTCTAATCACTATACTAACTCACATTAGTTACTTTAGCTTGCTTTTATGTTTAATATGAGGTAAATTGTTTGTGAAACAACTCTATTAGTCCAGACAAGTAATTTCTATGATCAATCCGTTATGACCATAAAACACATTGTCCTGCTGCCTTCTAGCCATTCACAATTCCCTCATGTAGGGGCAATAGTGCAATGTTTCCTACAAGTTGGGGTGCAGAGCTGTGCTGGCCATTGTGTTCTGTTATCTATGGAAGCTGTGTCCTCCCCACACAATACACACGTTTTTCAGCATGGCTCTTTATGTTGGAGAAGATGACAGAAAAGAAGGATAAGACAGCAAACCAAGGAACTATTAATACAGCAGAGGAACCAGAGAACCCAGCACTGCCTGCTTCCCTATACTGCGTGATGTAATTAAGATAGATTTACATATCCATATACAGAGCAGAAGACACAGGGCCGGTGCTACCACTAGGCGGACTAGGCGACCGCCTAGGGCGCACTGCCGCCTAGGGCGCCCGGCCGCTGGTTATTGTACTCTGAGTCTGAGCCCGTCAGTATACTCTGACTCAGTCTGTCCCTGTCCAGCAGCGGCGCCCCCCCCCCCCCCGCTTGTGTAACATGATGCAAAGAAAGACACTAAGACAGTAACGTAATCCACCTTCTCTGTCCACTCCAGACTCCAGGGCGCTCTCTGTGTGTCACACTCACACTGTCACTCACTCTCTCTCCCTGTGTCAGGCTCAGGCAGCACCCGCCCCCCTCTCCCCTCTCCGCAGCCCTGCTCATGATGACATGTGATAGTGTCATATGTCAGGCTCAGGCAGCACTGCACAGCACCAGCCCCCCTCTCCCTCCCCTCTCTGCTCGGTGCCGAGGCCGCTCTTAAGTCAAGTGTGACAGTGTCCATGATTGTCAGTCCAGCAGCACAACCCCCCCCCCGCCCGGCCCCGCCCCCCCGCGCTCTTAGAACGGATTATGGTCGGATGGAGCATCATGGGATACAGACAGTAACATCATGGCGGCTTGGCGCCTGGCAGCGGCTCCCCGGGCTTTGGGACAGGTGCTGGCTGGATTCTGAACAGGAAGAGGCACCTCATCATGCACAGTCAGTCAGAACAGAAGCAGCAGGCAGCCTGGCAGGTACACAGGCAATACAGCAGAGTTGGTGCCAGCGAGAAACAGCTTCAAACAGGTGTTATTGCGGCGCGGTAAGTAAAAACTGTTACTTTCTCTCTTAATGAGATTTTATATGTGATGACAATGAAATGTAATTTTAAAATGTGTGTGAGCGTATTTATGTATTATGCTGGTGAGTCTGTATTTGATGGGCGCTGGTGAAGCGGCATTGATGGGCGCTGGTGAGTCTGTATTTTGGTGGGCGCTGGTGAGTGAGGTGGTATTTGATGGGCGCTGGTGAGTCTGTATTTGGTGGGCGCTGGTGAGTGAGGTGGTATTTGATGGGCGCTGGTGAGTCTGTATTTGGTAAGCGCTGGTGACATGGTATTTGATGGGCGCTGGTGAGTCTGTATTTGATGTGCGCTGGTGAAGCGGAATTGATGGACGCTGGTTAGTCTGTATTTGATGGGCGCTGGTGAGTCTGTATTTAATGAGCGCTGGTGAAGCGGCATTGATAGCTGCTGGTGAGTCTGTATTTTATGGGTGCTGGTGAGTCTGTATTTGATGGGCGCTGGTGAAGTGGCATTGATGGGCGCTGGTGAGTCTGTATTTGATGGGCACTGGTGAGTCTGTATTTGATGGGCACTGGTGAGTCTGTATTTGATGGGCAGAGGTGAGGCTGCATTTAATGGACACTGGTGAGATGAGCATCCCTTACACACACAAAAACCTCTGGTCTCGTCTGGTCCCCTCCATCAATAATTCCCCCCCCGGTTCCCTCCCTTCATTAACTCCCTCCCATAAAGTTTCCACATTAAAGCATTTAAACTGGTTAAAAAATAATATTCTTTAGCAATGAACATATATTTCACATTAGTAATTATGCTGCCAAAATCAGTGTTTGCTGTAAATTGCATCCAGCATTGCACCTGTTTCTTCTTGCCGGAGGCTGACATTTTGGTGAAGCATATAGCCCCTGAGCAGAAGTAAATCATAAAGTGGAACTAAACCCATTGATTTAATGGTTTAAAAAAAAAGCAATATTCTTGGAATGTTGGGATTGCTAACTGTCACATTTGCTTAATTCCTCAACCAAACTGTCATATCATATGGCTAGTGTCATAACTGATCACATGTGCAGCACCATGGCAGTTGCAGATTAAACAGAAGCAGATTCCTTGGCTGTAAGAAAATAGGTTTTAATTCTGTTTCAAGGCTGTCAGCAGGCCTCTACAAACACAGAAGTGCCTAAAGGTGCCTAAAATTTTGAGCAACTGAGCATGTGCAGAGCGGGGGAAACAGTATATTACTGGATTGTACACAGTTTAGACACATATTTTTAATGTTTTGCATAGCTATACCTGCAAAAGGGGACAGCCCGAAGTAATCGAGCAGGACTTCATTTTCTGACTAAAGTTCCACTTTAACTTCCACCCTCCAATACGGTTCCCTCAATCTGGCTGTCCAAGATTGCATAGGGGCTTGTCCAATCCTCAGCCATATGCCCCCAAATTCGTGTGGGTGGATGGGGAAGGGGTTTATTTGTCTAGGCTCTTGTCCTAGACAGGAGCCAATACCAAAACCCAATTTGTCTTTCAGGGGCTAATTATTAGTTTATTTCAGCAGTGGATTGATTCACTTTATACAATGTCTGGACCTCCGCGTAAGAAGTTGTCGGGTGCGGGTTTCAAAAGGAAAAGAAAACTTCGAGAAGAAGAGGCCCAAAAAATGGCTGGATCATTAAAAAAATTCTTCAGTGCTGACCAGGAGCAGAAATCCACTCAAGCTCAGGATGAAGAACCAAATTGTGAAGTTGAAGACAATCCTGTGCATATGGATAGCAGTGAAGGACCTTCAACAACCATGACAGTGGGTGCTTCAGCATCGACAACTATTAGTGAGCAATCTTTTGAAGAGAAAAGTGACACAGATACTGAAGAAGTGAACTCTCCAATATCAGCAAGACTACTAGAGATTACTTCATTACCACTGGATTTCTCTGATCCAGCAGATTGGCCTGATGTCATCACTACATCATTTCGGGATACCATCGTAATGAAAGGCCCAGCGAAACCAAATGAACGCTTTTCATTTCCCAGGGATGCCTCTAATAGACGTTTTACAGCAGTCCATTACAAACGCCGCCTTGGAAATGGAGAAGTGCAGACGAGACATTGGCTAATCTACTCTACCAAGCTAAACAAAGTGTTTTGTTTTTGTTGCAAACTGTTTGCAAACAAAGAAATAAGTCTGATTGCTGGAGGTGTCGATGACTGGAAAAATATATCGAATATTTTGACAGTACACGAACAGTCTGCATATCATCTTGCTTCTGTGGGAAGGTGGAATGAGCTATTGATGAGGCTTGGATCAGGAAAAACTATTGACCAGGCTTACCAGAGGTTATTAACAACCGAAACTCAGCACTGGCAAAGTGTTCTCCAGCGCCTTGTAGCCATTGTCCAATATCTTGGTAAGCAGTGCTTGAGTTTCAGAGGAAGCAATGACACACTTTACACTGCAAACAATGGCAATTATTTGCAACTTGTGGAAATGCTGGCCACATTTGATACAGTGATGCAGAACCACCTTCAAAAAGTAACAAATTCGGAAATTCATTGTCACTATCTGGGAAAGGATATACAAAACAAATTAATTGGCCTTATTGCTAAAGAAATAAACAGACAGATTCTTCTACTATTAAAAAATGCCAAGTACTTTTCCATCATCCTTGACTGCACCCCAGATGTTGCTCTTGTGGAACAGATGACCATCGTTGTTAGGTTTGTGTCAATAATACAAGGGGACTCAATAACAGCATGCCCTGAAGTGAAAATTGAAGAAAGGTTTCTTGGATTCATCCCAGTTCAAAGTTCAACTGGAGAACAGTTGACTGAATCAATTCTGGCAGAGCTTGAGAAACTGAACATACCATTAAGTGATATGAGAGGCCAAGCCTATGACAATGGTTCCAACATGAAAGGGAAGCACTCTAGGGTTCAGAAGAGAGTGAAGGATTTGAATTCACGGGCATTCTATATTCCTTGTAGTGCCCATTCCCTAAACCTGGTTGTAAATGATGCTGCCATGTGTTGTAGGGAAGCCAGTTCATTTTTTGGTACTTTGCAGAAAATATATGTTTTTTTATCTGGCTCAACTAATCGGTGGGACATCTTAAAGAAGCACATCAGTAGGCTGACGGTGAAGCCATTATCAACTACAAGATGGTCAAGTAGAATCGATGCCATTCGTCCTTTCAGATTTCAAATAGCTGAAATATATGACTCACTGATGGCAATTGAAGAAAATCCAGCATTTGCTATTCTTGCAAGAAGCGAGGCTGCTTCATTGGCAAAAGAGCTGACTAACTTTACATTTTTGTGTTTGACAGTAATGTGGTTTAACATATTAAATAGCATTAATGAAGTTAGCAAACTTCTTCAAAGTTAAACAATTTACTTGCCAGATGTTGTGGAGCTTTTGGAATCCAGCAAAACCTACTTGGAAACTTATCGGTCTGATGATGGATTTGAGGAGTTACTCACAGAAGCATGAACAATGGCACTGGAAATGGAAGTTGAACCTGTGTTCCCTTCTACAGTGCAGAGAAAAAAGAAGAGACTTTTTTCCTATGAGGGACAAGATGATCCCATCCAAGATCCCCAAAAACGGTTTAAAGTTGAGTGTTTCTACACTATCTTGGATGTCATAATAAAATCTGTTGAGGAGAGATTTGAACAGCTTAAAGGTCATAGCAACTATTTTTAGTTTTTGTATGACATCAGGAAACTTAAAGACATGAATAGGGAGCAACTCTTGAAGAGCTGTATGGAGTTACAAGAGGTGTTAACTGATGTAAAGACCAAGGATGAAGATATTGATGGAATGCAGCTGTGTGAAGAGCTAATTGTCTTGGCTCCTGTTGTATCAGCAAGCATGAAACCAATTGACGTTCTGGGTTACGCAGTCAAGAATAGTTTTGCTCCAAATGTAGCTATAGCGCTTCGCATACTGTTGACACTTCCCATCACAGTGGCTTCGGGTGAAAGAAGCTTCTCAAAATTAAAAATCATTAAAAATTACCTGCGTTCTTCTATGTCTCAAGAAAGGCTGGTGGGTCTTGCCACTCTGTCTATTGAGAATGCCATTGCTCAAGAGATTGACTTTGAAATATTGTTGAAGGAGTTTGCTAATGCTAAAGCAAGAAAGGTCAATTTTTTGTAGACACAAAAGCCTTAGTTAAAAGATGCTTGAACAGCACAGAGTTCAAAGATTGGCACTTTCATTATTGATTGTTTTTAGATTTGCAATGTTATAAGTTCTTTTGCACTATAATTTATAATTTGCTCTTTTGTACTTTAGTTTATTTTTTTATTGTACAAAATTTATTGAGAGAGGTTAGAGATATTAGAATGTTATAATAGCTCTCTTGTCTCATAGTGTTTATTTTATAATAGTATGTTTCTATAACGTTGTCCATGTTATTTATCTATCTTATTTTTGTGAGTCTTGTTGCCAGTTGATACATGTGCAATGCTGCTATGTTATGTTTTGCAAATGATAAAATGTTTACAAATAAAAATCTACTATTTTATGGTTTATCGTTTTGAATTATTTGATCCAAAAGCTGGTTTGGGGGCAAAACTGTAAAATTTCCACAATTAGCTGGTCTAGCAAAGTGTTGCATGCAAAATAGTAGCGGTCATTAAAAAGGTGGGGTGTACATGGGCAGGGCAAAGGGGTGGAGTCAGGGGTGGAGCCAATGGGGGGGGGGGGGGGCGAAAAATGAGGTTTCGCCTAGGGTGCCAAAAATCCTTGCACCAGCCCTGAGAAGACATGTATGTCTGCAGAATGATGGTCTGTGGGTGTTACTACATTATTGCTCATTGGTCCTAAAATCTTCCTAATAGAGACTACTATATTTATAAACTCAGAATTCTGACTTTTAAATCTTAGAATTCTGACTTTAAATCTCAGAATTCCGACTTTGAAACTCAGAATTCCGACTTTGAATCTCAGAATTTTGACTATTAATCTCAGAATTCTGACTTTGAAACTCAGAATTCTGACTTTTAATCTCAGAATTCTGACTTTTAATCTCAGAATTCTGACTTTGAATCTCAGAATTCCGACTTTGAAACTTACAATTCTGACTTTGAATCTCAGAATTCTGACTATTAATCTCAGAATTCTGACTTTCAAACTCAGAATTCTGACTTTCAAAAACATAATTCTGTGTTTTTTTTTTTTTTGTTTTTTTTTATGATGGCCTCAGGGCTCTTCCATATAATACAATAAGCATATCTTAAAAAAAACGTATGTTTATAGAAACTGAGGCTTTTTTTTGAAGAATTGCATTTCTAGTCTGCAATGGAAGGTGAATAGGATCAATTTATGAAAATGTTTGAGCCCTAGAATGGTGGAGTGAATGATCGCAGAAAATAAACCTCCCAGCAAGAGCACCCAGGAATGTCATTAAACAATTTTATTTTACATGTTATACTGTAAATATGATTTGCTAACATAAATAGTTACAAGGCTTCAATGCCATAAATGCCTAATGCTGTAACATGTGGGGTCCTAAAAAGTTTAATAAAATATACACCAAGCAGCCATACCTTTATGACTACTGACGGGTTAAGTGAATAACATTGATTATCTCCTTACAATGGCATCAGAAAGTTGCTGGTATATATTAGGCAGCACGTCAAGGGAAAGCTCCAAGCTAAAGCATGTGCTGTTTATTAATAATATGCATTATAACAATCTACTACTTTCTGAAGAATGTCTTTGTGATTTGCATAAAGGGGTATCTTCTGGTCTACAACTTGCCAGCGTACAGATATTTCTTGTTCATTACTTTGAATGTTCTGAAAGAAAAAATAAAGAAATACTTTATAGACTAACTAACTAATTTAAATTTATTCATATTAGCATTGGCTCTTCTACAATTAAAATAAACCATCCATTGGCAAACGCTAACATTCTTGGAACAGAAAATAAGTGAAACTTTTTAATGAAGACTGCTGTTTATTTCTAGCCATCAATTCAAAAATGTTCTTACTATGCCTATTTTGTAAGCTTTGGGTGGATAAATGAGGACTGAAAAAAACATGCAATGGTTAGTCATGCCCCGTACACGCGGTCGGATAGTCCGATGGAAAAAGTCTGATCGGATTATGTTGTCGAAAAATCCGATCGTGTGTGGGCTCTAGCGGGCTTTTTCCGTCGGAACGTCCGACGGAAAAATTTTGAGAGCAGGATCTCAAATTTTCCGACAACAAAATCCGATCTGACTTTTTCCGATTGTGTGTAGGGAAAAAAGTGCCACGCATGCTCAGATCAAATTACGAGACCAAAGCTATTGGCTACTAGCATCTACATAGTTCCGTAGTACGCAACGAACGTCACTACGTTCGGAACAATAAGATTTTCAGACAACTTTGTCTGACCGTGTGTATGCAACACCAGTTTCGGACAAAATCCGCCTGAAAAAATCAGACGGATTTTGTGGTCGGAATTTCCGACCATGTGTACGGGGGCTTAGAGTTTCTGGCTCTGACAAAAATCCAATATAAAGCCTAGCAAGACAGTCTACCTCCACCTGGTTAAAGTAGTGTTCCAGTCGCAGTTTTTTTTTTTAAATCAGCAGCTACAAACACTGTAGCTGCTAACTTGTAATAAGGACACTTACCTGTCCAGGGAGCCCACAATGTCGGCCCCCGAGTCGCGCAGCGCTTTGTGAATGGGTGGCTGACACACACAGGTCCCAGAAGACAGCATGCCAAATTTCCCATGTGCCCAGGTGAGTCAGAAAGAGAAATAGGAGCTCCCCGGACTAGGAAGTAGGCAGATTAGGATGACTGCCTAGCAACAGGGTCTTTCAAGTAAGTAAATTTTTTTTTTAATCAAAATTATTTTTATTACATTTAAAGGAGACTAGTAATGTAAAACATTTTTTTTGGTGGACCTCCGCTTTAAGAAGAATGTAAAGGTCTCAGTGGTGGAGTCTTTGGCATTATACACACACACACACACACACACACACACACACACACACATATATATACCATATATAAATATATATATATATATATATACCATATATATATATATATATATACCATATATATATATATATATATATATATACTGTATATATATATATATATATATGTATATATATATATATATATATATTTATATATATATATATAGTTGTGCTCAAAAGCTGCTTGCATACCCTGGCATAAATTGTGACATTTTGGCATTTATATTGAAAATATGACTAATCATGCCAAAAAACTGTCTTTTATTCAAGGATAGTGATCACATGAAGCCATTTATTATCACACAGTTTTTGTCTCCTTTTAAAATTATAGTGATAACAGAAATCACCCAAATGGTCCTGATCAAAAGTTTACATACCCTGGAACAGACAGAGAAGGTGGCACACACAGGTTAAAATTGCTATTAAAAGGTTAATTTTCCACATTTGTGGCTTTTTAAATTGCAATTAGTGTCTGTGTATAAATAGTCAATGAGTTTGTTAGCTCTCACATGGATGCACTAAGCAGGCTAGATACTAAGCCATGTGGAGCAGAAAAGAACAGTCAAAAGACCTGCGTAACAAGGTAATTAAACTTTACAAAAATGGAAAAGGATATTAAAAGATATCCAAAGCCTTGAATATGCCAGTCAGTACTGTTCAATCATTTAATAAGAAGTGGAAAATTTGGGGATCTCTTGAAACCAAGCCGAGGTCAGGTAGATCAAGAAAGATTTCAGCCACAACTGCCACAGAAATTGATCAAGATACAAAGAAAACCACACAGGTAACCTCAGGAGAAATACAGGCTGCTCTGGAAAAAGATGGCATGGTTGTTTTTAAGGAGCACAATAGGATGCCTCAAGTTGCCAGAAAGAAGCCTTTACTGCACAAGTTCCACAAAAAAGCTTGGTTACAATATGGCCAATAACACCTTGACATGCCTCATTGGGCTTTTTTGTGGCATTGGCACAGTAAAGGCTTCCTTCTGGCAGCTCAACCATGCAGCTCTTTTTTGTTCAAGTATCGTTGAATTGGGCTCCTTATAAAAACAACCACACCGTCTTTTTGGAAAGAAGCCTGTATTTCTCCCGAGGTTACCTGTGGGTTTTTCTTTGTATCCTGGGCAATTCTTCCGCCAGTTGTGGCTGCAATCTTTCTTGGTCTACCTGACCTTGGCTTGGTATCAAAAGAGCTCTGAATTTTCCACGTCTTAATAAGGGAATTAAACAGTACTGATTGGCATATTCAAGGCTTAGGGTATCTTTTTATATCATTTTCCATCTTTACAAAGTTCCATTACTTTGTTATGCAGGTCTTTTGACTGTTCTTTTCTAACTCCTCATGGCTCAGTGTCTAGCCTGCTTAGAGCATCCAAGTGAGAGCTAACAAACTCATTGACTATTTATACACAGACACTAATTGTGATTTAAAAAGCCACAAATGTGAGAAATTAACCTTTAATTGACATTTTAACCTGTGTGCCACCTTCTGTGTCTGTACCAAGGCCAAACATTCCAGGGTATGTAAATTTTTGATCAGGGCCATTTGGGTGATTTCTGTTATCAATATGATTTAAAAAGGATCCAAAAAAACATGTGATAATAAATGGCTTCACGATCAGTCATATTTTCAATACAGGTAGGGGATGAGGAGGAGTTGGTGAATACACCTGTCTTGAAGAGTTGTGAGTCTGCTGGAGGCTGATAAAAAAAGATCCAACAAGGACTGTTAAACCCTTGGGACAAAGACCCATCCATGAACTGTATGTGCCTTTTTACTTTTACTTTGTGCTGAAGATAAGCAGACTTTATTTTGTATTTTGTGCTTGTGTGCTGCTGGAAGCCTTATTTTGATTTGCTTGCTAAAAATTAAAGCCTTTTTGTTTTAAAGTTTAACGGCTTTGCAATCGGTCCTGTGGAGCTACAATCCCCCCCTAACCTTTCAATATATATATATATATATATACACACACACAGTGCCTTGCAAAAGTATTCACCCCCTTGGCATTTTTCGTTTTTTGTTGCCTCACAACCTGGAATTAACATGGTTTATTTGAGGATTTGCATCATTTAATTACAGAACATGCCCACAACTTTAAAGATGTTTTTTTTTATTTGTGAAGCAAACAACAAATAGGACAAAATAACAGAAAAAGTCAATGTGCATAACTATTCAACCCCCTTAAAGTCAATACTTTGTAGAGCCACCTTTTGTGGCTATCACAGCTCCAAGTCACTTTGGATAAGTCTCTATGAGCTTGCCACATCTTACCACTGGCATTTTAGCCCATTCCTCCTTGCAAAAACTGCTCCAGCTCCTTCAAGTTGGATGGTGTGAGCTTGTGAACAGAAATCTTTAAGTCTGACCACAGATTTTCTATTGGATTGAGGTCTGGGCTTTGACTAGGCCATTCCAACACATTTAAATGTTTCCCCTTAAACCACTCAGGCGTTGCTTTAGCAGTGCGTTTGGGGTCATTGTCCTGCTGGAAGGTGAGCCTCAAATCACACACAGTGGTACAGGTTTTGCTCAAGAATATCCCTGTATTTAGCACCATCCATCTTTCCCTCCACTATGACCTCCTCAGTCCCGACTGCTGAAAAACATCCCCACAGCATTATGTTGCCACCACCATGTTTCATTATGGGGATGGTGTTCTTTGGGTGATGTGATGTGTTGGGTTTGCCCCAGACATAGCGTTTTCTTTGATGGCCAAAAAGTTAAATTTTAGTCTCATCAGACCAGAGCACCTTCCTTCATACATTTTGGGAGTCTCCCACATGCCTTTTCACAAACTCAAAATGTGGCATTTTGTTTTTTGCTGAAAGTAATGGCTTTCTTCTGGCCACTCTGCCATAAAGCCCAACTCTATGGAGCGCACGGCTTATTGTCGTCCTATGCACAGATACTTCAGTCTTTGCTGTGGAACTCTGCAGCTCCTCCAGGGTTACCTTAAGTCTCTGTGCTGCCTCTCTGATTAATGCCCTCCTTGCCCGGTCCATGAGTTTTGGTGTGCGTCCGTCTCTTGGCAGGTTTGCTGTTGTGCCATGTTCTTTACATTTGGTTATGATAGATTTGATGGTGATCCTAGGGATCATCAAAGATTTGGATATTTTTTTATAACCTAACCCTGACTTGTACTTCTCAACAACATTGTCCCTTACTAGTGTGGGGAGTTCCTTGGTCTTCATGGCAGTGTTTGGTTAGTGGTGCCTCTTGCTTAGGTGTTGCAGCCTCTGGGGCCTTTCAAAAAAGTGTGTATATGTAATGACAAATCATGTGACACTTAGATTGCACACAGGTGAACATCATTTCACTAATTCACTTTTTATGGGCTTCATAACAAAGGGGGTGAATACATACGCACATGCCAATTATAATTTTTTTATTTCTGAAAAATTGTTTTATGTATATATTTTTCCAATTTTACTTCACCAACTTAGACTATTGTGTTCTGATCCATCACATATAATTCAGATTAAAAAAACATTGAACTAAAGGCTGTAATGTAATAAAATAGGTAAAAAGGGGGTGAATACTTTTGCAAGGCACTGTGTATATATATATATATATATATATATATATATATATATATATATATACACTGTATATATATATATATATATATATATATATATATATATACTATATATATATATATATATATATATATATATATATATGGACAGATAGTGGTTCATATTGCTAATTTCCATCCTGCAATCTTTATTATTTGTGTTAACTCACAATTTCATACTTTTTATGTTTAATATACAAAAAATCATATTAATCTAAATCTTAATCCAATCAATATAATTCTTAAGAAATGTGAATTCTATACTGTGGTCAATGAAGTCCCTTAAAATATCTCTAAGCTAGCAGTTTTAATCTACATGGAAAGGCATCATTTACAGTAAATCCATACATCACCTCAATAAATATATCATATGCAGTGATAAGTGAAACTGGGAGATTTAATTTCTATGAAATCTTAGCAAAAATCGAAATAGTTCAACTAAATTTTGCTATTTAGTTTAAATGAATTGGAGTCCTAAAGGGAAACATGGGCTCCAGAGGATATTGTAAGTTCTGTTCAACTATCCTGGAAATTTTCTGATTCCAAAAATGGATCATTAACTTATATATTGTATGGTTTCTTTTTTCAGAAAGTGAAAAAAAATAAAAATAAAACCAACAGTACAAAAAAAAAAATGTAAAATCCCAATACTTAAATGGAAATGAAGCAAACTTGCCTACATACACCCCCCTTAAAAAAAATTAAAAATACAAAGATACTCAATGGCCAAACTTGAGAGTTTTTGCTTTGGCGAAAGTTTGCCGCAAAATAAACTTAGCCAAAATCAATCTATTCCTCCCTGTTAATATGTAATGGAAAATCTGGAATTATTATGGTGTTTCTAACTAGGTAAATTAGATAGATTTGAATTTTTTTATACCATCTGTACTTAGAATCCACAATAGTCATAACATCCCTTTGTGTTCTGTATATTAACCCTTTTTAATCAGGGGAATCAAATGTCAAGCCTTATTTGAGAGTAATGCCTCGTACACACGGTCGGACTTTCCGGTGGAAAATGTGCGATCGGAGCTTGTTGTTGGAAATTCTGACCGTGTGTAGGCTCCATCGGACATTTTCCATCGGAGTTTCCATCACACAAAATTTGAGAGCTGATTTTCAAATTTTCCGACAACAAAATCTGTTGTCGGAAATTCCGATCGTGTGCACAGAATTCCGACCCACGAAGTGCCACGCATGCTCGGAATCAAGCAGAAGAGCAGCACTTGCTATTGAACTTCATTTTTCTCAGTTCGTCATACGTGTTGTACGTCACCGCGTTCTCGATGTTCGGAATTTACGACCAACTTTGTGTGACCGTGTGTATGCAAGACAAGTTTGAGCCAACATCCGTCGGAAAAAAAAAAGGATTTTGTTGTCGGAAAATCCTATCGTGTGTACAGGACATTAGATTTCTACTAAGGACATCCACTCGCAAAGATTACCAAAAGCCTTCTCTTTTACAGATGTTGCAAAGGAAGGCCCCTAATTATTAAATCTTTATGTACCTATGAGATGACAGGTCCCTGGCAGTATTCACTAGTAAGCCTATTGGCCATACAGTTGTAGTAATAAAGTGTATCTTTACCTTTTATTTTCGCCTGGTGTTTCTGCCAGTAACACATTTCCTGTTCTAGGTGACAATGCACACTTACCATACTATATTCATGGAGAAGCAGCAATGTCACTCTAGGACAATAGCATAAACACATCCTCCTCTCCCCTTCATAGAAGGTTACAAACAAGGCTAGCTGATTCAGAAGAGGCAACGAGCACAGGAAGTTCTCTGCTCACAAGTTTTCTGTCAAGATCAACAGGTCATTTTTTGCACATAGTCTGGTTGAAAAAAGACAAGTTCATCTAGCTCAACCAATAAAAGGGAAAAAAAAAATCATACAATCTTATACACACAATACTGTACCCACAGTTGATCCAGGGGAAGGCAACAAACCTCAGCAAAGCGTGATCCAATTTGCTCCAGTGGGGGAAAAAAATCCTTCCTGATCCCCCAAAAGGCAATCGGATATTCCCTGGATCAACTTTACCTATAAAGCATGCAGTTATATTATGTACATTTTGGTACATTTAGGAGAGAATCCAGACCTTTTTTTTTTTTTTTTAAGGAAAGTAAAATTACCTGGCCATAGGGGAAAAAATAAAATAAATTAATTGTTTAAATAGCCTTTAAACATATTTTAACTAACTAGGATATTATTTTTGGTAAATATTGATATTATGTTAAAGCATATCTAAATAAAAAATGTTCTTACTTGCTTTAACTCTAGTAGTATAGGATCGTCTTGTCTATCAAAGTGCAGGCTAACTGCAGTGGTTTCCATCCAAGCGTTGTCTGTATTTCTTGGGTCATCAACATACCCTTTATATACCTAAAATTAATTCATAGAACAAGTATAATAGTCAATACAGTACTGTTTGCTCTGACTATGGTAACTCCGTACAGTAGTTTTTGTTTGTCTTCTGCTGCATTAGAGACTTATGTAATAAAGCCAGACATTCGATTCATTTTTCTCAAATTAGTGATTCAAATCCCACTTGGCAGCTGTATAAGTAACATTATAGAGCTGAATTCCAGGTCTTCATCCTTTTCCCTCTCTGTGTTTTAAAAACAGCCTTTAAAACACTACTGGCAGGAGAATGCCACAGAAAACAGCTCTCACACATCACAATGGGAGTGCCAGCTCTCTGGCATCGAGAACTGCCCACCATTGATCCTGAAAACACCTAGAATTTAGCTATGAATACTAATAAAAAGTAACAAAAAAAAAATGCGGGGCTAAGCTAGAGTTAGTCTTTTAGTCAAGGCTTTGAAGAAAGTATATATCCAACGTTATGTAAATCCATGTATAATTTTGCTAAATGTATTTCAAAATCCTTTAAGGGACACCGGAGGATTCTTAATTCTTAGACATTTGGGCTATTCTACTGCCTTCACGAGGTCTAGCAAACACAAAACTTAAGCCAACCGCCATATCCAACCATCTTGCCTGAGGTTCAGTGAGCAATCAACACAGAGGAACTGGCCCAATGTTCCTCAATTGACTTCAAGAATAACATTTCATGGTAAGTACAAACAAATGTTTTTTTTTATTGTCCACTGAGGGATACAGGAGAATAATAATTTTTAGACATTTTGGGACATCCAATGAGGGGTGGGCAACAGCCACTTAAAGTGCCAGCACATGTTAAAATCTATTGCAAGGAAGTACAAAGCCTTCATACCTAATAAAGGCTAGTTGCAAAAGGGGTATGAAGGCAAGTATGTAAATTGTCCTGATGAGGGGAACAGGACACAGAGAATTAGCCTGGTCTTCCTAAACAGGAGAGGTAAACAGGAAACTACTACCTGATGGAATGATGGGCCCCTAACTAACAATGTTGAGAACAACTTAGGTGTGCCTGGGATGTGATAGTCACAGTTAGACTGCCTGGCTGTTTAGTAACTGCATACTTCTACAAATTATGAAAAAGAACATTGAAATGGGCAAAAGGACTTTTTCCCAATAGGAACCAGCAGCAGAAGCCATGTGGAACAATTATCCTTAATAGGGGTGATAAAAAGCTAGGTCTCAGAGGTACAATTCAATCTTTGCTCTAACATGGTTTCGGTATAGCCTCTGTTGCTGAGGTAACACCAATGCGGATAGTTACTGCGAAGAGATTAACTCAAACAGCACATTTGAAGTCTTGATTGAATTTACTGAAGAAAAAATATCTATGTATATCAATATCTTGATGCAAGAGAAAAATGACAGAGCTGAGAAAAAGGCATTCAACCTTTTAGGTCACTAGCAAAAATTGAGGCATGATGGTTTGATGCGGGATAATATGCTGGCTGACTTAATACTTTTTGTATGTCAGTGTACAAACCTCCGGGGGGCAGCAGTATCACCAAAATGTCTAAGAATTTTCCTCCTGTGTCCCTTAATGGACGATGAAAAAATGTTCTTATTCATTTTGGATAGAGTGCAGAAAGATTACAACCCCTGCCAGATTTTTACTACTATCCAGGGTTCTACTTGAGCAGTTTACACAGACAGCAATAACGATAACAAAGGTTCTAGCCCTCCCCTACTCTAATAAATAAATGTTTTTTTTTTCCTGACAAGTTGCTGTTGGAGAATTGCCTTCTTGTAAAGCGTTGTTAGCAGAAGAGGAATTAAAGGAAAATCTCTCTAATAGAGCCCTGGATAACTGTAAAAATCTGACAGGAGGTCTAATCCTTCTCTACTCTATCCTATACGGAAAAATAAAAATTTGGGCTTGACATAAACTTTAATGCGGAACTCCTAGCATGGGTGCATAAATCTATCTTGAAAAAGATACCCTAGAAATATCTTGGCAGCAGCACTCAAGGTCAGCACTACAAGCCAAGCAGGCTGTTGACAGAGATGTTCAGGACCAGGCTGTGGTGTCCTAACCAGACCACCAGCTGACCAGAATTAATAAATGATTTGGTAGGTAAAAATGTTGGCTGTCAACAAAAAGAAAAACCATGTTTTTTTTTTTTACTTTGGGCTGTTTTGCCCTGCCTGGATGTTTGCCTGGTTGTTCAGCTTTGGATTCACAAAGTGAATTACAGTAGCTCTCCACTTACTTCATTGCCATTGTTTAACAGTTCTTGAAACTTATCTAGAAATCTGTATTTTAAGATCTTCCTTAGTTTACGTGGTAGTGTTTCTCCTGGTTCCAATGTACCCTGTTTAGAGAAATATAATAATAATGATTGTAGATTAATGTATACATTTTTTTTTGTAAAAATCTGTAATAACCCACATTCCTTTCATAATGAATACAGGCGGTCCCCGGGTTACAAATATCTGACTTACAAAGACTCCTACTTACAAACGGAGGGAGACAACATGAAATTTACCCCTAGGAAGGGAAATTTACTCCTATAAGAGTTCTCATGGGGAAAAAGGTGTCTTCACTGAAGCTTTATCACCAATTCTCGCTTCCACAACAAACAAACATTTTCAAAATCCAATTGTCATAGGGACAGAAAGTGAGGTTAAATCTTCTGGACAGGGGCACAGACAGCAAAACAAATGTTACAGGGGTGGTAACCCTTCCCTTTGACATTCAAAAAACTTAAAAATATTTTTTTGGGCTGGAGCTACACCTAAAAAATTTACCTATTCCGATTTACAAACAAATTTAACTTAAAGGACAAACCTACAGACCCTCTCTTGTTTGTAACCCAGGGATCGCCTGTACACAAGTTACATTTGGATATTTTCTGTCCTTACATGAATATTGCTACAAACCTTCACATTTTCCTATAGGGTTTAGATTAACCCTTTTTCTATTTCTGCAACATATGTATTTATTTATGTAAAATGGTTCAGATAACTGTGCACCTGGTATACAATTCATTATTCACTTTTCTGAATCTGGTTACTATGAAATGTAATTTGTGCATGATTGAGGTGAGAGGCCTTCTCAGGAAAGAGAGATTTAAAATGTTCTAATTCCTTTGGACCTGTATTAGGGATATTTGACACAAGGGCTGGAAAGATTGCTATGATGAGCTACAGGGTTGCTTCAACTGTACTGCACAGGGAAGAACTGTCAAAGCACACTTTATATAGTCACCTTAAAATAAAATAATCCAATTCAAATACACTTTATTGTGTGAAGAACCACTACCCTAAAAGAACAGATGGGATTACATGTGTTTTTTATTGCTTACTGTATTATAACGGGCAATGATGTACCTTCTTATAATATCCACATTTTACAGATACTTTTATGTTAGATAAGATACCAACCATTTTAAATTTTAAATTATTTATTTTAAAGTTTTGTAGTACACTTTTTAATCCCCATTTAATCCCGCATCTATGAACTGGACACTATAGGAATACTTGCAGCCAGTATAAAACTCCCGGAGGTTAGCTTAGTTACTAGGCTGATGAAGGAGGCATGGTCTGGCCTCCAAAACATGTCCCCATTGGCTACAGAATCCCAGGATTTGACAGATCTCCTGACAGCTCTCTCCTCGTGGGGGCTCCCTGGTTGTTTGTCAGGATCTCTGCACCACTTTCTGTAGCAGCTTTGACATCCAGTGGCTCCAGCGTGGATTGGACTTCTCCTCGGTGGTCTAATATGTCTGTCACCTTGGATGTCTGTGAGTACATTTTTAGTGTGAAGTGATGTCGTTTTCAACAAACTGTGCTACACTATCGGCTGCTTGGTGCCTCTTTCCCTTCTTCTATATAACTTTTATATCCTTTATATAACTAATGTTTTTACAAACAAAAGGAAACCTACTCCAAGAAGAGCCCAGTGCTCTGATGAGTTGTATTTAATGGCCAAAACTTCTAGCATTTTCTTTGACCTTTTTCTGCCAACAGAGCCATCTTTGTTTCTTTTCCACCTGTGAAAGATTAAATGTAAACTATAAAAATATAGAAGTGTATCCATTGTGTTTTAATTCCAGCAAATACGTTTGTATCATCTGGTTTTAAAAGTAATATAAAATTGAAAGAAAACTATTTTTACAAGACTACTGAGCATGTTATAGCATATCTAAACCCAAATCCAAAAATGTAATACATTGCAGTTTCCCAGTCCTTAGATGCGGTGGCTGCTTTAGCTTTTGTTTTATTTTTTCCTTTATTATTATTATTATACAGGATTTCTATAGCTCCAACAGTTTGCACAGCACTTAACAAAATGAAGGCAGACATTGCAGTTACATTACAATTTGGTACAAGAGGAATCAGAGGGTCCTGCTCATTAGAGCTTACAATCTAAAAGTCAATTGATACAAAAGGTAATAGCTGTGGGGGATGAGCTGATGGATGAAGTAAAACCGTGTATTAGTTAGAAGCAGGATAGGCTTCTTTAAAGAGAAGGGTTTTCACTCATTTTCATACTCAAATATCATCTTTTTTGTTTTTGCCAATAAGCTATTGCTGGTGCAGATGTAAATAAGCAATGTGTACATACTGTGTTATTATAGGATGAATAGCATGGTTTGGACCAAAAAAGCATAAACTGCCTCTGCCTCTCAATCCAGTTCGACCAATGGGATTCCTGCCAAAATAAGATTCATGTCTATTTAGTATGTCCAAAACACACAAGAAAACCAAACCAGCGCTGTCCCCATAAGCAACAAACAGAATAGAACAGTCTGTATAAAAAGTTCTCTTAGCTCTAGGTGCTGCAGCTCTCTCAAAAATTTACAGGGTGGCGGACTTGATCTGAAATATACATATAAAGAAAAGAAAGTGGAAGGCTGCCCTAGTGTGATATTGTTTAATGCTAAAAATGCAAATTCAAGTTAAAAGGGTTACACTCACAAACATGGATCTGAAAGTCACATGTACTGCAAGGTGGATGTCTCCTCTCATGGCCTGAATGAATGGGTTGGCTCCCAAAGGCAATTGATGTGGATGGGGGATGTTAGAACTATAGTAAAGTATATTTAAAGATTATTTAAAGGGGAGGGCCTGATACATAGCAACAGCATTCAGGGCAAAAAAAATAATAATATATATATATATATATATATATATATATATATATATATATATATATATATATATATATAAATATACACACACATTTAATGCATTTGCTTTAATTAAGTTAAAATACAAATTCAAAATAGATATAGTGTTTAGTTATACTATTTAAAATACATATAACTTTTAAAATATAAAAAAAATGATATATATATATATATATATATATATATATAATATATATATATATATATATATATATACATACACACACACATGTGCATTGAAAGACACACACATGCACATAGAATACAATATAATAAAATACAATTTGATTCTCATTATTGTCATTAACCATATACATGCTTAAAGAACTATTCTAAAAATTATTTTAGATTATTATCATATTTTGACTTAAAATCATCCTTATTTTGTTGGGATCATCATTTTGAAAAATATTTGATAGATTTCTAATAATTCTATATTAGTACTAGCCTATTCATAATAATAATTACTCTGTCGAAAAGTATGCAGTTTTAACCACTTTCAGACCGGACCAATTTGCAGCCAAAGGACCAGGCCCCTTTTTGCGATTCGGCACTGCGTCGCTTTAACTGACAATTGCGCGGTCGTGCGACGTGGCTCCCAAACAAAATTGACGTCCTTTTTTTCCCACAAATAGAGCTTTCTTTTGGTGGTATTTGATCGCCCCTGCAGTTTTTATTTTTTGCGCTATAAACAAAAATAGAGCGACAATTTTGAAAAAAATGCATTATTTTTTACTTTTTGCTATAATAAATATCCCCAAAAAAATATAAAAATTTTTTTTTTTTCCTCAGTTTAGGCCGATACGTATTCTTCTACATATTTTTGGTAAAAAAAATCGCAATAAGCGATTATTGATCGGTTTGTGCAGAAGTTATAGCGTTTACAAGATAGGGGATAGTTTTATAGCATTTTTATTAATAATTTTTTTTTATTAGTAATGGCGGAGATCTGCGATTTTTTTTGTGACTGCGACATTATGGCGGACACATCGGACATTTTTGACACATTTTTGGGACCATTGTCATTATTACAGCAATTAATGCTTTTTAAATGCATTGATTTCTGTATAAATGACACTGGCAGTGAAGGGGTTAACCACAAGGGGGCAGTGTAAGGGTTAAGTATGCCTAGGGGTGTGTTTCTTACTGTGGGGGGGGGGGGGGCGTGGCTGTCAGCTAGTGAATGCTGATCTCTGCTCCAATCACAGGGAGCAGAGATCGGCGTCACTAGTTGCTAGGCAGAACGGGGAGATGCTGTTTATCTCGGCATCTTCCCGTTCAGCCTTCCCGTGAGACGATCGCGGGGGCCCCCGCGGCGATCGAGTCCGCGGGGACCGCGATCGGACTCACGGGGGTCCCGACCGGCGCGGGAGCGCGCCGCTCCCGGCGCGCTCCTGATGGCACGGACAGGCAGAAAGGAGCATATAAACAGCATATATATACGCCCTCCTGCCTGTACGTGCCATTCTGCCGACGTATATCGTCGTGCGCCGGTCGGCAAGTGGTTAAAGGGATTATAGATATATCAAATATATAATATAATATAATATATACAATGTATGCAGAACAATGTGCCACTTAACGCAATGGTAATATTTCATATCAGTACCTATCTCAAGTTCCTAATTTAACCCATCGTGTGTCATGCTGTTTAAAGTAAAAATCCAAAACGATTCTCGTTTACATAAATGAGCTAATCTTTCGCCTTCCGGGATCATCATAGATATAGACTCAATGCCAAAGAGTTCCAAACCTTCAGTGCTACCACCATGTTTGTGTTTAAAATGACGTGGGGCACTGTGTTTTTCTATCTTCTCTATAAACCTACGATGTTCGCCAAAACGTGTCCGCATGGGACGCACCGTCCTACCAACATAGATAAACGTACATGGGCACCTCAGTCCATATACAACAAACTGGGTGCTACAACAGATGAACTGCTTGATATTAAAAGTGCGTCCATCTTTGTTACAAAATGTTTTTTGACCATGTGAGATGAATCTACAGGCATAGTATCTTTACACTTATAGCATCCTGTAATGTTAAAGAATTGAGGAATATTTGCCATCCTGGCACTCTGCTTTTCTTTAAGACGACTAGGAGCAATAAGGTAGGTAGGACGGTGCGTGCCATGCAGACATCTACCTTGCTGTAAATGTGACTTTCAGATCCATGTTTATGAGTGTAACCCTTTTAACTTGAATTTGGATTTTTAGCATTAAACAATATCACACTAGGGCAGCCTTGCGCTCTTTTTTCTTTGTATATGTCTATTTAGTATACCTCCCTTCATTATAAAATGCATAAAATTTGCATATTGCAGCAGGTAAACATGCCGTTTTCACTAAAGATTATGGTATATTTTGGGGACAATCTTAACTGCTTCCCGACCGCCTCCTGCACATATACGTCGGCAGAATGGCACGGCTAGGCAAAACCACGTACAGGTACGTGGTCCTTTAATTGCCTAGCACTTTAATTGCCTAGCACTTGCGCGCTCGCGACCCGGTCGGGAGCACCGTGACCACGGCCACGGGACCAGCGGACCCGATCGCCGCTGGTGTCCCGTGATCGGGTCACAGAGCTGAAGAATGGGGAGAGGTCTGTGTAAACAAACCACTCCCCGCGCTTCCTACTCTGCCTGTCATTGATCGGCTGTTCCCTGTCATCGGGAAAGCCGATCAATGACGTCAGACGTCAGCCCCGCCCCCTAATGTTAAAAAAACGCACACATCACAGCCCATAACCCCTCCCCTCCCCCTAGTGGTTAACTCTTTCACTGCCACTGTCATTTATACAGGAATCAATGCATTTAAATAGCATTGATTGATGTATAAATGACAATGGTCCCAAAAATGTGTCAAAAATGTCCGATGTGTCCGCCATAATGTCGCAGTCACAATAAAAATCGCTGATCGCCGCCATTACTAGTAAAAAAAAAATATTAATAAAAATGCTATATAAAACTATCCCCTATTTTGTAAACGCTATAACTTTTGCGCAAACCAATCAACAATCGCTAATTGCGATTTTTTTTTACCAAAATGTATGTAGAAGAATACGTATCGGCCTAAACTGAGGAAAAATAATGTTTTTTTATATATTTTTTGGGGACATTTATTATAGCAAAAAGCAAAAAATATTCAATTTTTTTCAAAATTGTCGCTCTATTTTTGTTTATAGCGCAAAAAATAAAAACCGCAGGGGCGTTCAAATACCACCAAAAGAAAGCTCTATTTGTGGGAAAAAAAGGACGCCAATTTTGTTTGGGAGCCACGCGCAATTGTCAGTTAAAGCATCGCAGTGCCGAATCGCAAAAAGGGGCCTGGTCCTTTGGCTGCCAATTGGTCCGGGGCTGAAGTGGTTAATGAAGGGATATTTCAGTTCTTCACTTTATAGAGCATACTCCAGGATTAATAGAGTTAACCTTCTTAGATACTCTTTTTCTTCACTAGATTGAGTTAGCAATTGCTGTAAGGAAAAGCTAACAACATGAGGACAAAGATAAAAATTTGAAACTTGTTTTCAAAATAAAAAATATATACTTACAGTGGCAGACCATCCTGTACCACATAGCTTGCACAGTAACTTTGACGATTGACTGTTCCATCTAATGTGTTGTAGTTTATTTTCATCAAAGAATCTGAGGAGCTAAAATAAAGGGAATTTCCTGTTCATACAGCTTGTTTTGAGCTTTCTCCTCAAAGGCTTTCAGTATGAATTGTTTCATGGCTGAGACAACAGTCTTTTTTGTACTTAAAAGTATATAAAAGAAACTTTGCGCCAACAAAATAAAAATTTCTCAGATAAACAAACAATTGCCAGCAGCAGTTTGAAAGTGAACTGTGAAATAAAGTGGTTAAACACCACGCTTAGCTGATATAAATTCAAAAATAATAAACATAAATCGGTGAATCAAACATAACAATTGTTATAAGCATCCTACTTTGTGAAACTTGCTTGTACGTAGATAAATAATAGGTGCTCCAATGCTTTGTGTTGTGACAGAGGTGACTCACATGAATATACACTCACCCCTAGATGTTGACCACCTATCGCTAGAGTGGTCACTTGCACTTGGTGGGGACTAAAAACCCCTAGATCAGGGATATGCAATTAGCGGACCTCCAGCTGTTGCAGAACTACAAGTCCCATCATGCCTCAGCCTCTGGGTGTCATGCTTGTGGCTGCCAGAGTCTTGCTATGCCTCATGGGATTTGCAGTTCTGCAACAGCTGGAGGTCCGCTAATTGCATATCCCTGCCCTAGATGGTGTATTTCAAGGTCATCTGTATTTAAGATGATCCTCCATGGATGGGAGGAAAAAATGACAGAGGGGCTCCCATAGTGTAAAACCGTAATTTATTAAAAATTCAAAGTAAAACATATAAGATGCACTCACAGCATGTGATCAGCATGTGTTTTTATAAAGGGTGTTTTGGCCGATCCCTGATGGACGCTGCTCGGTTGCGGTGAGGCTCGGTCCCCTGTACTCGTTTTTCGGGCGGATCTGGTGTCGCGATGACGCAATCAAGCCTTGACACATTTCTACCAATAGGAAAGGCCCTCATCAGGAAGATGGCAATTCCTAAAGGTCAGTTTATGCGCATAAAAAGGAACTGTTCTCAATGATCTCAATGATGATCTCAATGATTATATGGAACAGACTGATATATTAATTAAAATATTTACAGATACATGATACTCTCATAATAACCTACAAATGGTAAAAAAAATGTTAGGAGAAATGGAAAGGAAAAAACTCTTGAAAGATAAAGTCGGAGAACAAAAATCTTATGATATGTCATTCATTACAGGTTTCAATAAACAATATAAACATCTAGAAAAAAGCATTAGAAAATATTGGCCAATTCTAAAAAGAGACCCCACTTTGAGGGATCCCTTACCTAATAATCCTTCCTTTATTTACCGTAGGGCACCAGGACTAAGAACCAAAGTGGTTCACAATATCCCTGACCCTCCAAAACAAGAAATGACCATGTTCGATTTCAAAGGCTTTTATCATTGTGGTAGATGTAGTCCCTGTAGAAGTATGAAACCAGCACCCAGGAAGAGAACCACATTTATTTCCTATCAGACATTCAAACAATATCCCATTAAAAACTATATTACACGTGGAACAAGGAATGTCACATATGTCATGGAATGTACCTGTGGGTAAAAATATGTTGGAAGAATGTCAAGAACCCTAAGTAAACAAATTAGTCGGGGTTGTCAAGGGTAGCCAAAATAGGGGCATGGTCGGAAATGGCTATGTCGTGGATGTCTGCTCCAGAGATCATTGGAACCATGTTGTCGGTGCAGAAAAGATAATCGATTCTGGTGAAGCCATTATGAGGGTTATAGTAGAAGGTGAATTCCCTGTCTACTGGGTGGAGGAGCCGCCAAATGTCGTGTAGATGGAGAGAGTCCATTGTGCTTGCAAGGTGCGTTAAGGTGGGGGTCGAGGGACTTAAGCTGGGGCTTTTAGCTGTAGATCTAACATCCGTGGGGTGCATTATGGTGTTAAAATCTCCCCCGACTACATGTGGGATCTGTGGGTTGTTGAGCAGTCTAGTGGAGATCTCACTGAAATATTGTTTGCTAGGGCTATTGGGGGCATAAATATTGGATATTGCTAGGTCTCTATTTGCAACACGAATGTGTACCGTGAGGAAACGGACGTGATCATTGTGGTCAGTGGAAATTACTTCACAGGGATGGTTTTTGTGGATTAAGATAAGGACCCCTGCTTTACGTCCAACTGTGTTGGATCCTAGAACTGTGCCTACCCAGAGTTTTCTCATGCGGTGGAAATCGGAGGAGGATAGATGGGTCTCTTGGAGGAGGGCAATGTCCGTTTGCAGCCTTATCAGGTGGCGAAGGATTTTTAGTCTCTTATTAGGGGATCCAAGCCCTTTTACGTTCCAGGAAATGACATTCATGGGGGGGGATTGGATTGAGGGATTTGCGCTGGTGACTGGGACTTTTTAGGTTTTGGTCTGCGGGAGGGAACAGGTGTCTTAACGTGTGAAATTGCGATTTTCAAATATAAGACGGGTGGTGTACGACAATCTTGTAACAGGTGATGAATGTACGTTAAGGGCAGGAGAGGAGGGGTGGAAATGCAGACTAAACAATATACTAAACATTGAGTGAACTTCTCTTTTTTCCACATGGAAATACTGCATAGGTCAGCTCCCATGCTGACCCGAAAGGTGCATAGTTGCCCTTAAGTAGTAGGACTGTTTTTATGCAGCCGACTTCGGGTGTGCATGAGGAAGGGAACAGAAAGAAATAGGACCATGGAAGACATAACAAATGTGCCGGAGGCATAAAGCGGATGGGGGTAACCAGAGTATAAACAGATTAAAGCGGAGCTCCACCCTAAAGTGGAACTTCCGCTCATCGGAACCCGTCCCCCCTCCGGTGCCACAATTGTCACCTTTCAAGGGGGAGGGGGGTGCAGATACCTGTATAATACAGGTATCTACACCCACTTCCGGGCATAGATAGCCGCAGATTCTGCAGCTATTACGCCACTTCCTGTGGGGCCCCCTGCTGTCTGCTGGGAAATACACAGATCCCACAGACAGCAGGGACCGTCCTTATTGCGCAACGCGACTCGCGCATGCGCAGTAGGGAACCGGGAAGTGAAGCCGCAATGCTTCACTTCCTGATTCCCAAACCGAAGATGGTGGTGGCAGCACCCGAGAGCCGATCGACAGAACGGCTTTGGGTGCCGACATCGTTGGCGCTCTGGACAGGTGAGTGTCCATATTTTAAAAGTCAGCAGCTGCAGTATTTGTAGTTGCTCACTTTTAAAAAAAAATTTTTTGCCAGACTCCCTCTTTAAACATAGTAGTAAACCCTGCTCAGGTTCATAGAGGCCATACTCAAGAGTGACCTTGGAGAAGGCGGGGCCCAAACTTGGGTAATCTAGCAGGGAAACTTATGTACGCCCCATTGTATTCTGAGCTTGTGTGAGTGTATACCGATTCAACAAGGAATAGAGCGTTGGTCATGTCCCGAAGGCCTGAAGCCTTGCCGGTGGTGTAGTTCCGAGCAGATCTGTTGGAAGGCCTTCCTTTTCTTGGAGACTTTGATGGAGTAGTCCGCAAAAACTAGGATCTTTATCCCATCTATTTGAAGGGATCTTTATAGCCTGAATTTTTGTAGTATGGCAGCTTTATCTGAGCAGTTCAGGTATTTTGCGATTATCCGGCGGGGAGTTTTGCTCTCCTTGTTGTAAGTTCCCATGCGGTGGTCCCGTTCAACTGTGCAAGGGCCAGGAAGGCCTAGAGCTTCTGGGATGTGCCTGGTGCAGAATTCTGCGATGGCCGAGGCTGGCAGGGACTCTGGGATGCCAACGAAGCGCAGATTGCTCCTCCTGCATCTGTTCTGGGTTCCTCTTCCACGTTGGATAGGCGGCATTTAACTTCATTTAATCTGGTGTTATGTTCCCCCATTTGTTTTTTGATATGCTGCATCCCCGCATTGACTGCTTTTTCTACTGATGCAGCTATCATGGGGAATAATAGTGCAGCCACGGCCTGGGCAATGAGCTCAGTGTCGGTGTTTGTATTTGAGTCCCCATGGTGTGAGGGGGGAGGCAGGATGTGGGGACGGATGTGTGGAGTGAGGCGCTGTGGAGCCGCTCACATCCATGCCTGTCAAGTCCGCCGCGGGATCCGACCAGGCCGAAGCCAGGGCCTCGATTTGCGGCCAGGCCATCGCCGCCGAGTGCGCTCGCGTCCCGTTTTTCTCCATGAAACGGTCCATAGAGGCGCGGGGGGACTCCCGGACAGGCTGTGGGCAATGTGGGGAGGTTTGGGCTGGCTTTGCAGGCAGATTTAGGGGTCAGGCTGCGGGAGCTGTGAAGGATGAATTAATGAATAATTTGTATAGCGCTACAATGCAAACTGAATCACCTCAAGGCGCTGTATTCGTGTTTTGTTGTCAAGCTTCTTAGAAGAGGTAGGTCTTGAGTTTTTTCCCGAAGGCCTGATGGTTTTCTTCCATGCGGATGTAGGTTGGTAGAGCGTTATATAGCCGTGGTCCTTGGACAGCGAATCTCCGTTCCCCCTTTGATTTGTAGCGGGATTTGGGAATGAGGAGGAGGTTTTGATTAGCCGATCGAAGACTGCGATTGGGTATGTAGTGTTTTATTTTCTCGAGAAGGTATTGAGGAGCATCTCCATGGGTGCATTTGTGGGTGAGGCAGAGGGTCTTAAATGTGACCCGATTCTTTACGGTTAGCCAATGTAGGCTCCTCAGGGAAGGGGAGATGGATTCCCAGGTTTTTTTTCCTGTTATCAGCCTTGCCCCCGTATTTTGGATAAGTTGTAAGCACGCAAGTTGATATTGGCGTAATCCTATGTAAAGGGAGTTTGCATAGTCAAGTCGAGAATTAATGACTGTTCCAACTACCACTGCTTTGTCCTCCATTGGAATGAAGGGGATGAGTCTGCATAGCAGGCGGAGCAGATGGTGAGAACCACTGACTACTGCTCCTATTTGTGCATCCATTGACATTTCTGAGTAAAAAATTACTCCAAGACTCTTGGCCTTGATCCTTGGGGAGATGGTCTGTCCAAAGATGGTGGGTGGTGTCCAAGGGATCTTGGTTCGGGAGTTTTGGTTTGCATGTAGAATAAAAAGTTCTGTTTTTGATTCGTTAAGTTTGAGGGAGCTAGTGGTCATCCAGTCGTCTATCATAGTGAGGCATTTTTCTTTTTTTTTTTTGTTTCACAAAGGTTTTTATTGATTGAACAGCAGGAACAAACAAATCAAAGTACAGTAGTAGAATGTTACAGTTGCTTATATGCGGTACACAAGGTGTTTGTAGAAGTGACAACATGAAATATAAACTGGTATATTAATGGTAGTAAATCACATTTATATTGCAAGGTATATATTCAATTGTTATCTAAACATCTTCGTATAAAATGAAGAGGGGGGGGGGCAAGGTTGGATTGGACTAGTATTCATTCCTTATCTTTCTGAACCTTCTCTTAGAATTTGTACACCAAGATATAATTAATTTGTTATGCTATGGAAGTTTTGTAAGACTGAGTGTCTTTGTATTCTAGCCAATTAAACCATGTTGAGGTAAAGTTAGTTATTCTTTCCTGTGAGATGCTTATGAGTTCTTCTATGGATTCTATAGAATTGATTCTCCGGAACCACTCTTTTTTTGATGGTACTGTGTTGGAGCGCCAGTGACAGGGGATACAGTGCTTTGCAGCATTTATCATAAACATTGCTAATGATTTTAAGTAATGTTTTTTGGGGATTGTGTTGTGGTGTAGCAGATATTGTGCTGGTTCAAATTTTAGGGTTTCTGAAGTTATTGATGTGACTGTTTCATGAATCATTTTCCAAAAATTTTGGATTAGTGGGCATGACCACCAAATGTGTATCATCGAGCCCTCCTCTTTGTTGCATCTCCAGCATCTATCTGAGGCCTGGGGATAGAATTTGTGCAAAAGATCGGGAGTTCTGTACCATCTGGAGATTATTTTAAAGCCACACTCTTGGGTGGCGACATTCAGTGAACCTTTGTGTGCGTAGGTAAAGATGGTTTCCCAGTTTTCGTCGGTTAAAGATAGATTAAGGTCTTGATCCCATGCTTGGCATGACGCGGTGGAGAACCCCGAACCACTTGTAAAAAGTGAGTTATAAAGATTTGATATGTTATGTCGTTGTGGACTTTTTTTTAGGCAAAGGTCTTCTAAAGTCGTGGGAGTTCTAGACCAAAGATGGGCTGTTTCAGTTCTGGTCAAAAAGCTTCTTATTTGTAGATAGTTCCACTGTGAAATCAGTTTTGGCACTTTATCTTTATTGATTTCTTCCAAAGTCAGTAGTTTCTGGCTTCTGAAGAAATGTTTAGCAATGACTACCTTGTGTGGCCAGTGGTCTGTGAGAACATTTACCTCATTACCTGGGGGGAAATCTGGGTTGCCTCTTAGAGGCGTGAGTGGGCTGATCCATGGGGATGGGATGTCTTTTTTGTAGGTATTGTGAAATATTTCTAAGGTAGGGATGGGTAGGGTAGGGATCCTATGAGAGGATGGGATTTGATCTCTTTAGAATGGTGTGATGGATTTATACATGGTAGGAGATTAATTTGATGAGTAAATTGTGTTTGTTCTAAAGTCACCCAGTCCTTTATTGGTTGGTGTATGCTCCAGTCAACTATACGCGTCAGGAGAGCTGCCTGGTGATATTTCTTTAAGTCTGGGAGTGCTATTCCTCCTTTATTTTTGGGTAAGTTTAGTCTCGTAAATTTAATTCTAGGGGGTTTACTCCTCCAAATGAAGGTGGAGCAGGCTTTGCGGAAGGAAACAAAGAAAGATGATGGTAGTTTAATGGGAATCGTTTGCATAGCATAAAGAAATCTAGGTAGGATTGTCATCTTTATCAGAGAAGCTCTACCAAACCATGAAATGTTGAGAGAATTCCATCTTTTAAGATCCTCCTGTGTCTCTTTTAAGATAGGCAAAACATTCAGTTTAAAAAGATCATTTAGGTCAGTTGGGATTTCAATTCCCAGGTAAGTTATATTCTGCATGGCCCATGAGAAGGGAAAGTTTTTTATACACAAATCTACTGAGCTAGAGGGTAGTGAGATATTTAGGGCTACGGATTTTGAATGGTTGATTTTTAAATTGGATATTAGTTGGAAGAGTTTAAGGTCTTGGATGACATTGGGTAGGGAAATGTGTGGTTGTGAGAGGAAAAGGAGCATATCATCTGCAAAAGCAGCGACCTTGTATGTATGGTTTTGAATTTCGATACCCTTGATGTCTGGGTTGGATCTAATTTTGTTCAGTAGGGGTTCTAATGTGAGGACAAAAAGTAGCGGTGATAGGGGGCAGCCTTGTCTTGTACCATTATGTAAGTTAAAGGCATTCGACAGGTGGCCATTGACACGGACACATGCTGTAGGATTGGAGTAGAGCGCATTAATATAAGCTCTCATTTGGGGTAGTATGCCTATATTCTTTAGTACTGCATCTATGAAATCCCAGGCCACTCTGTCGAACGCCTTTTCTGCATCGAGGGATAGAAAAAAGCCTTGTTTGTTTTTGGAAGATAGCCAATGGTTTATGTTTAGGGCTTTAATAGTATTATCTCATCCCTCTCTTCCGGGGATAAATCCTACTTGATCAAGGGAAATTAGGGATGATAATAGGGGTAGGAGTCTATTGGCTAAAATTTGGCGTAGATTTTGACGTCAACATTGATTAAGGAAATTGGTCTATAGTTTGTGACTAGAGTAGAATCTTTCCCTTCTTTAGGTATAACGGTTATGTGCGCTTCTAATAGTTGCTTTGGGGGATGTTGTTCGGAAAGGAGTGACTGGAAGGTTTTCAAAAATCTTGGTTTCAATATGTTAGTAAAAGTTTTGTAGTATTGTAGGGGTAGGCCGTCAGGTCCTGGGGCTTTGCCAATTTTCATATCTTTTAAGGCCTTATCAAATTCGTCACCATGGATGGGGGCTTCAAGTTCTTGGGCTGTGTTCACTGCTATTTGTGGTGGGCTATATTTATCAAGGAAATCTTGGATAAGTCTGGCTCTAATTTCGGAATTGTGAGGGGATTTGGGGTTAGAGGGGACGTTGTATAGAGATTGGTAATATAGTTCGAACTGTTTTGCAATCTCACCATTCGAGGAATAGGGTACGCCATGTTTATCTCTTATCTGATGGATAGTTGAGGCGACTCTCTTATTTTGGACCGCTTTAGCTAGTAATCTTCCACTTTTGTTCCCCTGTTCATAGTATATCTTGTGCCTTAAAATGTATTGTCTTTTTGTATTTAAGTTCAGCTCTTCTGAGAGTAGTGCTCTTGTTTTCGTTAATTCCTCAAATGTGGAGATCGCAACGGTTCGTTTGTGGGTTGTTTCTAATGTATGGATTTGGTCTATTAAGGATTTTATTTTGGCCTGTTTTTCTTTCTTGAGTTTGGTCAGTTTACGTATAAATTCGCCTCTGATTACGCATTTGTGTGCCTCCCACTGTGTCAGAATTGAGGTTTCGTCATTTTCATTTCGGGTAAAGTAATCTGTCAATTTGTCTTTGAAATGAATTACATCTAGGGGGTCTTTCAGGACGGTGGTGTTAAGTCTCCAGGTCTTAGTTATGTTTTCTTTTTCTGGGAAAGTCAGAGTCATGGTGATAGGATGGTGGTCAGATAAAGTCATTGTTTCTATTGATGAATCTTTCAATAGTACCAAGTCAGATTGTGATATAAAAAAATAGTCTATTCTAGAATATTTTTGGTGAATTGAGGAGAAAAAGGTGAAATCTTTAGTTTGAGGGTTCAGAGTTCTCCACCTATCATGCAGCATTAGTTCTTGTAGTTGAAGTTTGATTTGTTTCAGGGCTCTATAGGGAAGGCTCGATGTACCATCTGATGTGTCAATAATCGGGTTAATAGGGACATTGAAATCACCCCCTAAGATAAGTATGCCAGAGGCAAAACTTGTTAATAGATCTTTTATCTTACGAAAGAAGGTTACTTGTTTTGAGTTGGGCGTGTATATGTTGGCTATGGTAATGGGGTGAGGACCTATTCTTCCTTTCAGAAAAATATATCTCCCCCCAGGGTCAATCATTGTATCTTGGATCTGTAGTGGGGTATGTTTTGAGATGAGAATTGATACGCCCTTGGTTTTCCCTTCCGGGTTGGTGGCATGAAATACTGTTGGGAATCTCTTGTCGTGTAATTTGGGGATGTTGTTAGCTTTAAAGTGAGTTTCTTGGATGCATACTATGTTTGCTTTTAGTTTATGAAATTCATTAAGAAATTGGGTTATTTTTGCGGGTATATTAAGTCCGTTAGCATTTATTGATATTAGTTTTACTGATGGTGAAATTGACTGTTGAGTATGGATAGGCATTTTGGTGATTTTCCCTTATACCTATGATATAAGGGATTTAGTTAAGTGGTTCAGTATGTGCTTAGGTAGATTATTATCACTGATTTTATATCTAGTCCTGAGAAGAATTCTACGGTGGAGTGGGAGAAGGAGAAAAAAATAAAAAATAAAAATTAAAGTAAAAAAATAAAGGGAGGGGTGAGGAGAGGAGGGAAAAGGAGGTTTACCTCCTGATGGGTAGATGAACCGGAGGTGGAGTTAGACTAGCTAATCTCACCTATGTGTTGGAGCCGGTAGGTTCAAGGAGAGAGATGGAGATCTTCTCCTTGTGTGGGTTCGAGGTCTAAGTAAGAACGGATGGATGCCTAATTACTCTTCCTTATATTCTAATCAGATATAAAAGAATGTGTTTTTGTTCTTTTACTTTTATTTGGTTAATGTTTGTTTCTGGGGCAAATATCAAAATATTTAAACTAATGTTACAGGGTTTATGTTAGAAATGGCGAGTTTGGGAGATATGGAAGGGTTTATTAGCCTTTATATAAAAATGCGCCTAGGAGGTGGGTTAAAATACCACCTGTGATTGAGTGTAGAGAAAACCTCTTGCAAGCAAATGGGTTGGTGAGGACAGGGACTATAGTTCAATTCCTATTACTATGAAATTTGGCCACTAGATGGTGCCCTTGTGTTGTATATTTAAGTTTTAAGGGATGTTTAAGGTTAAAGCGGTTCTGCACTCTGTAAAAAAAAATTTTTTTTTAGGATGTAATATAAAGTATGCTTACCTTTATTAGGGGACTCACCTGTTCCATCTTCCATCTCGATCGCCGCCGGTTTTCGTCCGATGAAGTTCCTCGTCTTCTTCTTTAGTGCTGGGGGCCATCTTGCCTGTGGGCATGTGAAACACCCACAGGAACTTTAGATGGCCCAGCATGCACCGCCGTTACTCGCGCGTGCGCAGTAACGGCACATCTGCCGACATCTCACGAGATTTCGGCAGATGTGGCCGAAATCTCGGGAGATTTCGGAAGATGTGGCCGAAATCTCGCGAGATTTCGGAAGATGCCCGCACTGACTCCTGGGATCAATGACACCAGATCCCAGGAGACAGTGCGCCGTGGCGACGATCGACGCAGAGACCCCCGCCCGCCGCCGCAGAGAGAGAAGACCGGAAGTCTTCAATTACAAGGTAAGTAAAAAAAAAAAAAAACAAAACATTTCATTTAGTACTCTTTGCCTGATTTTGAAGGCAAAGAGATTTACTAAATGAAATGGGTGCAGAACCGCTTTAAGCATGAGAGCTCTGCAGATGATTGTGTGGAGAAGTGTGTGATGACATGTTAATTATGTTGTTTGCTGCGCTCAGATGAAACGATGAACTATGAAAAAACATTTAAACAGGTATCTTCTACAGATATAATTGAGAGAGAGAAAAAAAAAAAAGACAGGCGTAATGATGAACCCAATAGACCGTAAATTGAGTATGTATGTTGATATTCAACGAA
This sequence comes from Lithobates sylvaticus, assembly GCA_028564925.1. Lineage (NCBI taxonomy): Eukaryota > Metazoa > Chordata > Amphibia > Anura > Ranidae > Lithobates > Lithobates sylvaticus. The sequence continues at coordinate 130,814,225 of CM053031.1, forward strand.
TGATTGAAGCATTTAGTATTGGGGGATGGAAGATTTCTCCCCATAGGATTATTCAGATTTAGGTGTATATTTTTGTGTTGGTGTTGCCTGAAATAGGTGTTAGACAGGTCGGCATAGTTAGGATCATCATTGCGCCCAATACGGTCATTCGTAAATAGACAGTCAGGTAAATAGCAATATGTATGAATGACTATCAGTCATTATTCGTTACTCATATCAGGTGTGTATATAAAGTTTAACAATTCGGACAGAAAAATAGGACTCATTAACATATTAAGTTGTGCATAGTGTCAAACCATAACTTAGAGGTTACTGTAACTTAAGGTAGGCATATTGCCTTGAACCTCTATAATACCTTTAAACATTATAGAAACGTTATATATAACCACTTCACATAACTATATCCCTCCTCTCTCTCGTCAGTTGTTAGCTATCTTTCATGGTGTTATTGAGAGATCAGATAGCAAGATCGATGTATTGGATACCACTAATCCTATGAACTGGTTTGTGTGGTGATCATATTGGCAGAGGAGAAAAAAAAAAAAGAGAAAAAATATATGGATTGCAGAAAAAGGATATATTGGTATGAATGTTCTTCTCTTGCTGGATCCTTAGGTGTTTAGGTGTGTGCTTTTAATAGATCTTGTACTTACTAGCAGAGTTCTAGTGTTCACCCGTATCTGTCGTATCTGTGAGACATCTGTTCACTCCAGGTTAGGCAGGAGATGTCTGGTGTCGTTTTGGGTTCAAAGAGTCTCAGTACACGGGGCACCATATTGCTGTAAAAAACAAGATCGAGAGGAGAAAGAAAAGCAAAGAGGAGGGGAGGGAAGAACAAAAACATAGGGTAATAAGGCCACTGATGATCTGCTTTTAGCTTCAGGGTTGGTCATATTACAAGCAGGTGGTTAGGAGAAGGGGTGCTGAACAAGTTGCTGGTCTCGCTGTCAGGCATCTAATGATTGGAGATGCGAGTCTCACATGCGACTTCTATGACTGGTGGGTATATTTGAGTTTCAGGTGTCCATTTGGTCCTGTCTGTCGGTACGATCTCTGCGTCTGGGTGGAGAGAATCCTGGGCTTCCGTGGGGTGCTCCTCTCCTGTGCTGTTGATCGGAAGGTGATCTCCGACGCCGATCTCTGTTCCTTTGGGCTCTCTGAGTGGTGTTGTTTGATACTTCGATCCAGGTGTCATGTAGCAAGAAGGAATTGTACCATTCGGGTACATCAATTTGAGGTATGTTGAGCGTTTCACAAAATGTGCGTAGGTCATCTGGCGTGCGTAGCAGTGCTGTGTGACCTCTCCAAGTAGCTGACAGGCAGAACGGGAACTTCCATCTATACGGAATTGCTCTGGTCCTTAGCTGATCCAGTAGTGGGCGAAGAGCTCTGCGCTGCTGTAATGTAATATTAGAGAGATCTTGGTATAGTTTGATCTCGTGTCCATTAAAGAGCACTCTGTTTTTTTCTCTCGCTTTTTTCAAGATGGCTTCTTTCAAAGGGAAATTTACCAAACAACATACTATGTCCCTTGGCGGGTCAGTGTCCCTTCCTCTTGGTCTGAGGGCACGGTGGATTCTTTCAAAATCAACAGGAGAATCTGGGGGTCTTTCCAACAAGTCGTTAAAGATTGCTGTGGCAGTCTGCTCTATTGGGGTTTGGTCTGCTGCTTCTGGGACCCCGCATATTCTAATGTTATGGCGCCTTCCTCTGTTATCGAGGTCTTCTAAATGGCGGTGCATTTCAATTATATGAGATAAATGCATGTCTGAAGATTTCTGTACCTGTCTTAAGGCATCTGAGTGGCGTGCTGTAGTTTGTTCCACTGCTCCTATCCTTGCAGCCACATGCTGGAGATCAGACTTGAGATCAGTGATGGCTGCTGATAATGTGGCCTTAATATCCAATGCCACAGCTTGGAGATCAGATAGGCAAAGGGCTTGTGAGGCTACTGGGGCTGGAGGGGTATGATAGGGCGCTGCTGGGTGAGAAGAAGGGCTGTACAGGCCGATTGCGCCGTTCGCGCCGTCCGCCGCGCTTCCGGAGCCGCCGAGCGGGGTTAGTGTCTTAGGCGAGGCCGCAGCTTTGAGGCCTTCGCCCTGCGAGGAGCGGAACTTCGCGGGGATGCTTTTAAAATGTTCCTGGCTCGCCTTGGGCGGTTCACGGGTGGCAGAGGAGCTCCGGTCACCTTGCCCATGCTCGGGAATGGTTAGTTTGCCCTGTGCTGCTTATTGAGAGCTCCTGAGTGCCAGAGAGGGTGGATTATGCGTCCATCTTGGTCCGGAGTTAGGCCACGCCCCCGAGGCATTTTTCTAATTGCTGATGATGGTCTTTTTGTCCGGTGATACGAAAATATAATTGCGTGTCGTCAGCGTATGAGTGGAAGCAGAGGTCTGATCTTCTGATGATTTTGAGGAGTGGGCGGATGTATATGTTGAAGAGCACTGGCGACAAGGGTGATCCTTGAGGGACTCCACAAGAGATTGCCCGGGTTTCAGAGGTGAAAGCTCCTAGTTTCACTGTCTGAGACCGATTTCCTAAGAAGGATGCGAACCATTGTAGATCTGAGTCTGTGACTCATGCTACTTCTGTGAGGCGGATGAGTAGAGTATTGTGGTCCACAGTATCAAACGCTGCACTGAGGTCCAACAGTACCAGGAGACATGATTCTCCGTCATCTGCTGCTTCAAGGGCGTCATCCCATATCTTCAGGAGTGCGGTTTCTGTAACATGGCCTGGGCGGAAGCCTGATTGTAGAGGGTCCGGGAGTTTGTGTGTGTCCAGGTGGCGTTGTATCTGTTGTACTACCGCCTTCTCCATAATCTTGGAGATGTTCAGGCTTGTTATCGGTCTGCGGTGGTTAGGGTCCCGGGGGTCAAGGTTGGGTTTCTTTAGCAGGGGTTTGATGATGCCTTGTTTGAGGGCGCCTGGAACAATCCCTTCTTTGAACGATTGATTTATGAGGTGAGTTAGGGTGGGAGCCAAGATGCATTCTTTCAGGAGTTTTGTGGGGATGATGTCAATAGGAGATGTGCTGCCTCTGAGGTTTTTGATGATGTTTTTAGTGATATCCGTGGTAATTGGGGTCAACAAAAACTTTGGTGGTTGAGGGATGTTCATGTCAATATCGTCTTTTTGCTCTGGTTGACTGCGGTTGGATGTTTTTTTTTGATGAATTATTTTCCGGATGTTGTCGATTTTGTTGATGAAAAAATCTGATAATTCATTGCAGAAATCTTGGGTTTTCTGCAATGCAAGGAGATTCAGCTACTCCATACGGCGCTGGACCCAGAAGCATATAATGAATATATGCAAAGGGTTCCCAAAACATAGTGTCTCCAATCATTTGAGATTAAAAAAATCGAAGAAATCCGGCTGAGATTACCTTTTACACTATTAGTTGTGTTAAGGGACATTGGAGGGGTTCTAATATGATCCAGAAAATATTCCAAAATGAAACCAGATGGATATTTGAACTCCAAGCGCTGACACCACAAGGGTTAAACGTTGAGCTAGACTTAAACTGTTTCATCACTAATTATTCAATATTTAGAGACCACTTATAAATAGTACCATTCATTTTGTCTATTGTATAATTGTATAATAATTACCACCCATTTATTTAATATTCTCCCCAAGCTAATTAACTAGGTTAACTAATTAAATTTAGTACTCTAATTAATGCCATTATCTAATCCCAATTTTATTATATTTAAAATGTAGTTTTTTAGTTTGACCACAAGATGGAGTCTTGTGTTGCAATCTTGTAGAACCAATTCTACTTGCAATTACCATTGGTCGACCACTAGATGGCGGCATTCCTAACACTAATATTACAATGATATGTTCGTTTTACATTTTTTTATTTTCAATAAATTTTCCTTTTAATTGTATATTTCTCAACTTTACATTGTAAGTGCCCACAAGTGCACAGCATGTGTGGATCAATTAGCAAATAAATGATGTACTAATAAGTAGGCTAATGCCTGAATGGGTATATAAGACCACACTAAAAATGTCAGATTCAGAGCTTCCTGATGACGGCTTTTCCTATTGGCTAAAACGTGTTGAGGCTTGATCCCATTAACGCGACAGCAGATCCGCCCAAAAAATTAGTACTGGGGACCAAGCCTCACTGCCACGGAGTGGCTTCCAACGGGGAGTGGCCAGAACACCCCTTATAAAAACACATGCTGATCACACTGGGTGCCAGGCACAGGCACCAAACCATGTGAGTGCATCTTATATGTTTTACTTAGAATTTTTAATAAATTATGGTTTTACACTATGGGAGCCCCCTCTGTCATTTTTTCCTCCCATCCATGGAGGATCATCTTAAATACAGTTGACCTTGGAATACACCATCTAGGGTTTTTTATTCCCCACCAAAGGCAAGTGACCACTCTAGCGATAGGTGGTCAACATCTAGGGGTGAGTGTATATCCATGTGGGGCACCTCTGCCTGAACACAAAACATTGGAGCACAGATTATTTATTCACGCACAAGCACTTTTCACAAAGTGGGATGTTTATAACAATTGTTATGTTTGATTCACCAACTATGAGGCTGCAGTTGCACTTTTCAATGTTGTATGTTTTGTTCCCTATTGCCCTGCATACATTTTCCTATAAATTGCAGTGTAAATACTTTTGTTAAAAGTTTTTCTATGCAGAATGTAACCGCAAAGCTCTGCTGGCATCACCTGCTGGCCCACCAAATGCACAGAAAGAACTTTGTGATTATGTAACTGCATAGAAAAACTTGAAAAAAGGGGATTTACTTTGTGATTTATTCAAAAATGTATGCAGGAAAATAGAAAGCAATGAGGAGGCAGCATTTATAAACTGGTTTATTGTGTAGCCTTTACTTATGTTTCAAATGTGCAGATATGATGTGTGGGAATGTAAAGACAGAAGCAGCCACCCCATGGTGCCTACTGTGCACCAGCTGAATGGTGATGATTCAACTGAAAAGATTACAGGTTGTCATAATAGGAACAGGAGCTGCCAATGAAGACATCTCCATCATAAAATGCTAGTTTCCAGGCAGTGGGTGCCCTTGAATTTCTCTAATGGCAACCACTTTATTTTAATCCAAATATAAATATGAAAATGTTTTTAAATACTTTTGAATTATATTTAACCAGAAACCTGGGTGTTGACTTCAATCACAGGATGTGTACAATGGGGGGATGATTCCTTCTATCACAGAGTTACGCTGGTGAGTTTATTTGATTGAGTTATTATGCAGGAGTCATAAAAAGTAACAGATTGGTTATAGACTTTAAGGGCTAGACAATAATATTCCAATGCCGATGTGTTAAATAACTATGTGTTTAAATTAAATAAAATTGCTAAAGTGAATTTTTATATACAATGTATGAGAATAGAAAGGATAAGGGGGAGAGAGCAGTTTAGCCTACTGTAGATCGCTAACATAGTTGGTAATCTTATGCAAACATAAACACGATCATGAATTTTCTAAGAAAAAAAATCTTAAATCTTACTCTGTATAAGGATCATGGAAGGGTTTGTCCTTTCTAACAGCAGTATAAAAAGGAGGGTTATAAATACTGAATTCTACCTGAAATAAAAACAAATGACAAAAAGTTACAACTATGTATAGTTTTAAGTTTTATTGTTTAATAATATTCTCCCAGACAGAAATATAAATCTTTGTCATATCATTAACTAAAAACAATGAATAAATAAGATAATAATCTGAAATAAGCATGATCAAAAATGTCAACAGAATAAGCAGTTTTAACTGTTAACAGCAACCAATGAGAATTTTCCTTTATGTTTCCAAAATGTACTAGCAAATGAGAATCATATTTAGCTATCAAGATTTTTCTAAGGAAGCTGCAAAGAAAAAGTTGTTTTATTTTCTTGTTTCATGAAACCTCTGACTGAAGTGCCTATCATGTTTTGTCCTTTGTGTATGCACCAAATGTTAGGAAAATTATATAAAATCACTGTCAGGGTATTTATTTGGAATTATAGTTGTGAAACAAAGTGTATACAATTGCCATTAGAGTGGAGTTCCACCCAAAAGTGGAACTTTCACCCGTTGTACTCCTTCCCCCCTCTGGTGCCACATTTGGCACCTTTTGGGATATCCTGTCCCCACTTCCGGGAGCCTCAGCCACGGGTATTTGCATCATCGCTGGGGCTCCCTCCTCCTCCCTCCTCCTTCCCTGGCCGTAGGGCCAGTAGGAGAGAGGAGCAGAGCCTTGAGCATGCGCAGTAGGGTTCCTGGCATTAAGCCGTAAGGCTACACTGCCGGGATCCCTTACTCGCAATGGAGGCGGCATGCACCCGACAGCTGATGGAAACATCAGCTGCGATGCCGACATTGCTGGACTCCAGGACAGGTAAATGTCCAATTATTAAAAGTCAGCAGCTGCAGTATGTGTAGCTGCTGGCTTTTAACTTTTGCAGCAGTGGGTGGACCTCCGCTTTAATACCAATTTGCCAATAATATTATTTTGCATCACAGTTCACAGGTAAAAGTGGAGGAATCAGCACATACAAGCAGACCCACATGTAAAAGCAGTTGATTAATGTAGCTTTAGAAAATAGTATGTAAGCAGCAATCCATCTTTGAGTAGACAATCACAGATAGGTGCAGAAGAAAGTTAGTAAAGTTGTGAAAAACAGATACTAAAATCATTCATTAAATGTTGCAAATTCAGCAGCAATATATAAAGCTTATGACTGAGTGCACAGCTGCAGCGGTAACACAGTATCAATGTGGTTGTGGATGATAGTTTATAAGGCAGAGCATAACTTCCTCTTCAGTGCTACACAGATACACAGGAGCTACTAAGTAGGTCAAATAACATGAGAAAATATAAAAAGTTGCGCTAGAAAAATATATAGTTGTGACATTAAACGGCGTACCAGTGAAAGATACTATAAATGCACTGAAGAAATTAGCACAAATGCATATTATCAAACGATTACCACATAAGTGAAAAGTGCAATATATAAGTGAATAGCAACTAGTGGTTGTCCAAAAAAAACCTGTAAATAAGAAAAAACGTTCAACAAAAAATGTTTGTGGAATTGTTCCTGTGAAAAAGGAAAAGTTCAACCAGAAGTGAATTGAAGGTTGTCCAGTGAGACTCCAATAAGTAAATTGGTGCAGTCCGTATAAGTGATACACAAATGAGTATAGTGACTGTATAGTTTCAAGGGAAACTCTTTATCCACCACCGCTAAGATTGCTCTCTTACCAGCTCCCAGGATGGTGAAAACGGATGGCTAATACCCAGCCAGGGCCTTTTCCTCTCGGATCCTCTGTTATGTCAATAGAACCATCAACTGCTGTATTGGGATCTCCGATCGTGGAACATCAGTATGCAAACCCCCTTATTTCTGGTGTCTCAGTATGCACAGTGGGAACTCGGACATAGGGAAAAAATAAAAACACCAAAAAAGGGGGATCATAGATAAGACCCGCTGGGGTATTTTATTACGTAAATGTAATTAAGTAAAAAGCACTCCAATGTGCATAAAATAAATGGATATAAAAAATGCGGCCGGTTGCAACACTAAGCGTCCGTACTTCGTTCGGGAACGCTACACTCGCGGTGACGTCAGCACGTCGCTCCTCCGACGTTTCGTCTCAATGCGGACGTAATCATGGGGATGCGAGCGACGTGCTGGATCACCGCTTATATGACAGATGCACAAGCCTCGTTCTGGACACCGGGGAGCCCGTGAATCTGTAAGCACCATTGTTAATATGGGCGGAAGTAACAGCATACCAGGAAGTAATGCCATAATGTAATTATATTAAGTAAAAATTGAAGATTAAAAAAGGGGAAAGTAAAAAAGACGTAACGAAAAACATTAACCCCTTGGTTAAACCTGCCGGAAATTGAAAATATGAGAACCGAGTTAGTCAGTTCACATAAATCAATACCGGACAGGAAAATATATCTGAATATAGTTCATACTTCTGCCACTGAGCAATAATAGCCGGGTGTTGTGGAGAATGACCATATCGAATTATGCTGGGTGGTTTATATATGTGTGTGATAACTTAATGTCACAAAAGTAATGTGCTGCTGCAAAAGCAAGCAGTAAGGATATTGTTAATAATAACCTTCCAATAATTTTGAAGGTGAATCATAATAGCAAAGTAAAAAAATAAAATTGTTAAGAATGGACCCCGATGAGATAACAATGGGTCCAAATGGAAGTGTCAGTGGTAAAAAGAAACAAAGAACCAAACAATGTTTCATATGGTAGGTGTGGGGTTGACTGTCATACAATGGGGCCTCAAACAGGGGTCCTCCATTGCTAGCGGTCCTCTCCACAGGGGATCTTTTGTCAGAAAAAAGTACCATAATAATAAGGCTAAAAATTAAAAAGAAAATTAGACATTATTGATTAAATGCATAAAATTAAAAAGGGTGATGTTATAAGATGTGTGATGTTCTGTGATATACAGCCATCCCCAAACGGAGGCAAACCGAAACATAAGAGGAAAGGCGGGCTCACCAGTACCCAGAGCGAGTTTACAAACACGTCTCTACTTATACAGTAATATTCCCATTCATGCATTGTCTATAAAGGCGTTCACGTCCACCTCGATGTTCAAGCCGAAGGGAGTGTAAGTTTTTAGTCGGTGGACCCAAGCCATTTGGAAATAGATCTCACCAGACAACTGCCCCTCCAATGTGGGCTATATTTATCTATACCTATAAAAAAACGTGTTGATAGGATCTCTATTATGTTTAAGCAAATAGTGTTTAGAGACCGAATGTTTGGTATAGCCTCTCCTAATGTTGGCAATATGCTCATTTAGTCTCACACGGAGGGGGCGTTTTGTCCTGCCCACATACTGGAGCCCACAAGGGCATTCCAGTAGGTAGACCACCCCCTCCGTGGAGCACGTGATGAAATCCTTAATTTGATGTTGTTTAGAGGTGACTGTGGAAGTAAAGTTTTCTGTTCTCCTAGTTCGACACCTATTCAAACTGCAAACCTGACATTTCCGACATTGGTAAAATCCTTTTAATTCTCCAAAGAAAGAAGGTATATTCATGGGGGGTCCAAAACATTTGGAGCTAACCTATCTTTTAAGGAGGGAGCACCCCTAAACACCACCTGTGGTTTATAAGGGACAATGTCTTTTAGAACACAATCGTTCTTTAGGATGTACCAATGTTTGGCTATGATGTGTTTAACCTTCTGGTGCTGATTTGAATAGTTAGTGACGAAGGGAACTACGAAGCTTCTATCACCATTGGCCGGAGAAGTTTTTTCTTTTAGGAGCTCAGACCTATCTAATAGGGAGACTTGTTGGAAGGTGTTTTCCAGGATATGCTCAGAGTAGCCCTTTTCCAAAAATTTAGCAGTCAACAGTTCCGCCTGTTCTGCAAATTGTTTGGGGTCAGTGCAGTTTCTTTTCAGTCGTACATATTGGCTTTTTGGGACTGATCGGAGCCAGGAGGCATGATGGCAGCTCTCTACTGGGATATATGAATTTCGATCAGTAGGTTTAAAAAAGGTGGAGGTTGTAAACTTCCTCACGGAGATTTTTAAATCTAAAAAGTGGATCTCTTGTTGACTGGCCTCGTATGTAAAATGGATACCCCTATCGTTGGAATTCAGGGAGTTCATGAACTCTTCCAGATGAGGCAAGGTACCATGCCAAAGGAGGAGGACGTCGTCTATATATCTTGCCCAAAGGATGACCTCAGGTCTACCCTGGCTATAGACGGCGTCCTCCTCCCACTGGGCCATAAATAAATTTGCCAGGCTAGGGGCGTATTTCGCCCCCATAGCTACGCCCCTATCTTGGCGGTAAAAACTCCCATTGTGCCAAAAGAAGTTATGCGTTGCCGCAAACTCTAAAAGAGACATGATAAAGTCTATTTGGTCTGACTGTAGATTGGACCCTCCTCGTAAGTAATAATCCACCGCATTCAGACCAAGTCTGTGGGGGATAATTGTATACAAGGAGGTCACGTCTGCTGTGACCATCCATGTATTTTCTGTAGGCTGTAAGCCTTCCAACAGTTTAATCACATGGCGGGTGTCTTTAATGTAAGACGGCATCGCCTGAACCAAGGGTTGTAAATAAAAATCTATATACTTGCCCACCCGGGACGTCACGGAATCAATACCGCTGATGATAGGGCGTCCCGGGGGGCAAGTAAGACTCTTATGAATCTTTGGGAGGTAGTATAATATCGGTACCCTTGGTGCCTTAGGTATAAGGAAGAGACTCTCTTTCTTATTCAATATACCGTGGTCTCTCCCCTGTAGTACTAATTCTTCCAAGAGTGATTTATATCTTGCTCCTGGGTTTGAGGGAAGGGGGGTGTAAGTATCAACATCCCCAACTATTCTATTTAGTTCCTCCAAATAGTCTTTTTTATTTAGTAAGATAATCCCACCCCCCTTATCAGCTGGCCTGGTAACTAGTTCTTTGTTGGCACATAAGGACTCTATCCCCTGCTCTAGGTCCCTTTGTAGTCTGGCCTGTTTAATCTTAATATCATCTAAAGCCCCATACACACGGTCGGACAATCCGCGGACCAGGTCCGTCGGACCATGTCCGTCATACTTTGTCCGATGTTGGTTTTGCGTACACACGGCCGGACAAAGTTGTCGGAAAATCCGATCATTCTGAACGCGGTGACGATTGTTGCCTACGACGGGACTACGTAGAGGCTAGTAGCCAATAGCTTTGGTCTTGTAATGTGATCTGAGCATGCGTAGCACTTTGTCCGGTCGGACAACCGTACACACGATCGGATTTGGTGTGATCGGACCGTGTTGACGGCAAATCTTTCCAGCAGGAGATAAGACTTTGTCCGTCGGTCAAACCGACGAACACTGTCCGATGGTGCATACACACGGTCTGATTTTTCAACAACCTTGTCCGATCGGACAGAATCCATGAAAAAGTCTGACCGTGTGTATGGGGCTTTAGTCTTTCAGAACAACTTCTCTAAAGACTTTCAATGATGGTGCAAGTGCGCCTGGAGGGTTGAATAAAGATGCGTTGGACAACCCTGAGTGTTGATACTCAGTATGTCTTGTTCTAACATTCCCCCTTGGGTATGTGGCAAAATGTCGCTTAATGCTCAATTTGCGCACATACTTATGAATATCCATGTAGGTCTGAAATTTGCTCAGATCTTTCGGTGGAGCAAACTTCAGACCTTTGTCTAAGACTCTCATTTCGGAGTCCGAAAGGACTTAAGAGCTTAGATTGAAAATACCCGTTCCAATTACGTCTTTTGTCTTTTTGGACTGCATGGCCCTCCCCCCTCGAGTTCCTCTCTTAGCTCTACGGCCCTTTTTGTGCCTTGGCTGAGTTTGGGAAAGCCCCAACCCTGAGAGCTGGGATTTTCACAATAATTGGTGTTATCCGAAAATTCTGGGCCGTTGAATCTACCATCTATCCCATTTAGAGGAAAAAAGGAATTGCTAGTAGGGATGTTGTAACCCTGTTCATTTCCTCTCTGTCTATCATTGTAATGGAGGGGTGGCCGATAGTTGTCGTTAGTAAATGGGTGTGGTGGGTTTGGAACAAAACCACGTTGGTGTCCTTGGTTGAAACCATAATTAGGGGGGGGCCAAATCTTTGGCTATATGGCGGACCCATGTTGCCCATAGGGGGAAGATACTGATCCCATCCCTGGTAGCCTGCCCAGGTTGGGCCGTATCCCATGCCAAAACTTTGGTTCTGGCTTGGGCCTGTTCGCTGTATGCTCGTCGATGGGCCCCTTCCTTGCTGCTTACCTTTGTTGCCCCCTAATTGTTTAAAAGGTGACATATGGGAAACACTTTTACCTTTTTTGTTGGGTTTAGCAACCCAAGGGTTGGGATGAGGGGTCCTAGTGGGCAACACAGCCCCTGAAGATGAGGCTGGTGTGGGCATGGACATCGCTCCAGCATTTTCCCGACTGATCTGGGGAGCAGTGTCCATATCAACACCATCTCTGACGGATTGTGGATTATGGTACTTTTTTCTGACAAAAGATCCCCTGTGGAGAGGACCGCTAGCAATGGAGGACCCCTGTTTGAGGCCCCATTGTATGACAGTCAACCCCACACCTACCATATGAAACATTGTTTGGTTCTTTGTTTCTTTTTACCACTGACACTTCCATTTGGACCCATTGTTATCTCATCGGGGTCCATTCTTAACAATTTTATTTTTTTACTTTGCTATTATGATTCACCTTCAAAATTATTGGAAGGTTATTATTAACAATATCCTTACTGCTTGCTTTTGCAGCAGCATATTACTTTTGTGACATTAAGTTATCACACACATATATAAACCACCCAGCATAATTCGATATGGTCATTCTCCACAACACCCGGCTATTATTGCTCAGTGGCAGAAGTATGAACTATATTCAGATATATTTTCCTGTCCGGTATTGATTTATGTGAACTGACTAACTCGGTTCTCATATTTTCAATTTCCGGCAGGTTTAACCAAGGGGTTAATGTTTTTCGTTACGTCTTTTTTACTTTCCCCTTTTTTAATCCTCAATTTTTACTTAATATACCGTATTTATCGGCGTATAACACGCACCGGCGTATAACACGCACCCCAAGTTTAGGAGGGAATTTTAAGGAAAAAAAGTTTTAGGAGAGAAGTTTAGGGAAAAAAAAAAAATACTTACATTTAAGCGTCATTTGCAGCTTGCCCAGCGTCATTTGCAGCTTGCCCAGCGTCATTTGCAGCTTGCCCAGCGTCATTTGTAGCTTGCCCAGCGTCATTTGCAGCCTTTCCCAGCGTCATTTGCAACCTGCCCAGCGTCATTTGTAGCTTGCCCAGAGTCATTTGTAGCTTGCCCAGAGTCATTTGTAGCTTGCCCAGAGTCATTTGTAGCTTGCCCAGAGTCATTTGCAGCTTGCTAGTGTCATTTGCAGTTTGCAGCGTTTAAATTTCCCGCCGCGTGACAAACCGCGCATGCGCGGCCGAAAAAGACCGAACCGCGGCCGAAAAAGACCGAGCCGCGACTGTTCAGCTCCGCTCGGAGTCCCGCCTCCCTGCTGTTTCGGGAGCGAGCGCAGGGAGGCGGGACTACGAGTGGAGCTGAACAGCCGGCTTCGGTCTTTTTCGGCCCCGCTTCGGCTTTTTCCGGCCTTTTTCGGCCGCGGTTCGGCCTTTTTCGGCCGCGGTCGCCATTTTTCGGCGCCGCAACCGATTTTTGTCATTTTTTTTGGGGGTATCGGCGTATAAACACGCACCCACGACTTTCCCCCGATTTTAAGGGGGAAAAAGTGCGTGTTATACGCCGATAAATACGGTAATTACATTATGGCATTACTTCCTGGTATGCTGTTACTTCCGCCCATATTAACAATGGTGCTTACAGATTCACGGGCTCCCCGTGTCCAGAACGAGGCTTGTACATCTGTCATATAAGCGGTGATCCAGCACGTCGCTCGCATCCCCATGATTACGTCCGCATTGAGACGAAACGTCGGAGGAGCGACGTGCTGACGTCACCGCGAGTGTAGCGTTCCCGAACGAAGTACGGACGCTTAGTGTTGCAGCCGGCCGGCCGCATTTTTTATATCCATTTATTTTATGCACATTGGAGTGCTTTTTACTTAATTACATTTACGTAATAAAATACCCCAGCGGGTCTTATCTATGATCCCCCTTTTTTGGTGTTTTTATTTTTTCCCTATGTCCGAGTTCCCACTGTGCATACTGAGACACCGGAAATAAGGGGGTTTGCATACTGATGTTCCACGATCGGAGATCCCAATACAGCAGTTGATGGTTCTATTGACATAACAGAGGATCCGAGAGGAAAAGGCCCTGGCTGGGTATTAGCCATCCGTTTTCACCATCCTGGGAGCTGGTAAGAGAGCAATCTTAGCGGTGGTGGATAAAGAGTTTCCCTTGAAACTATACAGTCACTATACTCATTTGTGTATCACTTATACGGACTGCACCAATTTACTTATTGGAGTCTCACTGGACAACCTTCAATTCACTTCTGGTTGAACTTTTCCTTTTTCACAGGAACAATTCCACAAACATTTTTTGTTGAACGTTTTTTCTTATTTACAGGTTTTTTTTGGACAACCACTAGTTGCTATTCACTTATATATTGCACTTTTCACTTATGTGGTGATCGTTTGATAATATGCATGTGTGCTAATTTCTTCAGTGCATTTATAGTATCTTTCACTGGTACGCTGTTTAATGTCACAACTATATATTTTTCTAGCGCAACTTTTATATTTTCTCCAATTTTTGTGTTATATCGCACTTGTTGTTGCTGCTTAATGTTTTAGGTATTTGAGTCCAGCGCAATTTTCTTTTGTACTTATCTTTAGGTCAAATAACATGCCAGCCAATAAGACTAGAAAAAGACACCTGGTACTATGACATCATGAAGCCCAGACACTGGCAGGACACAAGTAATGAAGGCAGGTGGTGGGCACTAACAGGGTATTTGCTGCATCTGCTGCCAGGGTCATGTGTGCTGGAGGCAAACCTGTCCAGCTTTTTGTTGAACAGAGATGCTAGTAAATCCACATCTGGCATTCCCCAATGCAGACATATGCCCCCAAACACATCCAGAAAGAAAGACAATTCTGGGTAACCAGTGGATTCTCAATACACCTCACATAGCCCAGGGGTTATAGGAAACACAAGCCAAGAAATGCCTTCATTGCATACCTTTCTTAAATTATATGCATTTTAAAAAGAAAACAAAAAACAATATGCACTTACATTTATTGTGCCTTGATTCTGCACCACATAAACCAGCCAACTGAATGTGTTACTATAGTAGCGCTGCTGCTCTGCCCTCTTCCCGGAGCCAGCATGTGCTCCAATAAACGGATGTGACGTGAGACCAGAAGTCCCGCCCAATAAGTTTTTCATCATTCACCAGACGTCCTCAGGATGACTTTTCTTCCAGCTTCCTAAGGATGTCTGATAAATGATGACATTTTTAGTGGGCATCTCTTGGCTTGTGTTTTCTATAACCCCTGGAATAGGTAAGGTGTATTGAGCATCCACTGGTTACATATTCTGGTTCCTGTGACAAGTGGAGGAGAACGGTGAAGAAAACTGCTTCTGCTACAAAGTGTGTTTTGACCTGCTTATTTAATTATAAGAGGTCAAATATATTGGATGAGTGAGCACTTTGAGGGGAGAAGCCCTTGTGTATTGGCACAAATGAATAAGGTCCTTTTGATCACCAGATTGCAGTTTGAAGTCGTCACTTTGAATGTGGACATTATGGACATGTTGAATAACACAGCGTATGGAAACTGCGAAGAGACAATTTAATTGTAATTTTTCCAAATGCGCTGTATTTTTTTTTAGTTTAGGTTATTAGTGACAATAAATTACATTTGTCTGAGTGCTGGTCATAATTTTAGGAAAATTGGTACATATCACGTAGGAACATGGAAGACATAGCAGCTGGGCCCAGTTCATCTGATTATTTATTTATTTGCTTTAGATTTTTGGTGTAGATTTCACTGTTGACAGAAATATCTGTTTCTTTATACACAGCAGCGCAGGTTGGTTTAATATACAAAATGTTGGTATGCTTATACGCTACTGCTATTGGTACTACAAATAAATAAGGAAGAAAAAGTAGACTCCAAAAGAAGAAGGAAAGAATAAGTCCAGGATCAGTACTTACCTCCCAGGGAACTTTTTCATCAGGCACAGGAAAACGTATTACATTTGAGTCAGGGTAGTGGATGTTCCTTGAATTAACATGGCATGGAGAGAAAAGTGTTTCACCCTTATCTTTTAGGTCTATATCACCAAGCAATTTGCTGGATACTATCATAGGAAAGAGAACAAGAGTAAGCAAGAATTGTGGTTCAACTAACAAAATACAAAGCACATTGTGAGGATTCTTCAATGTTATTAACTAGCAGTTCTAGGAAAAAAGTAAACAAAGTTAGGAGCTATCATATAGTAGAACTGAAATCATAAAAGTGAATAAAACCTTGGTTGTTCTATGAATTGTACAGTTTTAACAGTTAGTAAAGACAATTACCAAAAAATACTGCGCACATAGGCCAGATAGACCAATGATTGAATATAATTTATTTTGATAAACACCAATTGTCAAATATTAAAGCCAAATTTAAAAAAAAGGTTGTCCATCATTTATCTATCATCCTTTAGTGTTATCATTTAGAAATATAGAATAAAAATGATGTATGTTAAAGAGACATTATTGTCAAAGAAGAAAAACATTACATAGTAATACCGTATATGCTTTCTTCTATTTAAAGTTCTCTTTTATTGACATCTGTGTTTTGAGTAATTAAAGAGCCACATTAGGGCTGTGGTAAAACAATTACTGTTGCACCTTAGTTTTACTTCTTGTGCTAATGTGCTAATCTACCCACTGGTGTGAAATGACAAAAAACACAGGAAGTACAGTATGAGTATGTGGAATGAAATAAAGAACAATGTTACATCAATCATGGGGAGTGCAAAATCTGGTGAAGCTGTGCGTGATATCCAATCAGCTTATACATTCAGCTTGCTCATTTAAGCTTTGACTAGAAAAAAAAATGGAAACTGATTGGTTTCTATGCATAGCGGCATCCGATTTTGAACTCTCCAGTTTTAGTAAATCAACCCCAATGGGCCCAGAGGAAGACAGGTAGGAAATGGCAGTGACAGACCAACAAAGGGGAGCATGTGTTTTGCTTCGTAGTGCATACTTGAATATAATAGCAAGAGCACTGTGGTCCTCAATTCAGTACCATTCCACTTCAAAATACATACATGTAGACAATTTTCTTTTTTTACATTAAAATTCAATATTTAACATAAAACTGTATTCTAATGCACAATGGTCTATTAAACATATGGTACACATAATTTGAGTTGTGATTTACACTACCTTGTCACAAAGCACTGCAATTTAGACTATACATATGGTGAAAAAATACAGAAGCAGAGGCTACCAGATGTAAAACTGATCAGTAAATTCTGCACCACATTCAGCTAAATTATACATGCATGGCTCAAGTTGTTCTTAAAATATAAGGTTGTCCCTGCAGTTTTCTCCTGAAACTAATTTTTCTCCAACTGGGAGCTTTGGAAGGAGAATCCAGTGCATTGTGCCAGGACAAGAAAAAGTCAAAACAATCAGTGGATCATGAGATACAAGCTGCTAACGTTATCTTTGGCTAACCTATATCTGTGGATTTATTGATTATTTTTACTAGTAAATTCTGCTCACACAATTTTCCACACATGCTCAATTTTAATCATACAGTACATGTTTCTAATATATTTACTTTAAGTTAAGTTTAAACATTCAGAAGTAAAATACTGTAAATAAACCTTCTGTACATACAGTATCTCACAAAAGTGAGTACACCCCTCACATTTTTGTAAATATTTTATTATATCTCTTCATGTGACAACACTGAAGAAATGCCACTTTGCTACAATGTAAAGTAGTGAGTGTAAAGCTTTATGAAGATGTCAATTTGTTGTCCCTTCAAAATAATTCAACACACAGCCATTAATGTCTAAACCGCTGGCAACCAAAGTGAGTACACCTCTAAGTGAAAATGTCCTAATTGGGCCCAAAGTGTCAATATTTTGTTTGGCCACCATTATTTTCCAGCACTGCCTTAACCCTCTTGGGCATGGAGTTCACCAGAGCTTCACAGGTTGCCACTGGAGTCCTCTTCCACTCCTCCATGATGACCTTGCGCTCCTCCACCTTCCATTTGAGGAAGCCCCACATTTGCTCAATAGGGTTTAGATCTGGAGACATGCTTTGCCAGTCCATCCCCTTTTCCTGCATCTTCTTTATCAAGGCAGTGGTAGTCTTGGTGGAGTGTTTGGGGTTGTTATTACGTTGGAATATTGCCCTGCGGCAAAGGCTTAGAAGAGATGGGATCATGCTCTGCTTCAGTATGTCACAGTACATGTTGGCATTCATGGTTCCCTCAATGAACTGTAGCTCCCCAGTGCCGGTAGCACTCATGCAACCCCAGACCATGACACTCCCACCACTATGCTTGACTGTAGGCAAGACACACTTGTCTTTGTACTCCTTACCTGGTTGACGCCCCACACGATTGACACCATCTGAACCAAATAAGTTTATCTTGGTCTCATCAGACCACAGGACATGGTTCCAGTAATCCATTTTCTTAATCTACTTGTCTTAAACAAACCGTTTGCGGGCTTTTTTGTGCATCTATCTTTAGAAGAGGCTTCTTTCTGGGACGACAGTCATGCAGACCAATTTGACAGGCTGACCCCCCTCCCCCACCCCTTCAACCTCTGCAGCAATGCTGGCTTCACTCATACGTCTATTTCCCAAAGACAGCCTCTGGATATGACGCTGAGCACGTGCACTCAACTTCTTTGGTCGACCATGGCAAGGCCTGTTCTGAGTGGAACCTGTCCTGTTAAACCGCTGTATGGTCTTGGCCACCGTGCTGCAGCTCAGTTTCAGAGTCTTGGTAATCTTCTTATAGCCTAGGCCATCTTTATGTAGAGCAACATTTTTTTTTCAGATCCTCAAAGAGTTCTTTGCCATGAGGTGCCATGTTGAAATTCCAATGACCAGTATGAGAGAGTGAGAGCGATAACACCAAATTTAACACAACTGCTCCCCATTCACACCTGAGACCTTGTAACACTAATGAGTCACATGACACATGAGGGAAAATGGCTAATTGGGCCCAATTTGGACATTTTCACATAGGGGTGTACTTATTTTTGTTGACAGCGGTTTAGACATTAATGTCTGTGTGTTGAGTTTTTTGGAGGGGACAGCAAATTTACACTGTTATACAAGCTGTACACTCTTTACATTGTAGCAAAGTGTAATTTCTTCAGTGTTGTCACATGAAAAAGATATAATAAAATATTTACAAAATATTTGTTGGAGTTTTTCGCCTTCCTCTGGATCAATTGTGGGTATAGGATTGGGGATATGGGATTGTATGATATTATTTATTTATTTTTATGGTTGAACTAGATGGACTTGTGTCTTTTTTCAACCTGACTAACTATGTAACAAAAATGTGAGGGGTGCACTCACTTTTGTGAGATACTGTATGTATACTGAATAAGCATAAAGGTTTAAGTTATTTAATTGAACTGAGTAATTGTCATACTGTAAATTCATTAGTTACATACCAACAACCGGAGCAGATTCTTTGGAGCCAAACCCATTATCTAGGAGTGTATTAACAATCCAGTTTAAGGCTTTAGCAGATCTTAATGCCTGAAAAAAGCCAAACAATTAACAAAACAAAAAATCTAAATACACAGGTATAATTAAATGCAGCACTGTGTTGACAGTATAAGCAAAAATTTAATTTGGCATGTAATAAAATGAAGGCAACAAGCATTTGGGCTTTATTTATAACATGATTGGTTAGTTTATTTATATGACTAGATATGTCATATTATATAAGCAGAACAGCTTAACATTCAAGTGCACTTGTATTTAGTGCATTTATTTTAACTGTGCTTCTACTTCCTCTGAAGTAATGCCACCAATTGCACCAAACTGGCTGAGCACTAGTCAGCCATTTATGTTTATGTGATGTATCATACAATAAAGCTCTTATTTTGGATCGGTGTTTCCTTAGCGCTTAGTACGGCAGTCTCTTTATTGTGAGTATTAAAGTAGCAGACATTCTTCACTCCCATAGTATATTCTGGGTCATGAATGAACCATTATTCATCTAGTAACAATAGTACATGCACTTATCCCGTGTGCTTTAACCACTTCAGTACCGGCGTATAGTCAAATGACGTCTGCGGGAGGGCTTTTCCATCCTGGGTGGGCGTCATATGATGTCCTCTGGTTCTCGCCGCTACTGTAGGCCCCCGGGGGCCCGCAGGGTGGTGATCGGGATCGGGCGTGTCCCTCGGGACACAGCCCCCCGATAAGGGTAAAGAGCCAATTAAATTGGCTGTTTACTGCGTGACAGGCTGTGTCCAATCACAGTCGGTCACTATGCAGATCAGTGTGCATGCCGCTTGGGGTTGAGGCTTGTCCCTATGACAAAGTCCCTCCCCGATCAGGGTGACGAGCCAATGAAATTGGCTCATTACTATGTGACCGGCTGTGTCCAATCGCAGCCGGTCACAAATGTAAACACACCGCGGGTAATGACTGTTAATGGGTTCTCCTCCTCACACACTGATCCAGTGTGAGGAGGAGATCGCGGTTAACAGTGCGTTACATATTACTGTGAATTTACTGTGCCCAGATTGCCCCCTTGAATAAAGAGGACCTGTCATCATTCCATTCGAGTACCTGTCTGAGCTCATCAGAGTACCTGTCATCCATCCATCCCATCTGAGTACCTGTCATCCATCCATCCCATCTGAGTACCTGTCATCCATCCATCCCATCTGAGCACCTGTCATCCATCCCGTCAGAGTGCCTGTCATCCCATCAGAGTGCCTGTCATCCCATCATAATACCTGTCATCCCGTCAGAGTACCTGTCATCCCGTCAGAGTACCTGTCATCCCATCAGGAGTACCTGTCCTATGATCCCATCAGGAGTACCTGTCCTGACGGATGGTCTGGACCAGGCAGCTATCAGCAGCGCTAGACACCCCAATGGCCAATCAGCAAATGCCAACGGCGTTAGACCCAAGGAGGGGAGGCCCAGTACAAGCACTGCTAGACCCCAGGATGAAAGAGCCCAGTACAAGCTCTGGAATTTCACGCCAAAGAATTAGGGTCCAAACCCAGCTTCCGGATACCTTGGCAAACCCATTGTGGCTGCCTTCTAGCACAGGGTCAGCCACAATCCCCCCTTTCACAGCATAGTCAGGTGTGCAGGTCAACACCGAAGGTTTCTCTGAAATCAATTTTTTTTATTTATTTTTCCCTGATGAATTCGTTCAAGGCATCATGGACTAAGCCAATCTTTTTGCTCGTCAATTCATAGAAAACAACCCCAGCTCAAGCTATGCCCGCCCTTTTGAATGGAGACTCCTAACAGAGGAGCTTAAATAGTTTTTAGACCTTACGCTCAACATGGGGCTTACAAAAAAAATGAAGTGCATGCATATTGGTCTACCAACCCCATCCACCACATGACAATTTTTTTATATGTCATGTCCAGGTTCAGCTATGACATTATAATGCGCTTCCTGCATTTCAGTGATAACTCGCCGTGCCCCCCCCCCCCCCCGAAATCATCCACACTTTCATACATTATATAAAATTTGCCCCTAATTGATTTTTTCTCCAAGAGGTTTGCTTAACTTTATATCCCTGACCAGAACATCTCTGTGGATGAATTCCTGGTCCATTTCACAGGCCGGCTGGGAATCAAGCAGTTTATCCCTAGTAAGAGGGCAAGGTACAGATTGAAGCTCAACAAGCTCTGTGAAAGCTCCACTAGATATGTGCATACCTTCGGCTTGTACGAAGGCAAAGACTCCCAGCTCCAGCCCCCTGAGTGTCCACCGTACTTGGGAATAAGCGGGAAAATTGTCTGGGAGTTGGAATTCCCACACAAAAGGGTATGACATTTATATGGATAATTATTATAGTAGTTTTCCCCTTTTCTGCCATCTATACCTGAAGAATGCTTTGGCCTGCCGTACAGCAAGAAAAAACAGAAAGGACTTCCCACAGCATCTAGTCACCACAAGGCTACAAAGGGGGGAATGAGAAAGCTTGAGGAACGAGGCAGTGGAGGGATAGGAAAGATGTATACATCATGTTCACCATCCATGATGACACCTCGGTGGAACTTCGCAGAAGACGTGGTCCAGTTCGAAAGCCTTCCTGTATCCACGAGTACAATAAATTCATGGGGGGGGGGGGGGGGGGTGGATTTAAATTTTTTCAAGTCCTGTCCTGGATACTTACCTGGTGCCTCAACCAACCATATAATTGCCTTCCATGTGAACTGGTTTTCTATTTGTTTTGTAATTCCCGGAACATGGTCTGCAGTTCGGAGGCTTCAAAGCGATTTGGGTGGGAGAAGCCTCTACCCCTGTCTCCATTCTATCCTAATGACGTCCTAAGCTTGATGGTCCTACCTGCTGCCTAGACAAATACTTTGTCTGTGCTGACAATATCTCTGCCTGCACTGACCCAGGACTTTATGGACCATGTGCATGTTGCCTGGACCAATACTTTGGCTGTACTTACCATATCTCTGCCTGCTGCCTGTACTAACTATGGACAGTATTCCTGTTTGCTGCATGGATGATCCTTTCGCTGCTGCTGACCACATTCATGCCTGCTACCTGGACCATGCAGATGCTTTGGCTGTGCTGTCAACATCTCTACCTGTACTGACTATGGACAGTATTCCTGCCTTCTGCCTGTTTTGCTATTGCTGTCCACGTTCCTGCCTGCTGTCTGGACCGATGCTCTCCTCTGTGAACCACTGCACTACTAAACCGCAGGTAATCTTTTCTTTACCCTTTGCTCAGTAGAATGTATTTTGGTTTGTAATTGCTATGTACAGTACATGCTATGTGCTAGAAATATGAAGGGCCTTCAACAATGTGATAGGTTGGCAGGAATTTATGTGTGTAATTTATGCTCCTAGTTCGCCTAGAGGGGCTACTTCAATGTTGGGCCTCTGTATGTGGCCAGGCTGTGTAAAAGTCTCACACATGTGGTATCGCCATACTCAGGAGGAATAGCAGAATGTATTTTTGGGTGTAATTTTTGCTATGTACATGCTATGTGTTGGAAAGATCTTATAAATGGACAACTTTGTGTAAAAAAATGCGTTTTTACTTTTTTTCCACATATTCCAAATACTTATGGAAAAAGGTTAACTGGTCAAAAGACTCATTATGCCTCATAGATTATTTGTTGGGGTGTTAGCTTTCCAAAATGGGGTCATTTTGTGGGCGTTTCCATTGTCCTGGTGCTCCAGGGTCTTCAGAAGTGTAATAGGTGGTTGAAAAATTAGATGTGCAATTTATGCTCCTAGAATGCCTGAAGGTGCTCAGATGTTGGGCCTCTGTATATGGCCATACTGTGTAAAAGTCTCACACATGTGGTATCGCCATACTCAAGAGGAGTAGCAGAATGTATTTTGGGGTGTCATTTTTGCTATGTACATGCTGTGTTTTAGAAATATCTTATAAATGGACAACTTTGTGTAAAAAGAAATGCATTTAAACTTTTTTCCACATTTTTCAAAAACTTCTGGAAAGAAATGAACTCTTCAAAAGACTAATTATGCCTCATAGATTATACATTGGGGTGTTAGCTTTACAAAATGGGGTCATTTTGTGGGCATTTCTATTGTGCTGGTGCTTCAGGGCCTTCAAAAGTTTATGCTCCTAGAACGCCTGGAGTTACTACTTGGATGCTTCTTGGATGTTGAGCCTCTGTATGTGGCCAGACTGTATAAAAGTCTCACACATGTGGTATCACTATTCTCTACTAGGAGGAGTAGCATAATGTATTTTGGGGTGTCATTGCAAGTGTTACTTTTTAGTACTTTACAAAAAGGGGTCATTTGGGGGTATTTATACTTTCCTGGCTTGTTAGGGTCTCAAGAAATGAGATAGGCCTTCAGTACATCAGGTGTGATACATTTTCAATGATTTGCACCATAGCTTGTAGACTCTATAACTTTCACAGAGACTAAATAATATACACTAATTTGGGTTATTACTAAAGCTATGTAGCAGTATAAATGTTGGTCCAAATTTATGAAGAAAAAAGGACTTCTTTGCCAAATTTTACAATAGAAACAAAAAAAACGCTTTTCTAATATTTTCGCTTATTTTGCAAAAAATAAAAAACCCAGCAGTGATTAAATACCACCAAAAGAAATCTCTATTTGTGAGAAAAAAAAATGATAAAAATTTTGTTTGGGTGCAGTGTAGCATGGCTGAGTAATTGTCATTCAAATTGTAAGAGCGCTGAAAGCTGAAAATTGGTCTGGGCAGGAAAGGTGTATAAATGCCCTGTATTGAAGTGGTTAATTGCAACATTCTTCACTAGCCACAACACTGCAGCAACAACATTAAATTCATAAAGAATACTTCCATTGGAAAGTGAATATTCACTTACATTAGTGAATAAGGAGAATGGAGCTATGATTGTGGGAGGCATTCAGGACTTTCATGTCCTGAATACCTCTCACTAGGGATGAGCCGAACACCCCCCGGTTCGGTTCGCACCAGAACCTGCGAACAGACCTAAACCT
This sequence comes from Lithobates sylvaticus, assembly GCA_028564925.1. Taxonomy (NCBI): domain Eukaryota; kingdom Metazoa; phylum Chordata; class Amphibia; order Anura; family Ranidae; genus Lithobates; species Lithobates sylvaticus. The sequence goes on from CM053031.1 coordinate 130,838,407, forward strand.
TGTGTGAACTTTAGAACCCTATTAAACTCTATGGGACTTGAACGTTCAAAATCAAAAGTGCTAATTTTAAAGGCTGGGGACCTGGGTCCTGCCCCAGGGGACATGTATCAATGCAAAAAAAAACTTTTAAAAACTGACGTTTTTTCAGGAGCAGTGATTTTAATAATGCTTAAAGTGAAACAATAAAAGTGTAATATTCCTTTAAATTTCGTACCTGGGGGTGTGTATAGTATGCCTGTAAAGGGGCGCATGTTTCCCGTGCTTAGAACTGTCCCTGCACAAAGTGTAATTTCTGCAGGAAAAAAAGGCATTTAAAAGCACTTGCGGCTATAATGAATTGTCGGCCCCCCGTAATACAGAGAAAAGCGTGGGGTTCCCCTCAAATTCAATTACCAGGCCCTTCAGGTCTGGTATGGATATTAAGGGGAACCCGGGTCAAATTTAAAAAAAAACGATGTGGGGTTCCCCCCAAATATCCATACCAGACCCTTCAGGGGTCTTGATTTTAAGGGGAACTCCACGCCAAATAAAAAAAAAAAATGGCGTGGAGTTCCCCCCCAAAAATCCATACCAGACCCTTTATCTGAGCACGCAACCTGGCAGGCCGCAGGAAAAAGGGGGGACGAGAGAGTGCCCCCTCCTGAACCGTACCAGGCCACATGCCCTCAACATTGGGAGGATGCTTTGGGGGTCCGTGGAGACAGGATGCGCTGGACCATCGGGAGAGATCACCCATCGCTGGCCCCCGGAGAAGAGATCAGCCATCGCTGGATAGCAAGAGTGGATTACCACCGCTGGAATCTTTTTTTTATTTTTTTATTTTTAATAAAGGACTTTCCCAATGGTGTCAGTGTGTTTTTTTAACATTTTTTTACACTTTCTTTGTTTCTTTGTGAAATGGTAGGCCCTTACCATTTCAAACAGGGGGGGCTGGGATCTGGGGGTCCCCTTGTTAAAGGGGGCTTCCAGATTCTGATAAGCCCCCCACCCGCAGACCCCCACAACCACTGGCCAGGGTTGTGGGGATGAGGCCCTTGTCCCCATCAACATGGGGACATGGTGCTTTGAGGGGTCACAGATTATTATGGATATTAATGGGAACCCCCGGGTCAAATTAAAAAAAAAATTACGTTGGGTTCCCCCCTTCAGGTCTGGTATGGATTTTAAGGGGAACTCCACGCCAAATAAAAAAAAATGGCGTGGAGTTCTTGAATTCGCGGGGAACCCCACGCTTTTTATTTTTTATTTTTTATCAACGACTTTCAATGACTGTTCTCTGTATTACGGGAGCCGACAATTCATTATAGCCGCGAGTTCTTTTAAATGCCTTTTTTTCCTGCAGAAATTACACTTTGTGCAGGGACAGTTCTAAGCACGGGAAACATGCGCCCCTTTACAGGCATACTATAGACACACCCCAGGTATGAAATTTAAAGGAATATTACACTTTTATTGTTTCACTTTAAGCATTATTAAAATCACTGCTCCCGAAAAAACTGCAGTTTTTAAAAGTTTTTTTTGCATTGATACATGTCCCCTGGGGCAGGACTCAGGTCCCCAAACACTTTTTATGACAATAACTTGCATATAAGCCTTTAAAATTAGCACTTTAGATTTCTCCCATAGACTTTTACAGGGTGTTCCACGGCTTTTCGAATTTGCCGCGAACACCCCAAATTGTTCGCTGTTCGGTGAACAGGCAATGTTCGAGTCGAACATGAGTTCAACTCGAACTCGAAGCTCATCCCTACCTCTCACAATCATAGCTCCATTTTCCATGTCTATAGGACGAAGGTACTATAGTTACTAAATATTTGTAGCACATTTAACTTTATTAGTGAAGAAGAAGAAGCTGTGTTCAGTTGTGCCATGTGCCATGCTTAAAAGAAGCCATATATTTTTAATCTTTCACTTAAAGAGGAGGTCCAGCCCCCCCACAAAAAATGTAAAGTCAACAGCTACAAATGCTGCAGCTGCTGACTTTTAATATATGGACACTTACCTGTCCAGGGAGCCCGCAATGTCGGCACTCCAGCTGAGCTTTGGATTGGCTGTCAGGGGCAGCCGACGCCATTCCTGATAAAGAAACCCGGCAGTGAAGCCTTTCAGGTAAACAACCGGTTCCCTACTGTGCATGCGCGAACCGCGCTATGCTTTCTAATTGGTCCAGCGGCGGAGGAAGGAGGAGGGGGCTGAACTTCTGAGAGACCAGATTGCGGTCCCGTCTACTGGAAGTGGGGAACGGTACCTGTCAAAAATAGGTACCTGTTCCCCCCCCCCCAATGTGGCACCCGAGGGGGGGGAGGAGACGGAAAAGCAGAAGTTCCACTTTTGAGTGGAACTCCGCTTTAAGCCTTATTAAAAGGGCTGCTTCCTGCTAAATGGTATTTTTTGTTTGTATTGGAGCATGTCTGCTAGGGCAGTGTACAGCACCTCATGCGTTCTGTTTGGCAATCCCTTGAAAATGACTTTGGTTAGAAAAAGAACAAAGATGGCTGGCAAATGCATTAAGGTAAAAAAAATGTTTTGACTTTGGAACCACTTTGAGCCTTATTAAAAAAGCTTCTCAGTGCTGAATGGTATTTTTAATAAAATGGTACATGTTGGTACACGGTACATGTTCCACATGCCAGTGCCCAGCTACGTATGCTCTTTTTTGATAATTGTTTGCCCATTAGCTTTGAAAATGGACAGAAATTATTTTCAAGATTCCCCTACCATTTACTTCAATGGGGTTCACAATAAAGTTCACAGTTTGCAGATATGCCTGTTGAGCACACCCAATAATTCAACCAAAGCCATTTCTAGTGGAAACATAAAGTCCATTTAAATAGCTGATGTGTCCTTTCCAGTAACTATTTTTTAAACAGCACTTTATGTTCTTGTTGAGATACTGTATAAATATGTTGGGAGACAATATCAAAATATATTACCTGTTCCTCCAAGAAAACTAATCTGTTTTCCATGGATCCATTTCTTTTCACTTGATCCAATTCCAGCATGTCCACAACTGTATTTACTCTTACAATAAAAAAATAAATCACATAAAATAAAATAGTGTATTACAACTTAGTAACCATAGTTCAACATCTGCAAATTAGCTTTACATAAAATAAAGTAAAAACCTATTCCATCTTTTAGGGCTTGTGTCAACAGGCACAATGGGGGTTATTTACGAAAGGCAAATCCACTTTGCACTGCAAGTGCACTTGAAAGTGCAGTTGCTCTAAATCTAAGGGGTACATCTGAAACGAGTGGAAGCTCTGCTGGGACTTTTTACTTTGTGTTCCTCTGTAAGGGATTGTATAGATGTGACCTACACTAGAACTGTTCTCTGACTAAAACCCAGTGTGGCTCTAAAGCACAGAAATACTAGTTTTAATTTATCATGCTTGTTAAATGCATTGTTTACATTTAAAGGGTCCTTACTGTGGTTTCATTTGAAACTTTTTAATGTATGACAACAATAAAATATATAGTTTTATTATAACAGAGTCCAACACTATGACTTGCAGAGCAGATGCAGGTTATAAACATCATCATTTTTGGCAGAATATATAATTTGAAATAGCTCAAGCCCAACTTTACCACCAATGGATTGTACCTCTTGCCACCTTTATATGTAGAGTTCACCTCCCTAGTGCTACTGCCTGTACCCACAGATTCTGATTGCATTATTTTTTCTTTATTTCTGGCAGCACTGAACATGTGACATTATGGCCACCCAAGCTGGGGCTGGGGATAGAAAGTCTCAAGGAACAAGCTTGTAAGCTCTGTGTTAGTACACCTAGAAGCATAACAATTGTAGTGTAGGACAAATTGTCTCACTAGCCTAGTAGAAGTTTGATTCTAAGTGTAAAAACTCAGAGCAGGGGAATTTTGAGTGACCAACTATACAACTAGGATCACTGTGGCACTGCCATCATTTCCTGCACTGTCTGCAGAATGATGTGTGTGCCAGAGTGGGCCCCATTCTACAAAGCCAATGCAAAAGTTTAGCCTTGATTTTATTATGTATCGGTATCGTTTTTCTATTAGGCTTTTCATTCTTCTTAGAAAGCATATAGTGCAGTCCTTACTTCTTAGAAGTATCTCTAATCTTCTGCTCTGTGCTTTGCTTCATTTGCTTTTGAAGATGTTGTAAGTAATTTTCCTTGAGATAAGTTTCCCAGGAAAGGAGAGCAGTTTCTTCATTCTTTTCCAATTTTTCTTCTAACAGAAATTACAGTAAGCAACAAGGATTAGATACATTTTGTAAGGAAATCACACCACATATTGATGATAAGGGCTGTTAATATAGCTTTGCTTTTTAACCTATATAAACCATTTTATTATCCAGACTAATCATCAGGTACTGTTATGCACCCAAGAGGTAGAAATACAAGGACAAGGGATGCAAGTACCAGGGACAAGGTACAGCTAAAAACAACCAAGGGTCAGGCAAATACTAGTATTAAAGTGTTACTAAACTCAGTGCCCATCATTTACTATATCTGGTCTCCCACAGTATATAGAACATGGAAATGCAATTATTTTAGTAATTACCTTTTCTCATCAGCAGTATATACTGTAGCTGTCTTGTGACTTCCATCAGTGTTCGACCAAGCACTGGTTAAAGCTTGTAGGAGGAGTTTACATTCTCCTTTGACTGTCCTATGAGGCTGCATGACCCCTGACCCTCTGTCTGTACAGTGCTGAATGGCCCTGTGCTGATCAAATGCACCCTCCCTAAAAAAAAAAAAAAACTCTCTAGCAATACACACCAAACTGAGCGTGTGCAGAGTGCCTCCTAGGGCTCTGTTCTATCAGGAGAAAGATTTGGGACAGTAAAAGAAGGGGAGGATCAGAGAAAACAGGATTAAGCAGCCTTTTTACACAATGTGGAGGATTAACCCCTTCCACAGTGAGTATAACAGGCATGATTTACTATATATACAGACTGAATTTACTGTTGTGGGTTTAGTAACACTTTAATGACAAGTGAAAATATTGACCAAGTAAGATTTCTGTAGGTAGACAAAGTGGCTTATATATAATGATCATTGACTGATGTAAATTAGGCTATAATAATGGTAATGGAATTCATGCAAAGTACCTTAATTACTTACCTTTTCAGCAGCACCCTCTGCTGACATCTTCCAGCTGGCATCTCTCCTCCTAGTACCAGCTTGCGTCTTTGTTGCTGGGCAATGGGACATGGTGCATGCATGCCTGGCTGGCTTGCATGTCTGTTTCTGGGCAATGAGCTGTGGAGCACACATCCTGGCTCCTTCCACCGCCGAGCCAGCCACCTGTACTTCCCCCAGTCAGTTGCTGGGCAATGGGACTTGTTACAGCCCTCTGGTTCCAGATTTGGCTCAAGGCACAGGAGGCACCTTACTCAAACCCTACAAGCCCATGCCTGCCCTAAGACTTGTAATAGCGTTCCCGCTACTCAAGCGCACCTGATCTGTTTGTTTATCCCTGTCCCTGTCCTATGCTATGTCTCAGAATACACCTACTATATTCTGCATGCCCTGACCGTTGCTACATTCTTGGATTGTGCCTACGGTCTGCTGCAAGCCCTTAGCTCTGTAGAATGATGTGTGCATTGAAAATCTCCTCTGCTGTTAAGCCAAATTGCTCCTGCTCTGCCCTCTGCTTCTGGGTTTAGGTGAATCACTGAGCAGTCCACACTCATAAATATAAAGGAGGAATTCACTTCATTCCAATAGCATCACACAAACTGAAAATTATTAAGGCCAACAATCACTATAACAGTCCCCACCTTGGGACCTTCCTGCTAACTCATTTCACCCGAAAGGGCTTACTCACCCTTTTGGGTGAAACGCATTAGAGGGGTAAGCCCTATCGGGTTTAACTTGTTAGCTGGAAAGTCCTGAATGCTGGGACTGTCATAGTGATTGTTGGCTGTAATAAATTGAAATCTGTGTGATGCTACTGGAGTGCAGAGAAGCCCTGACCATGGCTACATTTTCAGATTACCTAGTCTGCCCACTGCCTAACTAGCTCCTCCCTGTCCACCTGTCCAGTGGTGTGTCTGCCATCCTATACAGTATATCTCCATCACTGCATAATACATTCCTCCTTAACTTTACTTTAGGTCTGCTTGTTGTGTCTTACAACTAGAGTATATCATTTTGTGTATTAATTCCTGGGGGCAACCTAGTACTGGTAGGCCTGCCTCCCTTAATGGAAGGTGGCTGCCAGAGGCATGACTAGAACCTTCAGGGCCCCAGTGCAAGAAACCATGAAGGGCCCCTCTGACCCCCAGCCAGGGCTTATCGCTCTGAGCCTGGGCCCTTTACTTCCATCATGGGGCCCTTTATTATGGTCCCGAACTTTCACATGTTCGGCAGTGGGCCTCCTTCCTGCTGTCTTGGGCCCCCCCCCACAGTGGTGGAATGCCAGGGCCTAGTTGCAAGTTATAAAAGGACACAACACCGATCGGTACCAATCCCTCACTGTGTCCATGCAGAAAAGTAAGGGGCCAGTAAATTACAGATTTACCAGCCCCTTCCCTGTCTCCATCTTGAAAGCATCCCCTGCAGCAGCCAATGGAAGGGGGGATGACTAGGGAAGCAGACATGGCCAGGAGGCAGCAGGATAGGAGGGGCAGGGGTCGGCATATAGTGGAAGCAATGCCCTGCATCTTTCTCCAGCAGCCTCTAAATGCTCGTGGAAGAGAGGATGAGAAGCAGGCTTTCAGCTGCTGCAGGAGGAAGATGGAGGGCATTGATACCTCTATAGGCTGCCTCTCGTGCCCCTCCTATCCAGGTGTAAAGTGGAGTTGCATGGGCCCTCTGGAGGGTTGAGCTGGGTCACAATTGCAACCCCTATGACCCCTGTAGTTACGCTCCTGGTGGCTGCTATAGGGGAAATTACACTAGCCCACCAATTACTCAGACTGGTGTGCCTACATCCAGACATTACAAGGCAGAGAGCCTGACATGTGGAGTATATGCTGAACATGAAATAATAATAAACAAATATATTGTACTGACAAATATTTCCACCAAAGTACAGTATATGCTATAGACTATTGTCTGTCATTCAAAAAGGAAACCTAAAGCTAAACTCCAGGCACATACAGTTTAATGCAAGTAGGTAATGATTAGAAATGTTAAATAAATGTAGAAATGCTACTAATATACAACTGCAGTACCTGAATGTGGTTTGATACCAGCCTGTTATAATCATATGTACAGTAAGGCTCGGACTGGGAGACAGAGGCAACATTCTGAGTCAATCAGGCTCTGCTACATGCACATGTGCTGATAAGGAACATACTAACACTGGGTAAGAGGAAAGTGATAACTTTATTGTCCAATCACAGGCTGTGGAGAACGGGAAGTCTAACTCAGGGCTGTGTAAATCTCAGTTTTGTTTGGACAAAATTACAGCTACTTTGACAAGTAAAGAAGCTCCATATGTATTACAACTGTGTTACAACTCCATATGTATTACGGCTGTTTGCCAGGAATTCAGCTTAAAGACTACACTAAGGCCAGGCTAATGAGAATAAGCTCTTACTAAGTTGCCTTTGTCTTCCTGCAGGTTCGTGAAGAATGACATTTTTGATAAACTGATGCAGATGACTCAGGAGAATAAAGGGTGGAGGGGCAGGTGGCCGACCGTGATACTCCTCAATTAAATCATGTCGCTGGAATTTCCAGATCTGATCTGTATGTTCCTGAACCTGTTGAAAAGTGTAGCTAAAAAATGCAGCTAAATTAATTAACAGGATAAAAAAAATGATTGAATAACCAAACACTGAGTATAAAAATCATCTAACAAATTATTATGCTGTATTTAACATGTATCTATTCATACAAAACGGTCAAAAAAATAACAGTACAATGTAGATGGAGATGAGCAAACCTTAAAATCTGCTTCACTGACATTAGATCCCGCAAGCTGATTTACAGAGTCTATATCTCACAAAGATTATCAAAGTTCTTTTTTATTTTTTCCGGAACAGTTGGATGTGGGTACCATACGGCATCCACATCAGACAGGCTTCTTTTTTATTTTTTTCCAGAATTTTTTTTAAAAGTCTTCCACAGGGGCATATCTCAAGCCCCCTCACATTGCCTCCAACAATTTATAGACATGGAGCTAACAAAAACCTCCCCCTTGGTTACAAACAGGAAGTGAACGCCTCCCGCCTGGACCAAATAGAATGCAGGGGGGTGGGTTTGATATGGTCCATGCATTTCAGAAGAATCTAAAACCACTAAATGACAAAGGAACAATCCTAATGTACCCTGATTGTGAGAACACAATGCGCCAGAAACGTGAAGAGCGGCAGCACGCGGCAACGTGAATAAAATAACTTTTTGCTAAACGTGATAGGTGTAGGGGAAAAGAAACTGTGTATATGTGTAGAGTGATAATCGCGGTGCGCAAAAAGTCACATTGTGACGTGTGAGCCCCATCCAGTACGCACAGTAACCTAACGTTGTCTTTTTTTGTAGGATCAAAATGAACTGGAATGTGTATTGTATACATTTTCCTGAATGGAATCAAAAAACATGATGTAACCATCTCACATCCAGTTTAAATTGTGTAACAACAAAGTATTACAAAGATAATATAAAAATTATAAATACCAATACAAGAAATGCAGGAAAGGGGGGTCCCCATTGTAATAAATCACGGACTGCCAATGCGAGTGAAGTGCCACTCACCCCCGGTTAATGAAACAGTTGATATCCCACTCAACGTTCATACCGAAGGGCGAGTAGCACTTCAACTCATGGATAGGAGTTAGACCCTTTTTCTTTTGCCTCTGGAGGCGTCGCCCCCCTCTGGTACCTCGATTCGTTTTGGGCTTGGGGGGTAACTGAGAGGGTCCCTGTAAAAACCCGACGGCTGGGAGGCCCCTCGAGGTTGGGAATTATGATGGTAAGGATGTTTGAGACAGTTAGATGATCGATCCACATACACTATTTTGAGTGGTGATCCCCTCGTATCTTAAGGATACCAAGGATGTGATTCGGCTGCTAGAATCCATTGAACATCAGGAGGGTTTGATTATGGTCACAGCCGATGTTGCCGCGCTATATACCTGTATTTCCCACCATTTGGGTATAGGCGCGGTCGAGTTCTATCTATCTAGGCTCTCATCCCTTTCTTCTATACAGAAGAATTTCATTTTGGATCTATTGCGATTTGCCACCAAACATAATTATTTTTGGTTTCAGGGCACCTTCTACTCCCAAATCAAGGGAGTGGCCATGGGGGCTAAATATGCCCCCAGTGTGGCCAATCTTTTCATGGCCCAGTGGGAGGAGGACGTCGTCTATGCCCTTGGGCGCTCTGAACTGGTCCTATGGACCAGGTATATAGACGACGTCCTCCTCCTATGGAAGGGTGATATGCCTTCCTTAGACGAGTTCATGACTACCCTCAATCAGAACGACCGGGGGATAGCCTTGAGCTACGAGGCCAGTTCCACCAATATACATTTTCTTGACCTGGAGATAGAGTCCACCGCACGAGGCTTTGAGTTTAAAACCTATTTTAAGCCCACCGACAGGAATGGGTACATTCCTGTCGGGAGCTGTCATCATGACCATTGGCTCAAATCAGTCCCAAGAGGACAATTCCTTCGAATGAGGAGGAATTGTACGAACGATTCTACCTTCTTCCAACAGTGCCAGACCTTGAAACAAAGGTTTGTAGAAAAGGGGTACCAACCAGACACCCTAGATGCAGATATAAAATCGGTGGCCGTCTTAGATAGGAAGTCCTTATTGGTTGACCATCCTAAGACCCCCAGAGACAACAAATTTAGGTGGTCTTTCTTTACCTCTTTTTCCACCCAACACAAAGAGGTCAAGAAGATTATAGCGAGACACTGGAAGGTTCTACGCAGCGATCGTATCTTGGGACCTTCTCTTCCTGAACGGGCGGGCATCATCTTTAGGGGTGCCCGGTCCGTTCAGGGCGACATCGCTCCCAACGTTGTCGACCCCCCTAGGATGACTTCATTCTTTCAACACTGTAAGGGGTATTTCCCGTGCAAAAAATGTAACGTCTGCCTACACAACATACTAGGCAGACGAATGACGGACAATTTCCGTTCCACTGTCACTGCACGCATTTATGCCATGAAACATTTTACTACATGTGCCACTAAATTTATAGTGTACTTGATCACGTGTCCGTGCAAATTGCAGTATGTCGGACGTACCATTCGTACGTTCTCCATACGCGTTAACGAACATTTGGCCAAGATCCGTAAAGGGTGTATCAAACATAGTGTCCCCCGCCATTACCGTGAACATCATAATAGAGATCCATCAGGGACCCACTTTCAAGTAATTGACAAATTTGTCCCTCATTGGCGTGGTGAGTCCAACCTACGAGGGGTCTCTAGGTTGGAAACCTATTGGATCCATGAGTTGAAGTGCTACTCGCCCTTCGGTATGAACGTTGAGTGGGATATCAACTGTTTCATTAACCGGGGGTGAGTGGCACTTCACTCGCATTGGCAGTCCATGATTTATTACAATGGGGACCCCCCTTTCCTGCATTTCTTGTATTGGTATTTATAATTTTTATATTATCTTTGTAATACTTTGTTGTTACACAATTTAAACTGGATGTGAGATGGTTACTCAGTGTCATCATGTTTTTTGATTCCATTCAGGAAAATGTATACAATACACATTCCAGTTCATTTTGTATGGTTCATTTTTCACATACTTTCTATAGATCCTATTATATTTGCAACCAGTTTATCTGGATTGCAGATCACTTTATTATATATATTCCATACTCCTTTCACCTTTTTGTAGGTATTGTGGTTTTTGTAGCATCTTTCTTGGCCGAGCTTCAGACAACGTTCACATTTTCACTAGATGCCCCTAGAATGTGCCCTCCCAGTGGTGTTTCATATGGGGATACTCCGCACATATATAGTTCCACTTACAGCACACGCCACCACCGTATAGGTTACTGTGCGTACTGGATGGGGCTCACACGTCACAATGTGACTTTTTGCGCACCGCGATTATCACTCTACACATATACACAGTCAGTTCTTTTGATTTTTAGAGTGTATTGTGACCTACATTCACTTCTGTAAGCGCTACATTTTTTAAAATTCAGCTAAATAAAGTATTTTTAAGCAAAGCAATTACGGTTAGACTTATTCTCAAACATGTTGTTATAAAATTAGCGATAAGTTCATCAAGCCAATGCTTTTCGGGGAAAAGACCCCCCTTCTTCAGGGTTATTGAGTAAACATGAAAGAACGCATGGAAAACAGATATATAAAAATTAGGTATAAGAAAAAAAATGCATTTTGATTTACGTACTTGTTTTTGTAATATAATCTCAATTGTTTTGACATTTCTTTTTTCCCTTTTTTTTTGTTCTTTGTTTTTGATATTTTTGTTGTGGTGGTTTTTAAATGTGCTCAACTTGACGGCTCGGGGAGTTCTTTTGGTTGGGCTGGATTGGCACATGTGACTCCCCTTCTGTGTCTCTCTCAGTTGTGGGGGCACTTGTGGTGATTTTCCAGATCTTAGTGCCATTCTTGCTGTCCCTCTTTTGAGCAGGGTTGGTGTTCCCTGGCCTGATTTTTCCATATTTAGGCCTTTGGAGACACCGGTCTCCAATATGGCCACCGCATGGTGCCGTGCATTAATACCATGTGTCCTATGTTCCATGCTTATATTTGGCACCTATGCTTTTGTGTTTATTAATATTATCTTCTATGTTAGGGTTCCAGTTGTTTCTGAAAAAGAGCTTCAGTCTCCAGATGCATTGGTCATGTGAACCATATTATCTGAACTTTTTCAGATTAATGTCACATTAGGGGGTTTTAGATGTATGCATGTATAGTCAGATAGCCCCTTTTGGGCTTTTGTTCAATGATTACAATAATCTTTGAGTCTGTGTTTCCAATGCTTTTGTTTTTTACATGTCTAATAAAGCAATTTTGGATTTTTATACATCTGCGTGTGTTTGTACCCTTTAAAATCCCAGCCACCCACTATTTTTTAATTTGTATTATGCAACTAAAGTGCAGAGCATAGTAACCCTAATTTCACTGTGACATATGATACAGTGGGATAGTGACAGTAATCAGCCAATTGCACGTGCTATGATCCTGTAATGCTCTAATGTGAAAATTGTACCTAATGAAACATTGCCTGACTAGTGGGAAATGGTGGACAGAGGGAAGAATGGGCAACATGCAAGGCAGCAATGGTGAGCCTCTCCGAAAAACCACTAGGAGTTAACATTACTGCAGTCACTTTTGGCATGAACCACCAAAAAATTTGTAGCTATCCTAATGAACCAAGAGATAGGGTATGTCTTGAATCCTGATGCACAAAAACTGTATCTGCAATTTAAAAAAAGTTGAAAACAAACAAACAACTGCTATAGTTAATGGTTTTGGCAAGTCTTTCCTTGAGTATGTTTGTTTTTTCTGTCATACACAAGAGAGGGTAAACTAAGGGAACAGTGACTACGTCATGGTAAGTGAATAAAATGTAATAATAAAGCAAAAGTGAGCTCTGTGGCTTAATGAATATCAGGACAAAAGAAAAAAAAATAATAATTGACAGAAGTACAGTATTTAGGAAACAAAGGAATAATCACTAAAGTTTGAATAACTGAAAGTAGTTATGTTTGATAATGCCTGAAAATCACATACAAGGGATTAGCTTTGGGTTTGGGTCAAAGGGAGTGTTCAGCCTGGCCAGTAGCTGTTCGAGGTTTACTGAATGGGTAAACTGAATGGCCAGATTTGGCCTGTTTGCCTGTGCACAACCTCTGGCTGCTACTGCTTGTTGGCTTGCTATGGTTGGGGGTGCGTGCTTGCTGCCCATCTGTCACTTTTGCTTTAGTACATTGTACAGGTCACGTGCAGGTTTAAGACCTTCCCGAGAATGTTATTTCAAGTAATTGTATATTTTTTATGTTGCCCTTTAGGCCTTTTAAACAACCTGCTCCCTGTTGAATAGTATTTTTTTTCTTTGTTTTGGTGTCATATTCCCCATGGCAGTGCCCAGCTACTCATGCACTTTTTTTCGAAAAGCTTGCAACCTGGCCTTGAATTAATATTTGGCTCCCATAAACTTCAATAGAGTTTGGGTGCTAAGTTGGTTGCAGATGTTTGAAATTTTTCAACAAACGTCCAGTAAACCGAACTGCTCCATTTGCTGCTTACAACCTCCACAGTAGTACAGAAGAGAATGGTGTCCATTAGCACTGTGCAGGGCCGGATTAACATAGGGGCTATTGGAGCTGCAGCTCCAGGCCCCTTTCTCAAAATAGGCCCATTTGCCCCAAAAAAAAAAAAAAAAGAGATCAACTTTGAGGGTTGTAGCTCAGCGATCAGGAGTCACAGAAACCCCATTGAGGGGTATGTAGCTAAAGACCTACCCCAGCACTGGTTAAAATATGGGGCTGCTATCATCTATGGTTCCGGAGATATGGGGCTGCTTGCGCAGCCTGTCAGAAGCTACATACAGAGCGGCCGGTATAAATACAAGCTGACTCTGCAGCAGACAGAGGATGAGATCACAGAGCTTATAATAATTATTTGTATATTACTTATGATAATTAACCCCCTCGCCACCCAGGCCAATTCTGACACTTTTTTTTTATAGAAAATTACTCAGAACCCTCAAGCATTATATATGTTGTTTTAGCAGACACCCTGTGGAATAAAATGGTGGTCTTTGCAACTTTTTATGTTACACGATATTTGCGCAGCAATTTTTCAAAGTTTTTTTTGGAAAGAAACTGTTTCATTCAAATAAAAAAAAACACTAAAGTTAGCACGTTTTTTTTAGTGTACCAATCGATGCTTTAATTTTTTTACAGGTTACATGTTTAGAGTTACAGAGGAGGTCTAAGGCTAGAATTATTGTTCTCACTCTAACGATCATGGCATATGTAACCTGTGTGTATCTGGCTCTGATACTAGCCAGTGCCTACCCAGCCACTGACTAGTATCTCTTTCCCAGCCTGTCCGCACACACCCTCTCACCTGCTGATCTGTGGATGGGCGAATCACTCCTGCAGTGTTATTGTGTTCTGCCAGTGAATACAATGATCAGTGTTGCTAACTATAGCTGGCAGCACTGATTGTTTTGGGGAAAACCTGACAGGCTGGTTGTACTCAAGTCGGTTAATAGGTTGACTTGTGTAAAACCAGGTAGCCCATACATAGATCGACTATGGCTGGTCTCTGCTTAATTGGTGTAATTTCAATCCATGTATGGCCCGCTTAACCACTACGCAGTCCCTAAACATCCTTCCACAAACCTTTACATTTTTCCTTCCCAGATTCCTTCATCCTCCTCTCCTATACATAGTGCCCACTGTCATACCCTCCACACTCCTCTCCTATACATAGTGCCCACTGTCATACTCTCCACACTCCTCTCCTGTACATACTGCTCACTATCATACCCTCCACACTTCTCTCCTATACATAGCACCCGCTGTCATATCCTACACACTCCTCTCCTGTACATAGTGCCCGCTGTCATACACTTCTCTCCTGTACATAGTGCCCACTGTCGTACCCTCCACACTCCTCTGCTGTGCATACTGCCCACTGTCATACCCTCCACACTCCTCTCCTGTACATACTGCCCACTGTCATACCCTCCACACTCCTCTCCTGTACATACTGCTCACTGTCATACCCTCCACACTCCTCTCCTGTACATAATGCCCACTGTTATATCCTCCACATTCCTCTCCCTCACCTGCACATACTTCCCACTTTTATACCATCCATTCTCCTCCTCTATGCCTCTTACCCACAAAACAGTTCTTTAAAATTATACTGAATATCCTCAATGTTACCAGCTCTAGAATGGGCACACTTTTGTTAGTTCAACTAAAGGAAATCTCAGTCCTCATATTTGTTCTGCCCCATTATTAGTACTTATTTAATTTTGTAATTACTATTGTGATGTATAGAGGAACATAGGGGATGTCAGCTACTCTAAATATAGCACTTGTAACAAAGTGTCCCTGAAAATATTTTTTAAATGTTGGCAACTATGCGGGTCAGTAGAGGGCCCCATGAGAGGCTCCTGGGTTCCAATGATATTAAAGCGGTAGTAAGCTTTTCTAACATTACTACTTCTTAGAGGCCCTTAGGTAGGTTATGCCATAATGTACAAGTATGCACAGCATATTAGCACATTAGGGTACACTTAAATTGTCAGACTGAGCCCTCCAGTGCTGTGCTGTGATCAATCCGGCGGGGCCCGGGCGCTTCCATTTTCACCCGCTCTTCCTTCTGGGTTCTGTGCCTTCGGTCACTTGCCTTGGCTGGGCTGCGTTGATGTTATTCCCACGCATGCTCATGTGCATCCTCTTTCTCTCATCCCCCCTTTCTCTCTCATCCTCTTTCCCTTACCCCTAACACCTCTTTCATTCCCTTTCTCTCTCTCTATCTCTAATCCTCCCCTCTCTCTTTAATTTAATTTATTATAACAAAAAATTGTTTGCATTTTTATTTATTTATTGTTTATAAAAGGCCCCACCAAAATCCTCAGCACCAGGCCCATGATGTTCTTAATCTGGCCCTGGCACTGTGGCATGCCACTTTTTGTGTCTCCACTCTGGAAGCACCCACCAAGCACAAAGGGGCATACATAATGGTAATGGCATGGCATGGAGCCTATATGCTTGCTGGCTTTCCAATTATGGTGATACCAAACTATATGGTAAATCATGAATCTAGCATTTGAAGTAGGTAAGAGGCATTTTTCTGTTTTGAGTTTTAAAAAAGAGCTTTTGGAAAATAAAAATACAGAATAAACAGATTGGCAGACACAAATTCATTGCAATGGATTTTGGGAATGGATCAGGCAAGTTAAAAAGAATGCAGATTTCAAGATTTACACATCTCAATTGTGTCTTAATAAAAAAAAATATGTGTGAAAATTTGACTTGTCACCATAGCAACTAATAATTTGCTACCCTACATTTTCTACGCTAAGGAATACAAATTAAAAACAATATACAAAGACTAACTATATGATCGAGACACAGTCAATTCCTAGTACTTCTGTTGTTCTGTAGTACTCTTATTTAGGGGTGGTAATGGTAATGAATACTTTGTTGTATTTTGGTTAAACTGCTACCACTTTTCAGTTCTTGATTTTACCATATATTTCTTTTCAACATTATGTTTCTGTAACTTAATTATCAAATCTGCCCAAAGTAAATACTGAATTTCAAGACTGCTTAAAGGAAAAGTCCAGTTTTCAATAAAAAGTCCCCAGTCTGCACTCCCTACTCCTTACCCTAGGCTAAATTTTCTCCACCCAATTTCTTACTTTCCAAGGTATCTGCATTTTCCATCACACTGCCATGCCTCTCCAATAACTTCCCTTCCCTAAATGGCTGTACCCATACCATTGGAGTAAGACCCTATTCAAGTATATGAAAAGTTACTGTGCAGGAAGCACTTCAAAGATTTTTGCATAGAGGTTGTACACACAGCGGGATGCTACTACCATAATAGAAATGTAAGTGGGCATGTGGTTGGGGGACGTTTTAGCTAACAGTATATTAGTGGCGTAGGGAGTGGCAACTGGGAAATTTACAGTATATCTAAACCTAAACCTACCCTTTAACCAATGTGAGCTAAAAAACATGTAGCATCTGTGTATTGGTAATTATTGTATGACAAAGTTAAAATATTAGATGAGCTAAAGGCAGGAATTATGCATTTAAAAGGGAACCCTAAAAACAATGTGAAGGGTAACATGGACCTGGGGCATCTGAAGCTGAACACAAATATTTGAGAAGACTGATGAAGCACTTCACTCTGCCTTGGCAGTTGTACTTCACTATGGCACCTCGGTGAAAAAAAAAAAAAAAGAGATGACATGAGATGACAGAAATAGTGAAAATCCTTAACAAATAAAATATCAAAACATTAGATGAACAGATGTATTGTATGGACTGTATCATTAAAAAGTATTTGTGTTAAATACATTTTCTGCACTTACAACTAAAACAAGGCATACACGCAGAGGTTTTTTTTTGTTTAACCAGTGGGTTGAACAAAAAAAAACTCACAGATCCCCACATCCACACAAGCAATAGAGTGGTGGGGATCTCCCCCGCTGTGCTATTGTATTCTGACAGTGAGGACTCCCCTTCCCGTCAGTATACATTGATCAGTACTGTAGCAGCTGATCTGGTTTTCCAAAAGGACAATTTGACAGATGCCAGTCTAATAACCAGCTTTTGTTGACCAAACAGGGCTAAACACATACCAAAATGTGTCCTGTTCCTGCTGAACCAGTCAAATTTTGATATGTGTATACTAGGGCTGTTACTGATTAAAATTTTTGTGTTCGATTAATTGATTTTTTTAAAATCGATTAATTGACTCATTTCGATGAACCACTTTAGCACCGGGCGATTTTACCCCCTTCCTTACCAGAGCACTTTTTGCGATTCGGCACTGCGTCGCTTTAACTAACAATTGTGCGGACATGCGATGTTACACCCAAACAAAATTGACGTCCTTTTTTTCCCACAAATAGAGCTTTCTTTTGGTGGTATTTGATCACCTCTGCGGTTTTTATTTTTTGGGCTATAAACAAAAGAAGAGTGACAATTTTGAAAAAAAACACAATATTTTTTACTTTTTGCTATAATAAATATCCAATTTTTTTTTAAAAAAAACTATTTTTTTACTCAGTTTAGGCCGATACGTATTCTTCTACATATTTTTGGTAAAAAAAAATCGCAATAAGCGTATATAGAGCGGTTTGCGCAAAAGTTATAACGTCTAAAAAATAGGGGATAGATTTATTGCATTTTTTTTTTTTACTAGTAATGGCGGCGATCTGCGATTTTTTTTTTCGTGACTGCGACATTGCGGCGGACACTTCGGACACTTTTGACACAGTTTTGGGACCATTCACATTTACACAGCGAACGTTGCTATAAAATTGCAGTGATTACTGTGTAAATGTGACTGGCAGGGAAGGGGTTAATACTAGGGGGCGCTGCAGGGGTTAATGTGTTCCCTAAGGTAGTGATTCTAACTGTGGAGGGAGGGGGCTCAAAAGGGGAGGAGACCGATCAGTGTTCCTCCGTACTGGGAACACATGATCGGTCTCCTCGCCACTGACAGGGCGTGAAGCTGTGTGTTTACACACACAGCTCCACGGTCCCGCGCGGTCCCGCTGTTTTAACGGGCAATCGCGGGTGCCCGGCGGACATCGCGGCCACCAGGCAACCACGCACCGGGTCCCGAGCGACGCCCCTAGGCGGCCGGGAATGGTAGGACGTCATATGACGCCCACCCAGGATGGGAGATCCACCTTGTGGGCATCATATGACAGTGGGCGGTAGGGAAGTGGTTAATTATAACGCACATACAGATCCAACTACTTTTAGCTGATCTCCTTGCGTTGCAACTCTGCATTAGTCAGTGGTAAATGTGGTATACACTATATACAATCACCCGACACTAGTTAGTTTCTACAATCTATGACTTAACTTCACAGTTCACACAAATACGTTTTAAATTCAAACTGTAGCACTGACATAAGTAATTTTTTTTCCACAGTAGCGTGACAATCCTTCCACCTCTGGTCTAACTAATCACTCTCACCTTATGGCATGGACCCCTGTGCAAACAGGTGGTCATGTAAGCGAGTATCAAAAGGGTTAACATGGACCATAAACTTCTCTCACGTCTCCTTAGATCTCGGCAAGGATGCCAGGTCATGGGTAGAAAGAAAATATCTAAGTGCTCACCGCTTAAGTATAAGATTTAATTTTTGTGTTCAAACACAAACTACTCACATAAAGATGATAAAAACACAGCATGTAATGCCGACAAATGCGTTAGTTCCGTAGGGCAGCAGCGGGTGACGTCATGCGTAGCTCCCCTCCCGTATGTGTCATGTTTAATCAGAACTTCAACGTCACCTGACTCCACCCCCCTTCCCTTCGTTAACAGACGGAGGCCCTTGGGGAAGGGGGAGGAGTCCAGTGACGTCAATGTCCGTGACGTCTCCGGATCTCCGACGGAACTCCCTGAAAAACCGGAAGACGGCGAAGAGGGAGTACCGATCAAAAGAATTTTGATCGATCAAACTTAACGATTAATCGAGGAATTAATCTTTAATTTCCACAGCCCTAGTGTATACCCAGCTTAAATGTGAGTTATCAGATTTTGAATAAAGAGTGACTTACTTAAACATAGCAATGAGAAGGTTTAGGAGAAGAATGTTGGTGAACAATAAGTAGAGGCACAGTAATAAAACAGTCAGCCACTGTGGAAATATTGGCTGGTGATTCTCCTTATTAGATTCAGGACATTTCTGTTTGTTTGGATCTGTCCCATTTACAGTGCATTGGTCAAGACTAAAATTCACTCCTACAAATAAAACAAATTATAGTACAATTAGTTAGCAAGCTTTTTTTTTACTAGTTTAATCATTCAGAATTAATACATATTGGAATGTAAGCAGAACTAAACCCTCCTATTCTTTGCAGCCATGGAAGCTGCCATCTTAGCCTCTGTTTGATCTGCATTTGCCAGATGTGATCAGCTATGACACCAGCCATTTGATGGCTAGACAATTTGGATGAGAGCACAAAAGCACTCTGTAAAGTGTAAAAGTTCTGGGAAACAGTTACATCAATTAGGTTTAGTTCCACTTTAACATGAGAACATTTCTAAGAACTGGACTCAAGACATGGACTCAAGACATGTCTAAAAACACAATTTAGTTCAGTTATAAATTCATTAACAAATTCATCTGAAAAAAATTAAAATAGTTAAAGCTTGCTGTTCAGTTTTCAGTAAATTTACAGACAGGTTGTAAAAAACAGGCACTTTTCTCCAGTCTGTATATTTCTGTAGACAGGAGAAAAGTGGCCATAAAAGAATCCCCTTGTCTGTGACTCTGAACTGCGCATGGGGCCAGCCAATTAGAGAACTGCTGGGCTCTGCCTCAGATTGGGTGACAGGGCAGGTCTAGGCGCATGCCTGTGCATTGACATCATGGTGTTCATCAGGTGTGGCTTATATTCATACGCCCCGCCGCATAAGTTGAGGCCAGGCTCGGCAGCTGACTAATCGGTTGGCTTTGGAACTGCGCATGCACAGTTCAGAGAAGGCGACAAGGATTTTTTTTTCAATGTTTTTCAGCCAGCCACTTGTGGCCTGTCAGTGGTGAAGCATCCTCCATCCTTTATCCCAAAAGGAAAAATACATTTTTCTATAAATGCTTAAAAAGTGTTAGCTGGAATCATCTTAAATTTTGTGTCACTTTTGTAAAATCCACTAGTCCATCTAATACTACCCTCTCCACAGATTGACTTTGCAGCTGTCCAAGGGTGGCTACATCGCTCCTCCATAGATACAGTGGAGGAGTGAACGTAGCAACACTAAGACATAAAGATATTGATTTACTAACACTGAAGAGTGCAAAATCTGGTACAGCTCCGCATAGAAGCCAGCATCCAGGTTTTTTTTTTGTCAAAGCTTAATTGAACAAGCTGTAGCTGATTGGCTACCAATTACAGCTGCACCAGATTTTGCACTCTCCTGTTTTGGTAAATCAGCCCCACAGTGTGTTACTGGCTGGATCACCAGGCGAAAATAAAGAGGAAAAAAAGACTAAAAAACTGAAACCTAAATTAATCACCACATCTAAGGATTGGTAACCTGCAATTTATTTAGTGATTGTGTTATATTATAATATTATATTTATTTGTATATTAGTTTCCTGATGTCCTGTGTACAGCACACTTTGCTTTGCACAATGCTTTTAGCCTTAGCCCTGGTTCACACTAATGCAACATGTGCTCCGACTTTGAGAGCACATGTTGCATGAGAAGTCGTGCCTCATTTAGTGAAATGGAACTGTTCTAAAAGGAGTCACTTGAATTGCTCTGACTTAGAAAAAGGTTCCTGCCCTACCTTTGGTCTGACTTTGGCATGGCTTGCATTGACTTCTGTTAAAGAAGACATATGCAAGTCGTGTCAAAGTCGCACTGGGATGTTGGCTTCAAAGTCACGGCAGTGTGAACCGGGCCTAACACTATGAACAGATTTACAAGTAGACAGAGAACAGCGATGACCTAGTAAGTAAACTGATACTCCCCCTTTGTCCAATCAATGGGCTTAGGGGGTGTTGGTGAATGGTGACTAAGAAGTATAATTGCAAGAGTGATAAGTAAAGCCACTGAACTAGCTATGCAGTCTTGTTGTGCGTTATTTATGATCATCAGACATATTGTCATAATTACTTGACTTCATACCATCTATATAAGAAGGAATCTGCCCAAATAATGTCATGTAGGAATGGTAAACAACTCCACGGAATATCCAGTCAACCCTTATCTCATTGTGAATCAATATTGCTTGTTTTGCAACTCCAAAGGATATCACCCAAACAGCCAAGAGGAAAAGGAAAAAGAAGACATCTTTCATCTGTGCTTGGGAAAAGAAACACATTGATTGCATTATGTATGTTTACATACAAGAGGGTGTGAATGTACTGTAAATCATATACAACACATATACTTCCAATCACTGGATCACAGATAACCTGACACTATACTTATATGATAGAATGTAAGCTGGCCACACATTATACAATCTCTGTACAATCTCCTTTAGATGTACAATGTAATAAGAGGACACACCTAAACAATCTAATTAATCAGACTGGTAGATCTAAAGGAGATTGCGCAATCAGATTGTATAGCCACTATAGTCACTTTTAAAGCAGTACTACGTAAAAATTAAGGTAGAAATCCAGTGAGGAGAAGACCTTCCAGTAAACACGTATAAAAAAAACCTGCGTTTAACAATTTATTTCAACATTGTGTATACCAATACAACATTATGGAAAACAATAAGCCATTTAACTGACATTTTACTTGTGCTCTAAATGTAGAGAAATGTAAAAATTATTTCCTACCAGCAGTATAAATGTGCCTTTTATTGTGTAATTGTGTCTATAATTGGAGCTGCCTAAACAGTAATTGCTGAATCTTTTTTAAGCAATACATCACATAAAAACAGATGTAAACAGCTATAGACACAGTACTTATTTAGTATTCGTGTGTGTTATCTGAGGGTCTATTTAAAACTGAACCTGTCACCATATTTGTAAAACAAATTAAGTTTACTGCATATTTTAATAGAACATTGAAACAAATAAGAATCCACAACAGAATGAATAAAGCATGGCAAATATATGTAGGCACTGGGGTTGTTTTCCTAAAGGACCATAGACTGTTTGCATTATACGTTCACTCTCATTTTTCTCAAGTGTATGTTCACTTTACAAAATGTTGATAACTAAGGTGAAGCTGCGTTCACTTTAGTTAACCAATCATATGCTAGCAAAAATGCATCTTTTTTACAAAAAAATCCCACACGTTTGAGTATTTTACCACTTCAATACCCGGCACTTTCACCCCCTTCCTGCCCAGGCAAATTTTCATCTTTCAGAGCTGTCGTAATTTGAATGACAATTGCGCAGTTTCGCAATACTGTACCCATATGACATTTTTATCATTTTTTTTCCCACACAAATGGAGCTTTCTTTTGGTAGTATTTAATCACCACTGGGTTTTTTTATTTTTTGCTAAATGAACATAAAATGACCAAGATTCTTGAAAAAATAAAAATAAAAACTTGTTTTTCTTAGTTTCTGTTATAAAATTGTGCAAATAAATAATCTTTCTTCATAGATTTAGGCCAAAATGTATTCTGCCACATTTCTTTGGCGGGAATAACTAAAATCTGTGTTTATTAGTCTGTAAAAAAGTTATAAAGTCCACAAATTATGGTATACATGTACACTCACTCTTAGGTACACCTTGCTAGTACTGGGTTGGACCCCCTATTGCCTTCAGAACTGCCTTAATTCTTTTGTGGCATAGATTCAACAAGGTGTTGGAAACATTCCTCAAAGATTTTGGTCAATATTGACTTGATAGCATCACACAGTTGCTGCAGATTTGTCGATGCACATCCATGATGTGTATCTCCTGTTATCTATTGTGCTCTATTGAATTGAGATCTGGTTGTTGTGGAGGCCATTGGAGTACAGTGAACTCATTGTCATGTTCAAGAAACCAGTGGTGAGATGACTTGAGCTTTGTGACATGGTACATTATCTGCTGGAAGTAGCAATCAGAAGATAGGTACACTGTAGTCATAAAGGGATGGACATGGCCAGCAACAATACTCAGGTAGGCCAATAGACAATGGTAGGCCAATGCCAAAGGACAATGGTCAATTGGTACTAAGGGACCCAAGGTGTCCCAAGAAAATATCCCCCACACCATTACACCACCACCAGCCTGAACCGTTGATACAAGGCAGGATGGATCAATGTTTTCATGTTGTTTACATCAAATTCTGACCCTACGATCTGAATGTTGCAGCTGAAATCGAGACTCATCAGAACAGGCAATGTTTTTCCAATCTTCTATTGTCCAATTTTGGTAAACCTGTGCAAATTGTAGCCTCAGTTTCCTGTTCTTAGCTGACAGGAGTGGTACCTGGTGTTGTCTTCTGATGGAGCTCATCTGCTTCAAGGTCCGATATGTTGTGCATTCAGAGATGGTATTTTGCATGCCTTGGTTGTACGAGTGGTTATTTGCGTTACTGTTGCCTTTCTATCATCTCGAACCAGTCTGCCCATTCTCCTCTCACTTCTTTTTTTTCAAAAGTCTCCTCTCACTTCTTACATCAACAAGGCATTTTCGTCCAAATAACTGCTGCTCACTGCATATTTTCTCTTTTTTTTTTGGACCGTTCTCTGTAAACCCTAGACATGGTTGTGCGTCAAAATTCCAGTAGATCAGCAGTTTTTTAAATACTCAGACTAGCCCATCTGGCACCAACAACCATGCCACAGTCAAAGTCACTTAAATCTCCTTTCTTTCCCATTCTGATGCTAGGTTTGAACTTCAGCAAGTCATCTTCACCACGTCTAGATGTCTAAATGCATTGAGTTGCTACCATTTGATTGTCTAATTACCAATTTGTGTTACCAAGCAATTGAACAGGTGTACCTAAGGAAGTGGGCAGTGAGTTTATATCTGAAAATTGATTAATCCTGATGCACTGACAGCCTATCACATTTCTTGAGGCCTGAAAATACCAGGACAGGTCAAAATATCCCCCAAGTGACCCCTTTTTGGAAAGTAGACAGTCCAAGTTATTTAGTAAGAGGCATGGCTAGTTTTTTGAAGTTGTAATATTTTGTCACAATTGTTTTTTTACATACTGTCACCTGTGCAGTACAGCGTCATCATATAACTGGTGTGGTGGTGATCAGGGATAGTACAGGCATACCTCACTTTTAAGTACATAATGGGGTTTATTTACTAAAGCTGGAAAGTGCAAAATCAGGCTCACTTCTGCATAGAAACCAATGAGCTTCTAACCCCAGCTTGTTCAATTAAGCTTTGCTAATAAAACCTGGAAGCTCATTGGTTTCTATGCAAAAGTGAGCCTGATTTTGCACTTTCCAGCTTTAGTAAATAAACCCCATTGTGTATTTAAAAGTGCGGTATGCCTGTATGCCTGTATGTAAAAAAATAAAAATAAAACATGTTTAATATATTTTTTTCAAATTAATTATTTTTTCTTTTTTATTATTATCATTTTTTTTTATAATTTTCTTTTTCACATTGTGACGAGAGCAATACAGTGTTACCATAGTAACACAGTACTACTCTGGGGAAGTGATCAGTATTTTAATTTTTTTACACATTATGATTGCTTATACCAGTGAATTTACTGGTATAAGCAACCATTTTTACTGAATGGAACTGATTCATTCAGTGTGTATTGTGATTAGCTGTGATTAGCCACAGCTAATCACATGATACAGATGAACTGTGATTGGCCCTGTCTGTACAATGTGATCTGCTGTGACACAGCAGATCACATAACATTTGTAAACAATGGATGGCTTCCTTTCATGCCATCCATTGTGTATAATTGTGTTGCTGTATCACAGTGATCACATCGTACAGACAGGGCCAATCACAGCTCATCACATGGTATCGGCAGCGTTTGTTTATAACTTCTTATAGAGTGTACCCCCCCCCCCCTCGCAGATTAACAGTGTTGCTGTCCAAAGGTGTCCTCTGTGCCTTTTCATCCAGACTGAATGCACTCTAATAAAGGAGGCGTGTTACTGGCCAGACTGCTAGGGGAAAGCAGAGGTAAAAAAAGACTAAAGAAGAAAACAGATGCAGTCATCACATCTAATGATTGGTAAGCTGCAAAATATTACATTTTTGGTTTTGGGTTTATTACCGCTTTAATATTTACTTTGCAAAAAGAACATACATTTTCTAGCTTTTCTGAACAGCATCTACAACTAAATCAACCCCACTGCATTGTAGCAGCCTGAGAAAAGCAGTAAAATTACCTTAGCCTTGACTGATAAATACACAACTGTACCCTTTCACAAAAATATACTTTAACAGAATAGGTAATCAGCCACATGATCAAACTGGGAGCACTTGTAACTATACTATGTTTAGCATACAGGTGCAAGAAGCAACAATGAAGGCCCCTCGACCCTCCCCATCCTAAGGAAAGGGAGCTTTGAGTGCTGGATGCTTGGCATCTAAGTGGGCATCAACCTAACCAGGCAGTTGGAGTGGCTCTGTTAGGATTGGCTATGATGGCACGAGGTGACTGGGTGGAGCCTGAACTCTTGAAAAGGCTATGCAGAGGTATGTCCCACTACTCTCAAGAGAAGCTGTTGTCAAAAGTGTTGTCCTCCCCTGCTGGATTCGCCATGGACACGGATGCCTTGGTCGATAGGGTCAGGGATCTGCTCGCAAGAGGTCAGGCTGACTGGCTCCTGCTGGTGAGACTATTTCTTCGGCCCCCACTTCACCTCCCACTGATGTTTCCATGGCTGGCAGGCAGCCAGCTTCAGTTTTGCCTTGCCAGCGATTGATATTACTTTATGAGCTATGCCCTCTAGTTAAATTACGGGGGCCGGTTTAATGCCTGTCTCGCACTGATGGTGGAGACAGGCCTCTTAGACTATCCGTGTTTGGTTATGGATGCTCACGGTATAACTGTGACTAGCATGGTTATGTGGTATTTTGAAGGTTGTTATACTTGGTATGTTCAATAAAGCTAAGCAGTCATGTAAAACAGGTTCAGGATGGCAAAGAGCATACACACACTGCAGAATAATACAAAACAGATTATCAAAAGTGCACAAACATGTACTCTTTACAGCAATGTCTCTGTGGCTTAGTCAGAGTAATATGCGGTAACATTCTCTCTAGAAGACAATAAAAAAACAGAACGTTTATCTGAGAATTAATTCTACAGCAAAACAGTTCAGAAAACAAACAGCTGCTTGCAATTATGAGCAGAAACAGCATCCCTATCAGTGAAGTCAAGGGTCACTCTGATGACACAGGTGAACAGCTGGAGGGTTTCAAGGCCCAAGGGCAAGGGACCACTCACATGAACTGGAGAATTCTGGTAGCAATTGAAAAAAGGCTCCCCACAGAAGCTAGGTCTTCTGGAGAAAGAGCATGCTATTAGGTTTAGATCTGGCTGCCCGCACTCTGGTTCTGACAGTGGAGGGACACTCACCTGGCTGCAGATCACTTGCCCAGCAATCTGTGCTTCATCAGGTGTGCCCCCTGAGCTGCTGAGCAAGGAAAGCTGGGGAAGTTATCTTTCCTGTGTGTGTCTAGGAACCCAACGAACTGTAAGAAATGGGGTTAAAATGGCTTGCACATGCAGAATATTATGCTACAGTACTCTCATTGCCAAGCCACAAAAAAGTAAACTTCATTCCAAAGGACCATATGCAGGGCCTTAAGCTCTAAATTAGTTTTTTTGTTACAACAGTATATGAAATAGGCTTTTCATGCTCATCACAAAATTCCTTCTTGGAAATGAGGGGAATTATCCACAACAGGGTCGGAGACAGCAATGCAAACCTGAGAGAGCTTTATACCATTTACCTTCTATAAGAATAGTGGTGACACATATTAGCTGCAGTTCTACTTTAAATCTCCTTAACTTTTGCAATAAAACTGACTAATATCTGCATATAGTCATAGCACAAAACCAGACACTGAGGATAATTATTCATGAAAGCTGTACCCTGCATTTATTTTTATTACATGGTAAGATTATTCTACACTCCCACAGAAGTAGAAAGCATGACTAATTATTAAATGTACTCTTGCAGGCCCAGGTACTGTACTTGTCTTGGCAGATATTCTTTAATTAAACATTATAAATAACAAAAACTGGGTGTTTTGTAATAGTCTCTTACCTAACTTCGTTATATTTGAATGTAGTTAAATACATTTTAATCAATATTTTACTTACCATTCTTTTAACAATGATGATTTTAGGTCCAAGGGTTTTGCTGATGGTAAATATATGCATGAGACGTAAACAGAAAATTACAAAATCCAATGACAAAATTATTCTTCCAGGATAAAATGTTTTTGGAATTAACCTGTAAATGAAGACAACTTGTAAAGCACATCATTTCTATTGTTGTAAACTGAATTAACTTTTATTATTGTAATAAGTTTTGTAATGGAACTGTATAAAGCCATAAAGTAAGGGTTCAGTCCATTCCGATTTGATGGCTCTGTAGATCACAACAAACATTAGGCCACGTGACTCCTGAAAGCTCTGAAGATATCTGGTGAGATTTTTGTAAATGTTAAAAGTCTATAGAATGTAATCTTTAAATAGGCATTTACTTCAACTTCCAAAACAACAGGTTGTTTTTTATGAGCAGTATTCAAGAACATACTTATTGGGGTCCATTTACTAAAAATAATAGAAATATTTAGCAAAAGTGAATAATGTCAGGTTGTTTTCACTTTCAACGCCTCGTTTTTAATCATGAAAACAGGAAAAAAAAGAAAAAAAAAATATTTTTGCCCGTACTTTATTCACTTAGTTAAAGCAGAGCTAAATTGGGGAGTTTGCCAGGCAGGTTTTCACCATAGCATGCAAGTATACACTTCTTCGCCACCCCTGTCATTTATTTCTCTTCTTTCAGGTTCAGCATGTTCTTGCTGCACTCTACAATCACTTATCCTAGCCTAATTCTCAGCATCTTACAGATGCACATAGTTACATAGTTGGTAAGGTTGAATAAAGACACTGGTCCATCCAGTTCAATCCTGTGTGTGTGTTTGTTCATGTCACTACCATTTTCCATACAGTACATTGTTCACATATAAACACATCTAAAGGTTTTTTGAATTTATCTATGCTCTACGTTGACACCACCAACTGTGGAATCAGTCATTTTTATAGCTGTCAGGAAATGTCCAGGAAATTTTATGTCAGTAATTTTTTTTTTTTTAATTAGGCAGATTAGTGTATGAAGGAATACCTTGCCAGTTTGATGCAGCACCAGCAGCCACGTATTTAGGAAGAGTTTGGAGCAGTTGGGATTATTTTTAAATAGAAGCAGGCAGAAGCCAGTGACGGTAGGAGCAGGCGGCCGCATTTGCAGATCCCGCTCCTCTAGTTCCGGCTGCAGAGTGATCTCAACTGTGCTCCGCCTGCCGCCTCTCTGCATAGATATGTAGTTGGAATCCAGTGCTTGTCTGCCGGAAACAGCTCTGAAGCCTGTGCCCACGGCCTCACTCTCTTCCTGAGTAACCTATTCTGCTTATCTACAGCTGCAGTTCTCTATTTGGTTCTCTCAAGGAGGATGATTTAGAGGTGCGAGTATAGCACTGTACTGGGCAGGTGGCGATTTGGTGGAAAAGGGGGCACCCCTGAACCCTGCACTCTGTCCGCAGCACACCCCTGAACCCTGTATGCAGCGCACCCCTAAACCCTGCACTCTGTATGCAGCGCACCCCTGAAACCTGCACTCCGTATGTAGCGCACATGTGAACCCTGCACTCTGTACGTAGAGCACACCTGGACCCTGGGCCTCCGTCTGGTATTTAATGCCCCTTTAAGACATCCCCACTGTTAGTGTTGGAGGTAATACTGCTGCCTCCTAAATGTGTTTTTTTCCCAGCCGAATGGGAATTTTGCATTGAAATGTGTCTCAACTCTAAGCCAAGCATTTGGCTTGTGCCTGCTGCCCAGTCCCACTGAGCTCAACAGCAAGTTTGACGTGCAATGCTGCCTGTGAAACTTGACATGTTGAGTTAAAATTGCCTCACTATGAAGCTAAGCATCGAGGCCATGGCAATGTGTACTCACCAGAATAAAAAATGTGGTAGATATTCCCGCGCTACTAAATAAATTGACTCTTTAGCTGCTGTAAAGCACTGAAGGGTTACTCCATAACCGCAAAAAGAAAAGATAAATGATAAATAGTGCTGCGCTGTTATGTATAATCACTAGTTGATAAGTAAATATAAATAATATTGTACTATTAATGTAAACTAAAATCCATACATAGATATAAAAATCAGAGATGAACACATGGACACAGTGATCGTTCGGAAACCTGGTTCATGTCTCGTGGTTTCCTTCCTGACGGACGTATCCAGTGATCGGTCAGAAACCTCATATACCCGTGCAGAGGGTTATATCTGCTGGCGCATCAGACCTCGCTAGTCAGGGGGTCCACCGAATCTGGTAAGGTGCATATACCAATATTGACCTTCCCCCACTTTGGCTTTCCATAGCCACCCTCTCTCCATCTACAGGATTCTGGTGATGGCTTTGCTCTCATGTTTTGGATTTCCCACTGGATCATAATGTGTCTTTATTTGATATATTTTTCTGATTTGGACTGTTGATGGACTTATTCACTTATTATTTTCATTTTCAATTTTGAATTTTATTTTATTTTCAATATTTTTTATTTGTATTCCTTTTCAATATGTACATATTTTCTCTTCATTTTTGAGCACATTAGGTTTTTGATATAAAATTTTATATGAATCCTAATTTTTGATACACATATTGTGATTTAGTTCACTATATTTGGTTTTGGAACATATGCCATTCTGGTTTCCTTTGACATATGTAATTTAGCGTGATTGAATAAGCGCAATTTATTTTTCTTATTCTTTGACACTATACCGATATTTGTGGTTTTTATTGCAGCTTTTTTACACTATTCTTCCACTTTTGAGCGCAGTTTTCTTTCTTGTTTATTATAGATATAAAAGTGACAATGTGCTACAAAATTCATCATAGTGGAAAATGACAATAAAGTGCTAAATGCAAAGGAATGGCAGTGTGCACATGTGCAAATCGCATATAGATTGCAAGTAAATATAATTAAAAGTCCTGGTGGAGGGATGAGCCCAAATGTCGGATCCCTTCTGAAAAGTTCTATAGAAAGTGTCTTTTCCTTTTTATTGTAAAAAGGTATATTAGGAAGAAGAAGGGGGATTCCAGATGGTGTAGTACGTTTTAAAAAAAATCTTTTTATTATTTAAAATGCTTTAGGTACTCACATTTCACAATAGTAATGAAATTCAAAACACTACGAGCAGCGTATCGTCACAGTCACGTGACTTCATCAGGGGATGTGTACTGGCACTGAAAGTTCCCCATTGAGCTAATTGGGCAGCCATTTTTCCTGTAGCGCAATGAGAGGAAGTGAAGCAGCGTACATTTTCTCATAGATGTTGTATGTAAGGAGTATCAACGCCATTTTTTTGTGGTCCAACGTTGCAATACAACATAGCGGATGTTTTCTGAGTGACTTCTGGGTTTATCAAAAGAAAAAAGTATATATTAGAAGCAGGGATAAGTAAATGACGAAAACTAGTTTAATACTTAGATAAAAAGTGTCAGCTAACTCTTATGCCCCGTACACACGGTCGGAATTTCCGATGGAAAATGTCCTATCGGACCATGTTGTCGGAAAATCCGACCGTGTGTGGGCTCCATCGGACTTTTGACTCTTTGAGATCCTGCTCTCAAATTTTCCGACAACAAAGTCCGATCTGACTTTTTCCGATCGTGTGTAGCGAATTCCGACGGACAAAGTGCCACGCATGCTCAGATCACATTACAAGACCAAAGCTATTGGCTACTAGCCTCTACGTAGTTCCGTCGTACACAACAAACGTTCAGAATGATCGGATTTTCCGACACCTTTGTCCGACCGTGTGTATGCAACACCAGTGTCGGACAAAATCCGTCGGATTTTTTCAGACGGATTTTGTGGTCGGAATTTCCGACTGTGTGTATGGGGCATAGAGTATACATAGACACATGGGAATACGTAAAAGACCTATAAAGATAATAATAATAAAAATGAATAGCCAAACGGTATATCTTACTATGGGGTTGTGAAAGACACTACCATTGATTAATTTGGGGTAAATGGGACAGTGGAACTGGTGCCAGCGCAGTGTGCACATAATAAACATAAATCGAGATATATAAAAACATACACCGGAACTGATGTCAGCGCAGTATACAAATATAAAAAAATATATATTAGGATATGTAAGAACGTGTATAACCTAAACAAACTAGGTAACTATCTCAGCAAATGAAAAAAAATCAACAACTTTAAATTGAGACTGGGGAATTATAATGTATTGATCAGAGAAGTAAAATAAGAATATCTGGTAACTAATAAAAGAGGGGGCATGGACTTAAAAATTCCTGATAA
Organism: Lithobates sylvaticus; assembly: GCA_028564925.1. Lineage (NCBI taxonomy): Eukaryota > Metazoa > Chordata > Amphibia > Anura > Ranidae > Lithobates > Lithobates sylvaticus. The sequence goes on from CM053031.1 coordinate 130,870,035, forward strand.
AACAATTACGATCGAATTTGATATTTAGTCCTCGAGATGTACTGGAATACTCTTCACAATTTTGTTGCAGATCGTGGGGGCTTTTTTGTATACAAATTTGGGATAATTGGGAAGTACTACTTGGAAATGTCTATCAGCCAATAATATATACCAGTGTCGCTTTATAATTGGTTCAATTTTTTTGTGTTGAATAATGTAATCAAGACTGATCGGTACCGTGTCTGTTAGTGACTCTTGTTTTTTCTTGTCTTTGATCAGTTTGTTGCGGTTCATTTCTGCTACTTCTGATATTTTTTCTTTGATATACTGATTATCATAGCCTTGCATAATGAATCTGTGTCCCATATCTTCGGCTTGGGTAATGAAGACATCTTTATGGGTACAATTTCGCCTCAGGCGCATAAATTGACCCTTTGGGATATTATAGAGCCAGTTTCTATGGTTACATTGTTCTAGTAGGAGAAAGCTGTTTCTATCTACGTTCTTAAAGTGCATTTTTGAGGTAAGTATGTGCTCTTCTTGCATGATTTCTAAATCTAAAAACCGAATCGTCTTCTCGCTAATATCCCAGGATTAATTTAATATTTCTATCGTTTTTGTTTAGATTCTCGAGAAAAAGGACCAAATGGTCCTGTTCTCCCTTCCATAGGATAAAAATATCATTGATATATCTTTTAAAGCTAACCAATTTGCTTGGTGTATTTGTAAAGACTGTTTCTTCTTCCCATTGTGCCATAAAGAGGCCTGCTACACTGGGAGCAAATTTTGCTCCCATGGCAACTCCTGTTTTTTGATGGTAATAATTTCAGTTGTACCAGAAGTAGCTATTTTTAAGACAAAAGTCCAGACATTTAACCAGATACTTCCTATGGAAACAAGTTACCGTGGTATATTTTCTTAATCCCCATTTTGCAGCTTTGCATGCTTGATGATGGAATATTACAGTATACAATGAGAAAATGTCGGCCATGGCCATGATCCACCGTCCTTCTTCTTTTGGTATCTCTTCTATAATTTGTAGCATGTGCTTGGTGTCCCTTAGGTACGCTCTTGTTTTTTGTTCTGCTGGCTGTAAATAGTTGTCAATATACTGTCCCATTCTGGCTGTAAGAGAATCTATCCCATTGACTATCAGCCTAGGGGGTGGGTTAGCTTTGTCTATGAGAAAGGGGGATCCGACATTTGGGCTCATCCCTCCACCTCCAAGACTTTTAATTATATTTACCTGCGATCTATATGCGATTTGCACACGTGCACACTGCCATTCCTTTGCCTTTAGCACTTTATTGTCATTTTCCACTATGATGAATTTTGTAGCACATTGTCACTCTTATATCTAACTATGTGTGGATTTTAGTTTACATTAATAGTATAATATTATTTATATTTACTTATCAACTAGCGATTATACATAACAGCGCAGCACTATTTATCATTTATTTAATGTGTACTTACCCAGGCAGCTGCTATGTTCATTTAGAGGTAGGTGGTCAGAGAGCCGTTCTGTTCAATCATCCTCTTTTAGGCCACTCCCACTATTAGAAGCAATCTGGTCACGCCCATTGCTCTCTTTGTCATGCGTAACAGAACTTGTTTTTCAACTGTATCCCACCATTGTGGATAATAATTGTCATGTTGTGTTGACATTTTAAATGTAAACCAGGCCAATTACCTGTTACAGATTGTGTTTATACTGTTTAAATATCGATTGTTTTAGTTTCTAATAAGAGTTCTGTAATTTTTTTCAGGTTGTCAGTCAAAAATGTGCTATGTCATACTCATCTACCAAAAAACCTCTACCACTTAGCCAATTTTTATTTGGCAAGTTTAGTTCCACTTTAAGTAGATACTCACTTTTCTATGCTAAATCAACCCCAATTCAAAAATGAAACGAAAATGTCGATTTTCAGGTTTGTATTAACCACCCTGCATCTTAATAAAGCTTACTACTTATGCAGTTGTCATTATATCAGCTAGAGTGGGTTCTGTAATTTTCACACATGAGTGTATTACAGCTTATAGCAGATTTCAAATTCATGACAGCATTAGCTACTAAACCTTTCCAGTTACTGTACCAGCCTAATATGTTTTATCTGTGTACATTTTCTTTCAATCAGAGGAAAACTATCATAATATAATATAATATATTCCACACACTTTATGCTATACTGTAATGCTAAGGAACCTCTGGATCAGGTTTGTATATAAAATTCTTAGGAGTGGAGAGACCTAAAGAAGAAAAATGTTGCCTTGTCTAAGTCTTAGCAAGGGAAAGTAGGCAGCTGCTGCGACTCAGGTATGTTGCTTTGCAGCAGATAAGTTTATTACTCTGGTTTCACTATACAGATATAAGCTATAATCATGATGTCAAAATGTATCAATAACAAACCTGCAAATCAGCCCACCGATGAAGATCAGAATGGCACAGACATCAAGTTTGTTCCAAAAATCATTGAAATACAATGATGCTTGTTTCAAGAGACCAAATAGATCAGGGTCATAAATCAGCTACAAAAAATTTAAAAAATTAAAACAATTTATTGATATGTTGCATGAATGTATTTCACTTTATTAAAGGGCATGCTGGGGACAAGGTTGAGATTTTTAGCACAGTGTTCCATCTGAGCATCCCCTCGCATTACAAAAAGGTGGAATAGTACCACGTCATCACACGTATTCCAAGATACCAGCGCCAAAAATGTATTCTTAAGAAACTGGTTCTATATTACAGAAGCAGAAGAATATGTGTGCTTATTCATAGGTCCCCAATCCCTCTCTACACCTCAATTATAATGCAAAGACCACTCCATCACTTAAAAAACTTGGAAAATTCTGAGATAGATAAATGGAATATTCTGTAACACAATCCCCACCTACTGTGGCATAAAGCAATACACATAAGTCGTATAACTTTTTGGTACTATAAGATGTCAGTTGACAATTAGAAGCACAGGAAGATGCATCACCCATCACATCTTGTGAGTACAGCTTCAAACAAAAGTATGGAAAACATTTTAATCCTGTTGCCCATCTGCCTCAGTAGTTATCCAGCTTGTGGTTCTCAACTTTAAGGGAGCACTTTTGGAATCACAAAGCATTCTTTGATTGGGCGAGGTGGAGAGGTTGAGAGGTGACGTCACAACCTCAACCTTGTCCAATCATAGAAAATTTTGCATTCATTGAGTAATTGCTCTCTGAATGGCGATTGTGCTGAGCGGACAACCTCCTGTGTTTAGCAAGCAGCAGAACCGTGCATACTACAGTGAGTTCCAGTTTCTAGGGGGTTTCTGCTGGTATGGCACACACATACTTACAATGGTCAAAGCTGGAACAATGTAACTATGCAAAAATTGCCAAACCTGAAATTTATCTTTAAGGAGAAACTTCAGTTTCCTCTTTAGTGACTCCAACCCTCTATGGTGCCTCTATGGAGTAGCACAAATGTGCTGAAGTGCTCTGCCTTGCCCTTGAGTCCTGACAGAGCCCTTTGACACATCTGCACATACGCATGTTCAAAATTTTAAGACTTTCATACTAGCTGTCTTTGCACATATGCAGGGAAAACTGCACATCTGCGTATGTGCAGAATATAGGAGGGGGGCAGGACACAAACATTATTCTTGCATAGGCAGGAAATGCGGATGTGTTGCTTTGCAGGAAAAAAAATACATGAAATCCAATTTTGAGAGGGGTAGGAGTCAGGCAATATGATATTTAATTGAGGATGAAGGTCCACTTTAAACATTGGGGTTGATTAGAGAGTTCAAAATCGAATGCAGCTCTGCATAGAAACCAATCAGCTTCCATTTTTTTTTTGTCAAAGCTTATATGAACAAGCTGAAGTTAGAAGCTGATTGGCTACCATGCACAGCAGCACCAGATTTTGCACTCTCTAGTTTTAGTAAATCAACCCCACTATGTATTAAACACAGAGTGATTTCACATATTTGTAAATCTTTGTGGAAGCCACACAGCCTTGTCAAGGTCCCTCTGTATAGTGTAGCCCCTAAGGTTAGGTTTACACTACTGAGAGAAACACATTGCCATTTAGCAGATGCATGGCGGTGCCATTAATTGTTAATGGCCCCCCCACGCATCAAAAAATGCATGTGTTTTCACTTTTTTTGTTTTTTCAGAACCAAGTTTACAGAAACATAAACAAATTACACTTTTAAAATATCTGTAGTACCCTGGTGCCGTTTGCGTTCCTACCTGTCTTATTTCCTCACAAACAAGTGAAAAAAGCCATAGGTAGATGACATGCTCCCTCCAGGAAGGCACAGGTTGAAAGTCAATCATTAACACGTATGCAAAAAGCAGCAAAAAGCCAAAGTATGACAAGATGTTCAGATGAAAAATCACTACTGGTGCCATGAAGAAAGCTGTGAAACGTTCCATCATGCTCCCGCAGGTTGTCTTGTTTTGAACTGTCTGTGGCTTAAAAGTGAAAATATTCTTCTGTAAATATCTTTTTTTGCTGCTACCTTTACTTGAATTTAGTAGCACATACAACATGTATTGAACATTATTATGCATAGATACTAGGCAGAATATTTATAGACCAGTGAATGTGACATTTACCAAACATTCATTGCAGGTGAATCTTCCTGGTGTATGTGTTTTAAATTATAGTGACTTATTCACCTACATAGACTGTACATTCATTGTGTTATACAGTAAATATGACCTTAGGTTTTGATGAACACTTTGCTTTGTCAACCTTGGAAACACAGAGCATTCATGCAAGGAATTCTAACCTGGTCACGTCTCTAATGTGGTGTCTTGAGAATTTGTGTTGCAGCCTTTCATAGACCATAATCTAACTGCCACCCATGCCATTTGAAACTAAAAAATAGAATTATGCATAGCTTTTAGAGCCCATTTACACTATAATGTTGTGCAGGAAACCTGCTTTCTGTGCCAGTTTCCTGCACCGCATTCAAATCGCACTGCCATTGCTTTCTGCAGCGGGTGTCAGTGCAAAGTTAATAACACCCCAAAATGCAGGTTGCAAATGCACTGTGTTTACCCCCACTGGATTGCATCATATAAATGTGCCATGCGATCAAAATTAATTTACTGAAATTGCACTGTAAAGAACTGCAAGTTAATCGCAAAGAAACATGCAGTGTAATCCTGTGTGATTCACATGCAATTCCTAGTGTGAATGGGCCCTTAAATTTTAACCCATAGTCACAGCTTTTCTAGCTGATTACAAAAATAAAGCCTTTGCCTTTGCCCCCTGTCCTCTTTTTTTCCCTTCTTCCTTTCCTCTCTACTTTCCCTTTTCAACTGCAAAAAGAACACTGTGGAATGTGCATTCTCTCTAGACAAGCTCTCACTAGTGTGAAATTGTTCTAGACCAGCTATCACTAGTGTGAAATTGTTCTAGACCAGCTATCACTAGTGTGAAATTGTTCTAGACCAGCTATCACTAGTGTGAAAGTAAGGATGTGTGACCAATACATGACTCTATACTAATACTATGCAAAACTCTTTCTAAATAATATTATTAAGAGTAAAAAATGTAGTCCTGTTTGCATGGGTTGTGTTTTCCATAATGGCTAGTCACCAATGCTTTGTGTTACTAAATGTTGATAAGCTAGTTTGGCCAGTGCCTTACTAGTGTGATGTCACATTTGGACAGATTCATTTGACATTCCAGGCTTAAGTTATGGGTACCAGAAGACATAGGTCCATTCTTATTGTTGCCTGATCTGCCAACATAGATTGCAAAAATATTGTATGCATTTGGATCTTCTTCAAGCTGAATCTTGGGGAACAATAGCTTATCATTACTGTACTGTTCCTCAAGATAAAAGAAGCACCAGAGTGTCTGCACAGAGCAAACATCCATACTTACATCTGTGATATGATAAGTAATTCTGACAAACCACCTTTATTGTCCTTTAGAAACCCCTCCATTCCCTAGTCTAACCTTTCATCCCCAGTAATTATCATAGCTGATGCATAGTTTGCAAAAATGGGCAATATACATCTATCCTAAGAATGAAACCATGTCACATATGGCTTTGGGCAAAACAGAGATTTTTTGGGCAGCGCTTGTTTCCCTAAAAAATGTATGATAATTAGTTTGAAATACATTTGTCTGTTCAGTTTAATTAACAATTTTGTGTCACCTCTTACTGTGTTTATATGGATACTTATCTTAATGACAGGCTGTTTCTCACTGCCTCCCCAGGTGTACATTCTATAGGAAAAACTTCTATGTTATTTTCTTTCTTCAGAACTTGATTGTGAATGACTTCCTCATCTTTCCTGTGATGGTAGTTAAATACAGTTATGGATAAAACAGACATTAGATTCCATTCATACTCAAAATTGTCAACATTATTAGCTGAGATTATTGGCCATAAAGTTCATCATTTTCTTTCTATGCAGTATAAATGGTGTTCAGGAAGTAATTGCATTTGGCTGCGGCTTCTAGAATTATATTGTGGCTTGGGAGCCTCTAACAAGGCAAGCACGTCACATTATAGAATGGTACTAAAGCACAAAATTCTATTAACATAAAGAGATTTATTATAGTGCAAGTGATAACCCATCCTTCTCAAATTCCTCATTTTAATAGCAAGAAATTGCACCTATTGCAGAGCAGTTTAAATCATTATATATACTCAGTTTACATTTCTGCTTGCTTTCCTATATTTTCGAGAGCTGATACTAATTAAATAAGTAGCTTGACTGACTTCTATGAAACTGTCTGTGTTCACTTTCTCCAATAAATAATGCTGATGGCATAGCTCAAGTAGAAGTACACTGAGGATGATTTACAAAAGCAATATAGAACCTCAATTTTGCATAGTAAACGTTCACTTAAAGTGTAACTAAAAGCTAAAACAGGAAGTGAGAGGAAACCCATCTAAAGTGAGGGAATCTTGGTGTGTCACCAGGGTCCCCAGAATTGGTGTCCCTATTGAAAGATTTCCCCTCTATTAGTTTTCTGATGTCAATCCAAAATTAGGGATTTTATTTTATTTTCGATGATAATGGTAAACAAGATAGTCAATTTCCCTAACTGGAACAAAGAGAGCAATAGATCCTGACAGGTATTCTAATCCCTCTTCACTCTATCCAAAACTTACAAAAAAGTTTTGCTTTTAATTACATTTTAACTTAAAGTGGATGTAAACCTGAAAATTTGTATATTTTTTTTTGTCTGGCACAATATAGAGTATGGGATTTCAGATCAGCTGTGCCCAGTCTTGCCACAAAGAGTTAATCTAGCTCTGAGAAATCCTCATATCTTTTTTAAGTGAAATAAAATGGACAAACTGTGAAAACTATGTCCGTTCTTCCCCCTTGCTGTGATTGACAGGTGATTTACATATCTCGTGCACTACAGCAGCTCTGCAAGTATTGGCTGTTCCACACCTCAGCATGATTTGGCATGCTGAAGTCGTGTGGGGACTTTTCTGGATTTTGACTGGATGTTAGTGATCATAGCAGAAGTTCAGTGTAAGAAATACACAGGAGAAAATGCATGTTGATAAGGGGAGTGTAGAGGTGGGTGGGGAGTCTACTGACATCACGACTCCACCCACTGAGCCCTGGAAAACAGACCCACCCACAAAATATGCAGTTTTTCGGGTCATAACAGACAGAGGGGAGACATTTGACAGATAAGTATAGCTAAGTATATGCAGGAGGCATGTAAATCCTTCTAGATAACCAATATTGCAGTAGTTTAGAAAGGATGAGGGTGGGTTTACATCCACTTTAAGGCTAGGGTTATTTATAGCAGAGATCAGATACAGCTCCATCCAACCTGCCCCCTGCTATTATTACACCACACTGCGTCTGTATTTTTTCTTTCATTATAAAATACAGAGCAGGGTGTCCTTCTGATTGTTCTCTGCTTAATGCAGCCTAGAACACTCTAGAAAAGAATGAGAACCATATCAGGTGATCTGTTAAAATCATGTGTCAGGTTTACTCATGGAACTTTTCCTCCAACATTCATTTATGGGGGTTTCCCTTGCAGGGAGAGACCCAAAGCAATCAAATTAACCAGTTGCCGACCGCCCACTGTCTATTGACGGTGGGGCGGTGCGGCTCTCCTGGCGGGACGCCGTCATATGACGTCCCCTAAGAAAACACGGCCGCGCGCGCGATCGCGGGCGCGCAGCCGCGCTCTGTCGGTGTCGGCGTGTCCCGGAGACACACCGCGTCACCGACAGGGGTGAACAGCCATTGGGCATGGCTGTTCACCATGTGATCAGCCGCAATTACGTCACGGCTGATCACATTGTGAAGTCCCGGCTTTAGACCGCGCATGCGCGCGACCGGGAGCACGCAGCGCGGTCATGTCGGTGGCGGCGTGTTCCCAGGAACACTGCTCGTCACCGACAAGGGTAAACAGCCAATGCCTGTCGGCTGTTTACCACGTGATCGGCTGTGATCCATTCACAGCCGACCACTAAATGTAAACAAAGACCGGTTACTAGCTGTTACCGGCTATTCTCTCCTCACACACCGTTACCAGTGTGAGGAGAGAACAGCCAGGACCAGTGAGTTACCGATCTTTGTCTGTTTTGTACTGTACTGCACCAAACACCTAAAGAGAACCTGTCACATCGCCCCCCCCCCCCAATTTCAGCTGTCACCCAACAGTCACCACATCAGTGTCCAAAAGTGCACCTGTCACCCATCAGTGTCCAAAAGTGCACCTGTCACCCATCAGTTTCCAAAAGTGCACCTGTCACCCATCAGTGTCCAAAAGTGCACCTGTCACCCATCAGTGACCATCGCCAGTGACCGTCATAAGTGACCGCCATCTGTGACCGTCATAAGTGACCGCCATCAGTGACCCAGATCTGTCACCTATCAGTGCCCAAAAAGTGCACCTGTCACTCACCTGTCACTGTCAGAGACTGCCGTCAGTGGTTCACCTGTCACCCATCGCCAGTGACCCATCCGTGACCCTCATCTGTCACCTATCAGTCACCATCAGAGACTGCCATCAGTGACCGTCACACGTCACCCACCAGTGAGCATCACACGTCACCCACCAGTGACCGTCACCCGTCACCCACCAGTGACCGTCACCCGTCACCCACCAGTGACACCATTCGTCACCTGTCACCTGTCGCCCATCACTGACCGTCATTTGTCACCAGTCGCACAGCCCATCAGAAAGAATGTCCAAAAGATTATATTCAAGTGAGGAGGCGTTCCAGATCCTCGCCATGACTGATGAGAGCAGCGGGGAGTTCTCATCAGATTCAAATGCCAATTCCGATCGTTCAAATTCAGCATTTGAACCGATCGAAAGTAGTATATCGGCAAATGAATCGGAGGAAGAATGGATCCCTCCTAAACGAGCACGGCGTTCTGGAAACCAGGCAGCCACCAGCAATACATCCCAGGATCAAATTCCCAGGCCCAGTACCAGCGCTGCCGCCAGCGAAAGGCCACAAGAAATGCCCAGCCCCAGTACCAGCACTGCCGCATCATCACGCCCAAATGCCAGCACAGGAACAAATCCCCCAACTACCAGCACTGGAGTGCCATGTCCCCCAAGAGCCAGGGCCGCTACATACCTCCCAGATGGTCTTGCCAATCCAACATGGCTGCCTTCCAACTCAGGATCAGCAAGAATCCCCCCTTTCACCGCACAGCCAGGTGTGCAGGCCAATACCCAAAATTTTTCCCCAATTGATTGTTTTCATTTATTTTTGCCCGACACTTTGCTGCAAGTCATCGTGGACCAGACCAATTTATATGCCCAGCAGTATATTGCCAACAACCCCGAATCATCTTACGCCCGTCCATTTGAGTGGAGAAGCTTGACTCTGGAGGAGTTCAAAGTGTTTATGGGCCTCACCATAAACATGGGGCTTACCAAAAAAAATGAAGGACATGCCTATTGGTCCACCGACCCCATCCACCACATGCCCATTTATTCTTCCGTTATGTCCCGGTCCCGATACAGGATGATAATGCGTTTTTTCCATTTCAGGGACAACAGCCAGTGCCCTCCCCGCAATCATCCAAATCATGACAAATTATATAAAATTCGCCCACTCATTGATTTCTTTTCCCAACGATTTGCAGAACTCTATGTCCCCGAAAAGCACATATGTGTAGACGAGGCCCTGGTACCCTTTTCAGGCCGGCTAGGAATAAGACAATACATTCCTAGCAAAAGGGCCAAATACGGAGTGAAGTTTTATAAGCTTTGCGAGAGAGCCACGGGATATCTGTATGCGTTCCGCATATACGAAGGAAGAGATTCCCAGCTCCAGCCCCCTGAGTGCCCGGCCTACATGGGCACAACTGGTAAAATTGTATGGGACCTGGCATACCCACTGCTGAGGAAAGGTTACCACATATACCTGGATAACTTCTACACCAGCCTGCCTCTTTTCAGACACCTATACCTCGCAGAAACCCTGGCCTGTGGAACCTCCAGAAAGAATAGGAAGGGCTTCCCACAATCCATAGTAAACAAGAAATTGCAAAGGGGAGAAAGAGCAACCTTGCGATGCGACGAAGTGCTGGCTTTGAGGTGGAAGGATACCAGGAATGTGTTCATGATGTCCACCATCCATGATGACACTACGGTGGAAATTCAGAGACGACAAGGTCCCATCGTAAAGCCAAAATGTGTACACGATTACAATCTGTACATGGGGGGGGGTGGATTTCAACGACCAAATGCTTCAGCCCTATTTAGCAATAAGGAGGTCCCATTTTTGGTACAAGAAGGTAGCACTCTATTTAATTCATTTGCCCATTTATAATGCCTACATAGTTCACACCAAGTCCACAGAAAGCCCTGCCCACTTCCTAAAATTTATAGAAAACATTGTCCGGTCCCTCATCTACGGTCAAAGACCCCCCCCCAGAAAACCTTCGCTCCGATGCCGTTAGCCGACTTCACGAACGCCACTTCCCAGACCACATTCCACCAACTGAAGCAGGCCGAAGACGCCAAAAAAGATGTCGAGTATGCACCAAAAATGGATTTAGAAAAGATACCAGCTACCATTGTGTCGACTGTCCCTCCGAACCCGGCCTTTGCATTGGTGTATGCTTTAGACAATATCACACATCCCTAAATTATTAGCTCATATTCCTAACCATTTCCTCATTTTCAACATCTGTGCTGACCATTCCCCATGCTTCCTCAAATATCCACTGCCTTCCACGTGAACTGACCCTGGCCTGTTTTTTGACTATGCCTCTGCCAACCGTTTGGACTGCTTCCATGTGAAATGACCCTGGCCTGTTTTATCAACTACGCTTCTGCCTACTCCTTGGACTGCTTACATGTGAACTGACCCTGGCCTGTTTTATCAACTACGCTTCTGCCTACTGCTTGGACTGCTTGAACGTGAACTGACCCTGGCCTGTTTTATGGACTATGCTTTTGCCTACCGCTTGGACTGATCTGTTGCCCTGCTACTGTAGTACACAGGGGTCTCACATGTGAGGGGCTCCAGAAATGTTTTTCCGGATGGAGAAAACAATATTTTTGTTGTCTCCGGGTTTCTTAATTTCCGGATTAGGGTCTGGAGTCCGGAGGCTTCATAGAGATTTGGGTGGGTCGAAGCCTCTACCCCTGTGGCCCTGTGCACAGGTCTTACCTGATTGCGGCCCTCAGCCTGCTGCTGACTTACTGCCACTATCTCCCTGCCTGCAGCATAAACTGACCACACCTGGACACATTTTCTATGGACAAATGCTTTGGCTGTGCCGACGATATCCTGGTGCTGACTATAGACAATATTCCTACCTGCTGCCTGGATAATTACTATTGTTGCTAAGCACATCCCTGCCTGCTGCCTGCTGCCTGCTGCCTGCTGCCTGCTGTCTGCTGCCTGGACCAAATCCCTCCTCTGGGGACACTACAAAAACCACAGGTAATACTTTTTTTTTACCCTTTGCTCAATAGAATTTATTTTGGAGTGTATTTTTTGGTATGTAAATGCTATGTGTTAGAAATATAAGGGCCTTCAAAAATAATAGGTTGTCAGGAAATTAGAAGTGCAATTTATGCTTGTAGAACGCCTGAAGGTGCTACTTCAATGGTGGGCCTCTGTATATGGCCAGGCTGTGTAAATGTCTCACATGTGGTATCGCCATACTCAGGAGGAGTAGCAGAATGTATTTTGGGGTGTAATTTTTGCTATGCACATGCTATGTGTTGGAAATATCTTAAAAATGGACAACTTTGTGGGAAAAAAATGCGTTTTCATTTTGTTTTCCACATATTCCAAAAACTTCTGGAAAAAAATGAACAGTTCAAAAGACTCATAATGCCTCATAGATTATACGTTGGGGTGTTAGCTTTCCAAAATGGGGTCATTTTATGGGCGTTTCCATTGTCCTGGGGCTCCAGGGCCTTCAAAACTGTAATAGGTGATTGAGAAATGAGATGTGCAATTTATGCTTGTAGAACGCCTGAAGGTGCTACTTCACTGGCGGGCCTCTGTAAGTGGCCAGGCTGTGTAAAAGTCTCACACATGTGGTATCACCATACTCAGGAGGAGTAGCAGAATGTATTTTGGGGTGTCATTTTTGCTATGCACATGCTATGTGTTGGAAATATCTTAAAAATTGACAACTTTGTGGAAAAAAAATGCGTTTTCATTTTTTTTCCACATATTCCAAAAACGTCTGGAAAAAAATGAACAGTTCAAAAGACTCATAATGCCTCATAGATTATACGTTGAGGTGTTAGCTTTCCAAAATGGGGTCATTTTATGGGCGTTTCCATTGTCCTGGGGCTCCAGGGCCTTCAAAACTGTAATAGGTGATTGAGAAATGAGATGTGCAATTTATGCTTGTAGAACGCCTGAAGGTGCTACTTCACTGGCGGGCCTCTGTAAGTGGCCAGGCTGTGTAAAAGTCTCACACATGTGGTATCGCCATACTCAGGAGGAGTAGCAGAATGTATTTTGGGGTGTCATTTTTGCTATGCACATGCTATGTGTTGGAAATATCTTAAAAATTGACAACTATGTGGAAAAAAAATGCGTTTTCATTTTTTTTCCACATATTCCAAAAACTTCTGGAAAAAAATGAACAGTTCAAAAGACTCATAATGCCTCATAGATTATACGTTGGGGTGTTAGCTTTCCAAAATGGGGTCATTTTATGGGCGTTTCCATTGTCCTGGGGCTCCAGGGCCTTCAAAACTGTAATAGGTGATTGAGAAATGAGATGTGCAATTTATGCTTGTAGAACGCCTGAAGGTGCTACTTCACTGGCGGGCCTCTGTAAGTGGCCAGGCTGTGTAAAAGTCTCACACATGTGGTATCGCCATACTCAGGAGGAGTAGCAGAATATATTTGGGGTGTCATTTTTGCTATGCACATGCTATGTGTTGGAAATATCTTAAAAATGGACAACTTTGTGGGAAAAAAAAAGCGTTTTCATTTTTTTTCCACATATTCCAAAAACTTCTGGAAAAAAATGAACAGTTCAAAAGACTCATAATGCCTCATAGATTATACGTTGGGGTGTCTGCTTTCCAAAATGGGGTCATTTTGTGGGTATTTGTACTTTCCTGGCTTGTTAGTGTCTCAAGAACTGAGAGAGGTCTTCAGTACATCAGGTGTGATCAGGTGTGATCAATTTTCAATGATTTGCACCATAGTTTGTAGACTCTATAACTTTCACAAAAACTAAATAATATACACTAATTAGGGTTATTTTTACCAAAGATATGTAGCCATATACATTTTGGCCAAAATTTATGAAGAAATATTACTAATTTGTAAAATTTTATGACAGAAACAAAGAAAAAGGCATTTTTTTCACCAAATTTTCTGTCTTTTTTAATTTATAGCACAAAAAATAGAAAACCCACTAGTGATTAAATACCACCAAAAGAAAGCTCTATTTGTGTGAAAAAAAAGACGCAAATTTCATTTGGGTACAGTGTTGCATGACTGAGTAATTGTCATTCAAAGTGTGAGAGCGCTGAAAGCTGAAAATTGGTCTGGTTAGGAAGGGGGTGAAAGTGCACTGTAGGCAAGTGGTTAAACAGACATGGCTGCACTTTGTAAATGTGCCAGAATAATTTTTCCCCCCTAAAAAGCAGCAATATGGTCATGGTTAGGCCCTCCTTCTACTTTAGTGAACAAGATGAAGTTGCATTTACGCCAATTGTCAAATTATGTGCAAGGAAAGCTAACATAATAGGAATATGTTTTGATGCAAAATATGAAACTGTACTAAGAAAAATCTAATATATGACATTATTGTTAAATGTGATGACTAAAGGGTTTCATGCACACTAGAAAGCTAAAAACTGCTTTAAAAACACTGGACAAAAACATAATTAAGCCGTGTTTAGCATAGTGCGTAAGCTATGTTTAGTAGCATTAGCATAGGGAGTGGGGCAGCAGGCGTTCTTAACAATCAGTGAATAGCTGGTAGTTAAGTAGTGGGCCGGGAAGCCCTCCGCTGCATTCTTAACAATGTATGAGTCATCAGCTGTCAGTGGGGTTTCCGGAATGTAAAAACAACAGTTGCCAGCAATAAAAAATTGTGAAAAAAAATGGTGTGGGTCCCCCCCCCCCCAATCCATCAATCCATACCAGGCTTACTTGCCCCCCCCCCCCCCTTTCCTGTATGCTTGGATAGGGGGCTGTTATGGACTTTGGGGGGGGAGGGGCACCGTGTTTATTGCTGGCAACAGTTTTTTTTACATTCAGCTATTAGTGGGGGAACCCCACTGACTGCTGATAACTCATCCGATGTTAAGGATTTGGCAGCCGGCTTTCCAGGCCACTCCTGAACATTCAGCTATTCACCTTTTTTCTGCCAAAACGCTGCTACTCCTAATCATGCTGGCAGAGGGTTTTTTTTTTTTTTTTTTCTGCCACTAAACCCTCCTGCCAAAAAATGTTGCTAAAAGCCTATGTGTGCATGAACACATAGGATAACATGCAGGGGAGTTTAGAGGCAGTTATAAAAAAAAGTCTGATGCCCAAAACAGCAGCTATAAAAATGCCCAGTGTGCATGAGGCATAAGGACCAGTATGAAAAGCACTAGACAAAATGGACTTAAAGACCTGAGTCTTTAAAAAAAAAAAAAAGTATAAAAAAGTATAATGCATATTACAGTCCTTGGTTATAAATCATTGCTCACCTTTTTCATTTACTTACCTGAATGTTAATAGACGTGTAAAAATGAAAGGAAAAAAGAGCATACAGACTATCACCCTCCATAAATCATTGTCGACACTTAACTCTCCAAACCAGACTCGAGTAAGGAATGCCTGTAGGAAATAAACTCTTATTAGTGTGATGGGGTGGTACATTCCTGTTAGACTCCACTAATTATTATACACAATGGGACATCAATGGAACTGTGCAGCTTGCAGTCTATGCCAGCCTTTTTTAACCAGGGTGCCTTGTCTTCTAGGTTCTTAAGGGGTGCCTTGGCAAAATGCCTACAAATGACCACAAAGTGCACAGAAATTGTCAACAAGCCAGAGAGTGAATCAAGCCTGCCTTTTTCTTACACAAAGCCACAGGTTTTTGTTATGCAGTATTATATCCTTGGTCACCATATGGGCTAGCCACTGGCATCCTAGCAACCAATGACATCATTGGTTGATAAGGAGGATTTCGGAACCTGCACAGCATTCTTGTTTGCTCCTCCCCTGCCCCTCTATGTCAGCACTGGGGTCATGTTAGCAGAGAAAGGGAGAAAAACTGCTAAAATACTAGTCAGTATCAGTTTGCAAACATGGAGGAAAAAATCACCTCTAATGTGATGAGATTGTACATAATTTTAACGGTTGCCATGACTGAAAAAATGTTTGAGAAACGCTGATAGTATATCTAGTTTTGTGCTACTGTAACAGTAGCCTTGTGAAAATTAGTTCCATTAAAATAAGTGAGATAGGTGGTGGGTTCTGATGTCTGAATACTAGCGGAGATGTGTAACGTTTGTAAGGAATGGGAATTATTTGAAAAAAAAAGTTAAAACTATTTTCTAGGAATTGCTATTTAATTTTTAAAAAGGAAAAAATTAATCCATTTGTCAATGTCCAGTAAAGATTACGATTCATGATTCAGTAAATACAATTTCCCCTTTCTTGTCAAGGAGATGCACATTGGTATAAGTGCTTTCATAATTTTTTTATAAAAGATTATCAATATACATCATGTTATGCATGATAATTCATGATACATAATCAATTACAGTATAAATAATAGTTTTTTTACAAAAGGAAGCCCGCTGGAAGTGGGACTTTATAGGCACCGAATAAACGTTAAAGTTATAGAAAAATATAATTTATTGGTACAAAAAATAATTAAAACCTTAGTAGGACATACCGAGAATCATACAAATGTATATGTAAAGATACAAAATGATCATAAAAGGTTAAAGACACTAACACATTTCGATGATTCTTCTTCAGAGTGTCAGAACACAATGATACAGATAATTTTTCTGAAAGGTAAGTGTAGACATAAATATACATGGCCACAATTATATATACAGACACTGAGTGTACACAAATAAACTATACTAACCAAGTCAGAGAGATTACATAACATATGTATAGCACTATATTTTAAAACCAAGACAACAGGGGCCAAGGATTGCGCTGATGCTCACAACCCGCAATCCTTGTTATTGCTATTGCTATATAATTTGTTGTTGATCTTTTTTATAGATTGGGCTGTGCTTCCTGGTTGTCTTTACTGTAGACCCACAAGACTTTTGTGTTCCTCAGATCCAGCGACCACTAAGGGGATCTTTTGCAGTGTGATACCGGGCTTGGGGCCACGTGTGGCCCAGCGGTGGGCGTCCGGCGGGGTGTGAACATCAGCTCAATCCTTGGCCCCTGTTGTCTTGGTTTTAAAATATAATGGCATACATATGTTATGTAATCTCTCTGACTTGGTTAGTATAGTTTATTTGTGTACACTCAGTGACTGAGTGTCTTTCGAAGTTGTATTCTGTCATACAGGATTCTTCCGATATTCTCATTGTGTGAACGAGGCATTCGAGTCTGACCAGAAATTAATAAAGAGATAAGGAATTTTGACACTCATTTACAGCATACTTATTACAGGCCAATAACACAAAATAATGTAAGCTGGACACAGTCAAGCAAATAATTTTTTAAAAGAGAGGCAGCAACAGCAGGTCCCATATTTAGCGTCAAGATCTTCTATGCTAGTTGTAAAAAGTATGTGTGTATATGTATATGTATATGTATACATATGTATATATGTATATTGTTGTTTCTTCAAACTGTATTACTGATGTTAAACATGATTAAAAGTATATATTTAGATAGTAATCAAACTAACCTGGACACCTCCATGAGACACAAATTTCATGTCCTTAGCTTCGAGGGCTAATTTCAGACAGGTAGCTTGTCCCCAGGCTTCAGAAACCCGTATAAGTAGTTTTAGAGCTCTTTCTTCATCTTTTCTGTAGCTTTCAGTGAAAACCCCTGAATTTACAGGATAAATGTTTTGTTTACACAGACTTGGCCATTTTTAGAGATATGTTTCTGTATAGGAGAAGATGCAATACACCACAGACAATCCTGTCAACCTGCAGGAATTTGATTGTTTCAGATAGAGAGTGGACATGTTAAAACCATTTTTTTTCATTGCTGTATGTGATCCCACTGGGGAAAATGACACCTATTTCTGAAAAAGAAATAAAGGAAAAATCATCTGATGGGGACACTTGTTTCGGTGGCTATTTATTGAGGCATTTGGGGAAATGCTCCAATGGGGACACTTACTTTGGTGTAAGAGGAATGTGCCCTCACTTTTTAGCCCCCATTTTTTAGACCCCTTTCACACTGAGGCGTATTTCAGGCATTTTTCAGGCGCTTTATCGTTAAAAAAGCGCCTTAAGGAAGCCGCAATAGCAAACCCAATGTGAAAGCCTGAGTGCTTTAACACTGAGACCCCTTTCGCACTATGGCGTTTTTTAAGGGGCTTTAGCGTTAAAATAAGCGCCTGTAAAGCGCCTGAAAGAAGCTGCAATTGCAATCCCAATGTGAAAGCCCGAGTGCTTTCACACGAGGTGCTGCGATGGCAGGGCATCAAAAAAGTCCTGCAAGCAGCTTCTTTGCAGCACTTTTGGAGCGGTGAATACACCGCTCCTAAAGCGCCTCTTCCCATTGAAATCAATGGGAAGCGCCTGAAAAACGCATGAAAAACACCTGAAAAGCACTTGTAGCAGCAGCACTTTGTGGGCGCTTTTAACCCTTTTTTGGCCACTAGCAGGGGTTAAAAGCTCCCCACTAGCGATCGAAAAACGCTGGTAAAGCGCCGCTAGTTTAACCACTTGCCGACCGGCGCACACAGATGTACGTCGACAGAATGGCACGTACAGGCAGGAGGGCGTATATATAAGTCCCTCCTTTCTGCCTGTCCGTGCCATCGGGAGCGCGCCGGGAGCGGCGCGCTCCCGCGCCGGTCGGGACCCCCGTGAGTCCGATCGCGGTCCCCGCGGACTCGATCGCTGCGGGGACATCCGCGATCGTCTCACGGGACGGCTGAACGGGGAGATGCCGAGATAAACAGCATCTCCCCGTTCTGCCTAGCAACTAGTGACGCCGATCTCTGCTCCCTGTGATTGGAGCAGAGATCAGCATTCACTAGCTGACAGCCACGCCCCCCCACAGTAAGAAACACACCCCTAGGCCTACTTAACCCCTACACTGCCCTCTTGTGGTTAACCCCTAAACTGCCAGTGTCATTTTTACAGGAATCAATGCATTTAAAAAGCATTAATTGCTGTAAAAATGACAATGGTCCCAAAAATGTGTCAAAAATGTCCGATGTGTCCGCCATAATGTCGCAGTCACAAAAAAAATCGCAGATCTCCGCCATTACTAATAAAAAAAAATTATTAATAAAAATGCTATAAAACTATCCCCTATCTTGTAAACGCTATAACTTCTGCGCAAACCGATCAATAATCGCTTATTGCGATTTTTTTTACCAAAAATATCTAGAAGAATACGTATCAGCCTAAACTGAGGAAAAAAAATGTTTTTTAATATATTTTTTGGGGATATTTATTATAGCAAAAAGTAAAAAATAATGCATTTTTTTCAAAATTGTCGCTCTATTTTTGTTTATAGCGCAAAAAATAAAAACCGCAGGGGCGTTCAAATACCACCAAAAGAAAGCTCTATTTGTGGGGAAAAAAGGACGTCAATTTTGTTTGGGAGCCACGTCGCACGACCGCACAATTGTCAGTTAAAGCGACGCAGTGCCGAATCGCAAAAAGGGGCCTGGTCCTTTGGCTGCAAATTGGTCCGGTCTGAAAGTGGTTAAACGGCGCTTTACAAGCGTTTTTCGGGCGCTGGCAGTGTTAAAGGGCTCTTAAAGCACTTGGGTTTTCACATTGGAATTGCAGATGAGGCTTCTTTCAAGCGTTTTACATGCGCTTTTTTTAACGCCAAAGCGCCTGAAAAACACCTGAAAAACGCCTCAGTGTGAAAGGTGTCTTAGCTTGATAGTGAGTTACTAAAGGAGCTGAGAATCTACACACAATAACATTATGTGAATATTCACTTCAATTATCCATTTATGTGAAACACCAACTCCCGATTGTTTATTTTATCTGAGCATGATTGGATAAAGTGAATATTCATACAATTTATTGTGTGTAGATTCTCAACTCCTTTAGTAAATCAGCCTAAGTTTGTCTGACTTCCAGGTGTTTCTACAGGGAAAACAGTGGAGGGAAAAAAAACTACAAGAGGGCACAGAGGGCCAAAAAAAAAAACGGACAATTGATGCAATAAATAAAAATAATCATTGCACTAAAAAAATAGGTTACAAAAAATAAAAATAAAATCCAGGATTCCAGTAGACAACAAGCAAAAAGTCAAAAATTTTCCTTGCACTGATTGTCTTTTGTAATAGGCAATTTGATGCTGCAACATATTTTCATGAAGTACAACTCATGCATAAAATCTAACATAAGTAAAATAATAGCATTCCTAATGAACTCCCTAGTTATTAACTTAACACTGTGGTCACTTTAAACTATTCAATTACCGATTGCTTTCTGCTCAAATTCTTCAGCCAATGCCAGCATGTCTTCTGATGTGTCTGTGTCTTCTTCTTCTTTGGAGAGCTCCTTTAGAATCTTACTACAGGCGAGGGCGGCAGCCATGCAGTCGCGGCACTAGACATAACAAACACAAACAAATAATAAATGTGTGGTTATTCTAACTAAGTCTACAAATGACTTATTTGCAATCAGCTTACATTCTTTGATCATACAACCCCACAAATTAGTCTATGCTGTAATATGAAAATATCCCTGTCACATTAAAGTACATGTCAGGCCAAAAAGGTTTCTGTAAGGAAACGTGGGAAGTGTAGAGTTACCCTTTAAGATTTAATAGTATTGTAACAAAGATGTTTTTCTGTTTTTCTGTAGAAACTGTAAATTCTGTTTATCTCACACTCACACATTTCCCATAACAAGTTTTAGTTCTCATGGCTTCTAGTAACGGGTCTGCTTCCCATAACAAGTATGCTGTTTTGTACTTCTATATTATCAAAACATACTGAGAACCTTATCAAGGACATATATTGCGTGAGACATTTTTAGAGTAAATATGATGTTGAGTCTGAAGGAAGAAATATTATGAATCTTGCAGATTAATATTGAATTGTATAACAAAATGCTTAAATGCTTGAATGTGATTGGTTGTTCAATTGCGTTCTTCCCCCTTTTTTGTATTGTATATGCTCTGTGAAATGGGAAGTAAAAGCATTCTTTTTTCAACCACACACGGTGTATGGAGTCTTTTTGGCCTGTCTGGACAGACAAGGGGGGAGAAGGGCGAGAGTTTTCCACTGACCGTCAAAGTCCAGTTGAGGGAAAGAGGAGCTGATGCAGAGGACAATACAGGAAACTTAACAGATGGTACCAGAATACGTGGGGTACATTACAGGTAAGCTTTCTTTAAAATGACTTTTTCAAAGTATTTTTGAACAGCTTACTCTGTCAATGTTATAACCCGTCACATTATAGAACTCAAGGCACAATTGATTAATT
Organism: Lithobates sylvaticus; assembly: GCA_028564925.1. Lineage (NCBI taxonomy): Eukaryota > Metazoa > Chordata > Amphibia > Anura > Ranidae > Lithobates > Lithobates sylvaticus. Next base: position 130,891,081 of record CM053031.1, read on the forward strand.
TAATTTGATTAGCTTGCCTTAGAGATAAGGACATTATTGGGATTACTGACGAGTACCAGGATCCCGGAAATTGGGATTACTGACGAGGTGTACCAGGATCCCGGGTCCCGAGAGATAGGGAGATTAGGGACATTAAGCTGGGATGCCGGTCTAGGATCCCAGGAGAATTATAGCACAGCTCACTCATATATTGGGATAATTGACGAGTACCAGGATCCCGGAAATCGGGATAAACTGACGAGATGTACCAAGATCCCGGGTATTAATATAAAAGAACGGTATTAGGTATCAAAATATAGGGGACAAGGATACCTGCTAAAATTGCCCAGTATCCCTCCCATATATTGTCTTAATATCATACCATAGCAGGTTGAAAACCTTGTTTTTAACCAGAAGGACTGGTCATTGGAAACCTCTAAATCATTTTAATGTCATATTTGAAATAATGTCTAAGTGTTTTTGGCAGGATGCTGCCCAGAGTGTTTAACAAGCCTATTATTTGTGTATGAGGGATCAAATACTTATTTGGTTGCTAATATTCACGGAGGTTATTACCAGGTTTAATATACATAATAGTTTTGTGTTCCAGGAGGGTCTTTGATACATCGTGACAACAGGGACGTTGTAACATTTTTCTGGGGTAATACATGGATTGGTGAGGCTAACTTTTGATCAAAACATGTTATGTGAATAATTCCTTTTGCCACTAACATCTTTTGCGCAGGGGAAGTCAGGTGCAAATTTTGGATATTTTGGCGTTTTGCCAACAAGGGTTCAAATGCTAATATCTCACCAACCGTAATGGATAGTGGGAAATTGTTTGCGGCATTAGTATTACAGCAATTGAAACTACTGTTTAAACCTGTTGGCACTTTGCCAAGAAATTTAAAATATAAATAAAAATTGTTTGGTTATAAGAATAAGGAAAGTAATAACATACAAAGCTTACTTATAAGCAGGGGAACCTCTGGCCAGAGGTAGTGTTTTTTGGCATTTTGCCAAGAAATAAAAAACTTTTAAATTTCAAGAAGCTTTAACTGTTAAAGGTGTCATAGGTACTATTGAATGTGGAACGGGTGAAACTTTTGTGGCTTGTCCCAAGTCATTAACTGTATGTTCTGCAGCTGATGTGTATAAATAGAGAATAAAATAAGATAAAGTATAAGAATTGTAAACATGGGCAATCTGCCGGTAAAGGGAGGTTCGGAAGGTAAGCCGGATCAGCCCACTCCTTTAGATTTCGTGTCTGGAAACTATGGCACATATTATACTGAACCCTTCTGGAAAAACATATTGATCAGAGCACATGCTCTACAAATTGCGGGGCTAAGTGAGTGCGGCCAATATTCTGCGGAGGAATGGGAAGAAATCACTAAGATTTGTGGCCAACATAAGCAGTATAATTATCCACCGTTTCCTTATGATAAAGAATATATGACTAAATGTTATAAAATATGGTGTAAAGCATTAAAAGAGTATAAGAAGCAATTCCCTCATCCATTAGAGAAGCCTCATCCTTCCTTAGACAAGCCTCCTAAAAAAAACAACACTTGCCTCTGCCCCTGTCCAACCCCTTTGTTATGACATAGGGGATTCAGGGGATTATGTGCCAGTACCTCCGCCACCCCATGCTAATACCAAAGGAGGACTATTCGCCTAGACCTCAGGGACTCCCATCCCCATGCTCCCAGCCTTTGATAATTCCGCATTGCAAACATAAGAATACCCTAATCAAGGCTGTTTTCATTGTGGAGACCCCTCCCATTGGAAAAAATATTGTCCGCACAGAACAAATACCCAGGGAAATGGACAGGGTAGGTTTCAAAGGGGGGGCTGGGGTATTTCCAGAGGCAGATATCAGCGTCAGCGTAATTTTCCCAATTATCAAACACAACAATTAACCTTCCCTAGTCGTCCGTGGTTGGTTTTTTTGGCGCCGTGGGGGATGCTGCGGGGCTGTCCACAGCCCCCGCCTAGCCGCCAAATGCAACAAGAATATAGCCTGTAGTCAAGATGGCCTGGCAAGCATGCCGCCCCCCACCCCCTTGAGAACACTGTAGAATTAATTCAAATGGATTGGCCAGGGTACAATGATAACAACCCTCACAATAACCCCTTTCATCAACATCCATAGGAGTGCCCAGAGCAGATTCCCTCCTTGGTAGTGCATTTCTTCTCTTCCCACTGGAAAACACTTCCACGGGTAGTCCTTAAAGTTGCGGGATGGGTGGTATGTTTTTTAGTGGACACAGGGGCTAGTACGAGTTGTCTTAATGACACCCGTTTTATCCCAAAAAAAATTGTACCGAGGGCTGCTCTACTCTATGGGAATTAATGGGATTGATGTTACACACAAACATTTGCCATCCACACTGACTGCCCCTTATGTCTAAAGGGAAGAGACCTCATGTCTTCATTAGGGGTAATGTTAAATTTGACCTACAAGGGGGAATGACTGCCAAATCATCAACATGTGACTTGACTATGCCAAAAAGAAAAGATTTGACGTTTTACCATACTTACAGCATTAGAGACTCACCCGATATGGGAAAAGTCAAAGACAGACGTAGGACATGTCAAATGCACTCCTTATGTCCCTACTTTAAAACCAAACATCATACCATTCTTTCAGAGACAATACCACCGTCATGCTGACGAAGTACAGGGTACACCACAGATCACCACATACATACAGAAAGGCATTCTAAAACCCATTATCAGTCCCTGGAATACACACATGCAGTAAAGAAAGCCAGCGGCGAGTGGAGGCTAGGGGTATTTGAGGGGGGTGAACAAATGTATTTAACCACTTCCACCACTAGCCTCATACATCACTGGAATTTTTATAAACATCCCCGCTTCCTCCACTCCAACTCCAGGGTACTAGACTTGTCCAATGCTTTCTTTAGCATTGATGTTCACAAGGATTTCCAAAGGATCTTTGCCTTTGCCTGTTTGGCTCGGGCCAACTGACTTGGGCCCGTCTTCCTCAAGACTTTGTGGACAGTCCTGCAGCATTTTCCATGGTGTTAGGACTAACCCTGGATGACTGGGTGCTCCCACAGGGATCAGTACTCCTGCAATATGTAGATGACCTACTGTTATGTAGTTAGAGCGGGGCACAGTGTGCAGAAGACTCTGAAAGCCTGATGACTCACTTATCTCTTAAGGGTCACTTGGTGTCTCGCAAAAGAGATCCAGTGGTGCAGGGAGAGGGTGGAATACCTAGGATGTATTATCTCAGGCGGGACCAAGCAAGTGTCCCCAAAAGGAGTCAAGACTCTGACCTGTCTTGGCCCCAAAGATAAGGCAGCGCTCCTTTCTTTTCTTGGCTCTATTGTCTACTGCAGGCAGTGAATCCCAGATTGTACTTTTCTTTGATTCAATCCTTGCACCCCTCTACTGCAGCCACTGCCCCCAGGCAAGTGTTACACTGAGGAAATGACACGGACCTTTGCAGTCTGTGGCCAGTGCTCCAGCACTGGGTTTACTAGATCATAAGAAATGCTTTGTGCTTTACTGTATAGTCAGGGGCCCTGCGCTGGCTGCCGTACTGGCCCAAGCGCATGGTACCCACTACCGACCCGTGGCTTATCTATCCAAAAAACTCCCCGTTCAGATACAAGGACTGCCAGCTTGCCTACAAGCTGTTGCTGCCTGTGGCAGTAAACATGACATTAAAAGAAACATCCAAAATCACTTTAGGAACTGATACTAGATTGTACACAACACATACTGTAGTACACCTTTTACAAAACATCAGCGACTTCAGCCCAACAGGCAGAGCTCTATGCTATGACACATGCCTGTCAATTATTCAAAGGACAAAAAGTAAACATTTACACTGACAATAGGTACACTTTTGGGGTCTTTTGGGCCCGCGGGTACAAGACAGCGGATAATAAGCAAATCTCAAATCAAGTCTGGGTAGAGGATTTATTAAGTGCACTCCATTTACCCTCAAAAAACAAAAAAAACAAAAAAATGTATTAATGTCATAAAAGTAATAGGTCATTCCTATGACAAATCTGATATTACTAAGGGAAACAACTTAAGAGTCAGCAGCCAAAATTACTGCTAAGGAGGCAATCAACCCTCCAATTGTTTTCTACAGATTTTTCGTCCCCAAGTTTCCCAGCCCGAGCCAGAAGAATTGTCTGACATTACCTGTTGGGAGTCACATGGTTTGACACACAACCCAGACGGCTTGTGGTCAAACAAGGAGGGGATCATAGGTATTCCAGAAGCTCCTTTGGTAAGAAACCCCTACAGCAACTTGCTTAACTTGTGTCCAGAATAATGTTCAGGGACACATAGGCCCATTAAAAGACTTACAGATTGATTTGACACACATGCCCAAACAGAAAGGTAATATCAAATATCTTTGCGTAATAATACTCCATTTTGCCATTTTCCCTCATGGCCGGAAGTTATTCCCGTAACAGGAGAGACCACAGGGATAGCTACCATGTGTTTAAGGGATACAATGGAAGCTCCACATCCCTATCACCCTCAGAGTGCAGGAGTAGTGGAGAGAATGAATAGAAACATTAAAGACAAATTGAAAGGCCCACCCCCAGATAAGAACCACCCCCCCATGCCAGGACAGGACTGTCCCCCTTTTGAGATCCTTATGGGAAGACCCGCTCAAAAAGCCCCTAAGATAGGCGAGGAATCTAACTTATATTCCTTACAGGAAGAGCACGTGAAATATCTGGTAAGTAGCCCTGCTGAAACTTATGACAAGGTTGCTGTCATCTTTCTTCCTCTTTCCACAGAACCAACACATCCTTTCGTCCTGGGGATAAAGTACTGATCAAACAACTTGCAGTCTGCAAACAACCAGGCCCCCGTCTTCCAAGGTCCATTTGAAGTCCTCAAGGTCTCCAGGACAGCAATACTGACGGATCAAAGCCCACAATGGATCCATGCATCAAGGTTGAAGAAGAGCCCACAAATAAAGGAGACAGGAAAGGAAATGGAGGAGCCCCACAAGAAGAGACTCAGCCACTACTGTCCCATGCCCCCTCTCACAAAACCCCTTAACCCCCCAAACCATTCTTACCATAGACTTTCCCCGTGAGCCAAGAAAATGCACCACCAGTCTTTCTTTTTTCAATTGAAATGACCATCACTGTATTCTTACTCTTATTTTTTGGGTGTTGGCTAAACTCCTCGTCGTGCGGGCTGGGTGAGGGTACTGTTGTAGTGAATGCCAGAGCAACATACATGGAATGGAGTCATACTTATCCACAGGCCGACATTTAGTCCCTATGGTTGGAAGGCCTATCACCCTAGAGCAGTTACTAAATACCACCCAGGAAGTCCCTGTTATAAACACCACTCCCACGGGTTAGCTACTTTTAATATCCTGGACCCTGCATTCCCTCTTTGGGGGATTGGATGTGTTTAGTAGGATTAAGGTCAAGACTTAGCCCCCCCCCAAAGTGGTTCAAGCCCCTCATGTTCCCCATGGATGGATGGTCTGTTGTGGACTATGGTGCCATACCACCGTCCCTTACCCTATGGACAGAAAAAACTTCAGGTTGGTGTACTATTGTGGAAATGATCCCTCTAATGGGGACCACAGGGTCAGACACACTTGTGTCCATGAAACCTGCCCACAGTCACCTTGAATTTGGCAGACACAAGAGGGAATTAACCACTTGGTGGGACAAAATTTTTGCATCCTTAGGTGGGGTAGGCGTATACAATCAATGCCCTCACAAAGGAGATTGATTTGGGATGTTAATGGATTCATGGATGAATGGCACTCATGGAATCCCTTTTCAGGTGTAGGAGGATGGTTCGGTTCTATTTCGGAAAACATTATGAATTTCTTTAAGAAAGCGGGTATGATACTCCTCATGATACTTATTTTAGCTCTGGCCGTTTATGTGACAATCAAATTGGTGTTCTGCCTGATAAGTAAAGTAGCAAAATCAAAGAACCTAGTTGATAAGTCTGAAACAGCCATGACCATGTTTAAGGCAGGATATAGGTGGTACAATGAGTGATCAGCGAAGACTTCTTAAAGTCTCCTATGATCAAAGGAGGGATTGTAAGGAAACGTGTGAAGTGTAGAGCTACCCTTTAAGATTTAATAGTATTGTAACAAAGATGTTTTTCAGTTTTTCTGTAGAAACTGTAAATTTTGTTTATCTCACACTCACACATTTCCCATAACAAGTTTTAGTTCTCATGGCTTCTAGTAACGGGTCTGCTTCCCATAACAAGTATGCTGTTTTGTACTTCAATATTATCAAAACATACTGAGAACCTTATCAAGGACATATATTGCGTGAGACATTTTTAGAGTAAATATGATGTTGAGTCTGAAGGAAGAAATATTGTGAATCTTGCAGATCAATATTGAATTGTATAACAAAATGCTTAAATGCTTGAATGTGATTGGTTGTTCAATTGCGTTCTTCCCCCTTTTTTGTATTGTATATGCTCTGTGAAATCGGAAGTAAAAGCATTCTTTTTTCAACCACACATGGTGTATGGTGTCTTTTTTGCCTGTCTGGACAGACAAGGGGGGAAAAGGGCGAGAGTTTTCCACTGACCGTCAAAGTCCAGTTGAGGGAAAGAGGAGCTGATGCAGAGGACAATACAGGAAACTTAACAGTTTCTCAAGTATTAGATAGCATGGGGAAGGATTACAACTCCTGTAAATGTTTTTAATTGTCACTAGTAAGAACCTAAGAAAGAAAATACTTTTTTTTTTTTGCAGGATATAAGGTTTGTGGAAGCGAGGTGCAAAATACAAAGAGGAAGTTTAGCCTACAGAGTGCCCTTTTTACTCAACATTTCCTCACTCAGCAGCTCAAAGAGACTGCACCTGAGGAGACAGAGGTGTCTGGGCATGTGATCGGCAGCCAGGTATACAGTTCTCCACTGTTATGCCTGGCATGCAGACAGATGAGCAGGAGCCCAGTAGCGCACAGTTTTCAGGGAAGACCCAGCCACTGCAAAGAACATTGCTCCAATAGATACCTGAGTACCGTTCTGCATCCCTAATGGCTAGCCTATGTTACCATCCCTGAGATTCCTACAGCCACTCACCTTTGTTACAAGCCCAGAGATCCTTCTAGCTGTTCATCTGTGTTACTAGGCCTTGCCTGTACATTACTGTAAGAAACGCTGCCTGCAAGTAACTGTTTTGTACTGTAATCTTTTCTCAGACATCCCAAGTATCCCGCGAGGTGCGGGAGTCTCCTGCATTTAGGCTGCGTCTCCCAGGGCACCCATGAGTGCTGTGCGATATCCCGGCTGCAAGGCCGATGCGCCCTATCACACTTTGCCAGGGGAGGGGCGGTATATGGAGGAACCGATGTGTCCATTTCTTTCCTGCCACCGCTGAATGCCCGCTTCTCATCCTCCTCTCTCTCTTGCAGGCATCCAGCGGTGGCAGAAGAGAAATGGACACATCGGTTCCTCAATATGCCACCCCTCCTACCCACTTGAGGACCTTCAGGGGTTGCAATTGTGCCCCTCCCATGTTGCAAGGGACCTGTGCGGGCACCTGTATGACACCATGCAACCAGGGCTGCCTCTGCTTTCCCCCAGGAGCAGTGCACTGCAGCCTTTTCCCCGATGTGTAGCCTCCTGTGTCTGGCAGACCTGATGGTCTCTCTCCCAGCCAGCAGTTTCTCCATGGGCTTCCTGAGCTGTTGGGTGGGGCAGGGGTGTGACCATCTTCACATACATGCACAGGTAGTTGCATGGTAGAGGACTGAGAGTAGGAACATCCATGGTGACCCCGGAAGGCTTCACCTCCATCAATATGGTAAGTGACTCCTGCATCAATTCTCTCCATCTACAATCTTTCAGCTCCCTAATGTGGTCAGTACACTTCATGCTGCTCACTGCTCCTCCCTTTACTTTGCCCCATTATACTGCCAGTGCTCACTGCTCCCCTGTATACTGCTCCCCGGTAACCACTATACTGCTCCCCCCCCACTGTATATTGCCCACTGCCATCCCCATATACCGCTCACTGCTCCCCCCACTCTATACTACCCACTACCATCCCCATATACTGCTCACTTCTACCCCCACTGTATATTGCCCACTGCCATCCCCATATACTGCTCACTGCTCCCCTCCACTGTATACTGCACACTGCCATCCCCATTTACTGCTCACTGCTCTTTCCCCGAATACTGCTCACTGCTCTCTCCCTGTTTACTGCTCACTGGTCTTTCCTCGAATACTGCTCACTGCTCTCTCCCTGTATACTGCTCACTGCTCTCTCTCTCTGTATACTGCTCACTGCCCTCTCCCTGTATACTGCTCACTGCTCTCCCACTGTATACTGATCGCCCTCATATACTGCTCACTGATCTCCCCTGTGGGGGGGGGGGGGGCGCCACCTCCCTGAAATTAGTTTTTGCAGGTTGAGATGTCTGTTTTCTGAAGTAGTAATTTTTCCCTAGCCTCTGTTACTATAGAGCAGGGGCCACATCCAGCCTGCTGCAATGTTTTTTCAGGTCACAGCTTGAGTCCTCAGACATACTGCAGGGTCGGTTTCTGCTCAAACAATGTCCGGTAGCAGGACCTGCAACGCATGCTCACCCCTGGCTGTATGCAGTGCAGGTCCCGCAACCTGACAAAGCCCGCCAACCTAGTGCCTCACTAAGTTGTTGATTGCTAGGACCGCCAGCTAGAACCTTTGCTACGGCCCCACTGTTAGTATAAGTGTCCATTACCACTGTAATTTTGCATGTGTGTATGTGTAACAGTCCGGCGGCAGTCGGAAGATGCAGCAGTACTGTACTGAAACCAGACACAGATGTAAGTGGGACACAAATGTGACTGCTGGTGCTGTTGGGGGGGGGGGGTTCTCTTATGGGGACATAAATATGCAGGGAGGCTCTGATGAGGACACAGATGTGTGGGTGGGCTCTAAGGGGGACACAAATATGCGGAGGTCTCGGATGGGGGCAAAAATATTAATGGGGTCACTAAAGTAAACACAAATATACAGAGGGTCTCTGATGGGGACACAAATATGCAGGGGGACTCTGACAGGGGCACAAATGTGTGGCGGCTCTAAGGGGGACACAAATTTGTGGGGGAGCACTAAGGGGGATACAAATATGCGGGAGTACCTGATGGGACACAAATGTTCAGGGGGTCTCTGATGGGAACACAAATATGCAGGAGGGCTCTGATGGAAACACAAATATGTGGGGGTCTCTGATTGGGACACAAACATGTAGAGGGTCTTTGATGATGACACAAATGTGCGTGGAGGGGTCTGCTAGGCACACAAATATGCGGTGGGGGTCTGATGGGGACACAGTGTATGGGGGGCTCTGATGCTGACACAAATGTGTCAGGGGTGTCTGATAGGGACACAAATATGCAGGGGGGCTCTGATTGGGACACAAATGTGCGGCAAGGGGTCTGTCAGGGACACAGATGTGTGGGGAGACTTTGATGGGGACCAAATGTATGTGAAGGTGATGGTAACATAGATATAAGGCTTTGTGCACACTAGCAGTTTAGCCCCCGTGCATGAGGATAAGGCATTTGGTGCGAGCGGAGGATACAGGTGTGCCATCCAGCTCTACTGCTGGCAGGCTGTCAAATTCTATTCTATTCTGCTGCTGCATATTCATTTCTAAATAACAGATTTTTAATCTGTGAATATGTGTAAAATGTACAATGTGGCCCTCAAAGTAGGCGACACCTGCTATAGAGCCTTTTAGAGAATGTGCTTTACTGCCACCTAGTGCTCCGATTGAGCCAAAGAGAGCTTGCTTTGAAAAATTCCAGATTGCAGTACTCTATAATCTATTAACATTGTTCTTTACTGTATTTATACTTTTTCCCCATTCTTTCCCTGTTTGAATTGTACATCTTTTTTTGCACATACTTATTAATCATTAAAGTTAAATTAAATAAAAGTTACAGATACCCTACGTCAGTTTATTTGGATGATTTCCTTTTACTGTTACAGCCACACTACAGTATGCAAAAACTGATAACAGCAAGTTTTTTTTTTTTTTTGACAAAACGTGAACTTTATTTATATTAAGTACATACAGGTCAGTTTACAACACAAGATAAATAGTGCAAATGATCAACATACAGGTTTTCTAGATATCACAGTAACTCGCAATCTTCTAGTCAATAGGCACATAGTTAAACAGTCTACTCTGTCCCACAACATCAATCTAACAGGAGGGGGAAATGGAAAGGACAGTACATCATTCCAGGTGGCATGGGGGGGTCTATTTTAGGAGAGGGTGTTGTGGAGAGGCAATAGAATATAGAATGGGACGAGGGTATCCCAGAAGGGGGAGGGGGGGAGGGTACCCCACAAGGGGGGGGGGGGGGGGGAGAGGAGGAGAGGAGAGAAGGGGAAGGAGGGAGAGGGGGGGGACAGAGTCGGGGGGGGGGGGGACAGAGCAAGGTGCACATAGCCTCATTTCAGCCTTCCAGATCCCAGCCACCAGATCATAGGTCCTCCTCCGGTTCTGGAGGGGACAGATCCAGGGGCAGGGATCCCCAAGAGTCTATCCAGGATGACCAGATTTTATCGAATTTATGCGGACAGTTCCTATTGACATAAGTTATTTTGTACAGTGGTAATACCGTGTTCATGGTGTTTCTCCAAGTGGTGGTGGTGGGTGGGACCTCGGCCCTCCATCGCAGCAGAATTTCCCTACGGGCATAATATGCGGCAAAGGAAATAAATAGTTTCTTGTACTTCCCAACCGAGGGGTCGCCCAACACATTTAAAAGTAGAATTTCTGGCCTCAGGGGGAGTGAGAGTTCCGCCGCCTGGTTGATGTCAGCCAGGACTTGTTCCCAAAACTCCTGCAGCACTGGGCAGGACCAGGTCATGTGCAGGAAGGAGGCATCCTCCCCCCCACATCTCGTGCAGTTTGGGGACCTGTCTCTGTATATAGTCGCTAGTCTCTGGGGTGTATAATAGGCTCGGTGTAAGAACTTCAACTGAACGAACCTGTCCCTAGCTGAGATTAAGGTGGAGACATATTCCGAGACACAAGTTTCCCAGTCGTCTTCCTCCAGGGAAGGTATGTCCGCCTTCCATTTGCTATATACCCCAGGTAGTGGGATGGACCGGGATGCCGTCATGTGGAAATAGATGGTAGACAAGGGGGCCGCTAGGGCTTTGGAGATAAGCAGTCTCTCAACTGGATCTGACTCAAGGATGGCACCCCCGGGAAACTGGTGCTGAAAGGCATGTCTCACTTGGAAGAACCGGAAGAGCATCGAGTTGGGTAGTTGATATTTAGCCTTCAATTCAGGGAATGTACATAGCCTGCCCCTCACCATCAGATGTTGTAGTGTTGTGATTCCTCTGGTGGCCCAAATTTGCGGGTCTGGGATACTGCGAAAATGAGCAAGATTGGGGTTACCCCAAAGTGGCATATGGGGTGATGTCGTGCCCGAGGTCCTATACACTCCCCTGGCTCTATTCCAGACCATAATGGTCGTGCGCATTGGGGTAGTTAAATTGGGATATGCCCTGACCCCCCTGAACACCAGGTTCCCAAGAGCCGCATACGACCCCAGGATCGCAGCCTCCAAAGTTACCGCTGGATTGTTTTTGGGCTGCGAAAACCACCATCTGGCGGTCACCAATATGGCCGCCCAATAATAGTATTGGAAATTGGGGAGAGCTAGCCCGCCCTGGCCCACTGATAACAGCAAGTTTGAATTCAATAACTCAGCAGCATCAGCTTCTGTCAATATTATTTTACTACTGATAAAATGCATCAGTTGTAGAGGCAATTCTTGTTAAAAAGACATATTACTATCATTACTTGAATATAGCTACTGTATAAAGAGGCAATAAACCGTTTCCTTATTACAGAATTTAAAAACTATATTAAAATATTTACATTTTCTTTAAATGTAGAGCTTGGTCCTGCCTCTTGAGTCTCTATCTGAGTGAGGCTGCCATTACATTACAGAAACATTTAAAAGAGGGAAGTAGACGGGGAAAGACTTTTACAGGTAAATTGAGTATCGTACATAAATTCTGTGACCTATATATCTGGACCTACTAATCATTGTTTTTACAAAAAGTGACCTGTATTTTAAATGAATGTATCACATATCTAATTTTAATTACCCTAGTTGGAGACTTTAAATGCACGAGAGACGATTTAAGTTTAGATATGCTTTAAGAGTCCCTACAACACGTTTGGCTCCTGCCACTAGATTTTTGGCAATATTTGGGACTTAAATTAAAAGAATCATAGAGCTTTCAGCGATAAGTATGAAACATATCTAATGGTGGCTGTTCCTTATAAGCAATGTTATTGAACCCTTATTGCAATTGTCCAGTAAATAAATTATCTGTTAGTACCTGTGCCCAAAAGATTTCTGCAAGTTCTTTTCGGTTTTGAACAACAGCCCAAAGAAGCAAATCTCTGGTTGGATCCATAGAACAAGATGGTTTTACTTGAGATCTTTTGTGAAAGGAACGAAGTGTGACTTTCTGTACCTAGAGATACAACAAAAGAAAGGGTTTACATTTCCATCATTTGATTTTTTTTTTTTTTTGAATGTATTATAATGTGTTAAAGTTGGGAAAAGTGACATCAAAGGAATGGAAGTGCTCCAGCCAGATGAAAGAAATATAAACAAGCTTTAGCCTGCCTCTGGGTTAAGGACATCAGTACCATATTAACAAAAATACTGTAAAACTCTCTTTATTGACGTATTCATTTTTAAAGATGTCATATTCAATTCATAAAATATATAAATTTCATAATAAGAGATCATAAATCATACATTGTTAAATAAAGTCAATCTAAATTAAATAAAACAAATCTGAATAAATTACCATTGGCTGCGAAGATTTTGGTTTAAAGTTTTTTTTTTGTATACCTTTATTCATTACTTACTTAAATTAGCCCTTTGACAAACAAAATTTTCACCAGCTGAGAATACAGGAGTCCTACAAACTCTTTGTCTCAAGTAAACATTTTTATTATAGCATTTTTTTCTTGGTAAATAGAGTTTTTTGGCTTTATAGAACTTTTTATGGTATAATGGTATACAGGTATAAGACATCTATGTTGGGTTACAAAGTTCTACAGTGGAACTGTATTTTCTTGTATGGTCTGCACTAACATCAAAATATGATCAATGATGGTATGGGAAAAGAGAATATTGAGTCAGAAAGAGGTAGGGGGAGTCCCCTGTTGACTGGATGGGGATTGATCCCAGAGAGTCCAGGTTTGAGAGAATAACTCTAATGCCCCGTACACACGATCTGACTATCCCGCAGGTTCTTCCCAAAAGTCCGGTGGACTTAGTAAGAAGTTTTGACTCAAAATTGTCTGCCAGACTGACAATCTGGCCGTCTGTGTGCTAGTCCGCGGGACTTTTGAAATGAACGGACTTGCCCCACACACGAAGTAAAGTCCGTTCATTTAGAACGTGACTCCAGGTAGACAGGACTAGCAAAAGAAGTCAATGTCGCCGCCTCGATCGGCGAGATTGACACCTCGCTAGCCCCGTCACCTGGTATGGATTTAAAGGGGAATCCCTATGCCAAAAAAACGGCGTGGGGGGTCCCCCCAAATCCATATCAGACCCTTATCCAAGCACGCAGCCCGGCCGGTCAGGAAAGGGGGTGGGGACGAGTGAGCGCCCCCCTCCTGAGCCGTACCAGGCCGCGTGCCCTCAACATGGGGGGGGTGCCCTGGGGAAAGGGCCCCCCACCCCAAAAGAAAACGAATATGTATTTTTTGGTGATTATACTTTAGGTATTATTGTTGCATTTACATGAAAGTATTTCTTACGAGACTCGTTTGCTGGTTGATATAAATTATTATATTTCATATATAGATTTTAAATATGTTCCCTTCGTTCCCTTCAGCATTGTTTTGTATTTCTAGAAATGTGATTAGCGGTGCCAATGTAGCCCTCCCCAAACAGGATATTACACTAAACCTGTAGGAAAATAAATGTTGATCAATGTAAATACATTTATATAAAATACATCAACTAAATAAATAAATGTGAATAAATAAATATAAAATGCCACAAAATTCATACACCAAACAAATATCAAACTTCTACAAATCTGGGGTAATATCCACATAATCCAAGGAAAGAACATACATCTGTAACCCTCAGAGGCTGAGACCAGTTCACCACTGTTACAGCCTTGGCTGGATCAATGGTTACTCCTTAAGCAAAGATGATGTCACACACATGGGTGACTGATGACCTGTAGAACTTGCACTTTTCTGCTGACAATTTCAGTCCCTCTTTTTTTGGGCAGTGCAATACTCGAATTAATCATTCTTCATGCTCTTCTAGCATAGCCCCGAACACAATAATGTCATCTAGGTACACAAGACTCTTAGTACTAGATCACCCCAAACTCCTTAAATTAACCTTTGGAATGTTGCAGGTGCACCTCCTAAGCCTTGTGGCATGCAAGTAAATTGATAGAAGCCCAAAGGACATATAAAGGCTGTCTTCTCCTGATCTTCAGGGGTCTTTGGAACGTAGTAATATCTAGACTGTAGGTCTAGCACAGTGAACCAACAATTTCCATTCAAAGTCTCCAGAGCTTCTTCAATTCTGGGCAGTGTATACTGATCACGCATTGTCCTCCGATTCACCGTTCTGTAATCTGCAAACATATATAAATCTGCCTTTTTTTTTCTCACTACCACAATAGGGGAGGCATGGGGACTCTCGGAAGGAAGTAACATCAATTAGTCCAAAAGTATGTTGAGCACTCTTAGCTCAACCTACATCCATATCCATATCATCTGTAGAGAACACTTCTGCCAAATCTGACAATTGCTGTGTCAGTTTCTTGTTCCAGAATTCTGGTAAATTCGGGTAACTCGAATTTGAGAGTAGAAGCTGTATTTCTGACTTGGACTCTGCACACATCAACATAGGGGTTAACACCCAGCACAGGGTAGCAGCTAGCTACAACTTGGTGAGGACCAATTATGACAAGATGGTGAGCAATATTTTTCACAGTCACAACTGTAGATAACTCCACTCTGGCTCTGCAGTCTTTTCTATCAGAGATCACCATCCACCCTTCTTTGTTCTTCATCTCTTCAGGAGTTTCCATGAGGATATAACTGCAATCCTGGAGCAGCTCAGGGGCAATAGTATAGGCTTTTCTCAGCATTCTCTTTCACTGTGGAGGATTATCCACTGGGCCATTCAGAAATTCAGATGGGATACCAACTTGATCAGAAGGAATAGCCCGACCTCCTTCAAGAAACTTCTGAAAAAGCCTAATGTACTGCTATACAATTAGTGCCCAGTGTCACTGGAGCTGTGTGGGATCACCTGTGTCAGGACAGACAAGAACAGTGATCTCCATAGGAAGAATACCCTTATTTTCGAAATTCAGAATAGTCACAATTCCTTGCAAACTTCCATCACCCCCATTCTTCCAGTAGATTGAAGAGAGGTATGCTGCTCATACCTGGGGTTTAGTCAGTGAGCTCCTCGCAAAATTTCCTGTTTCCCTACCCATCCCAGTTTTTGCCAGGACATTCATTCTCAAGCTTGGGAGCTCAAGTTATCATTTTTTTAATGCAAATTCCGAGAAGGCGTTTCTTGGCAGGGGAGAATATAGTGTCCTGGGGTTTAGTCAGGGAGCTCCTCACAAAATTCCTTGTCAGGAGTAGCTACTGTATTTAATTACTAGGGATCCATTGACTTCTCCCTAAGTTTGGTCTGGTTGTACTTTCCTCTTCTACCACCAGGTGGCTGGGTACTTAACCGCTTCAGCCCCCGAAAGATTTTACCCCCTTCCTGACTAGAGCACTTTTCGTGATTCGGCACTGCGTCGCTTTAACTGACAATTGCAATGTCGTGCGACGTTGCACCCAAACAAAATTGACGTCCTTTTTTTCCCACAAATAGCGCTTTTTTTTGGTGGTATTTGATCACCTCTGCGGTTTTTATTTTTTATTTTTGTGTTATAAACAAAAAAAGAGCGTCAGTTTTGAAAAAAACTCATTATTTTTTACTTTTTGCTATAATAAATACCCCCCAAAAATATATAAAAAAAACAATTTTTTTCCTCAGTTTGGGCTGATATGTATTCTTCTATATATTTTTGGTAAAAAAAAAAATCACAATAAGCGTATATTGATTGGTTTCCGCAAAAGTTATAGAATCTTCAAAATAGGGTATAATTTTATGGCATTTTTATTATAATTTTTTTTTTTTACTAGTAATGGTGGTGATCTGATTTTTATCAGGACTGCAACATTATGGCTGACACATTTGACAATTTTGACACCTTTTTGGGACCATTGGCATTAAAACAGCGATCAATGCTAAAGAAAATGCATTGATTACTGTAAAAATGTCACTGGCAGTGAAGGAGTTAACACTAGGGGGCAATCAAGGGGTTAATGTGTTCCCTAGTTTGTTAAGGGGCAGGGGACTGTGCATACTCTGTATGAACAGACAATCTGTCTGTTCTCCCCTCAGAGAACTGGAAACTGTGTGTTTACACACACAGATCCCGGTTCTCCATGTGCCCCGAGCGATCGTGAAAGCCCGGCAGTGATGGTGACTGCCGGGCACTCGCATTGGCTCAGGGGGCAAGCGGGGGGCGCGCGTGCCCCCTAGTGGCCACAGGGTAAAGTGACGTTACATAACATCGTTTCGCCCAGCCGTGCCATTCTGGCGCAGTACAACTGCGGCGGATGGTCGGCAAGTGGTTAAGGACAACTCAAGGCCAGGTTATGGGTATAAGGGGTATCTCAGCCAATGGGCAGGGATTTTGTTGAACCCCTTGGCCTGCTGGAAGAGGCTATATGTTTGGGTGAGGTCAAGCGATCCTGTTCTTGTGTGCCACCCAGACCGCTGTCTGGGTGGATGTGTATCGTCTGACCCGGGCTGCTAGGCCAGTGATTGGGCCTATCCCTGGGGCATCAGACCGCCAGGCTGTGTAAGGGCCTATCCAGAAGTAAGAGGGCAGCGCAAGGTTGGGACTGCGGCTTGCAGTCCAACCAAAAGTGATGGTTCTGCCGGCCAGAGAAACTGTCGTGGTCGGAGGTAGAAGGGAAGCTGTCGCCAGTAAGGGACCAACCACCTTTACCAGGGACCACATTGAGTAACTGAAGCAAGTACTGGAGCAGTATTCTCACCGAACAGGCACGGTGGAGAATCAGGAAACTTCAGGCAGTGATCAAGTCAGGGGACCCAACCAGCAGAGGTGACGCTTGCAGAGCAGCCTTGTGTGTCAAGCTAGGGACCAAGCCGGTCAGCAGGGGTGAAGCTTGAAGGTATCCGAAGTGCCAAGCTAGGGACCCAGCAGGGAAGAATGGGTGACGCTTGAGGGAGATACCACTGCAAAAGCCTTGAGGACCTCATGGGATTCAGAGTCAGTGAATCAGAGGGTCCAATGAGAGACCAGGATGACAACAAGCTATGCAATGGAATAACGTCCTTACAGGATGTCTCCAATTTACAAGCCAACCTCAATGCTCTGTCTAATTGGGTGACTATGTGGCAGATGAGGTTTATTGTTGATAAATGTAAAGTTATGCACTTGGGGGCTAAGAATATGCATGCATCATGCATGCTAGGGGGAGTACAACTGGGGGGATCCATAGTGGAAAAGGATCTGGGGTTTTGGTAGATCATAAGCTCAATAATAGCATGCAATGCCAAGCTGCGGTTTCCAAAGCGGGCAAAGTCCTTTCTTGTATTAAGAGAGGTATGGACTCCAGAGAGAGAGATATAATTTTGCCCCTGTTCAAATCATTAGTCACAAGACCTCATCTGGAATATGCAGTTCAGTTTTGGGCACCAGTTCTCAAAAAGGATATTGGGGAACTGGAGAAAGTGCAGAGAAGGGCAACCAAACTGATAAGAGGCATGGAGGAGCTCAGCTATGAGGAAAGATTAGAGGAACTGAATTTATTCACCCTTGATAAGAGAGATTAAGGGGGGATATGATCAACATGTACAAATATATAAGGGGTCCATATAGTGAACTTGGTGTTGAGTTATTCACTTTACAGTCAACAAAGAGGACAAGGGGGCACTCTTTACGTCTAGAGGAAAAGAGATTTCATCTCCAAATACGGAAAGGTTTCTTCCCAGTAAGAGCTGTGAAAATGTGGAATAGACTCCCTGCAGAGGTGGTTCTGGCCAGCTCAGTAGATTGCTTTAAGAAAGGCCTGGATACTTTCCTAAATGTACATAACATAACTGGGTACCAACATTTATAGGTAAAGTTGATCCAGGGAAAATCTGATTGCCTCTCGGATCAGGAAGGCATTTTTTCCCCTGCTTTAGCAAATTGGAGCATGCGCTGCTGGGGTTTTTTTCATCCTCTGGATCAACTGTGGGTATAGAATGGGGTATATGGGATTGTATGATATTATTTTTTTATTTGTGGTTGAACTGGATGGACTTGTGTCTTTTTTCAACCTAACTATGTAACCAGGAGCTCAAAGGGCCGAAGAACTACAAGGAGAAGTTGTAGTACAGCTGAGAGAACTGTTATGTTGAGTCAGGAACTGTTTAAGTACTGTTGCCATATGAGACAGCAATCTTGCACGTGCAGAAGTGGCACCTTGCTAGGGCCTTTCCCTGTATGGCTGTCCTCCTATTGAAGTCTCGGTGTCTGCCATTTGAAATTGCAACTACTGAAGGGTGTCCTGGCCCTAACCCCTTGCAAAATATAAAAAGGACTGTCAAAGAAAAAAAAAACTCTTTTACATTCAAGAAGTGTGAGGCGCCCAATGACTTTTACCACCTTTGCACCCACTATGCCTCACAACCCACCACATATTGAAGGATGTCAGCTAACTTTGGCCTTGAAGGTTCTCATTAGACTGGAAGAGGTCAGAGATTCTGCTACATGACAAAATGACAAAACCTTTGGAGCCTGTGTCAAACAGAGCTAGGATTGTAATCCCGTTCACAGTAACTTTACCTAAAGACATAGAGAATATGCGGGGTCCTTTTGGCTTTGTGGAAATATCCCAAATTAAAAAAAAAAAAGGTTTTTCCTCAGTTTAGGCCGATATGTATTCTTCTACATATTTTTGGTATAAAAAAAATCGCAATAAGCGTACTATACGCTTATTGTGATTTTTTATAGACATGTGTGATTAGTTTCGTACGAATCGGAAATTCGTACGAATTTTTCGAAATTCGTACATTCGTATGAATTACGAATTTTTACGAATACGAATTCATTTACGAATTTCAGATCCAAATTATCCGATTTCAAACTACCAAATAATGAATTTCAACTAATACGAAAGAAATTATAGCTGATATAACGAATGATTCGAATGAATTTGAGATTCAGTATAACGAATATCGACACTCTACGAATAATAACGAATTATCCGAAAACGTATTAACGTTATATAACACAAGTCTATTGTCTATCTATTGTTCACCAATCACTCAGAGGAAGTACGAAATACGAAATTTCGTATTCGTAAACAAAATTTCGTATTTTGTACTTCCTCTGAGTGATTTTTAATAGACAATAGACTTGTGTTATGTAATGTTAATAAGTTTTCGGATAATTCGTTATTATTTGTACAGTGTCGCTATTCGTTATCCAAATTAATGATTCGTACGAAATTCGTATTTCGTACGAATCCAAATTAAATTTCGTACACGAATTACGAATTACGAATTTTTTTTTTATACGAAATGGAACGGAACGAAGCAAAACAAATTTTTTGATGGCTCCCATGTCTAAATCTTTATACCAAAAAAATACCCCATAAATTTAGTAAAAATGGCAAAAAATAGCTGTACAGATTGGTTTGCGCAGTTATAGCGTCTACAAAATAGGGGATAGTTTTATGGCATTTTTTTATCGTGACATTATGGCGGACACTTTTTCGGACACTTTTGACACTATTTTGGGACTAATGTCATTTATACAGCGATCAGTGCTATAAAAATGCACCGATTACTGTGTAAATGACACTGGCAGGGAAGAGGTTAAACACTAATGTTTAAGTGTGTCCTAGGGAGTGATTCTAACTGTGGGGGGGTGGGCTTCCAGTCACAATAAAAGCGATCACTGCTCCCGCTGACAGGGAGCAGTGATCTCTGTCATGTCACAAGGCAGAACGGGGAAATGCCTTGTTTACATAGGCATCTCCCCATTCTGTGGCTCTGTGGCTCCGTGACATGATCGGACCACAGGTCCCACGGGCACGCTCACGCTGTACGCAGTGGGCACGCCAACTAAAGTGGACGTACAGGTACGCCCAGTTGCCCACAGCTGCCATTGTGCCAACGTATATCAGCGTGCAGCGGTTGGCAAGGTTAAAATAAGTTGATTAATGTGATTGTAAGGATAATTTTTTTTTTAAATAGCAAACATGTCTATTCTTTCCATTGCACAGAGCGGCTGTGAACCTCCTCTTTTCAGGTCCCCCGCCGGCGCTCCTGGCCCCTCCCCTCTGTTCAGTGCCTCCATGGGAAGCCACTTCCCATGGGGGCACTCGTGCGTTCTCGCACCCTAGCCCCACTGCTGCGTCCATTGACACAGACAGCGGGATTGTCCCCTCCCCCCGCTCACTTGTCACTGGCTTTGATTGACAGAACTGGGAGCCAATGACTCCCGGTGCCCCAGCAAAGCCAGCGAGACCCGGAAGTGATCGGAGAGAAGAGCTGCAGACATGCACCGCGTTGGATCAAATGAGCCACATCTGTATTTTGAATCTATGTGCACAAAGTAAAATATTACCGTTTTAGAGATGAAGGTATAATTGCATATTGCTGTCATTCCTACATTTTAAGGATTCAGTTAGGGATGGGCCCGGTGTTCGATTCGAACCCATGTTCGAATCGAACATCGGCCGTTCGTCCGCTCGTCGAGTTCAGAACTCTAAGGGCCGCATCAAATTCGTGTTATGCAAACGGTCCACAATGCACTGCGCATGCACTGTGACCCCGCATGCTTGGCCAATCATAGAGCCAGCAGCGAGGAAAGCAATAATTGGCCACAGGCAGGATGTGCGTGTGGGGAAAGTGTAGGGAAAGAGGAATAATAGGCAGGGATAGTGTGTTCTTCTCAGGCATTTGCGTGTGGGGAAAGTGCTGTTCTCTACCAATACAGCCATCTGCGGGAGTTAGTGTGTGTGCTGTGTGAGTCTAGCACAGCACAGTATAAAACCTGCACCTGTATCTGCCCTTCTGCTCTGGTGTCATCTAATCCAGCTATCTGCAGGAGTTAGTAATTGTGTTGTGTGAGTGCAGCACAGCACAGTATACAACCTGAACCTGTATCTGCCCTTCTGCCCTGTTGTCATCTAATCCAGCCATCTGCAGGAGTTAGTAATTGTGTTTTGTGAGTGCAGCACAGCCCAGTATACAACCTGCACCTGTATCTGCCCTTCTGCCCTGGTTTCATCTAATTCAGTCATCTGCAGGAGTTAGTAACAGTGAGGGCTTACAGTGTTGTGGCAACACCGTCCACCACCACTACCACCACCAATTTTTCTGCCCCTGTTCAACAGATGCATGCAATTACAATTCTTGATCTAATAATTCACAGCAGGGCCCATTCTTGCGCCCACCAAGAGTAACTGTGAGGGCTTACAGTGTTGTGGCAACACTGTCCACCACCACCACCAAAGGCCCAATTTTTCTGCCCCTGTTCAACAGGTGCATGCAATTACATTTCTTGATCTAATAATTCACAGCAGGGCCCATTCCTGCGCCCACCAAGAGTAACTGTGAGCCCTGCCATTTTTCTCAAAGATTTTCATCCATATTGCCAGGACAAGACATGACATTAAAGCTGCAACCTTTAAATGGCTTCTTTTTTCCTTTACAAATGTCATTTTGTGCAGGGACAGTTCTAAACACAGAAAACACATGCCACTTCACAGGCATACTTTAGACACCCCCCTAGGTACCATATTTAAAGGAATATTTCACTTTTTTTTCACTTTATACATCATTAAAATGACTGCTCCAGAAAAAACATCCGTTTTTAAAACTTCTTTTTGCATTGATACATGTCCCCTGGGGCAGGACCCAGGTCCCCAAAACTTTTTTATGACAATAACATGCATATTGGCCATTATAATTAGCATTTTAGATTTCAAACGTTCGCGTTCATTGTAACTAATAGGGTTCTAATGTTCGTGCAAACTTTCGGTCCGTTCGCAGGTGCTGGTGCGAACCGAACCTGGGGGTGTTCGGCTCATCCCTAGATTCAGTATAAGCAGATCAACATCTTCACCAGTCTGTCATTATGTTATTACAAAACATACAGTATAAGGCGTCTTTAAAATATAATCACATTTATGATGAAAACAAGCAATAAACGTACATTTATTTTGATGTGTGGGACGGCAATCGACAGCCGAGGCCGGTCTGTGCTTTTTGGCTTTGGATACAGATGTTTTGTGAAGTCACCCAGGAGTTCTCTTAAAACCTGTGATACATGGTGAAGACGGAGTTTTGATGTCTGTAGAAACTCACAACGAAACCTTTCATCTTCTAACGTTTTAGCAAGCTTGCCATGGAATAAGCATGATGGATCTGTGTTATTGTAAAGGTTTAATATAGTTTCTTGAGTGGCGTATTCTTCTAGACGGACACCATGTTCAAGGAAAAGCTTTACAAAGGCAGGCTTATTGTCAATCAGTGCTGCTGTCATGACTGGGTGCAGATCTGAAGGCTGGGAAGAACAATCACAATTAATGTGCAAAAGGAAAAGAAAAACAAACAATCAACAATTTTAAATGCTTTATTGTCAACAATAAAATCAATTGGTTCAAACTGACCTAGCTATATCAGACACACAGCTAACTACCCTTTATATTAGTAATTATGAACTATAATGAGTTTAACTGCTGTGCACAAATATGGAAAAGACTCTCCAAATTTAGCTGTGTGGTGCCCACAGACACTGCCATCTGAAATGTATCTAGAGAAAAAGCAGTAGTTTAAGAGGGCCATACATGGATCAAAATTTGGCCAGTTCAGCAGGGACCAGCCAAATTTTGATACATGTATGGGTGGGCTGTTGTACATACGTCAATCTATATATACTGAATATAGCCTGCAACACTGATCAATGTGTTCTGATGGCGGGGATGGCTCTCTGCCATCAGAACACAATGGCACAGTGGGAGTAATTCCCCTATCCACATCACATGTGTGATGTGGATGGGGGAATTACTACGGGGCTTTCGTTTATAAAACATGGTCTGATTTTTGTTGTTTTCCTACTGATAAACCAATGCCAGTTGCACACCTCCATTTCTCCTGTAGCATAGGCTAAAATAAACAGTTCCCCAAAGCAACCATTGATGTTGAGGACCTTGCCAGAAAATTCAGATAGCTGATGCTTATACTGTGTATTACCATTTAACATATACATCTAATATAGCAGTAATTAGTAAATAATAGTAAAAAAGTATGCAGCATGGATTGAAGGTACATAAAGACAGTTATGGAATTAGCCATGCCATGGTGTTATATAAATAAAACATGTGATGCTTATTACAAGGATATGGATAAAAATGAATATACATATTATAATGTTCATGTTCAAAAGAAACTTGTTTAATACATCTAGGATTCAATTCAAGTAGCAGGTGTCTGGATGAGATTTTAAGGGTGTTTAATATTTCTGTATGAATGTTTGAGCTAATACTACAAGTGTATGGTCAGCCTAAAGGGGAGCTCCAGTAATTTTTCTGAAAATTAAAAGTCATCAGCTACAAAAACTTTTTATTAAACAAGCACTTACCTGTTCCAGGATCCAATGCTGTGCTCACTCGAGGGGGTGCCGGGGACCAAGGCATTACCATCTTAACTGTGGGCACCCGGCTGTGACAGCTTGCAGCTTCACAGCCAGGTACCCAGTGTGCATGTGCGAGCCGTGCTGCCCATTGTGAGGTGTCCCCCAGAAGACTGTGGAGAGGGAGGGAGAAGGAGAACTACTAGGCGATCTGAGCGGAAGTGGGAGTTGGTACATGTAAAAACCTGGTATCCCCCCCCCCAAAAAAATGGACAAATGTCAAAGAGGAGCAGGGGAGGAGGCCTTAAAGCGGAGCTTCCCCTTTGAGATGAAGTTCCACTTTAAGTCAAGATCAGTCTAATTTATTACAATGCCAAATATTTTGGTTATTCTTAAGTGAAAATTCTGATAGCAGCCAGTCAGACTGCATTTGTTCTCATCTGAGTTCAGCAGTTTAAATTCTAGTTGGTTGGTAAATGGATTGCTTGGTTGGACAGATTGATACATTTAAAGCTAAAGTTTAATATATAATTTTCTTTGGGATACAGAACAAAACAAATTAGTTGTGTGAAATAGTGTGTGTATCCCATTACCTGCAGCTGTCTGTTGCTACTAAAACACTTCCTGGATGAGCCTCTTTGGATCCACATGATACTGCTTCCTTGTGTTTGCCTTCCTTCTGTAATGCCGCGTACACACGAGCGGAATTTCCGTTGGAAAAATCTTGGATGTTTTTTCCGACGGAATTCCGTTCAAGCTTGGTCACACAAAAGTTCGCTGAACTTTCAACCGTCAAGATGGCGGTGACGTACAACACTACGACAAGCCGAGAAAATTAAGTTCAATGCTTCCAAGCATGCGTCTAATTGTTTCCGAGCATGCGTAGGAATTTTGAGTGTTGGAATATTTACAGACATTCGGAATTTCCGAACAGAACTTTTTCTGCCAGCAAAAGTCTGATGGAGCATACACACGGTCGCATTTTCGGACCAAAAGCTCTCATCAGACTTTTGCTGGTGGAATTTCCGCTTGTGTGTACGGGGCATAATTGCAACCACCCTCTTCTGTACAGTGCACTCCGCCTCACCTTCTGCCCTCTCACCCATCCACAGATTATAACATTCCCAAAATCTAATGTATGTTCTGTGAATGGGTGGTGAAGCAGCTGAATGACCGGATTTCATTGCTCATTCACAGAACACGATGCATTGTTCAGTTCAGTTTGCTCTTTGAATTGCCTCCTCACTACCTGTGTTAACCCCCTAATTTCCGAACAACCATGCCGCATCCGTGAGCATTGTGCATTTTTGCGGGGTGGTTGCAGGGCAGCACTATTCCCTTGAATGGGTTGTGCTCGACGGGCAGCACCATCTGCTGTGCGTGACAAGAAGTAGAATTCCTGCTGTGACAGCGAAGCAAAGCTCTGTGGCCACAGCATGTGTGAATCCCCAGCCGCTGTGGGTGGTTGATGGATGGCAAAAATGAGGCCCAACTGCAGGGTTTAACCACTTGCCGACTGCTGCACGCTGATATACGTCAGCACAATGGCAGCAGTGGGCAAATGGTGGACTCGATGTCCGCCGGTCTCCTGGTGATCGTGTCATGGAGCCGCAGAACGGGGAAGTGTAATGTAAACAAGGCATTTCCCCATTCTGCTTTGTGTCATGACAGAGATCACTGCTCCCTGTCATCGGGAGCAGTGATCGCTGTCATGTGGCTGGAAGCCCATCTCCACCACAGTTAGAATCACTCCCTAGGACAAACTTAACCCCTTCATCGCCCCCTAGTGGTTAACCCCCTCACTGCCAGTGTCATTTACACAGTAATCAGTGCATTTTTATAGCACTGATCGCTGTATAAATGACAATAGTCCCAAAATAGTGCAAAAGTGTCCGATGTGTCCGCCATAATGTCGCAGTCCTGATAAAAATTGCAGATTGCTGCCATTACTAATAAAAAAATAATAATAATAAAAATGCCATAAACTATCCCCTATTTTGTAGACGCTACAACTTTTGCACAAACCAATAAATATACACTTATTGTGATTTTTGTTTACCAAAAATATGCAGAAGAATACATATCGGCCTAAACTGAGGAAAAAAATCGTTTTTTATATATTTTTGGGGGATATTTATTATAGCAAAAAGTAAAAAAATATTGTGTTTTTTTCAAAATTTACGCTCTTTTTTGTTTATAGTGCAAAAAATAAAAACCGCAGAGGTGATAAAATACCACCAAAAGAAAGCTCTATTTATGGGGAAAGAAAAGACATCAATTTTGTTTGGGTGCAACGTCGCACAAGCGTGCAATTGTCAGTTAAAGCGACGCAGTGCCGAATCGCAAAAAGTGATCTGGTCAGGAAGGGGGTAAAATCTTCCGGGGCTGAAGCCGTTAAACAATTCTACTTCATTAGTTAGACTTGTGCTAACATGCCCCCTGCACAGATAATTACTGGGAAGATCAGTGTACTGCTGTTCCACAGACTTTTACTGTCACACTCCCTGCAGTCTCCATCCCCAGCTCTCTATGCCCCTTATGCAGCTGAGAACAGATGGTATGCGATCAATTATTTAAAAAAATATGTGTTTATAATTGTTTTTTATATATACACAAACATTTTGCCTTACATTTCTATTTTAAACTGAATGGGTTGTTTTTACAAGGTATGGGTCCACATGTACTTTAATGACTAAAAATATAGCTACAGTAAGCTTATTAACTGAATAGTTTAGTCGGCCAACACACCTTCCACTGATGATCATCTGTGAAAATCTCACTTTTAGCAATGTCAACTCGGTTCCACGCCACTGCCAGCTTTAGCTGGTGGTCCCAGTTCTCATGTCCTTGCTGATCAAGACTTAGAGAGGCTGGAAAAAATAGAAGGATGGCACTAACAATAAACAGTTTAATTATGTAAGTCTACTTTTATAAAGTGTTAAAAATGACTGAGAAAACAGAAAACAAATTCAAAGACCTTTTATACACATTTCGGGGATTAAGCAGCCATTTTCAGGTCCACACTTTTTGCAGTGCACCCAACCCAAGATGTGTCTTCTATCAAGGAGAGGTCCTTATTAAAAGGACTCAAGGAAAGGGCCTCTTCAGCAGCCAGGCCTGATGGTGCTTCAATACCACTCATCCAGGATAAGTCTTGCCACTGCTCCAGTTACATATGTAGCGCCCTGCTCCAAATGGGCAGACCCTATAAGTGTAAATTTAGATTTGTCTTAGTTGTAGTTTAGTTCAGACTGATTATGTTAAATTTCTGGTTTCTGTTCCAGTTCAGCTGGGTTGTGGAATTTTTTACTTGGCCGTGGGTGGCTCTCTCATTATCGATCAGTGTTGGAAATGCAACAGGCTGGGTGTATTGAGTACCTCTTTGCCCAGAAACAGCCCAGTGGGAGTGGTTTACCCACTGTGAATTCTGGGAGAGGGTACTTAAGGGACAGACACTGTGGTCCGGGGGTTCCCTGACCTGATGGCTCTCCTGGCCTAAGGTGTACCGTAACCATTCAACTTTCTCGGGCCGGCTGGCACGAGGCTTTGTCACTGAAAGTAGGCCCAGACGTTCTGGGGCCTACTGATCCAGGGGTGGTCCTGTGCTGTCTTGCCTGCAGGGAGAAGCCGAGCAATTGGAGAAACCAGGGGAGGACTTTTCTCAGAGAGGACCGAGCAACAAGACTGGTATCTCAAGAAGAGCCTGGAGACTCAATTGGAGGACGCATCCCAGGTCACCTACCTCACAGTATCACCGGCTTGGCTGAAAGAAACTGGTACTATGTGACTATACTTTGACTTTGCAAAGGTTATTGTTTACACAATCCTGTGGCAGAGGATTGTGCAACAATTCTACTATATTCTTCAAGTCTGTGAAAGAGATTATGACCGAGCATCGCACCAGCTGCTAGGTCAGTGAGAGAGGCCTATCCGGTGGTTGCTAGATCCAGTCTGTGGAAGCTGTTTGTCCTCTGGATCAAAGAAGTCCCCGTGATCCAAGGTATCTAAATCTCCCTAACCCTCCATCCCTAAACTTGATTTTTGTTAATAAAAGCATTGAAAAAAGAAACCAAGTGTTTGGAGCTGACATCTGTGAACAACTTTTTAATGGGACCCCTATGACGGACACGGTGGAACAGTGAGGTAACGGTAAGCCCAAAGAATTAAAATTAGCAGCTCCTTCGGGGGTCAGTGCTACACATACATACCTGCAATGAAGACAGCTCAGATGTTCCCATTTTTGCTGCTTTGTGGGGCTATTAATTCCCATCAAAGAAAGTCACCATATCTGGCTGACTCCACCTAAAATTCCTCTGAACTCACTGCATTCTTTACAGAACTCAATAGTCTTTGCATTTTCTCTCTCTTTCCCTTTTAGCCATCTATCATCCTCATTTTAACTGATTGCAGTTTTCCCTTAGATGTTCTTTTTTTAGTGCTACAGGAGTAAAGGAATTCCACACATGTGGATATATAAAAAATATAACATTTCTTCTTGAAAGATTTTTTTCTTTAAAACTAAAACTCATTCACCCTCTTGCCTGATGGAAACAGAACTCATCAACCACTGGGGAGAGCAGCATGCTGCTGAACACCGCTCGAGGGAGACACTAAATACCTTTAAGCAAAGCTTGAAGAATAGCAACATCGATGTCATGCTGATCATCTTTGTCTGCTTGGAAGATTGTAAGCAACTGACTGTGCCTCATGATATCTTGTATCTGAAAAATTAAAACATTACTGTTATTTGATTTGTGTCTCACATCCTGATGAGGACAATACAACAATTTTCTCTAAATCTTCTTATTCAAACTTCAATTCAATCTTTTCTAATTATAGGTGAGACCTTGATTTAGCAATAATATGGGGAAAGGGGGGAAACTCCAGTTCAGACAGTTTCTTAATATATATATATATATATATATATATATACACACACACATACAGTATCTCACAAAAGTGAGTACACCCCTCTACTATATTCTATCTTTTCATGTGACAACACTGAAGAAATGACACTTTGCTACAACGTAAAGTAGTGAGTGTACAGCTTTATCAAGGTGTAAATTTGTTGTCCCTTCAAAATAACTCAACAAATCTAAACCGCTGGCAACAAAAGTGAGTACACCCCTAAATGAAAAATGTCCAAATTGGGCCCAATTAGCCATTTCTCTCCCCAGTGTCATGTGACTCGTTCGTGTTACAAGGTTTCAGGTGTAAATGGGGAGCAGGTGTGTTAAATTTGGTGTTATCGCTCTCACGCTCTCATACTGTTACTGGAAGTTACAACATGGCACCTCATGGCAAAGAACTCTCTGACGATCTGAAAAATGTTTTTGTTTGTCTACATAAAGATGGCCTAGGCTATAAGAAGATTGCCAAGACCCTGAAACTGAGCTGCAGCACGGTGGCATATATATATATATATATATATATATATATATATATATATATATATATATGTGTGTGTGTAGCACCTTTGTCTTAAACAAGAACTACTAGTAAATTTTGCTGTGCTAGGTGGTAATTAACCTGGCTGATTTGTAGTCTTTGTGATCATTTGGGTTTTCTTCTAAGATGAAAAATAAAAAAATGCAGCACTTCAGCCAAGTACCCCAAAGCTCACCTTAGGGGTAGGTATAAAACTAATGAATCATAAGTGATAAAGCAATTGTATAAATGTGCAAAAATACACTGAAAAATGACAAGTGCATATGTGATGATAAATAAATTCATACAAACATGGCATAAACAAGTCCTTAAAGTACATATGATCATATAGCATAAGCCAATGAAAGTGACGGCAAGTCTATGGTGAACACCAACGCATCCATAAAACCTCTTAAATAGAAATGTAAAATCTATTAGAGAAGGCAGTAGGAGGTAATTCTTCTGGTAACAGGGAATATGGGAAATGGACCATTACACTAACCTACTTTATTTCTAGATAAATGTAATTTCTTCAGTGTTGTCACTAGAAAGTCAATCAAAGTCCTACAAACAAAATATTATTAGAGATCCCTGTATTAAATATTTATATATTCACAATTGTGTGAATATTTACTTCAATCATTCAATCACTGGCAGATGAAATAAGTATACAGGGATTTACTTTTCGCTTGGTAATTGAAGTGAATCACCACACAATTTATTATGTGAACATTCTCAACTCCTTTAGTAAATCAGCCTCCATGTACACGTTTATAACCTTGTAAACAAACATAAAATAAGATTAGTTAAAAAGCAATATTGTTTTTCAAAAATGCATGTATTGCACTCGCAATGCTATATAGTGTACTTAAATGACAAACTTTTCTCACTTTATCCAAAGCTAAAATAAAATTGCTGTAGATAAACTTTAATACAGTCCAACACATAAAAGCATTACCAGTGAACAGATCAGGCTTTTTGTTTTACCTTTTTAGTCCATTCCACTATCTTGTCCTCTGTAAAGGTGTCATATGTATCAGGAAAAAGAGTGTGCAGTTTTTCTTGAATGAGAGCGATTGTAATTTTTGAAATGGGAAGTTGTGCCACCTGAGCAATGACATCAGCTACTCGTCCTGATCCTTCCACGATGATACATGGTGTGTTGTTGCTGATAGCATTATAGATTGTCTGCAGACAAAGAGCATAGAAAGTATTACTTTTTATAACTGTATCAATTGATGTAACACCTCAAAATTTCACTTACAGTGAAACAATACTTAATACTATGCTGTTCCAAATTAAAGGTAGCCAGACATGGACCAAAATTCATCAGGGACTATCCAAATTTCAATTCATGTATAGGCCCTGTGGTTGTACTGAAGTAGATCAACCAATCAACTTCTGTACAACAGTCCTGTCAGATTTTCCCTGCTCAATCAGCACTGTAAGCTTTAGCCTGCAACACTGATCAATGTATTCTAATTGTGGGGAGGTTTTCTTACAATGACACAGCGGGAAGGATTCCCTCATCCACCTCAAATGTGTGAATAGGGGAAATCAGGTCAGTTTTTATCATTCAAAATGCTGTTTGAAAAAAAAGAAAAAAAGAAAAACGTAATTATCTATGGGCTGCCTATTGTTGTGAGCTGAGACAATATAAGGACCTTGACCTAGGCAGTAGTGTCCCTAGCCTAAATTTAGTACTGCTAGTCTGTAGTCAGCCTGAGCTGGAATTAATAATTCTGCTTCACCTAGGTTTTCCCTAAGCTCAGTGTTATTGCTCTGGCTGCTGTTGGGGAGTGTCCCTGGCAATAGTGTGGGAAAATTTGATAATTTTGAGTTTTGAATATTTATGTCCCCCTAGACCAAGAGGTTTATTGCTGGTGGTGCATGATAGGGGAAGGATATAAATATTTGGAGGGACCTTTGAAAATTCTCTGTTTCCCAAGCCTGCTGCCTGGGGAGGGTGTATTTCTTTAGCTTTAATTTCCCTGTCCACTTTTTAAAGTGCAATTCCATCTTTTTTTCCCGGGCCCCATCCCTCTACCTCACTGAAGCCACCCACCACATTTTTTTAAAAACCCATACATACTATCATTCTAGTGAAGTTTGGTGGACTTTAATAACCCTCCACCCCCTGAGTGCAGCTGACAAGGTGAAATACTTACCTTTGTTCCAATTCCAATATAAAAAAGTACCCAAGCATAAATTTGAAATACTAATTTGAAAATATATTACTTCTTTAACTTAAGAGGTCTTCACTGTGCAGCCTGATGCAGCAGAGCTTTAGTGAATAAAGAAAAAACATGCCATGTTATTTTTTCCTAGTGCGCAAATGCACCATGTATGTGCAATCCAGTATGAATGGCAGGCTCACAGATGGCTGCTTGCAACAGTATGTAGATGCAGGGATTACAAATACACAAGAACTATTGCACATTGTTTTTGAATGGCAGCCTTATTTGTAAAAGGTGTGTTCCTAATTTTATAAGCAGTTATGTGGCATAGATAATTGTAACTTACATCTAGAGTACCTGGTCCTCCCTCCAGTACAACACAGACTATGGGTATCTTGATGGCAACTCCTAGATAAGTAAAAAAATACATTCAGGGTCACAAAATTGGGTATTGTAGTACTATGCATTGTGGTAGTGTCTTTCATAGAATAAGACTTCCAAATGTAATCTAACTGATCATATGTGATCCACTTATCTTAGATATCTTTATGTTACCATCTTCTACCCTAATTCTTAATTAATAATTTGCGATGCCCTTCCCACTTCTGTAAACACTGCAACAATACATTTTTATTACATTAATTATATTGAAGATCCAAATTTTTATGAAAAACACTTGCTTAACTGTCCCTGGCGTGATTACACATGCAAAATCAGAGCTGAGACTGGCTGATCCTCAATCAACAACCTGCTTTTTGACTTATCCTCATGCGACATCTTGAAGTTTCTGCAGCTATGGTACGTTCAGCAACCATTTATGACTTGAAATTGGAATGGTAGAACTGGCAAAGGAGAAGGGAACACATTTTTTAATGGTGAATCTGCTTTAACAGCAGAAAAGATGATTCACCTAATTGATTATTTTTAAGTAAAAACATTATTCTGAACTAATGTAAGTAAAAAGTAAAATATCTGTATTTTTCGTAACTTAATTGGGCTCCTCTGAGACTTAATAGAAAATTTAATGTTTCCAGACCCTCATTATGGAACTCATATTCTCATATTAAAAGGAGAGAACTAGGATGTGTGCATTGATAGTAAATAAGTACTTTATGTCAGCAAATTCAATACGGTTGTAAAATAAGGACTCACCCTATGACTGTTTCACAATGACACTTCTTCAGAGCTGAGAAGTAGACTTTAACACATCAATGTGTAATAAGTGCTGGAATCTTGCTGGATACATTCTGAAAACCTAGTTAAATTTCTAGAAGCTAGGGCAATTGAAGTTTTATGAAGTGTAAACAGACCTATGTCTTTTCATTAGTTACACCCTTTGTTCCCTGTCAAGCTAGGACCAAAATCAAAATACCAAAAAGTGGACTTTTGAGGTGCCCCAAGAATTACATAGGCACAATAAATTATAAAATGAGGGGGAATATACACCCCACACAGTTTATTCATACAAAAAATAGAGACAATACAACAGTAAACATGAATAAAGCATAACATAATTTTTGCATAGTCAGCTCCTCTCCAGCGATTGTATATCAAAGCATATTTATAAATGACAGGTAAACCTTCTAATGAGAAGCACTGTTGGAAGCTTTCCTTAATCTAATATTAAATATTTGCTTATTAACATTACTAACATATGTATGAATGTGTTGGATCTTAATAGTATAATTAAGTTGTATATCTTTATTTCTTCTAGATTTGGAAAAGTAACAAATCGATTTACAATCTATGTGAAAAGATAAATATATAAGGATTGATTAGGCAGTGCATCTCTTTGGAGAAGCTTACATATGGTAGTAATTAGCTTTTTATTGCCCCCATCTCAAATGGTATAGGATAAGGTTACACATTTCTTTTAAAGATACATAAAGGTTTGAATATGTATGAGTTAACAATATAAGTTCTTTATACTGTAATATTTCTTGATTAGGATTAGGGATGAGCCGAACACCCCCCGTTCGGCTCGCACCAGAACCCACGAACGGACCTAAAGTCCGTGCGAGCTTTAGAACCCTATTAGTTATAATGGATGCGAACGTTCGAAATCAAAAGTGCTAATTTTAAAGGCTAATATGCATGTTATTGTCATAAAAAGTGTTTGGGGACCTGGGTCCTGCCCTAGGGGACATGTATCAATGCAAAAAAATTTTTTTTAAATGGACGTTTTTTCAGGAGCAGTGATTTTAATAATGTTTAAATTGAAACAATAAAAGTGTAATATTCCTTTAAATTTCGTACCTGGGGGGTGTCTATAGTATGCATGTAAAGGGGCGCATGTTTCCTGTGCTTAGAACTGTCCCTGCAAAAAGTGTCATTTTTGCAGGAAAGAAAGCTATTTAAAATCACTCGCGGCTAATGTTAATTGACAGCTCCCGTAATACAGAGAACAGTCATTCATTGAAAGTCATTGATAAAAAAAAAGTCATTGATAAAAAAAAAAAAAAAAAGCGTGGGGGTCCCCCCAAATTCAATAACCAGGCCCTTCAGGTCTGGGATGGATATTAAGGGGGACCCCAGCCAAAAAAAAAAAATGGCGTAGGGTCCCCCTCAAAATCCATACCAGACCCTTGAGGTCTGGGATGGATTTTAAGGGGAACCCCAGCCAAAAAAAATGGCGTGGGGTCCCCCTCAAAATCCATACCAGACCCTTATCCGAGCACGCAACCTGGCAGGCCGCAGGAAAAGAGGGGGGACGAGAGCGCCCCCCCCCCCCGCCTGAACCGTACCAGGCCACATGCCCTCAACATTGGGAGGATGCTTTGCAAAAAAAGCACCTTGTCCCCATGTTGATGAGGACAAGGGCCTCGTCCCCACAACCGTGCCCGGTGGTTGTGGGGGTCTGCGGGCGGGGGGCTTATCGGAATCTGGAAGCCCCCTTTAACAAGGGGACCCCCAGATCCCGCCCCCCCCTGTGTGAAATGGTAAGGGGGTACAAAAGTACCCCTATCATTTCACCAAAAAAGTGTCAAAAATTGTAAAAATGACAGGAGACGGTCTTTGACAATCCCTTTATTAAAATCTTCTTTCTTCTTTCTTCATCCTTCGGTTTCATAATCTTATCCTTCCGTCATCTTCTTCCATTTTCTTCTTCCTCCGATCCGCTTCTTCTTGTGCTGGTCTTCTCGTCCTTCTCGTCTGGCATCTTCTTCCATGGCGTCGGCATCTGTTCTTCTGACGGGCCGCTCCTCGCAATGGGAGGCTCCCGCTGTGTGAGGCTTCGCTCTGTCTGACAGGTCTTTTATAACGGAGGGCACCTGGTGACCCCGCCCCCCTCTGACGTCATGGGGAAAGCCATAGGGAATTCCCCATGACGTCCCCGTGCGTCAGAGGGGGCGGGGTCACCAGGTTCCCTCCATTATAAAAGACCTGTCAGAGGCAGCGAAGCCTCACACACCGGGAGCCTCCCATTGCGAGGAGTGGCCCAAGAAGAGACACCGACACCGACGCCATGGAAGAAGATGCCGGACGAGAAGGACGAGAAGACCAGCGCAAGAAGAAGCGGATCGGAGGAAGAAGATGATGGAAGAAGAAGATGGAAGAAGATGCCGGAAGGAGAAGATGAAGAAACCGAAGGATGAAGAAAAGAAGACCAGAAGAAAAAGAAAGAAGATTTTAATAAAGGAATTGTCAAAGACCGCCTCCTGTCATTTTTAAAATTGTTGACACTTTTTTTTTGTGAAATGGTAGGGGTACTTTTGTACCCCCTTACCATTTCACACAGGGGGGGGGGATCTGGGGGTCCCCTTGTTAAAGGGGGCTTCCAGATTCCGATAAGCCCGCCGCCCGCAGACCCCCACAACCACTGGCCAGGGTTGTGGGGAAGAGGCCCTTGTCCTCATCAACATGGGGACAAGGTGCTTTGGGGGTCTCAGTCCCCCAAAGCATCCTCCCAATGTTGAGGGCATGTGGCCTGGTACGGTTCAGGCTGGAGTGGGGGCCGCTCTCGTCCCCCCTCTTTTCCTGCGGCCTGCCAGGTTGCGTGCTCAGATAAGGGTCTGGTATGGATTTTGAGGGGGACCCCACGCCATTTTTTTTGGCTGGGGTTCCCCTTAAAATCCATCCCAGACCTCAAGGGTCTGGTATGGATTTTGAGGGGGACCCTACGCCATTTTTTTTTTTTTTTGGCTGGGGTCCCCCTTAATATCCATCCCAGACCTGAAGGGCCTGGTTATTGAATTTGGGGGGACCCCCACGCTTTTTTTTATCAATGAATGACAGTTCTCTGTGTTACGGGAGCCATCAATTCATTAGCCGCGAGTGCTTTTAAATAGCTTTTTTTCCTGCAAAAATTACACTTTTTGCAGGGACAGTTCTAAGCACAGGAAACCTACCCCCCTTCACAGGCAACCTATAGACACCCCCCAGATGTGATACTGCAATGCTGTACTAACAGCACGCACACACAAATCCCCAGAAATAAAGCACAAATTGTCAGCAGTCAGCAACACACTGACATGCTGACACTGAAACACAATATGCGAGGCCGCCGCCGCCGCGGCCTCTTATACCGTGGGGCGTGTACTAAAGCACCTGAGCTATAATTGGCTACAGGCATCCTGCCTGTAGCCAATTATGCTCTCCTCGCTGCCGGCGCTGTGATTGGCCAAGCATGCGGGGTCACAGTGCATGCTTGGCTAATCATCAGCCAGCATTGCACTGCGACTGGCGCAATGCATTGCGGGCCGCTCGCATCACACGAATTTGATGCGAGCGGCCCAAATAGTTCTGGGCTCGCCGAACGGGCGAATGCCCGATGTTCGATTCGAACTTGGGTTCGAAACGAACACCAGGCCCATCCCTAATTAGGATATTAATAAGAAAAAGGGCTTTTCATTAAATATATACATATATTGATTTATGTAATATTATTTGATACAGATGATAGATAAAGTTATATTGTATAAGGTATATGATTGTATACTAGGTCATGCTTACCACCCCCCCC
Organism: Lithobates sylvaticus; assembly: GCA_028564925.1. Classification (NCBI taxonomy): domain Eukaryota; kingdom Metazoa; phylum Chordata; class Amphibia; order Anura; family Ranidae; genus Lithobates; species Lithobates sylvaticus. Next base: position 130,927,394 of record CM053031.1, read on the forward strand.
CCCCCCGATTCTTATGGAATGTCAGTGTGGTTCTGGAAAGGGGCCCTAAGTTCAGAATTTCAGTGGCCATCCCCTCACTGAGGGAGAAGGGAGTTAGCCTCAAGGCTTATTCAATATATAAATAATTATAAAATTAGTGCGCTAATAGGTAAGATCGCAAAGTAGCTGTGCAAATCCGTGCAATAAAGTGCAATGTAAAAAATCTCATTAAAATGTGCAATGATATGCAATCAAACAATAAAGTGCAAAGGCCAGTATTCAAAACCTGATGCTGAAATATACAAAATCACATAGATGCAATGTGCGACTTGACTTGAATAAAGTGCTCAAATCCTATTGCACTGCCTAAATATAAATAAATACCTCAAAGGTAATGTGCAAACAATTAATTAATAAAATATGTGCACCCGTACTGACCAACCTAGCGTGGCACAGCGGTGAAAAATTATGAAATATAAAATAATATAACAATGCAAATATAATTAATGAAAAAGAATGAATATATAGCTAAATGTTCTCATGAGGTCCATTCATTTATGTGCAGCAAATAGGGATGACTGCAAGCAAAACCCTTAATCCACTAGCAGTGCGGGTCAGGCTCCTATGTGCTGTCTGCTGAACGATCCATCAGATATATGAAACCTTTTCCTCTGTTCACTCACTAAGATATATACTTGTAGGGTCTTTTGATCAAGATATATATTTGTCAGATCTTTTGCTCTCCGGATATGCAATGAAAAAGAAAACCACAATAGGGTAGCCTGTAGGTTTTACTAATACTACAATGACATGTCTCTGCTGGTACTCACAAACCACCCATATGATAAATAGCATGTGTCCATGGGGATACGTCAGGATAGCTTCTCCTCACAGCTTCGCTGACTTGGTGGACTCCTCTGGCTTACGTCACTGGCTCCTCTTCCCGACATGTTGCGTCACTGGTCACGTGACTTATTCATGGGAAAATTCATTTCTTTGCATATCCCGAGAGCAAAAGATCTGACAAATATATATCTTGATCAAAAGACCCTACAAGTATATATCTTAGTGAGTGAACAGAGGAAAAGGTTTCATATATCTGATGGATTGTATTTGCTGCACATAAATGAATGGACCTCATGAGAACATTTAGCTATATATTCATTCTTTTGGATTAATTATATTTGCATTGTTATATTATTTTATATTTCATAATTTTTCACCGCTGTGCCACGCTAGGTTGGTCAGTACGGGTGCACATGTTTTATTAATTAATTGTTTGCACATTATATTTGAGGTATTTATATATATTTAGGCAGTGCAATAGGATTTGAGCACTTTATTCAAGTCAAGTCGCACATTGCATCTATGTGATTTTGTATATTTCAACATCAGGTTTTGAATGCTGGCATTTGCACTTTATTGTTTGATTGCACATTATTGCACATTTTAATGACATTTTTTACATTGTACTTTATTGCACGGATTTGCACAGCTACTTTGCGATCTTACCTATTAGCGCACTAATTTTATAATTATTCATACATTAATATAGTTAGAGATCACCTACATTGGTTGCAGCTTTTAGTATTTTAACCAATCCGGATTTGTACTTACCAGCGCTGGATTATTTTTTTTTTCATTACTTATTCAATATATAGAAGTCTTAAACCAGCCCATTTTAGGAGATGGTGGGGGGCTGAATATAGGAGTAAAAAAGAGATGAACAAAAACCTTTAGGGCAGACTGGCTCACACGAGGAAGCTGCCATTAGCTTCATACACAGACACACATATATGATTAGACATCCAATATTTATCTCAAGAATATAATTAAGTTATTGATATTACTCTTACATTCTGCATTTTAATATTGTTCTTGTAATATTATGCTATTTTATTATTAAATCCATTTCCAAGTTTTTACACAAGAACTGGAAAGACTTTCTATTTTGGGACTTTTCTCATCAATATAAGTTTACAGAATATCAAGAGGGAATATTATTATATTCTACAATGGCAAGCTCGTGCCAGATTGAATTTTTCAGAATATCGAATGTTTTTGAATTATTTCCCCTTCATTCTTGAAGAGAGGGAAGTCAGCTAACTTGTCAGCAAACTACACTGAGCAAAATTATAAATGCAACACTTTTGTGTTTGCCCCTATTTATCATGAGCTGAGCGCAAAGATCTACAACCTTTTCTATGTACACAAAAGGCCTATTTCTCTCAAGTATTGTTCCCAAATCTGTCTAAATCTGTGTTAGTGAGCACTTCTCCTTTGTCAAGATAATCTATCCACCTCACAGGTGAAGCATATTAAGATGCTGATTAGACAACATGATTATTGCACAGGTGCGCCTTATGCCTCGTACACACGTACGGACTTTTCCCGGCGGACCTAAGTCCAGCGGACAATCCGCTGGACTTTCCCGCTAGGTACGCTGGACTAAAAAGCGAACGGACTTGACCACACACGATCACGCAAAAAGTCCGGCGGTTCACGCGATGACGTACGCACGTACGACGGGACTAGAAAAAGGAAGCTCGAGATCCCAAATGACACCCTTTGGGCCCCGTCAGCTAATCTCGTGTGTATCGCGTGTTAGTTGACGTTTGGTTAGAGACGATTCGCGCTTCTCAGACTTCTGCTTAATTCGTTCGCTTCTGCCGTTCAGTTTGTGCTTGTGAGGTTTGTATCTGGCTTTCAGTGCGTGTGGATCAGTTCCTACCTGTTCTCAGGCCGTTCTGGTCCGCTCGTTCCTGTTTTTCAGGTCGTTCTTCATAGGCCTTGCTGTTCTTCAGTGCGTTCTGTTAAGTTGTTTGTTTGATCAGCCGACCGTTTTGAAGCCATGGAGTGTGGACGTACTCGGGAACGAGTTCGTGCTGTGCAGGGGCTCGGTGTTGCGGTTAACACCTTGGCACGAGCCCGGTCCATGAACAGGGTGAGGAGGAGTTCATGGACCAAGAATTGGTTGCGCCAGCGTGACCAATTCTCGCATATGCCTTTGCTCCGTGAGATCCGTGAGAATAATCCTGATGATTTCAGGAATTATCTCCGGATGACGGACCCCATTTTTCACCGTCTGTTGGCTTCGCTGTCCCCTTATATTACCAGGCAGAATACCTGCATGCGGCAAGCCATCAGTGCGGAGCAGAGGCTAGTCGCCACGTTGCGTTACTTGGCGACGGGGAGAAGCTTGCAGGACCTCAAGTTCACGACAGGCATCTCCCCCCAGGCTCTGGGGCTCATTATTCCAGAGACCTGTTCTGCCATTATCCACGTCCTGCAGGAGGAATACATTAAGGTAAGTCTTCTCTTTTAAAATTACCTATGTCTTGTATGTTTGTTAATGTAGTGCATCAATGTCATCATTAGCTAATTACCATGATAGGACTATTCTATGAATGTCCCCTATTCCTTTTATTTTTGGATTTTGTTTTTTTGTCTAGTATTTTATGGTTCACTTATCGAAATAGTTTTAAGAATGTATTATTTAGTGGGTCACATGCATATTTGCTTGCACCAACCTCCCCAGCATGGAAGCTTGGCCCCCTAAACACCCCTAGCCTAGTCACTTTCTTTGGTTAAAAATGTATATTACCAGCTCCATTGTACAGCTTTACTCACCCCCCCTTTCACCCCCCTTGACCCTCAATTTTAAATTGATTGCATGTGGTTTTGGTCAGCTTGTAATTATCCCCCCCCACACCCCCTGATAATTAATATCATGTGGTTTTGGTCAGCTTGTAATTATCCCCCCCCACACCCCCTGATAATTAATATCATGTGGTTTTGGTCAGCTTGTAATTATCCCCCCCCCCACACCCCCTGATAATTAATATCATGTGGTTTTGGTCAGCTTGTAATTATCCCCCCCACACCCCCTGATAATTAATATCATGTGGTTTTGGTCAGCTTGTAATTATCCCCCCCCACACCCCCTGATAATTAATATCATGTGGTTTTGGTCAGCTTGTAATTATCCCCCCCCCACACCCCCTGATAATTAATAGCATGTGGTTTTGGTCAGCTTGTAATTATCCCCCCCCCACACCCCCTGATAATTAATAGCATGTGGTTTTGGTCAGCTTGTAATTATCCCCCCCCCCCACACACACACCTTTAATTAATTGCATGTGTATTGTGTGACCTTACAATTATTTACTCCCCACCCACATCCCCATTATTATCTTCTCTGGTCCATCAGAGGGGTCATCAATCAGAGATTTGTCCCTTTTATCCTTAATCTTTTGGCTTTATTTCAAGGATGTACTAAATAAATACATATGTTCTTCCAAATTGTTTGTTAATTTGTTGCATTTAGTTTGGTGTTTTGCCTGGTTTATAATTTAAATTGTATCTTTCTGTTTGACTTCACAGTGTCCCTCCACGCCACAGGAATGGCAGACTGTGGCTTCCCAGTTTGCTGCCCGTTGGGACTTTCCCAACTGCGGAGGGGCGATTGACGGCAAACACGTGCGAATTGTGCCCCCACCCCATTCGGGGTCATACTATTGGAATTATAAGGGGTTCCATAGTATCGTGTTGATGGCGGTGGTGTCGGCACAATATGACTTTCTGTATGTGGATGTGGGGAAAAACGGCCGGATGTCGGACGGAGGAGTCTTCAACCACACGGAGTTCGGTCATCGTCTCCAAACTGGTGGGCTGGAGCTGCCACCAGATGAAGATAATGTGGAGGGACTCCCCTTCGTCTTCATTGCCGACGAGGCGTTCGGTCTGGGTGACCATCTGATGAGGCCATTTCCCCAACGATCCCTCACCCCTGAGAGGAGGATTTTTAATTATCGGTTGGCCAGAGCAAGAAGGGTGGTGGAAAATGCATTTGGTATTATGGCCAACCGTTTCAGATTGCTCCTTACATCCCTACATCTGGCAGAGTACAAACTCAATACTATCATTCTTGCATGCTGTGTCATGCACAATTATTTACGGAAACATTCAGGAACATACTCCTTACCAATTGGCCCTGAGGCCGGAGTGGAAGGCAACATGACAGGGCTGGATAATCGCCCTCTTGGTTCCGCACCACAATCAGCCCAGCAAGTGCGGGACCTTTATTTACAGTATTTTAATGGTAGGGGGGCCATTGAAATGGCAGCAGACCCTTAAACCATCTTTTTGATTTACAAAGAATAAATACAGTTATTTATGTTTGAAATATTGGTAGTTTCGTATTGTTTTGCTTTTAATTTGGCCTGTTTTATATGTTGTCCTAGTGCACATCTTAATAGTGGCAAACTTGTTTAGCGTTTAGTAAATAAGCCCCTTTGTCAATGAACCACAACATGTTTTTGTCAAACTGGTAGTATTTAAAAAGAAGAAGCCACACATTTTTGAATTTGTGCAAACATTATTTTTTTTATTATAGTGCACATCCAAAACTTTGGTTTTATTATTTTTTTTTTTTTTTTTTTTTTGTTGTTTTGGTATTTTTGTTTTTTTTTTTTTTTTTTTTTTTTTTTTTTTGAACCAGATTTTTTTTTTTTTTTTTTTATGTTATCTTTTTGACATTTTTTTGGTGTTTTTCTCACAACATATTTTTTTTTGGGATTGATTTTTTAAAACAAACATAAAAACATGTTTAAAATTGTTAAAAAATTTAGGCTTAGCATTTGAAATTATTTACACAATGTAAAAGTCCAGAACTTACAAAGTTCAACAGGTAACCCATGAACAGAAGAAGCCAAATTTTGAATATGCACACTAATTTAACTGGAAAATGGGTAATGTCAACATGTGCTATGTTCCATCATGGGGAATCAATGGACGTGTTTTGTGTGTGAAACCCCTTCCCTCTCACCTACTAGCATTAGGGGTTGCAAACACCAAATGCGTCCATTGAGATCGCCTGATGGCACATAGCACATGTTGACATACCGTGTGCATATTAAAAATTTGGCCTCTAAAATTAGTTAAACAGCGCATCAAAAGGGGAATGAAGGACATGATTGATGTTAAGAAATGTAAAAGGGGTCTTTAGATTCTCCCCAAAACATCAATCATGTCCTTCATTCCCTGCTGCATGGTGGCCATCTCCTTCTGCATATTTTCCAGCTGCAGATTCCAGGCCATGATCTGGCCAATAAGCCTGTGGGCACTGTCAGTGGAAAATGGCTCCGCAGCTTGTCCTTCCACAAACAGATCAGCATCACCTAAAAGTTGGGTAGATAAAACACAAGAAAAAAAGTGTCAAAAACATGCAGACCTTAATTTATTACCTCAATCTGTGTTCTGAGACACTCACTTGGTGGGGTGCAGATTTGATCGACTTCAACGACCTGTTCCGCCACATCCACGCGCGGGCTTGGGCTAACTGCCCAATTAGTCTGGTGATGCCGGGAGGTCCTCGTAGGTTCGGACTGACGTCTGAGTCTTTTGCCCCCTATGGTAATGGAACACAAAAAGGTACACTTTTGAATCACACTGATATTTGAGTGCCAAAATAGGATTAGTAAACATTGTTTAAAAGTCTTGCCAATTATTAGCAGTTTGTTAGAAGATCCTACTTGAAGACAGAATTGAAATGTCTATCTAATGAAACTCCAATACTTAAACCGCCCTTCAACCCTAAATTTGAACTTCCGCTCATTGGATCCCTGCACCCCTGTGGTGTCTTATTTTGAACCTTTTAGGGGGGATGGGTTGCAGATACCTGTGTAAGGCAGGTATTTGCACACACATCCGGCCCTAGACTCCCACAGAAGTATACGCCACATCCCGTCCCACCGTGCTGTCTGCTGGGACACACAGGGGTCCCCGAGCTCGCGCGGACCAGTCCTATTGCATTGCGCAACTGGCGCATGCCCAATAGTGACCCGGGAAGTGAAGCCGCAAACATTAATTTCATGTAAATATGTGTCCCTCGCGCTACTTGGAGTGAGTGAATAGTCTGTGATGGATAGTGGTGCTCTGCTGCAAAATGTGGCGTGTTCACAAATACACAATAAGTAATAGTATAAAAAGGAATTTCGCGCAATAAATAGCTAAAATAATGAAAACATGTGCAATAAATAAATATGCCAGTAAACGGTATTGTTACCGGTGAGAGGTACTGTGTGCTTCAATGTTGGTAAAGTAATCGATAATAATAAAAGCGACCAGTGCAAAATTTCTATAAAGTGCAATGTGTAAATTGACCAGTAGTGGTCACTAGTGATGGTGGGAAGTGATTGCAGTTAGGTTAAACTTGCGTACATTTATGATTGATAAATGTATTTATAGCACATATGTGTGACTAGCAATAAATATAATCATATATTTAAAGTGTCATGTGCATATAATTAATGATCAATGTCTAAAAAACCATGTGTTTGGCATATTATACTTCAAATAACAATGGTATAAAATTCGTGACTGGTGAAACACAAGTGCAATAAATAGTGCAATAAATAAATTAGGTCATGAATAAATTAATAAAACAAGTAAGTGACAATAGTGAATAAGTGATTGGGTGATACCCAAAATATGGGTAAAAGAATATGGTAAAGAGGTAAGTTCGTATAGTCCCAGACTGGATAAATATATATTTGTGGATAAAGCAGTGTCCAAATTGATCCGTCAGGTCCTAATAATCAATTCATCCAAATGTTCAACACTTTCTGGATGGTGTATAAAGCGGTAAAGACTTGGTCCTGATTTCCATATATTTTATCCAATCAATGGTCTCCCAGAACTCTCACCTTAATGATGTTGAAATAGAGCCTTTCGGGGATCTCCTATAGCCCCATGCGGTTTGGATACAGGTATTCAGCAAACATAGTAAGAAAAAAACTTCTCCTTTAAGAACGTTTAAACCTGCGGTCCTGCAATGCTCAGTGTCAGAATGACACAGCGCCAGGGAAAAACGGAAGAGAAAGGGGAAGCCTCCACTAGTGTAGTATGTTATTTTGTAATCAAAGATATTTATTAGGATAATAGGTGGACTCTTACATTCAGATAAAATAAAACAGGCATAAAGGTTTAAAATAGCTCTAGGCGTTCTCAGCGCCTTCTCACGTCTCCTTGAGTGCTTCTCTGCCTACGGCCACTCCCTACGCGTTACGACACGTCACGTGTCTTCATCTGGGGAACCGGATTGGCTGTATGGGTTAGGTTTATATTGAGAGAAACCGGAAGTAGATGTTCGGCCATCTTTCTTATGGTCAATTGTCTACTAGGTAGCGGTCATTCTAATAGTGCTTTGTTATTATTGTGCCAGCAATCTATTTTTCGGCGGTGCGTTCCGCCTGTGCGTTCCACCATTATGGCGGCCATTTTCTTGAAGAGCAATAGTTTGTTATTCAATAGCCACGATCTGGCTATGTTATTGTGTTATTGCGGCCATTTTCTTGAAGAGCAATAGATTGTTATTCAATAGCCACGATCTGGCTATGTTATTGTGTTATCATCTATGTTAATATTTAACGGAATACGGTCTGTTTGTAGCAGCAACCGCAATAGTATGGTGTCTGACTTTTTTCTGTGTCATATTGTATGTTGGTGCTTGGTGGAATATGATCAGTTCATACTCATATTATACAGTCCCAGCCTGGGTAAATGTATTAGTAATACAGGAAACTGGTATGTGTCATGTTATGGTACATGTGTCATACTATGACACAGTCTACCTTTCGCCAGATATAGATATAAATATAATATTAAAACTCTATTATATTGTGTATATCGAGTTAAAACTATGTATGTTGTACATTAAAAATGCATTGATGTTGGTTCAAGAAACAACATCAATGTCAATAGGTATATAAATTCCCAGAGCCGATATTAAAAATATTGTAAAATTAGGGTTAATTTAAAATCACGTTCCATAAAAATGTATAAAAAATAGAAAATATTGGAGTGAGAGAAAGCCTTGAGATGCCTTCTAATAATTACAAACAGTATTTATCTCTATATATTACATCCATATTTAACACATACTCCTAGCAATAATCCCATTGGGTACATGTATTGGTCACGTAGTGTGATGGATGTGGTGATAAAGTAAATAAATATATGTACAAATATGTACATTATCCATGGTTCGTTGATTGATCATCCATGGGTGATCTAAGTGATTCTGTGGGGATGTTAATCGTTTCTGTATATAGACAAAAAACGTGTACCCAAGGTACTGTCCCGCCCACTGTCACTCTAATGTATCATGGTGTGGGTATGTGAGTACTAGTTGTTGGTTAGATTTTTTAAAAACAGCGTTTCATATTTCGGAAATTGCTTCAAAGAACTATTAAGGTCATGTATATATTCAGAAATTGCTCAGGAAGCAGTTCAAATCGAACTCGACATTGAGGCCCCCGGGGGTGAGAGTATGCATTGTGTGGATCCATCTCGACTCTTTTTGGCTTATTGTTCGTACTTTATGACTGCCTCTCCACGCCTTATTGTATCTCTCAATTCCCCAAAACTGTAGGGAAGATGGGTCTCGATTATGCTTTTGTGCAAAGTGTTTCGACACATTATGTTTAGGGAACCCACGTTTGATGTTTCGTACGTGTTCCTCTATTCTTACTTTCATTGCCCTTTTTGTTCTTCCCACATATTGGAGGTTGCAACTGCATTGTAGCACGTATACTACTCCTTCTGTGTGGCAGCCTATGAAGTCTCTTATTTTGTGGGTCTGTCCAGTGTTTGTAGCTATAAAATCCATTCTCTTCTTTTGGGGTTTAGATGTGTGTCTACAAGCATAACAGTTGCGACAAGGGTGAAATCCCTTCCCAGAAAAAAATGGAAAAGTGGGTTTAGGCGGGGGTTCCACTACTGATTTTACTACTAGGTCCCTAATGGTAGGGGCCCTAGTGTAAATTATATTCGGTTTTTGAGGTAGTATGGTTTTCAAATCCTTATCTCTCTTGAGGATGTGCCAGTGTCTTTCTATTAATTTGGCTACATCTTTATGTTGTGTGTTGTAGTCTAAGATTAGGCAGGGTGCCTCGTTTTGGTAACTTTTTTTTGGTTTACTCTGAAGCATGGTTTTTCGATCCATTTTACTGACGTCTTGTATTTGTTTTTCTATCCATTGATCGTCATAGCCTTTTGTTTTGAATCTTTCTCCTATTTGTTTTGCCTGGATTTGGTAATCTTCTTCTTTCGTACAGTTTCTTTTTATTCTTATTAGTTGTCCCTTTGGGATGTTATATAACCATGGCTTATGATGACAACTATTGAGTGTGAGGTAGCTATTAGTGTCTACATTTTTAAAGTAGGTTTTAGTTACTATTTTGTTTCCATCCAGATTTATTTTTAGATCCAGAAAGTCCACCTCTTTCTCATCTATTTTCCATACTAGCTTGATGTTGTTTTCGTTTTCATTTAGTCGCCTAAGGAATGATTCTAATGTGTTTCTTTCCCCATTCCACACGATTATTATATCGTCAATGTACCTTTTGTACAGGGTCAGCTCCGCTGGGGTGTCGTTGTATACTGTTACGTCTTCCCATTGGGCCATAAATGCGTTGGCCACTCCCGGGGCGAATTTGGCACCCATGGCTATGCCTATTGCTTGTTTATAGTAGGTCTGATTATGCCAAAAGTAGTTGTACTTGAGGCAAAAATCTAGGCATTTGATGAGGAACTTCCTTTGTTTGCATATATAGTTGCTATAGTTCCTCAAGAGCCATTTAGTAGCTGAGCATGCATTATGATGTTGTACTATTGTATATAACGATGTAACATCTGCTGTGGCTAGTATGGTCCTCCCTTCCAATACTGGTATTGTTTCTAAAAGTTGTAGTATATGCTTTGTGTCTTTGAGGTAGGCTTTCGTCTGTTGTACAGCTGGTTGGATGTAGTGATCAATATACTGTCCCATTCGTGACGTAAGGGAATCTATCCCATTCACGATTGGTCTTCCTGGGGGGTTTTCTTTACATTTGTGTATTTTGGGCACAGTATATATGATTGGAATCCTACACGTTTCTGGTACAAGGTATTTTGACTCTTTTGTGTTAAGGATTTCCTTCTTTACTCCTAATTTCACTAATAGTTCTAGTTCTTTTTTGTATTTTGCGGTCGGGTTGCCCAATAGTTTAATATATGTTACTTCATCATTCAGTTGTCTATTCAATTCGTTCTGGTATTGTTCTTTAGATTGAAGTACTATGGCTCCTCCCTTGTCCGCCGGTCTGATTACCAAATCTTTCCTCTCTGTTAGTGATTTGATTCCCTTTTTAATGTGTATGGGATCAGATGTTTTCTTGAGCTTCAGAGACTCCAGGTCTTGTAGTACTAGGTTCTTAAAGACTTCAATGTGCTGGTTGTTGGATACTTTAGGGTTGTAAACCGAGTTGTTACGTAACATGCTATGTATCACTGTTGGAGATGTATTTCTTTCCTCAAAGTGGGGTTTCCATGGATTGTTCATGATACATTTTTTGATGTTGATTTTTCTGATATATTTTTGTATTCCTATATATGTATTAAATTTATTTAGGTTTTTAATCGGTGCATGTTTCAGGCCTTTGTCTAGTACTGCCAGTTCTTCTGCTGTAATAGACATATTGCTGAGGTTGACTACATTTTCTCCAACTACTCTCTTTTTCTTTTGGATTCTCTTTCCCGCTCGTTGTCCTCTCTTCGTTCTGGGCTGTTTCTGTGTTCTTCTTGTGGGCGTCTCCGTTCTGGACTGCTTCTGTGGTCTTCTTGTGGGCGTCTCCTTGGTGAACGATTTGTTTCGTGTGTTTGTCTCCGAGGAGAGTATTCTCTCCTCTCCCGATCTAAAAAAGAACGCTGTGTATTATATTCATATTGGTTCCCATAGTTGCGTTGGTTATCATATTGTTCATGATAATCCCTTATGGGATCATATCGATTATATGTAGGTATTGGTGCTCTTCCATATCCTCCATGGTTTTCATAATGGTATGGTGGCTCTCTGTAGTCTCTTTGGTTTCTCTCATTATGATTCCAATTATTATAGGGTTTTTTAAAAGGTTTTTTAAAAGGTTTTTTTCCATTTCTCTTTGGGGTCTGTTGTCCGTATCCGTTATTGGGTCTTTGGTTATTTTGTGATCTTGGTGTTTCAGGATGTCTGTCTCTTTCGTCCCATCTTGGTGGGTTATAGATATGTGACGTTGTTGGGTCCTGAATTCTGACCTCCTTTTCCGGTGTGGAGTACGTTGATGCAGGTTGTGCCTGTTCTATTTTGGTTTGCCATTTAAAAACTTGATCAGTTTTATAATCTGTTGTATCCCTTATATATTTTTTCATTTTTCTTTGTTGGGCTTCTAGGTCTTTTGTAATTAGGTCTTTATTTAGTTGTGTTGCAAGTTTCTTAAAGTCTGCCGATTCTTTATATGGTTCTAGTTTTTGTTTAATTTCTTCAATTTGTGTTTCCAGTAGTCTGGTTTTCTTAAGTTTCCGTTGTAGTAGAAATTTGAGTCCCTCTACGCTTTTATTATTGTAGAACTCGAACCATTCATCCATTGACTCCTTATCCACTAGTCCGTCATTGGGTGGTAATTCCCAGCGGAGTCTTCTAGGGACAATGTTTTCTCTTATATACCTCTCGAAAGTATTAGTGTCCCACCATAGGTTCACCTTTTTCTCCATATGGTGTCCTAATTTCCTCACTATACTTTCCAGGTCCATATTGCGTGTTTTAGTTTGGGGGTTAAATACCTCATCCAAATTGACTTTTCTACTCTCCATGAATGAGAAGACATCCATTGTGGCTGCAAGGGTTTGGTTAAGTGACTCAAATGAAGAATGTAAATATGTGTCCCTCGCGCTACTTGGAGTGAGTGAATAGTCTGTGATGGATAGTGGTGCTCTGCTGCAAAATGTGGCGTGTTCACAAATACACAATAAGTAATAGTATAAAAAGGAATTTCGCGCAATAAATAGCTAAAATAATGAAAACATGTGCAATAAATAAATATGCCAGTAAACGGTATTGTTACCGGTGAGAGGTACTGTGTGCTTCAATGTTGGTAAAGTAATCGATAATAATAAAAGCGACCAGTGCAAAATTTCTATAAAGTGCAATGTGTAAATTGACCAGTAGTGGTCACTAGTGATGGTGGGAAGTGATTGCAGTTAGGTTAAACTTGCGTACATTTATGATTGATAAATGTATTTATAGCACATATGTGTGACTAGCAATAAATATAATCATATATTTAAAGTGTCATGTGCATATAATTAATGATCAATGTCTAAAAAACCATGTGTTTGGCATATTATACTTCAAATAACAATGGTATAAAATTCGTGACTGGTGAAACACAAGTGCAATAAATAGTGCAATAAATAAATTAGGTCATGAATAAATTAATAAAACAAGTAAGTGACAATAGTGAATAAGTGATTGGGTGATACCCAAAATATGGGTAAAAGAATATGGTAAAGAGGTAAGTTCGTATAGTCCCAGACTGGATAAATATATATTTGTGGATAAAGCAGTGTCCAAATTGATCCGTCAGGTCCTAATAATCAATTCATCCAAATGTTCAACACTTTCTGGATGGTGTATAAAGCGGTAAAGACTTGGTCCTGATTTCCATATATTTTATCCAATCAATGGTCTCCCAGAACTCTCACCTTAATGATGTTGAAATAGAGCCTTTCGGGGATCTCCTATAGCCCCATGCGGTTTGGATACAGGTATTCAGCAAACATAGTAAGGCACAATAATAACAAAGCACTATTAGAATGACCGCTACCTAGTAGACAATTGACCATAAGAAAGATGGCCGAACATCTACTTCCGGTTTCTCTCAATATAAACCTAACCCATACAGCCAATCCGGTTCCCCAGATGAAGACACGTGACGTGTCGTAACGCGTAGGGAGTGGCCGTAGGCAGAGAAGCACTCAAGGAGACGTGAGAAGGCGCTGAGAACGCCTAGAGCTATTTTAAACCTTTATGCCTGTTTTATTTTATCTGAATGTAAGAGTCCACCTATTATCCTAATAAATATCTTTGATTACAAAATAACATACTACACTAGTGGAGGCTTCCCCTTTCTCTTCCGTTTTTCCCTGGCGCTGTGTCATTCTGACACTGAGCATTGCAGGACCGCAGGTTTAAACGTTCTTAAAGGAGAAGTTTTTTTCTTACTATGTTTGCTGAATACCTGTATCCAAACCGCATGGGGCTATAGGAGATCCCCGAAAGGCTCTATTTCAACATCATTAAGGTGAGAGTTCTGGGAGACCATTGATTGGATAAAATATATGGAAATCAGGACCAAGTCTTTACCGCTTTATACACCATCCAGAAAGTGTTGAACATTTGGATGAATTGATTATTAGGACCTGACGGATCAATTTGGACACTGCTTTATCCACAAATATATATTTATCCAGTCTGGGACTATACGAACTTACCTCTTTACCATATTCTTTTACCCATATTTTGGGTATCACCCAATCACTTATTCACTATTGTCACTTACTTGTTTTATTAATTTATTCATGACCTAATTTATTTATTGCACTATTTATTGCACTTGTGTTTCACCAGTCACGAATTTTATACCATTGTTATTTGAAGTATAATATGCCAAACACATGGTTTTTTAGACATTGATCATTAATTATATGCACATGACACTTTAAATATATGATTATATTTATTGCTAGTCACACATATGTGCTATAAATACATTTATCAATCATAAATGTACGCAAGTTTAACCTAACTGCAATCACTTCCCACCATCACTAGTGACCACTACTGGTCAATTTACACATTGCTCTTTATAGAAATTTTGCACTGGTCGCTTTTATTATTATCGATTACTTTACCAACATTGAAGCACACAGTACCTCTCACCGGTAACAATACCGTTTACTGGCATATTTATTTATTGCACATGTTTTCATTATTTTAGCTATTTATTGCGCGAAATTCCTTTTTATACTAACATTAATTTCATGATTGCAAGATCAGAGATTGTAGCTGCACCATCCAAGGGACAGGTGAGTGTACTTCTTTGAAAAGTCACCACCTACAGTATTTAGAGATGATGTGCATTTTTTGGGAATTGTGAGCATGACACCCTGCTTAACATATTTCCCCCCCCCCCCCCAAAACAGCCTCTGGAGTCCCTGTGTAAGTTACCCCTAAAACCCTTACTACAGCAGTAATTGTATAGATAGTGACAATAATAAACAACCTTACAACTCCAACAACCCAAAGCCAGGTAAACTCAATAAACGTTATGAAGACAAACGGAACTTTCATCAAATATGCGCAAGTTTCAGGTACGAATGGTAATAACATCTGCGCAAGTTTCACGTACGAATGGTAATTAAATCTGCGCAAGTTTCAGGTACGAATGGTAATTACATCTGCGCAAGTTTCAGGTACGAATGGTAATAACATCTGCGCAAGTTTCATGGACGAATGGTAATTAAATCTGCGCAAGTTTCACGGACGAATGGTAATTAAATCTGCGCAAGTTTCAGGTACGAATGGTAATAACATCTGCGCAAGTTTCACGTACGAATGGTAATTAAATCTGCGCAAGTTTCAGGTACGAATGGTAATTACATCTGCGCAAGTTTCAGGTACGAATGGTAATAACATCTGCGCAAGTTTCACGTACGAATGGTAATTAAATCTGCGCAAGTTTCAGGTACGAATGGTAATAACATCTGCGCAAGTTTCACGTACGAATGGTAATTAAATCTGCGCAAGTTTCAGGTACGAATGGTAATAACATCTGCGCAAGTTTCACGGACGAATGGTAATTAAATCTGCGCAAGTTTCAGGTACGAATGGTAATAACATCTGCGCAAGTTTCACGGACGAATGGTAATTAAATCTGCGCAAGTTTCACGGACGAATGGTAATTAAATCTGCGCAAGTTTCAGGTACGAATGGTAATAACATCTGCGCAAGTTTCACGGACGAATGGTAATTAAATCTGCGCAAGTTTCACGGACGAATGGTAATTAAATCTGCGCAAGTTTCAGGTACGAATGGTAATAACATCTGCGCAAGTTTCACGGACGAATGGTAATTAAATCTGCGCAAGTTTCACGTACGAATGGTAATTACATCTGCGCAAGTTTCACGGACGAATGGTAATTACATCTGCGCAAGTTTCACGGACGAATGGTAATTACATCTGCGCAAGATTAGACATATCAAGTATAACCATAGTAGCGCACGTGCTTGACTTACTTTTTTTAATGGCTTTTCGAATTCTCCTATACTGATCGTGCTCCCTGGATTTGATGTCGGACCATCGCTTGCGCAGTTGATCCTTGCCCCTTCGTACGCCGAATTTCTGCTCCAGGGTGCTGACGATTGTAGTGAGAATCTTGTCCTTGCGCAAGTTGGGACGAGGGTACGGGCCATTTTCCCCGTCGTAATCTTCCCTTTGGAGGATGTCCACCATCTCCACCATCTCTTCAAAGGCCATATTGGTGGCCTTATATCTGCTGCTGGATGCAGATGTGTTGGCTTCTTGGCTTTCCTCCGCGCTACTGGCTGAGAATGTGTCCGCCATATTCATGAATTAATTCACCAACAATGCAACGAGGGGAAGCGGGGCGGGGAATACTCGTCATGAGGAACGTCATGGGCGGGCGACGCGGAGGACGCAGGCGGACTTCGACGCGTGCGCAGTGTATATAAGGCTGTTTGAGGGGCCCACGTGTTCCCGAACGGAAGTAGCGAGCGCTCTGTACGAAGGTAAGTGTTTTCTAGGATGCATTACTGTGTTTTTTTTTGGGTTTTGGGCCAGCATTTTTTAAGGATATGTGTGTGTTGCTGCCTGTGTGTAGGGGTTGCTGCCTGTGTGTAGGGGTTGCTGCCTGTGTGTAGGGGTTGCTGCCTGTGTGTAGGGGTTGCTGCCTGTGTGTAGGGGTTGCTGCCTGTGTGGATGTGTTGCTGCCTGTGTGTAGGGGTTGCTGCCTGTGTGTAGGGGTTGCTGCCTGTGTGTAGGGGTTGCTGCCTGTGTGGATGTGTTGCTGCCTGTGTGTAGGGGTTGCTGCCTGTGTGGATGTGTTGCTGCCTGTGTGTAGGGGTTGCTGCCTGTGTGGATGTGTTGCTGCCTGTGTGTAGGGGTTGCTGCCTGTGTGGATGTGTTGCTGCCTGTGTGTAGGGGTTGCTGCCTGTGTGGATGTGTTGCTGCCTGTGTGTAGGGGTTGCTGCCTGTGTGGATGTGTTGCTGCCTGTGTGTAGGGGTTGCTGCCTGTGTGTGGGTGTGTTGTGTAATGTTTGTTAAGAAAAACTGGTTGTGCGTTTTAAGTAACATTTGTGTTTTTGGTCTTTTGTATTGCCATTACTAACAAAACAGAAACAAACATGTCATCACCCCAGTTGAATCCATTCAAGGACCAGCAGTTCATGTCCGAATTCATTGCCCTGTACAGAAAAAATACCAACCTGTGGCAGCTCAAGAACCCTTTATATGGCAATAGGGATGTCCGGAAGGCAACACTGGGCCACTTGTGGCTTTTGTGAAGACTAAAGTCCCCAACGCAAACACCAAGTTTGTGGAAGCCAGAATTGCAAGTTTAAGGCACATGTACAAGCGGGAGCGCAAGAAGATTGAGGAATCAGTCAGATCAGGAGCAGCAGCAGAGAATGTTTATGTACCCAAGCTGTGGTACTACAACCAACTGACTTTTATAGGTGACCAGATGGAACCCAGGCAATCACTGTCGACTCTTCCCTCCACCCTTCCCTCCACTCTTCCCTCCACTCTTCCCTCCACCCCAGCTGAGGCTTCCACGGAAGGAGAAGACCCCTCCACCTTGGAGCAGGCTGATGCGCCCAGCTGGAGCCAGGTATATATTTAGTAGCCTAAATTGTGATTGTGTGAATATTAATGCTGTAAACGTTAAAATGTGAAACAATTAACACCCTGAACTCAGAATTGTGAAAAAAAACTGACAAAAATTATGCACACTTCTAAAAAGTGTTGGTGCAACATATCGATACATATATAGTGTATACATACATCCAGTAGTGGCAAAAAAAGCGTTAGACAACATTGGTGATCTGCTTGGAAAATGCAGGGGTCCAAATGATAGCCTTTTGGATCTTTTGGAAAATTTAGATGCTCGTTCCTAAGTTTACAATTGGATGATTGAGGAGGCCAGAAACCACAAAACAGGTGTTTGATTTTTGTTTTTATTTGCACACAGGATGAGCTGACCCAGGATGATGCCGGGACAAGTGGTATGGAGGAGGAGGAGGACATGACCAGCGAGAGCCAGGAGGTGGCTGGGCCCAGCACGAGCCAGAGTGACAGCCAGACCCAATTAAGAAGTCTACCTCCACCCCTGCCCTTACCCCCAAGAAGGCCCAGGAGGATGACCATTGTTGAGGAGGAATCACTGCAACTGATTCGGAAGGCGAGTGCGATTCTCGACAAACCCCCCCTTCCAGAAGAGGCCTATGCCAGCTACGTGTCCAGCAGGTTGCTGGAAATGGAGAGGGGCCAACGGCACCTGTGTGAGGGCCTCATTTCTGAGGCAATTAGGGGGGGTTTGAGGGGTGAATTACGAGAATCCACCCGCCTGACCCATGAAGGCCCGACACCAACTTCTCCTCCTCCTCCTCCTCGTCTTCCTTCTTCTCCTCCTCCTCCTCCTCCTCCTCCTACTCCTCCTCCTACCACAAGTCAGCCTCCAAGGAAGCGTGCAGGGAAGACTGCAGGGAAGAGTGCAGGGCAGCGTGGTGGGAAGAGTCGGAAGTGATTGCCTGGCTTCAGTCTGGTCTCACAGAAGACACAGGCTGTTGTAGTGCCACAGCTTGGGGACATAGATGTCATCTGCTGCTGTTCCTGGTCTGTCTGATTCCTGGTCAATCTTCTTGTGCTCCCTATATTGTATGAAATGTGCCCAAGCTTAATTTTTGGCTTCACAAACTTGGTGTCTGCCGTTGGGGCAAAAAGTCTTCACAAAATCTACAAGTGGCTCCAGTGTTGCCTTCCTATTTTGTTTTGCCTTGTTTGTTTTAACCAGAATAAATGGTCATTTAATTTTCATCAAATAATGATATACGTGCTTGTTATTCAAAAACATAGTTTCTTTAGGAGTAGGCAGGTACATGTCTAAACATTCATTTGACAATACAAGTGTAAAGTGCAACTTCAATGGAACTGCAAGTGCAGTCGCTGGAAAGGTGAGGGTTAAGATCTGAATTAAGGGCAAGCTCTGCTGACTCCACAATTGTATCATGTGTAATAACTAATCCTTTTGATAACCAACAAATAATAAAAAATATCTATATAGAGATATATGTACATATATAATATATAGATATATATATATATATATATATATATATATATATATATATATATATATATATATATTTTTTTATACACGTATAGATCTATATATCTAGATATATTAATATATATATATATATATGTAGATATCGATATATATTTTTTAGGGCTTATTGAGAAATATAGATATATTTTTCATTTGGTGATTTGGATATCTATATCTATATCTATATCTATATCTATATCTATATATATATATATATATATATATATATATATATATATATATATATATACAAATATATAACTTCACTAAAGAATGCTGAAGAAAAAACGTTCGGGAGTACTCTGCGTGAATATACAAGCAGCAAGGCAAAATCATTCTTCAAGTACGATAACATACAAATCCCGCTGTCAGAAAAAAAAAAAAAAAAAAAATTCAGCAGCGTGACGATTGTGCGAGCTTCAAAACGAAGGCTAGTTTTACCAGACCGAGCGAGTCCGTGACATAATAGCTACTGAGCATGCGTCCTTTTTGGTACGCCGGACCATACTACACACGACCGGATTATCCGCTGGACTGCCAAGTCCAGCGGATAATTTGAGAACAAAACCTGAAACTTTAGTCCGCCGTACTTTGGCCAAAAAAAGTCCGCCGGCGCCCACACACGAGGGGATTATCCGCTGGACTTCGGTCCAGCGGATAATCCCGCGGGATAGTCCCTTCGTGTGTACGCGGCATTAGACTGGCCACAATAAAAGACCACTCTAAAATGTGCAGTTTTATCCCACAGCACAATACCCCAGATGTTGCAAGTTTTGAGGGAGCAGAGCTGTTGCCCTTGAATTGAATGTTCATGTCGCTACCATAAACCGTCTCCAAAGGCGTTTCAGAGAATTTGGCAGTACATCCAACCGGCCTCACAACTGCAGACCATGTGTAACAACACCAGCCCAGGACCTCCACATCCAGCATCTTCACCTCCAAGACCGTCTGAGACCAGCCACCCAGACAGCTGCTGCAACAATCGGTTTGCATATCCAAAGAATTTCTGCACAAACTGTCAGAAACCGTCTCAGGGAAGGTCATCTGCATGCTCGTCATCCTCATCAGGGTCTTGACCTGACGGCAGTTTGTCGTCATAACTGATTTGAGTGGGCAAATGCTCATATTGGATGGCATCTGGCACATTGGAGAGGTGTTCTCTTCACGGATGAATCCCGGTTTTCACTGTACAGGGCAGATGGCAGACAGCATGTATGGTGTTGTGTGGGTGAGCGGTTTGCTGATGTCAACGTTGTGGATGGAGCATTGTGGATGGATTATGGCATGGGCAGGCATATGCTATGGACAACGAACACAGGTGCATTTTGTTGATGCCATTTTGAATGCACAGAGATACTGCGACGAGATCCTGAGGCCCATTGTTGTACCATTCATCCCCGACCATCACCTTATGTTGCAGCATGATAATGCACAGTCCCATGTTGCAAGGATCTGTACATCTGTTCCTGGAAGCTGAAAACATCCCAGTTCTTGCATGGCCAGCATGTCACCCATTGAGCATGTTTGGGATGCTCTGGATCGTCGTATAGGACAGCGTGTTCCAGTTCCTGCCAATATCCAGCAACTTCGCACAGCCATTGAAAAGGAATGGACCAACATTCCACAGGCCACAATCAACAACCTTATCAACTCTATGCGAAGGAGATGTGCTGTACAGAGTGAGGCAAATGGTAGTCACACCATATACTGACTGTTTTTAGGACCCCCCTGACCCCCCAAATACAGTAAATCTGCACATTTTAGAGTGGCTTTTTATTGTGGCCAACCTAAGTCACACCTGTGCAGTAATCATGCTGTCTAATCAGCATCTTGATATGCCACACCTGTGAGGTGGATGGATTATCTCGGCAAAGGAAAAGTGCTCACTAACACAGATTTAGACAGATTTGTGAACAATATTTGAGATAAATAGGTCTTTTGTGTACATAGAAAAAGTCGTAGATCTTTGCATTTAGCTCATGATAAATAGGGGCCAACACAAAAGTGTTGCGCTTATATTTTGCTCAGTGTATGGAGTCAAGCTTTCAGGAGAAATAAAAGCAGCAGATGAACTTTCGGCATCATTGAATGAACCTAGAATCAGAATTGGTGAGAACTTCACGCAAGTGCAGGAAAACTGTTTCTCGATGACGTAATTTCCCGTCAAGAGAGTGAAGGAGCTTTACATGAAGAAAGTCCATCTTAAATTGGTAAGTTATACCCTCATGCAACTTATCACTGATTTTCCAATAAATATAAATGTTTTACACCTGCCTGCTTCATTAAAAGTCCCAACCCCCAGTCATCCTGTTTTTTCCAATTAGATAGGGATGGAGGCAATTGACCTTACCCGGTCACCGCCTCATTTAAAGTCACAACGTTCTCTTTTTCTTCTATTAAATTGGTAAGTGATACATTTTATTGATAACGTATTGAGAGAGAGTAAATTAGAATTTAAAAGACTGTATAAATTTGTTATAAATTAAGAATTTTGGCGATACATGTATGATGAATGCTTATAGGCTAATATGAAGATACAAAAATCTAAAATTTTCCTTAAGAAATTCAGCAAGCAAGTTAACATTTTTATGAAGTTAGTTAAAGTTTTTAACACTATGATATTAGAAGTTTCTACTAGGAATGTTGCTTGTATAGAAAAGAAGACAGAGTCAAAGCAGGATAATAGTGTAATTGCTGATTTTGACTGAGCAATTAGGTGCAAAGTGCAATTTAAATAAAAGATTTTCAGTTGTCAGAATTACAGAATAATATAAAGATAATTTCTGTAAATTCTAAGGCAGAGATTAGCCAGAGTTCAGACTTTAACCAAAAGGCTTTTGTACCAGACATGCGGTCTACAGAAATTGAGTTACTGGACCATAAAGTATTGCTTAAAAGAAAATGAATGGATAAAGCTGCAGAACTTAAAGAGGTGTTCCAGCCTGGAGAAAAAAATAAATAAAAGTCAGCAGCTACAAATACTGTAGCTGCTGACTTTTAACCACTTCAGCCCCGGACCAATTGGCAGCCAAAGGACCAGGCCCCTTTTTGCAATTCGGCACTGCGTCGCTTTAACTAACAATTGCGCGGTCATGCGACGTGGCTCCAAAACAAAATTGGCGTCCTTTTTTTTCCCACAAATAGAGCTTTCTTTTGGTGGTATTTGATCGCCCCTGCGGTTTTTATTTTTTGCGCTATAAACAAAAATAGAGCGACAATTTTGAAAAAAATGCAATATTTTTTACTTTTTGCTATAATAAATATCCCCAAAAAATATATAAAAAAACATTTTTTTTCCTCAGTTTAGGCCGATACGTATTCTTCTACATATTTTTGGTAAAAAAAATCGCAATTAGCGATTATTGATTAGTTTGCGCAAAAGTTATAGCGTTTACAAAATAGGGGATAGTTTTATAGCATTTTTATTAATATTTTTTTTTTATTAGTAATGGCGGCGATCAGCGATTTTTATTGTGACTGCGACATTTTGGCGGACACATCGGACATTTTTGACACATTTTTGGGACATTTGTCATTTATACAGCAATCAGTGCTATTTAAATAGCACTGATTCCTATGTAAATGACAGTTGTAGTTAGGGGGTTAACCACTAGGGGGCGGGGAGGAGTCAGTGTGACGTGTTGTGTTTTTTTTTTACAGTAGGGGGGCGTGGCTGTACGTCTGACGTCATTGATCGGCGTTCCCAATGACAGGGAACCGCCGATCACTGACAGTCAGTGTAGGAAGCGCGGGGAGAGGTTTGTTTACATAGACCGCTCCCCGTTCTTCCGCTCCGTAACCCGATCGCGGGATACCAGCGGCGATCGGGTCCGCTGGTCCCGCGGCCGGGGTCACGGAGCTCCCGACCGGGTCGCGAGCGCGCAGCGAGCGCGCCGCTAGCGCGCCGCTAGCGGCGCGTGCGCGACCCACGGGCAGGCACATGCACGATCACGTACAGGTACGTGATTCTGCCTGCCCGTGCCATTCTGCTGACGTATATATGCAGTGGCCGGTCGGGAAGCGGTTAATATATGGACACTTACCTGTCCAGGGAGCCTGCGATGTCCGCACCCCAGCCGATCTCCGGATCAGCTGTTGGGTACTACCACTGCCATCTCCACTAAGGGAAGCCTTTCAGCAGGTACCCGTTTTCCCCCTGAAAGGTGCCAAATGTGGCACCAGAGGGGTGAAGGAAGCAAATAAGCATAAGCTTCCCTTTTGGGTGGAACTCCGCTTTAATCTTAAAATCTTTGATAAGCTCATGAAAATAGCTAAATAGATTCCACTTTATGATGAGAATAAGAATGTTTTGGATAATGCAGAGAATTTTGAATTACATTCAGAAAGATTTAATTCAAATGAAGAACAGAAATATATTTGTTTCAAGATATGGTTGGCATGTAATTATAGCCAGCAATTCAAACCACTAATAGTAACGGATGAAGGACAAACAGCACATTGCAATGAGTCAGGCAGATTAAAACAATTAATCAGTTTTTATACAGGAGAAAAAGATCCTAATCCAGAGATACTTGATTGTTTACAAATTTCAAGTGATAATGATCTATTTATTTTTATGAGAATGTTGAGGAGCCGGTTCACACAGGGGCAACACGACTTCCAGCGCGACTTTTGGAGGCAACTTGGACACGACTTGAGTATGAATAACAGTGTGACTTGGGGCGACTTACAACACGACTTTAAGTCGCCCCCAGGCCAGGCGACTTTGGCTGTGGCCAATCACAGAATGGTCAGCTCTTGAGGGGGAACTCCACGACGAGTTTTAAATAAAAAAACAGGATGGGTTCCCCCTCCAAGAGCATACCAGGCCCTTAGGTCTGGTATGAATTTTAAGGGGAACCCCCTATGCTGAAAAAATGGCGTGGGGGTCCCCCCAAATTCCATACCAGACCCTTATCCGAGCACACAGCCCGGCCGGTCAGGAAAGGGGGTGGGGCCGATAGGGTGGGGGGCGGGATCTGGGGGCCCCCTTATTAAAGGGGTCTCACAGATTCTGATAAGCCCCCTGCTCACAGACCCCCGACAACCAAAAGCTAGGGTTGTCGGGAAGAGGCCCTTGTCCTTATCAACATGGGGACAAGGTGCTTTGGGGTGGGAAAGCCGCAGGGCGCCCCCCTTCCCCAAAGCACCAACCCCCCATGTTGAGGGCATGCGGCCTGGTATGGTTCAGGAGGGGGGGCGCTAGCTCGTCCCCACACCCTTTCCTGACCGGCCAGGCTGCGTGCTTGGATAAGGGTCTGGTATGGATTTTGGGGGGACCCCACACCGTTTATTCGACGTAGGGGGTTCTCCTTAAAATCCATACCAGACCTAAGGGCCTGGTATGCTCTTGGAGGGGGAACCCATGCCTGTTTTTTATTTAAAATGTGGTGTGGAGTTCCTCCTCGAAAGCTGATTATTCTGTGAGAGAGGTGACATTGTCGCTTCAATATAGATGGAGATCTGACTTGGAGGCGACTTCCATTGAAACCAAGTCGGATTAAAGTCGTACAGGAACCTTTTCTGAAGTCCGAGCGACTGCTGTAGTGTACATTAAGATGGCTCCATTCACTACCATTAATTTTCTCAACAGCGCCACTTGTGGCGACCTGAAGTGGGATCCCGGATTGCCCCTGTGTGAACTGGCTCTAAAAAGGCAAATAGAATTGTTTTGGCAAATGCCCAAGACCATACTCCAGTTCCAATGATTAAAACTTTTGTAAAGAAATGCACATGTTTAGACCCAGCTTCTGTTGTGTTTGCTACTCAAAAACAAAGTTTACAAGAGGCTTTAGAGATTATTGATACAGTTAGAAGGCAAATTAAACTAACCAAACAAAAGATCAATAAGCTAGCTGTTTAGGATGGCAATCAGAGAGTTGCCACGTGATGGCCACATCCAATCATAGTGAGATACATGTCACAGGCAGAACCAAAGTTTCAGAGCAGATAGGAAATGCTATTTGCTTCTACTGTAAGAAATGTAGGCATTTGCAGAGAGAATGTTTAAAATATAAATTAGATTCACAAAGAAAAATGTTGGAATTAGAAAATGAGAAAGCTTCTGAGCAATCTATTCATCCATGTCCAAACAATAGGTTGATTGAAATGCCTTATGCATCTGGAGTCAAATAGATCAGTACACTGACTTTTAATGACAGTTCAATCAATATGACAAACAGTGATGTCACTGACAGAGATGGTTTACTCCCACCGCCAAAATCAGGATTATATCAAAATGGGACTCCTCAATCATTAGAATATATTGGTCCAATTATATTGAATGAAAGTGGAAGACCAATTGTACAAGGTTTATTGAATGGTAGAAATAATAAGTGGTTAATAGACACAGGAGCTGAACTCAGTTTAACTAAACACAAACTACCTATGAATGCAAATTTTGAAAAATGTTATTTAATTGGGCTTTAGTGGAAAAGAAAATGCAGTTGCAACTGAAATATTCTTGGCATGAATGTGATAAGTAAACTAAATTGGGTTATTGATTTAAGTAATTCTGCTATATGGAAAGATCCATCTAGGCCCCAATCTATGTTAATTGATCCTTCCATATACAGTAATGTTGGAAGTATTTGTACAGCAATTGCTGACATGTCTTCACATTTCAATTGGCCACATACAGGATACAATCTCGAATTAGCACTATTGGTTTGATCACATGTAAATCTTTGGAGACCAAAATTGAAACAGGCTTGCTTAAAGATATTGTAATAAGTAGAAATTGAAGGTAGAGACCCTAAACCCCAAATTCAATATAAGTTGCCACAGGAATCAATTGGTCCAGTTTCTGCCATTATACAAGAGTTTTTACAGCAGGGAATATTAACGAAAGCACAATCAGTGGTAAATAACTGTATTTGGCCTATCAAAAATGCTGATAATTTATATTCTTTATCAGTTGATTTAAGATCACTAAATGCATTACAAATAACAAACCTGTTGTTCCCGATTTAAATTTAATGGCCTATTTTGATGCAGAGGCCAAAGTATTCTCTATACTGGAAATCTCGAACAGCCATTTTTCAGTACCACTAGCTAAAACCTGACTTAAGCTTTAATAAAGAAACCTAGGAACTTTCTTTATTAAGTCTTTAGGAAAAATATTATCAAAATTCTCTAGACCAGAATGTATTTTCCAGCATCTGGACAAGTTTTTTTCTGACTACACAAAGTATAGAGGAACATATCACTATTTTGTCTGAATTATTTACTTTGTTACAGGCTGCAGGGCTGAAACTGAACACAGAGATAGTTCAGTTGATGAAAAGTCAAGTTGAATTAATTTATATGGAAATTAGTCATGGACAGAGACAACTGCTTTACATCAATTTTTGAGAAAAGTAAATCATTGCAGAGAATTTGTACAGAAATGTAATGATACATTTAAACCACTATTTGATATTTTGGGACAAAAAGATGTTGTAATTGATTGATGGGGTCAAACCCAGAAAGATGCCTTTAAAATGTTGAAAAGGGATCTGCAGAATGCCCCCTTCATTAAATACTGTTAAATTCTGTTCAATTCCTTCTGATTTATCTGAGAATTCAATCTCATTAACTTTATCCCAATTAAAAGAAGGTGATCAGAAAATAATCAGCTTCTTCTCAAGAGGTTTGACAAATATGGAAAAGACCTTTGAAGCACATATTAAGCAATTGTTAAGTGTTTATTTTGCAGTCAAAGTAACAGAAAACATTGTGAGATCTAGTAAGATCATATTACTGACACCTGATTCATCACTAAAACTTCTTCTAGAGAAAATGAGTTCAGGGTAATTATGTGAGAAGTATTCACAATGGTTTAAACCTTTGCAATTTAAAACTATACAAGTAGATGTTACAATAGAACATTCTCAGCAATCTGCACAAACTGATGCTAGTACAAATATATGTAGAAAACTGTAAATTGTGTTTTTAGAACAAGTACTGAAAGAGGCTTTGAGCCAGTATTTGTTAATACTATTATGTTTTTTTCCAGCAGGTCTTTCTATTTGGTACACAAAGAATAGTTATGTTGTTCAGCAAACATTCAACAGAAAATACTGGATTGGAAATCATTAAGATGGCATTGTTTGTGAAGAAGGATATGCATAAGGTTCCACTAATGATTTATAGTACAACTCAAATGTAATTCAGTCACTAACAGATTTACCACTTGTAAGGAAAAAAAGAAAAGTCTATGGATTCATCTAACAAAGAATTGAATAAAGAATTATTAAAGTCAATCTCTGACATTATCTCCAACAGTCCTTGTAGATATGCATTAGTGTATTTAAATCAAGTCAAGACAGTCAACCCTGAATTGGGTAAAATAAGTTCAATAGCACATGCTTTTGTTAAAAAGTTAGCTACAGCAGAACAGTTTAATATGCCAAAAGTTACAGTACAGCATGCGTGACTCCAACTTTAAAGAAGAAAAGTGAATGGACATAGTCCACTTTAGACTTCTGGGTTGATTTGCAACCTTTCTTTGTTTGTGAAAACAAGGTTTTGAGTCATGACCAAAAGGAGAAATTGTGTCTTGTTAAATTTAAAATTCATAGAATATTTTCATATGCGGGCGCTGCTCACGTATGCGTTCGCTTCTGCGCGCGAGCTCGTCGGGACGGGGTGTTTTAAAAATTATTTTTTTGTTTTTTATTATTTATTTTACTTAATTGTATTATTTTTTACACAGTTTAAAAAAAAAAAAAAATTGATCACTTTTATTCCTATTACAAGGAATGTAAACATCCCTTGTAATAGAAAAAAGCATGACAGGTCCTCTTAAATATGAGATCTGGGGTCAAAAAGTCCTCAGATCACATATTTGGACTTCAATGGGAAAAAAAAAAAAAAAATTTATTATTTAAAAAAATGACATTTGTAAATTTCCCTTTAAGACATATGGGCGGAAGTGACGTTTTTGACGTCGCTTCCGCCCTCCTATGGTATATACAGTGAGCGGTCGTGAAGTGGTTAAATTTAAAATTCATAGAATATTATCATAAGAGTATAGGCCATTCTATGAAAAATGGAACAATGCAAGTTATTAGAAATGTTATTATCAAAATATGTCTTCCATGTCTTAATTCAAAAATGCTAAGATTGTAATATAAAAAATTAATAACTAAATTAAGGTATATCTTAGCCAATGCAATAGTATCAATGCCAAAATAATGATACTGCATTTCTGTTACAGGAAAGAGTCACCAATAGAAGAGAAATCTAATATTTCTCGACCTTCTAGATGAAAATAAACCCTTGTAGCTTAAGAACATCTACAGTTGTGTGAAAAAGAATTTGCCCCCTTTCTTTCTGATTTAAATTTTTTTGCATATTTGTCACACTTAAATGACTCAGATCATCAAACAAATGTTATTATTACATAACAATAACCCAAGTAAATACAAAATGAGGTTTTTAAATGATGGTTTCATTTATTAAGACAAAAAAGCTGTCCAAACTTGCCTGGCTTTATGTAAAAAAGTAATTGCCCCCTAAACCTAATAACTGGTTGTGCCACCGTTGGCGGCAACAACTGCAATTAAGCATTTGCGATAACTGGCAATGAGTCTTTCACATTGCTGTGGAGCAATTTTGGCCCACTCTTCTTTGCAGAATTGTTTTAATTCAGCCATATTGGGAGGCTTTCCAGCCTGGAGGCCTGTGTAAGGTCATGATACAGCAACTCAATTGGATTTAAGTCCAGGATTTGACTAGGCCACTCCAAAACATACATTTTGCTTTGTTTGAACCATTTGGAGGTGGACTTGCTGTTTTGGATCATTGTCCCGCTGCATAACTCAAGTGCACTTGAGCTTGAGGTCACTAACTGATGGCCGGACATTCTCCTTTAGGATTTTCTGTTAGAGTTCAGAATTCATGGTTCCATCAATTATGGTAAGTCGTCCAGGTCCTGAAGCTGAAAAGCAGCCCCAGACTATCACGCTACCACCACCATGTTCGAATTAAGGGAGGAAGTCGTGATCATTGAATCGATCCATTTTATCTGCAAGACACAAGACAAGACAAACCCTAACGTCAGGCTAAACTCTCCTAATCGTGTCCCAATATAGGCCTCAATCTAGAAGCAGTATAGACTACTGATGCCCCAAGTTCAAATTGTACCACGATTGGCGCTTAAACTACTCCGTCCTTGGCTCACAGATCGTATGTACAACGCTTTATACACACTGCGCATGCGTGAAACTCCGCCCGCCCTTGACCTTCTTTCTAGTATATTCCCTGCCCCTTCTCTTTTGGCGCAGTGGGAGAGCACATGGCAAAGAAAGAGCAGGTGCATGCAGAGGAGAGCAGCAACGAGGAGGACGACGAAAGCCCCGGAGCCACAAACGTCCCAATCCCAGAGATTTAAGGCCTCAAATATGTCCTTTGTAAAGATGGTGGAGATGGTGGACATCTTGAAAAGGGCCGGCTATGATGGGAAGCATGGACCTTGCCCAAACCCAAATGTGAGAGAGGCCAAGATCATGGCTAAAGTTGTGAAAAGTCTGCAGAAGAATTTTGGGGTACGGCGATCCAAGGATCAACTGAGTAAACGATGGTCAGACCTCAAATTGAGGGCGCAGGATTAGTACAGAAGAATCAAGAGAGTGCTGCAAAAAAGCAAGTATTTTGTTGTGTGCTCCTATTATTATTATTACGTTCGTGCTGCTCCATGTGCTTTTCTTTACTGTTGTAGTTTAAAATGGGAAGTTTCAGGTTCATGGGCACAGTAATCATTCGTAGTAAACATCGTTTTTGTTCGCCCACTAATACAATGTTTTTGGCAGATGCAGTTTAACTACATTTGTTCATGCCTATTTGTATTAAAAGAAGTTTAGTACATTGTTGTCTAGATGGGTTTGTAACTAGAATGAAATGCAAACTTGCTTCAGGAGAGGACACTCAGCAGCTGTTTACACATCTGGATGCAGGAGCACTAGTGTGGGACACCAGAACAAACTTTTTATGGTGTCCCACACAGGTGCTCTAGATACTAGGGGTGTCTCCATGTGTGAAACTTGCACAAAAAAGGTAATTATTCCAGCTTTAGAAAGGGAAAAAAAATTATGTTTTCAGCTTTGAACTCTGCCAAAACAGACAATTGTACCACAATTCAAGCAATGTTTCATATTCCTATTTCTGGCCTCAAATATCTGTGTGCTAAGTATACCTATTTTTTAATTCACATAGGGGAGAAAAGACTCGGGATGTCTGAGGTCACCAGGGACCCCCAACCTCATAAAGAAGGGGAAGTCACCACACCACAACCTCAAGATGTGTAGGAAGGAGAGGTTTATGAAGTGGGTGAAATAGTGACCACAACAGGCGAGTGTCTGAGACCACAGCTTCAGGTAATAGATGGATGCCTGCATATTTATAATACATGATGTGTTTTTTTTATTTTAGATGATGTGGATGTTGTGGAAGAAGAATCTAATTTCACAAGTGCAAGTGCACACATCCTCATCAGGGAGATCATGGTGTGCAATCGTGATTTACAGAAGATCAAGGAAGACATCAATAATGTGGAAAAAAGACTCAAAAACATCATTGATGTTTTAGGCAGAATCTAAAACACCCCAAAATGATTCTAGTTTGTTTGTAATTTTCTTATTTTCACACATTTAAAATATTTTTTAGAAAGCCAAATTTTGAAAATGCACACAGTGTGTCAACATGTGCTATCTGCCATCACGGGATATCAAGGTATGTGTTTTGTGGGTGCAACCCCTTCCTCACAACTAAAGTAGATAGTAGTAGGAAGGTGTTGCACCCCCGAAACACATCCATTGATCCCCCATTAGCCATGGGATCAGGAGGGAAATACACATTTTGACTCCCAATTTGTGTGCATCTTCAAAATTTGGCTTTCACATGGGTGATATCTCCCCATCTGATGAAGCCAATATCAACACAGTTTGGACATACTAATGTCTGATATTGCCTTCACTTTGTCAAAGTTGAACTTTGTAAGTTCCTGAGTTGTGTTTATGGTTTTAAACATGCCTGTTTAACCCTAAAAAGGTACTGTGAAACCTAAAAATGTTATACAACAAATATGTTGGTTTGTTCAAAATGCACATGTGAATGTGCTTTGAGTAAAATGTTTTCTACTCAACAAAGTGTGGCTTCTTCTTTCAATACTCAATACCAGTTTTTGTAGTCATTTGGTGTTTACAGTGACAATGGGGGTTATTTACTAAAGACAAATCCACTTTGCACTACAAGTGCACTTTCAGTGCTGTTTCAGTGCACTTTCAAGTGCACTTGTAGTGCAAAGTGGATTTTAGTAAATTACCCCCACGGTGCTCTAAAATTTGCCCCAATCAGGACAGTTTGGGGACTCAAAAAAATGTATTCATGGTGCTGAAAAGGATGTGTTTTTTTTTATCATTAATGCATTACATACATTACCAACAAAAACATTGTGTGTGTGTAGCAGACCCACAACATAATAGTTACCTCGTGTATCAACTAAATTATGTTTGCACTATTGAAGAAAATGGGCAAAAAGAAAAGCTCATTGGAGAGCCTAGGAGATAGCTAAAAGAAACACAAGCAGTAAATCAAATTAAATATTCTTTCATTTTAACAAAAAAATGTATTTTAAAAAGGTTTATCAAACCTTTGCTGGCATATTTCCCCTCTGATGTAACGGAAACCTGCATTACATCAGAGGGGGGCAGGGTCACCCGCACGTCACTGGGGAAGCTCGGGTTTCTCCTTGTATCAGAGGAGGACTGGGTCACGTGACGGGTGGCCCCGCCCTCAGCTAAGAGACCTGTCAGGCTTCCCGGATTCCCGCGGTGTCTCCAGTGGAGACAGGATGCGCTGCGCTGGACATCTTTGTTGGACCCTGGACCTGGAGAGGAGAGATTATCCATCGCTGGACCCTGGAGAGGAGATCACCCATCGCAGGATACCAAGAGTGGATTACCACTGCTGGAATCTTTTTTTTATTTTTTTTATTTTTAATAAAGGACTTATCCCAACGGTTACTGTGTGTGTGTTTTTTTTTTTTTTTTTACACTTTCTTTGTGAAATGGTAGGGGTACAATGTACCCGTTACCATTTCAAACAGGAGAGGGGCGGTAAACATGGGGACATGGTGCTTTGAGGGGTCACAGACCCCCAAAGCATGCTCCCCATGTTGAGAGCATGTGGCCTGGTACGGTTCAGGAGGGGGACGCTTTCTCATCCCCCCTCTTTTCCTGCGGCCTGCCAGGTTGCGTGCTCAGATAAAGGCTCTGGTATGGATTTTTGGGGGAAACTCCATGCCATTAAGTGGAGTTCCCCTTAAAATCCATACCAGACCTGAAGGGCCTGGTAATTGAATTTGGGGGGACCCCCACGCATTTTTTTTTTTTATCAATGACTTTCAATGACTGTTCTCTGTATTACTGGGAGCCGACAAGTCATTATAGCCGCAAGTGCTTTTAAATGACTTTTTTCCTTCAGAAATGACACTTTGTGCAGGGACAGTTCTAAGCACGGGAAACAAGCGCTACTTTTACAGGCATACTATACACACCCCCTAGGTACGAAATTTAAAGGAATATTTCACTTTTATTGTTTCACTTTAAGCATTATTAAAATCACTGCTCCCGAAAAAATGTCAGTTTTAAAAAAAAAAAAAATTAGCATTGATACATGTCCCCTGAGGCAGGACCCAGGTCACCAAACACTTTTTATAACAATAACTTGCATATAAGCCTTTAAAATTAGCACTCTAGATTTCTTCCATAGACTTTTATAGGGTGTTCTGCGGCTTTACGAATTTGCCGCGAACACCCCGAATTGTTCACTGTTCAGCGAACGGGCGAACAGGCAATGTTCGACTCGAACATGAGTTCGACTTGAACTCGAAGCTTATCCCTAATTCACAGCATATTACAATCATGGTAATTAGGGAGGAAATAAAATAAATACAATACATTAGCAAAATTGAAATGCATAGAATGTGATGTTAAAGGAAAAAACTTTCCATAATATAGTCCTTCTGCAGGACCTGAATGATGGCAGAACAGGTCTCTGTAATAATGATCCGCAGAGCCTCGGGGGAGATGCCTGTCGAGAACTTGATGTCCTGCAGACTTCTCCCTGTCGCCAAGTACCGCAAGGTGGCGACAAGCCTCTGCTCGAGAGTGAAGGCTTACCGCATGCAGGTGTCCTGCTTGGTAATATAAGGGGACAGCAAAGCCAACAAATGGTGAAAAACGGGGGCCGTCATCCGAAGATAATTCCTGAAATCATCAGGATTATTCTCACGGATCTCCCGCAACAAAGGCATGTGAGAGAATTGGTCACGCTGGACCAACCAATTCTTCATCCATGAACTCCTCCTCCCCCTGTTCATGGACTGGGCTTGGGTCAAAGTAAGAACCCCAACACCAAGCCCCTGCATAGCACGAACTCTATGACGAGTACGTAACTGCAACATGGCTTCAAAATGGTCGAACTAACAGAACGCACTGAAAATCAGAAAGAACCTGAGAAGAACGACATGAAAATCAGAAACGAGCGGACAAGAATGCACTGAAAATCAGATATGTACTAGAAATAGCACGCACTGAATACCAGATACGAACCCACAAGCACAAACTGAAGAGCAGTAACGATCGGAAAAGCACGAGGCTTAAAAGCGCAAATCATCTCTCACCAAACTTCTACTAAC
This sequence comes from Lithobates sylvaticus, assembly GCA_028564925.1. NCBI lineage: Eukaryota > Metazoa > Chordata > Amphibia > Anura > Ranidae > Lithobates > Lithobates sylvaticus. The sequence goes on from CM053031.1 coordinate 130,961,316, forward strand.
ACGAGATTAGCAGAAGGAGCCCAAAGGGTGGCGCACTGGCTATTGAACTTCCTTTTTCTAGTCCCATGGTACGTGTTGTATGTCCGCGCGTTCTAGCTGATCTGAATTTCTGAAAACATTTGTGCGACCGTCTGTATGCAAGACAAGTTTCAGCTAACATCCGTCGGAAATAAATCCACGGTTTGGTTGTTGGAATTTCCGATCGTTTGTATGCGGCATTAGAATTTGAAACTGCTGTCTATACTTGCTTGTTTACTTATTTTTGAAAGTGTCACTTATTTTGTATTATGCTGCCCTGGACAAGATCAAATATTTAACCTTTTCCTGTTGCTTCCTCTTGTATTGCACTCTGGTCCAGGTCAGTTGTAACCCCCCCCCCCCCACGAGCCTGGTTTTATCAGTATAAATTCATCCCAGTATAAATGTAGTTAATTTCTTAGGACGGCTGGTGAGGGTTAGGGCTGGCCACTCCTTGCGCAAAGTGTCACGGACACTTTGACTAAGGCACTGCTACAAAAAAGCAAGTACAGACATTAGTGTTCCACACCTATTTTACAGGAAGTTCCCCTTCATCCTCTAACTTTCCTCAGCCTTCCTTCTATTCCCCTCTCCCCACCCTCCAACATGCTCACACTAATCTTTGCCATAACGTCCTCTCTCCTCAAACTCATTTCTTTACCCCCCCCCCCTCCAGCCCGCAACCTGTACATATCTCCCTCTCTTCTGCCCACTCAAGATTACTGCACTTATCACCTCCTGCTCATTCTAAGCCCACACAGTATCACCACTTCCACTCCACTACAGCATCTGACCTCCTATGAATCACACTTCCATCTTACCACCCTCACCCTCCTACTACTCCTAATGTCAGGGGACATCGCACCAAACCCCGGCCCTCCCACACCCAATTCCCATCCCCAAAAGTAGTCGTAACTCCCACCTTCTCATCCCAATTCCCCTGATTCCACAAGTCAGCCACCCTCTTGTGTGCCCTCTGGAATGCCCACTCAGTCTTCAACAAACTATCTTCTGTCAATGAACTTTTCCTCTCCAAATCCCTTAATCTATTTGCTATTACCAAAACCTGGCTCCAGGAATTCGACACTACCTCTCTAGCTGCCCTGTCCCACAGTGGCCTCCTCTGGCCGCACTCCACTAGACCCAGTGGACGAAATGAAGGTGGCGTTGAACTTCTCCTGTCCCCACAATGCACCTTCCAGGTTCTTCCCACACCTCCCTCTCTTTCCCCCTGCTCTTTCGAAGTGCACTGCATTAGTTTTTTCTCTCCAGCTTGTTTGAGGGTCGCAGTCATTTATTGGCCTCCTGGACCAGCGTTGCGCTTTCTGGATGACTTCTCTGCATGGCTACCCTATCGTCTCTCCTCTGAAGTACCTGCCATCAAGCTAGGTGACTTTAACATTCTAATCAATGTTACTACTGCAACCACTTCTCAACTATTTAACCTAACCTCCTCTTTTAACCTAACACAATGGACACAAACCACCACTCACTCCTACGGCAATACTCTCAACCTCGTATTCTCCCATCGCTGCACTCCCTACAAACTCTCTAACACCACCTTTTCTCTCTCTGATCACAACCTTATCCGTTTCACACTCTCCTTGTCTCCTACCTCCCATGCTGCCAACCCACAAACCACTACCCGCAGAAACCTTCGCAACCTCATCATTCTGCTACTAATGGCCTTTACGATAAAATCGCACCCCTGTCCTGCCCAGACCTAACCACTTCCATCTACAACAACATGCTGCCATCATCCCTAGATGTACTTGATCCTCTTTCTACTTGCAGAACCAGACCCCATCTGCCACAACCCTGGCAAACAGATGACACCAGAAGTCTCAAGAGACACAGCTGTGCTCTTGAGCGAACATGGCGAAAATCGAAATCCCTGCAAGACGTTACCTTCTACAAATCTGCCCTTCTCAAATACAACTCCTGCCTCCACACTGCTAAACAAACCTACTACAACACTCTCATAAAAACCCTCTCATCCAAACCGCATCAACACTTTTCTACCTTTAATTCCTTACTTCACCCCCCACTGCCCCCACCCACAACTTGCTTACTGCTCAACAGATTACCAACCTTTCAAAAGCAAAATCGACACATATTGCGAGGAGATATCCAGCATTCCACTTCCTCCCCTACCTAACACATTAGGTCCAAGACCGCACTACTCTTCTCCTTCTGCCCAGTTACCACCAATGAAGTTGATAAACTCCTCTCCATGGCCCACCTCACTACCTGTCCCCTGGACCCTGTCCCCTCACAATTACTGCGCCCACCTTCCCACTCTATCCTAAACTCCCTTACCCACATCTTCAACCTCTCCTCAGGCACCTTTCCTTCCCCGCTCAACCATGCACTGATTACCCCCATACTTAAAAAACCCTCACTAGACCCCACCTGTTTGAATAACTTAAGACCCATCTCCCTGCTCCTGTTTGCCTCCAAGCTCATCGAACGCCTTGTCCATGAGTCGCTACTACACGGACAACAACATTCTTGACCCCCTACAGTCCGGCTTCCGATCACAACATTCCACTGAAACTGCCCTACTAAAACTTCCCAATGACCTACTAACTGCTAAAACCAATGGCCATTACTCCATACTCATACTCTTAGACCTCTCTGCTGCCTTCGACACAGTTGACCACCTGCTCCTCCTCAGCAAACTACACTCCCTTGGCCTCAGTGATTCTGCTTTATCCTGGTTCTCCTCCTACCTATCTATCACTTACAACTCCATCTCCTCCGCTCCTCTTCCTCTTTCTGTTGGGGTACCACATAGCTCCGTCCTTGGGTCCCTCCTATTCTTGCTCTATCCCCCCTCCTTGTTCTCTGCCAGTTGATAACCTCCCAAGGTTTCCAATACCACATCTATGCCGACGACACCCAGAGCTATCTCTCCACTCCTCAACTCACCCCCTTGATCTCCTCGCGGATCTCAAACTTACTGAATGATATATCGGTATGGATGTCACACCACTTTCTCAAACTCAATCTTTATAAAACTGAGCTTGTTATATATTTCCTCCTTCCCGGTCCCCCCCCATGACTTTACCATTAAGATCAACAGCACAACCATTGGTCCCTCAACACATGCCAGGGTGCTGGGTGTAATTCTTGACTCTGACCTCTCCTTCAGCCCCCACATCCAATCACTGGCTAAATTCTGACCCTTCCTGACTAATGACACCACAAAGCAACTTATTCACTCCTTGATTATTTCACACATTGACTACTGCAACTCTCTTCTTAATGGCCTACCCTTATGCAGGCTATCCCCCTTCAGTCTATTATGAATACTGCTGCTAGACTAATAAACCTCACTAACCGATCCGTGACTACTACTCCTCTCTGCCAATCTCTTCACTGGCTTCCCCTAACCCACCGTATAAAATTCAAAATAACCACAACATACAAGGCCATCCACAACATCGCCCCCAGCTACATCACCAACCTCATCTGCAGATATTGCCCAAATCACCCCCTCCGCTCCCCCCAGGACCTCCTGCTCTCAAGCTCCCTTGTTACCTTCTTCCATGCTCGCCTTCAGGACTTCTCCAGAGCCTCTCCCATCCTCTAGAACTCCCTGCCGCGGTATGTCCGATCAGCCCCTAACCTCTTCACCTTTAGGAGATCCCTGAAAAATCACTTATTTAGGGAAGCCTATTCCACACCCACCTAAGAACTGTCCCCGCACCACCCCATCAAATAATTTCCCACATCTATTACTTTTTGTACCACCACCCACCTCCCTTTAGAATGTAAGCTCTACAAGCAGAGCCCTCCTGTCCCTTCTGTATTGAACTGTTCTGTAATTGTGCTGTCCTCCCTCTACATTGTAAAGCTCTGCGTAAACTGTTGGCTCTATATAAATCGTGTATAATAATAATTTACAGTCTATGTGAAACGATAAATATATAAGGATTGATTAGGCAGTGCGAAGCTTACATATGAAAGTAATTAGCTTTTATTCCCCCCATCTCAAATGGTATAGGAAAAGGTTACACATTTCTTTTAAAGATACATAAAGGTTTGAATATGTATGAGTTAAGAATATAAGTTCTTCATATTGTAATTTTTCTTGATTAGGATATTAATAAGAAAATGCGCTTTTCATTGAATATATACAAATATTGATTTATGTAACATTATTTGATCAAGATTCTAGATGATAGATACATTTACAGTGGTGTGAAAAAGTGTTTGCCCCCTTCCTCATTTCCTGTTCCTTTGCATGTTTGTCACACTTAAGTGTTTCGGAACATCAAACCAATTTAAACAATAGTCAAGGACAACACAAGTAAACACAAAATGCAATTTGTAAATGAAGGTGTTTATTATTAAAGGTGAAAAAAAATCCAAACCATCATGGCCCTGTGTGAAAAAGTGATTGCCCCCTAAACCTAATAACTGGTTGGGCTACCCTTAGCAGCAACAACTGCAACCAAGCGTTTGCGATAACGTGCAATGAGGCTTTTACAGCGTCCTGGAGGAATTTTGGCCCACTCATCTTTGCAGAATTGTCCTAATTCAGTTACATTAGAGGGTTTTCGAGCATGAACGGCCTTTTTAAGGTCATACCACAACATCTCAATAGGATTCAGGTCAGGACTTTGGCTAGGCCACTCCAAAGTCTTCATTTTGTTTTTCTTCAGCATTCGGTGGTGGACTTGCTGGTGTGTTTAGGATCATTGTCCTGCTGCAGAACCCAAGTTCGTTTCAGCTTGAGTACACGAACAGATGGTCGGACATTCTCCTTCAGGATCTCTTGGTAGACAGCAGAATTCATAGTTCCTTTTATCACGGCAAGTCTTCCAGGTCCTGAAGCAGCAAAACAGCCCCAGACCATCACACTACCACCACCATATTTTACTGTTGGTATAATGTTCTTTTTCTGAAATGCAGTGTTCCTTCTACGCCAGATATACTTGGACACACACCTTCCAAAGAGTTCCACTTTTGTCTCATCGGTCCACAGAATGTTGTCCCAAAAGTCTTAGGGATCATCAAGATGTGTTGTGGAGAAATTGAGACGAGCTTTGATGTTCTTTTTGCTCAGCAGTGGTTTTCTCCTTGGAACTCTGCCATGCAGGCCATTTTTGCCCAGTCTTTACCTGATGGTGGAGGCATGAACGCTGACCTTAACTGAGGCAAGTGAGGCCTGCAGTTCCTTGGACGTTGTTGTGGGGTCTTTTGTGACCTCTTGGATGAGTCGTCGCTGCGCTCTTGGGGTAATTTTGGGCGGCCGGCCACTCCTGGGAAGGTTTACCACTGTTCCATGTCTTCGCCATTTGTGGCTAATGGCTCTCACTGTGGTTCGCTGGATTCCCAAAGCTTTGGAAATGGCTTTATAACCCTTTCCAGACTGATAGATCTAAATTACTTTCTTTCTCAATTGTTCCTGAATTTCTTTGGGTCTCGGCATGATGTGTAGCTTTTAAGGATCTTCTGGTGGACCTTACTGTGTCAAGCAGCTCCTATTTAAGTGATGCCTTGATTGTGAACAGGTGTGGCAATAATCAGGCCTGGGTGTGGCTAGAGAAATTGAACTCAGGTGTGGACAACCACAGTTATAGTATGTTTTAACAAGGGGGCAATCACTTTTTCACACAGGGCCATGATGGTTTGGATTTTTTTTCACCTTTAATAATAAACACCTTCATTTACAAATTGCATTTTGTGTTTACTTGTGTTGTCCTTGACTATTGTTTAAATTGGTTTGATGTTCCGAAACACTTAAGTGTGACAAACATGCAAAGGAACAGGAAATGAGGAAGGGGGCAAACACTTTTTCACACCACTGTATATTGTATAAGGTATATGATTGTATACCATGTCCTCTGGAAAGGGGCCCTAAGTTTAGAAATTCAGTGACCATCCCCTCAGTGAGGGGGAAGAGAGTTAGGCTGAAGGTTTGTTCAATATATAGAAGTTTTAAACCAGCCCGTTTTAGGAAAATGGGGGGGGGGGGGGGGATTTAGGAGTAAAAAAGAGATGAACAAAGGCTTTCAGGGCAGACTGGCTCACAGGAGGAAGCTGCCAACTTAACTTAACTTCATACACAGACACACAAATATAATTAGATATACAATATTTATCTCAAGAACATAATTACATTATTGATATTATCTTTACATTCTGCATTTTAACATAGTTCTTGTAATATTATGCTATTTTATTATTAAATCATTTTTTTAGTTTTTACACAAAAACTGGAGGGACTTTCTATTTCAGGACTTTTCTCATTCATACAAGTTTTACAGTATATTGAGAGAGAATATTATTATATTCTACAAGCACACATTCCCACTCAAGGGGATTCTGACAATATAGTTTTCATTATAGTATCTCTCTACACATTTTGCAGGATTAGCCACCTGCTTTCTACAGGAGAGCAAGGAATATACCTAGTATACCTAATTATAATGAAAAAGAGAAACATAATATTACACCTCAATAACAATTGCTTATAAGTCAAATCAAACAGGATATATTTGTATTAACACAAAGTACTAATGCATACAATGTAAAAACAGATTAATCTGGGCATGTAGACTTGGAGCAACACCAGGCCTCAAGTGTTCAGCAACCTAAGGCATTGGAGCACCTCAAGCTGATCCCCACCATGTGCGAATGCAGGGAAACACCCAGACAAGACTTCTGCGGGGAAAGGAGACCCGGAAAGAATGTTCATAAACGGGTTATTCAAAAACAAAAAGTGCATCTCCAACACACATATAGAATAATGTTCTACCGGGATAAAGGTACCACAGGAATTAAGGTGTTGACAATTTCTCACTAAGTTTGAAATAATTTGGACACACAAATTTAAATCAGATCTAAAGATCTTTAGCATAGATGCTAAAGATGGGAGGCAAATATCCCATTAGAAAGGTTTTGTCCCACAGCTAGAAATAGAAAGATAAAGTCATTTTGCCTTAAAGGACATAGAAATAAATACAGTATATCCCAACCAAAAGCAGACAATTAGAGCGACAAAGATATAGAGCCCATATCAAAGTCCCCAAATACAGTTAGGCTGCTTTCACACCAAGGCATCAGTGGCTTCGGTGGTAAAGTGCCGTTATTTTTAGCGGCACTTTACCGTCTTATTTGCGGAGTTATTTGGTCACTAGCGGGGTGCTTTTAACCAAAAAACGGTTAAAAAGGCCCGCAAATCGCCACCACAGCGGCGCTTTGCCTGCGGTTCAGCGGTGCTGTATACACTGCTCCTTCATCGCTCCAATGATGCTGCTTGGAGGAGTATTTTTAATGTTAAGCGCCTGAAAAACGCCTCAGAGTGAAAGGGGTCTTACAGGTAGAATGCAGCCATTAAAATAGAAAAAAGGAGAAGAAAAAGCAAGATCAACCAGCAACAATACTACCTAAAGGTATTGGTATTAGATCCATGTGTATACACGCCCCTCCAGCAACAACGCCAGCTACAACAGATTCCACGTAAATGCTCCCTTTGGAGTGCACCACGCTGGCAACGGGGACGAGTGCTTCTCATTAGGAGGTTTACCTGTCACATGTTAATATGCTTTGATATATAACCGTTAGACAAGAGCTGACTATGCAGAGGGAGTTTAATGTTGTATTATCTCCATTTTAACATTTTTGTATGAATAAACTGTATGGGTGTATATTCCCCCCTATTTTATAATTGATTGTACCTGTGTACATTCTTGGGGTCTGTGATTGATAGGATATGGTGCCTTTATTCCATGTCCTTGGCATCGCATTACTGTGTGCCCTGCAAAACAAGGCTGTCAGGTTCTTTGATGAAATTATTGCACCACATAAAATTACTTTTTATTCAGCACTTCTAAAACTTAAGAGGTCTATTTAGATTAAAGTGGAACTACACTTCACCTGAGCACCCAAACCAAAAATGCTATGTAATTCATTTTTAATATTCAAAGCAAACTCCCCCATCCATCCATGTCTGTATGCTTTATTTAGTTGAGAAATCACTTTGAAAAACACCCCTTAGCATTTCTGGCCGTGGCAATCTTGAGTAAAGGCAGATGATTCATGTGGCATTTACTTCCTGGAATCCACCTGCCCTTAGCTCAGTCATGCAAGCAGGAGAGGGTGTGCTTAGCTGAGAAAGCCCCTCCTCCCCCACTTCCCATATTAATGACTCCTGATTAGTATGACACCATTTGCCTAGGCCTGGAAACCAAGAAGTAACTGAAGAAATCTAAAAGAAAAAGTTTAAAACAAGCAAATATGATATACGTTTCTATCTATTTACCAATGCTAGTAGCATAAGGATTCAAAATAATCAATGTTGATTGAGAGAGTGAATTTCTGCTTCAAAGTGGTTCTAAAAGTAAAACTTTTTTTTACATTAATGCATTCCCTGCATTAAGGTAAAACGTTTTACAATTTGCTTTGCTACCCCACCTCCCTAAATGCTTACCTGAGTCCTAAAATTGATCCAGCACTGTGCTTGGCTGTGTCCCTTCTTCCCCTCTTCCTCTACTCACAGGGACTGAGGCAGCAGTGGGAGCAGAGCATTACAAGCCATTCATCAAGGCTTGTTAATAACTGTTGTCAAGTACATAATATGCATTTGGATACAATGCATTGACTTCTCTTTGCCTCCCAATGCACTAAAACGCAGAATAAAATGTGTCATACTTTTAAAAACACACTGCATTGCAGCACTGAGATATGAGCAGACACTATTTTTATTTTAGGGAAGTTGAACACATGGGTTTTCACACATTGCAACAAGTCCATTAACCAGTTAGGCTCTATTGCAAATCTTTTAATTTTTTGCACACGTGTAAAAATCTGAATTTTTGGCAATAAAATTACTTAAACCCCCAGAACATTATAAATTGCCTGAAAGCAGAAGCACTGTAGAATAAAAAGATGACAGTTGCAAATTTGTATGTCACATTATATTTGCGCAACTGTTTATTAAACATACATTTCCATATGGCGGAGGCCACAAGGTTGGATTTATACCAAAATAAACAGAAGTTTTTTGAGCAGGGAGATCATAATGGTAGTTTTTTGTCCATGATGGCTAAACATGAAAAACCTAGTGTTCCAATATTGGAAATATGCACTGCTTCTGGAAATATGGTCTGTATACAGCCCAAAATTTTGGAGACTTTTGGCAATTTTATCAGAAACTGTTATATACATCTCTATACATGTTATATACTATACATCTCAATGTCTTCTGATTTCCAGCCAACATAATTGGCAGCTTGGCTGAACTCAGTTGTACTGGCTTGGTTAACGGATAATGAGAGGGAGAAGATAGTACACTCAATAACACCGGAGGAGGTCCTTACGGTCATCAGTTCCTTTCCATTGGGGAAGTCACCGGGGCCGGTTGGCCTTCCTATTGAATTTTATAAGGCTCATGGAGAGCTTTTAGCCCCTGTACTGGCTTCTCTTTACTCTGAATGTTTGAGGGAAGGAGCCTTACCGGAATCAATAAGTCATGCTCATATAGTTTTAATTCATAAGCACCCAAAAGATCCATCTTTTTGTGCTTCATATAGGCCATCAGTCTTTTGAATGTAGATTTTAAGATTTTGACAAAGCTTATCTCCAGACGATTACAACCTTTGTTGTCTAATATTATTGATTCAGATCAGACGGGGTTCATGTCTGGTAGGACTACCGATGTGAATTTGAGATTATATACCAATATTCATGCCTCACATCTTAGTATAGGTTCTAGGGTCATTGCCTCCCTAGACATAGAGAAGGCTTTTGAAACTTTGGAGTGGCCCTTTTTGTGGGAAGTACTCCACAGAATGGGATTTCCAATAGTGCTTATAAAATGGTTGCAGGTCTTATATAGAATTCCAACAGCTGCAGTGAAGATGGGGGAGGATTGTCAACTGCTTTTTAATTGTTTAGGGAAACTCGACAGAGTTGCACTCTCCCTCTGACCCTCTTTGCTATTACTATGCAGCCTATGGTGGAGACTTTATGCACCTCCCCTAATATTAGGGGATTGCGGATTGGTTGGTTGGAGGAAAGGGTAGCCTTGTACGCAGATGACCTTTTACTATTTTTAAATGATGCTGGACCCTCTCTCCAAGGGGCTTTGAAGATATTGGACTCTTTTTCAATAGTCACAGAGCTGAAGGTAAATTGGAGCAAGTCCTTGTTGTCTCCAATAGATAGGGAGGCCTGTAATAAATGATATTCCATTGCAGTGGGTGGAGAATTTGAAATACTTAGGAGTTGTAATTTCCAGTCAAGTTTCTGAATTTATTTCCCTGAATTTGACTCCGATCTTGGGTCAAAATTGAAAGTATGGAAGTTTTTACCATTGTCTTTTTTGGGATGTATTAATCTTTTAAAAATGAAAATTATACCAACATTTATGTACTTATTTATACATTCTCCCCAGTGGTTTCCTATGTCCTTTTTTACAAAATTAAACCAACTTTTTTCATCTTTTTTATGGGGATCGAAGAACCCCAGGTATAAATTAGCCACCCAGATGTGCTCTTGTGACCAGGGAGGACTAGCTTTTCCAGACGTATATAAATATTTTTTAGCCACTTAGTTGGTTACGGCCGCATGGTGGCTGAACCCTGATATATATATATAACTCCTCTACCTGGCTGGAAGCTGCAGTAGTAGGCTCTATGGATGCTCTTAAAGCCCTTTTATTTAGGGGCCGTAAGGCACCATACAAGTTGACTCCTGGTATAGAGATACTTGCATGAATAGGGGTTGTCCTAGTTGTCCTAGTAAGTATAACAAAGTGTGGGCAAAGTGGCTGGACAAACGGTATATATATTTTGTTCCCAGAAGCACCTATAGGACTTGAAGTGTGTTAGGCGCAGATTGAGCAGGCTGTTTCTGTGACACTCTGCTGCATTTAGATATTTAGAGAGATTCACTTACAGAGATTGAGTTAGATATAGTTGATGTTCCCATTACATCTCACACACAGAGCTATATTTGTTCCCAGAAGCACCTATAGGACTTGAAGTGTGTTCGTGGCAGGCAGGCATAGCTCCTATAATTTGTTCCCAGAACCACCTATAGGACTTGAAGTGTGTTAGTCCCATCACACACACAGAGCTATATTTTGTTCCCAGAAGCACCTATAGGACTTGAAGTGTGTTAGTCCCATCACACACACAGAGCTATATTTTCTTACCAGAAGCACCTATAGACTTGTAGTGTGTTAGTGGCAGGCAGGCAGAGCTCCTATATTTTGTACCAGAAGCACCTATAGGACTTGAAGTGTGTTCGTCCCATCACACACACAGCTCTATATTTTGTTCCCAGAGGCACCTATAGGACTTGAAGTGTGTGAAGCCCATTACACACCCAGAGCTATATTTTCATCCCAGAAGCACCTATAGGACTTGAAGTGTGTTAGTCCCATCACACACACAGAGCTATATTTTGTTCCCAGAAGCACCTATAGGACTTGAAGTGTGTTAGTCCCATCACACACACAGAGCTATATTTTGTTCCCAGAAGCACCTATAGGACTTGAAGTGTGTTAGTCCCATCACACACACAGAGCTATATTTTGTTCCCAGAAGCACCTATAGGACTTGAAGTGTGTTAGTCCCATCACACACACAGAGCTATATTTTGTTCCCAGAAGCACCTATAGGACTTGAAGTGTGTTAGTCCCATCACACACACAGAGCTATATTTTGTTCCCAGAAGCACCTAGGACTTGAAGTGTGTTAGTCCCATCACACACACAGAGCTATATATTGTTCCCAGAAGCACCTATAGGACTTGAAGTGTGTTAGTCCCATCACACACACAGAGCTATATTTTGTTCCCAGAAGCACCTATAGGACTTGAAGTGTGTTAGTCCCATCACACACACAGAGCTATATTTTGTTCCCAGAAGCACCTATAGGACTTGAAGTGTGTTAGTCCCATCACACACACAGAGCTATATTTTGTTCCCAGAAGCACCTATAGGACTTGAAGTGTGTTAGTCCCATCACACACACAGAGCTATATTTTGTTCCCAGAAGCACCTATAGGACTTGAAGTGTGTTAGTCCCATCACACACACAGAGCTATATTTTCTTCCCAGAAGCACCTATAGGACTTGAAGTGTGTTAGTCCCATCACACACACAGAGCTATATTTTGTTCCCAGAAGCACCTATAGGACTTGAAGTGTGTTAGTCCCATCACACACACACATATTTTCTTCCCAGAAGCACCTATAGGACTTAGTGTGTTAGTCCCATCACACCACCAGTTCCCAGAAGCACCTATAGGACTTGAAGTGTGTTAGTCCCATCACACACACAGAGCTATATTTTCTTCCCAGAAGCACCTATAGGACTTGAAGTGTGTTAGTCCCATCACACACACAGAGCTATATTTTTCTTCCCAGAAGCACCTATAGGACTTGAAGTGTGTTAGTCCCATCACACACACAGAGCTATATTTTGTTCCCAGAAGCACCTATAGGACTTGAAGTGTGTTAGTCCCATCACACACACAGCTATATTTTCTTCCCAGAAGCACCTATAGGACTTGAAGTGTGTTAGTCCCATCACACACACAGAGCTATATTTTCTTCCCAGAAGCACCTATAGGACTTGAAGTGTGTTAGTCCCATCACACACACAGAGCTATATTTTGTTCCCAGAAGCACCTATAGGACTTGAAGTGTGTTAGTCCCATCACACACACAGAGCTATATTTTGTTCCCAGAAGCACCTATAGGACTTGAAGTGTGTTTAGTCCCATCACACACACAGAGCTATATTTGTTCCCAGAAGCACCTAGGACTTGAAGTGTGTTAGTCCCACACACACACAGAGCTATTTTTCTTCCCAGAAGCACTATAGGACTTGAAGTGTGTTAGTCCCATCACACACACACATATTTTCTTCCCAGAAGCACCTATAGGACTTTGTGTGTTAGTCCCATCACAACAGAGCTATATTTTGTTCCCAGAAGCACCTCTAGGACTTGAAGTGTGTTAGTCCCATCACACACACAGAGCTATATTTTCTTCCCAGAAGCACCTATAGGACTTGAAGTGTGTTAGTCCCATCACACACACAGAGCTATATTTTTCTTCCCAGAAGCACCTATAGGACTTGAAGTGTGTTAGTCCCATCACACACACAGAGCTATATTTTGTTCCCAGATGCACCTATAGGACTTGAAGTGTGTTAGTCCCTTCACACACACAGAGCTATAGTTTCTTCCCAGAAGCACCTATAGGACTTGAAGTTGTTAGTCCCATCACACACACAGAGCTATATTCTGTTCCCAGCAGCACCCACAGGACTTGAAGTGTGTTAGTGGCATCACACACACAGAGCTCCTATATATTGTTCCCAGAAGCACCTACAGGACTTCTAGTGTGTTAGTGGCATCACACACACAGAGCTATTTTCTGTTCCCAGAAGCACCTACAGGACTTCTAGTGTGTTAGTGGCATCACACAGAGCTCCTCTATTTTGGTTGCAGAAGCACCCATAGGACTTCTAGTGTGTTAGTCCCATCACACACACAGAGCTATATATTCTTCCCAGAAGCACCCACAGGACTTGAAGTGTGTTAGCCCCATCACACACTCCTCTATATTCTTTGCATAAGCACCCCAAGGACTTAGTGGCATCACACAGATATTTTCTTTGCATAAGCAGGACTTCTAGTGTGTTAGTGGCAACACACAGAGCTATATTTTCTCCCAGAAGCACCCATAGGACTTGAAGTGTGTTAGTGCATCACACAGAGCTCCTCTATTTTCTTCGCAGAAGCACCCACAGGACTTCTAGTGTGTTAGTGGCATCACACAGAGCTCCTATTTTTCTTTGCAGGACTTGAAGTGTGTTAGTGCATCACACAGAGCTCCTCTATTTTCTCAGCAGCACCCACAGGACTTCTAGTGTGTTAGTGGCATCACACAGAGCTCAGCAGCACCCACAGGCAGTCATCACACAGAGCTCCTCTATTTTCTTTGCATAAGCACCCACAGGACTTCTAGTGTGTTAGTGGCATCACACAGAGCTATATTTTCTTTGCATAAGCACCCACAGGACTCCTATTGTGTTAGTGGCATCACACAGGACTTCTAGTGTGTTAGTGGCACCCATAGGAGTTCTAGTGTGTTACAGGCATCACACAGAGCTCCTCTATATTCTTTGCATAAGCACCCACAGGACTTCTAGTGTGTGTGGCATCACACAGATATCCTATCTTTGCATCAGCACCCACAGGACTTCTAGTGTGTTAGTGGCATCAGAGAGCATTTTCTTTGCAGAAGCACCACAGGACTTCTAGTGTGTTAGTGGCATCACACAGAGCTCCTATATTTTCTTTGCAGAAGCACCCATAGGACTTCTAGTGTGTTAGTGGCATCACACAGAGCTCCTCTATATTCTTCTCAGCAGCACCCACAGGACTTCTAGTGTGGTTAGTGGCATCACACAGAGCTCCTCTATATTCTTTGCAGAGGCACCCACAGGACTTCTAGTGTGTTAGTGGCATCACACAGAGCTCCTCTATTTTCTTTGCATAAGCACCCACAGACTTCTAGTGTGTTAGTGGCATCACACAGCTCCTCTATTTTCTTTGCAGAAGCACTTCTAGTGTGTTAGTGGCATCACACAGAGCTCCTATATATTTTCTCAGCAGCACCCACAGGACTTCTAGTGTGTTAGTGGCATCACACAGAGCTCCTATATATTCTTCTCAGCAGCACCCACAGGACTTCTAGTGTGTTAGTGGCATCACACAGAGCTCCTCTATTTTCTTTGCAGAAGCACCCACAGGACTTCTAGTGTGTTAGTGGCATCACACAGAGCTCCTCTATTTTCTTTGCATAAGCACCCACAGGACTTCTAGTGTGTTAGTGGCATCACACAGAGCTCCTCTATTTTCTTTGCAGAAGCACCCATAGGACTTCTAGTGTGTTAGTGGCATCACACAGAGCTCCTATATATTCTTCTCAGCAGCAGCACCCACAGGACTTCTAGTGTGTTAGTGGCATCACACAGAGCTCCTATATATTCTTCTCAGCAGCACCCACAGGACTTCTAGTGTGTTAGTGGCATCACACACAGAGCTCCTCTATTTTCTTTGCAGAAGCACCCACAGGACTTCTAGTGTGTTAGTGGCATCACACAGAGCTCCTATATATTCTTCTCAGCAGCACCCACAGGACTTCTAGTGTGTTAGTGGCATCACACAGAGCTCCTCTATTTTCTTTGCAGAAGCACCCACAGGACTTCTAGTGTGTTAGTGGCATCACACAGAGCTCCTATATATTCTTCTCAGCAGCACCCACAGGACTTCTAGTGTGTTAGTGGCATCACACAGAGCTCCTCTATTTTCTTTGCATAAGCACCCACAGGACTTCTAGTGTGTTAGTGGCATCACACAGAGCTCCTCTATTTTCTTTGCATAAGCACCCACAGGACTTCTAGTGTGTTAGTGGCATCACACAGAGCTCCTCTATTTTCTTTGCATAAGCACCCACAGGACTTCTAGTGTGTTAGTGGCATCACACAGAGCTCCTCTATTTTCTTTGCAGAAGCACCCACAGGACTTCTAGTGTGTTAGTGGCATCACACAGAGCTCCTATATATTCTTCTCAGCAGCACCCACAGGACTTCTAGTGTGTTAGTGGCATCACACAGAGCTCCTCTATTTCTTTGCAGAAGCACCCATAGGACTTCTAGTGTGTTAGTGGCATCACACAGAGCTCCTATATTTTCTTCTCAGCAGCACCCACAGGACTACCGACTACAATGGCTGGAAGACCGCCAAGGGGAGGCAGAGCGTGCAGAGCCAAGAACACAGGGCAGGCAGGCTCTGTTTCTAGTGGACGTGGCCGTGGACGTGGACGTGGTCGTGCATCGTCATCAGCACGTGGCCATGGGACACGCGCGTCTTTGTTTTCGGCAGCTGGACATGTGGAGCCGCATCATGCTGAAGGCTTGGTAGAATGGATGACCAAGCCCTCCTCATCCTCCTCATCCTCTCTCACCCAGGCTCAGGGTACTGACAGAGCATCATCAGCCACCCCTTCCCTAGACCCACCATGTCCTCCTGAGGAGTCCCCCGAACTCTTTGAGCACAGTGTTGGGTACATGCTCCAGGAGGATGCCCAACGATTCGAAGGCTCGGATGACGATACCCAGCTTGAGGAATCTGGCAGTACAGTTCCACCAGCTGCAGCTTACTGCCAGGTTTGCTCTAGTGGTGAAGAGGGAGGGGATGATGAGGTCACTGACTCCACGTGGGTGCCTCAAGGGAGAGAGGATGAGGAGGAGGACGAGGAGGAGGAGGATGCGGCGTCACATGTCCAACGAGGCAGGATGCCCCCTGGAGGCCAGGTAGAGGCCAGCACAGCAACTGTACAACACCGCAGAGCTCCGCCTGTGCAGGGCGCTGCCTCTGCACGTTATCAGAAAAGTTCTTTGGTGTGGGCCTTTTTTGAGACGAGTGCAGCAGATCGCACCACTGCTATTTGCAATATTTTGTCTCAAGCGTATCTCGCGTGGCCAAAACATCAGCCGCTTGGGCACGACAAGCATGACCAGACATATGGCGACCTGCCATGCAGCTCGTTGGCAGGCACACATAAAAGACCCACACCAAAGAACTAAGCGGACCTCTCCTTGCTCCTCCTCAGCTGGGATCTCCATCCCCACTACACCTTCAGTCCTCTCTGAAAGCTGCTCTGAGAGGACTGAAGGTGTAGAATTCGGTGTGTCACAACCAAGTACTTGCAGTACACCGACGTCCGAATGCAGCAGGCAAATTTCCCTGCCCCAGCTGCTGGACCGTAGAAAGAAGTACACTCCCAGCCATCCACATGCCCAGCGGTTGAATGCTAGCCTTGCTAAATTGCTAGCACTTCAACTGCTGCCTTTTCAGTTGGTAGACTCGGCCCCCTTCCGTGAGTTTGTTCAATGTGCGGTTCCTCAGTGGCAGGTTCCCAAACGCCACTTTTTTCTCGCGGAAGGCGATTCCGTCTCTCTACCGGCATGTGGAGGGCAATGTCCATGCCTCGCTGGACAGGGCGGTCAGCGGTAAGGTGCATATTACCGCTGACTCATGGTCCAGCAGGCATGGACAGGGACGGTACCTTTCTTTCACGGCCCATTGGGTCACTCTATTGGCAGCTGGGAGGGATGCAGGACAAGGTGCAGTAGTGTTGGAGGTTGTTCCGCCACCACGCCTCCAAAACGCGACTACTGCTACTGGTTGTGACACACCTCTCTCCTCCACCCCCTCCTCTTCTTCTTCCTCCAGTGCTCTGTCCTTGGAACCAGCGGTGCTCCGTAGGCGTACAAGGGGCTACGCAAGTACGCAGGCAAAAAGATGCCATGCCGTGCTTGCGCTGGTGTGTGTTGGGGGACAGGAGCCACACTGGGCCAGAGGTTCTGGCAGCTCTGCAGGGGCAGGCCGAGAGGTGGTTGACGCCACGTCAGCTTAAGCCAGGAATGGTCGTTTCTGACAATGGCACCAACCTCCTCTCCGCCCTGCGACAGGGGCAGCTCACCCATGTGCCCTGCATGGCTCACGTCCTCAACCTGGTGGTGCAGCGGTTCTTGGGCAGGTTCCCAGGCTTACAGGATGTCCTGAGGCAGGCCAGGAAAGTCTGTGTGCATTTCCGCCGATCTTATAATGCCAGTGCTCGGCTGACTGAGCTGCAAAAGGAGCTGAACCTGCCCAAGAACCGCCTAATATCTGACATGCCCACCAGGTGGAACTCAACGTTGGCCATGCTGCAGCGACTGCACACGCAGCAGAGGGCCATCAATGAGTACCTTTGCGACTACGGCACCAGGACAGGGTCAGGGGAGCTTGGTTTTTTTTCCCCACGTCAGTGGAGCATGATCAGGGATGCATGCACTGTCCTCTCACCATTTGAGGAGGCCACGAGGATGGTGAGCAGTGACAGTGCATGCATCAGTGACACTGTCCCTCTTGTCCACCTGTTGGAGCATACGCTGCGTGGGATAATGGACAGGGCACTTGAGGCAGAACAGAGGCAGGAAGAGGAGGACTTCCTTGCCTCTCAAGGCCCCCTTTATCCGGACAGTGTTCCTTCTGTCCCACCCATCACACAGGAAGAGGATGAGGAGGGAGGAGGAGGAGGAGGAGGAGGAGGATTGTGTGAGCATGGAGGTGGAGCCTGGCACTCAGCATCAGCAGCAGCAGTCTTTTAGGGATGATGTACAGTCCCAACAAGCCAGTGGACTTGTACGTGGCTGGGAGGAGGTGGCTGGCGATCATGTCATCCTCAGTGACCCAGAAGACTCCGACCGAATGCCTCAGCTAACCTACGCTGCATGGCCTCCCTGATCCTGCAAAGCCTGCGGAAGGATCCTCGTGTTCTTCGGATCAAGGAGAGGGACCATTACTGGCTGGCCACTCTCCTTGATCCGCGGTACAAGGGTAAGGTTGCGGACCTTATCTTGCCGTCGCAGAGGGAGCAGAGGATGAGACATCTCAGGGAGGCCTTGCAGAAAGGTCTGTGCAACGCGTTCCCAGAAACTGGGAGGCTACAAACTCCTGGTCCTGGGCGACGAGTTGCTGAGGCTTCGGTCAGTGGCAGAAGGAGCGGTGGGGAAGGTGGACGTCTGACCGATGCGTTCAGACAATTTTTTAGTCCGCAGCCCCAAGGTATGATCGGTTCCAGCAACCATCGCCAGCGTCTGATATACATGGTGCAGGAATACCTTGGGGCAAGGTCAGACTTGGACACCTTTCCCACCGAAAATCCTCTGGCTTACTGGGTCCTGAGGATGGATCACTGGCCAGAGCTTGCACAGTATGCAATTGAGCTACTGGCCTGTCCTGCCTCCAGCGTTCTTTCCGAACGCACATTCAGTGCTGCTGGAGGATTTGTGACTGATCATAGGGTGCGCCTGTCCACCGCCTCGGTTGATCGACTGACATTCATCAAAATGAATCAGTCTTGGATCACCACCAGCTACCAGGCACCTGAGGCGGATATAACCGAATAATTTTTAATGTCACATCCCTTCAAGACTGCCTATGCTGATGCTGAGTGACTGTCCTCTTATGTTCACTGACTATCCTCTTCCTCCTCCTCAATGATCCATGCCACCACACCAGTGCCTAAGGCACAATTTTTCAGCCCCTGTTTAACAGGGGCGTGTACTTACAATTTTTAAAAAAATGCTTCGCAACACGTGTGACTGCTGTGCTCCAAGTACAGTCTCTGTGAGGGCCGTGTTGCAGTGTTGTGGCACCAGCACCAGTGCCTAAGGCACAATTTTTCAGCCCCTGTTTAACAGGGGCGTGTACTTACAATTTTTAAAAAAAATGCTTCGCAACACGTGTGACTGCTGTGCTCCAAGTACAGTCTCTGTGAGGGCCGTGTTGCAGTGTTGTGGCACCAGTGCCTAAGGCACAATTTTTCAGCCCCTGTTTAACAGGGGCGTGTACTTACAATTTTTTAAAAAAAATGCTTCGCAACACGTGTGACTGCTGTGCTCCAAGTACAGTATCTGTGAGGGCCGGGTTGCAGTGTTGTGGCACCAGCACCAGTGCCTAAGGCACAATTTTTCAGCCCCTGTTTAACAGGGGCGTGTACTTACAATTTTTTTAAAAAAATGCTTCGCAACACGTGTGACTGCTGTGCTCCAAGTACAGTATCTGTGAGGGCCGGGTTGCAGTGTTGTGGCACCAGCACCAGTGCCTAAGGCACAATTTTTCAGCCCCCTGTTTAACAGGGGCGTGTACTTACAATTTTTTAAAAAAAATGCTTCGCAACACGTGTGACTGCTGTGCTCCAAGTACAGTATCTGTGAGGGCCGGGTTGCAGTGTTGTGGCACCAGCACCAGTGCCTAAGGCACAATTTTTCAGCCCCTGTTTAACAGGGGCGTGTACTTACAATTTTTTTAAAAAATGCTTCGCAACACGTGTGACTGCTGTGCTCCAAGTACAGTCTCTGTGAGGGCCGTGTTGCAGTGTTGTGGCACCAGTGCCTAAGGCACAATTTTTCAGCCCCTGTTTTAACAGGGGCGTGTACTTACAATTTTTTAAAAAAAATGCTTCGCAACACGTGTGACTGCTGTGCTCCAAGTACAGTCTCTGTGAGGGGTTGCAGTGTTGTGGCACCAGCACCAGTGCCTAAGGCACAATTTTTCAGCCCCTGTTTAACAGGGGCGGGTAATTACAAATCTTGATCTAATAGTTCACAGCAGGGCCCATTCCTGCGCCCACCAAGAGTAACTATGAGGGCCTGCAGTCTTGTGGCAACACCGTCCACCACCACCGCCAAAGGCCCAATTTTTCTGCCCTGTTCATCAGGTGCTTGCAATTACAAATCTTGATCTAATAACTCACAGCAGGGCCCATTCCTGCGCCCACCAAGAGTAACTATGAGGGCCTACAGTCTTGTGGCAACACCGTCCACCACCACCGCCAAAGGCCCAATTTTTCTGCCCTGTTCATCAGGTGCTTGCAATTACAAATCTTGATCTAATAACTCACAGCAGGGCCCATTCCTGCGCCCACCAAGAGTAACTGTGAGAGCTTACAGTCTTGTGGCAAAACCGTCCACCACCCCCAATTTTTCTGCCCTGTTCAACAGGTGCATGCAATTACAAATCTTGATCTATTAACTCACAGCAGGGCCCATTCCTGTGCCCACCAGTCTTGTGGCTACACCAACATCTAATAGGGCAAATTTCTGCAGAGTATATACGCCAGGCCCCTACTTTCAAACATCCAACTTACACACGACTCCTACTTGCAAATGGAAAGAGAAAACAGGAAGTGAGAGGAAATCTACCCCTAGGAAGGGAAATTCTATCCTGTTAGATTTAATTTGGAAAAAGGTATCTCCTCTCTACTGATACTTTATCATGCATATTGGCCGTTGTAATTAGCACTTTTGATTTCGAACGTTCGCGTCCATTATAACGTATAGGGTTCGAAAATTCGCGCGAACTTTCGGTCCGTTCGAAGGTTCTGGTTCGAACCGAACCCGGGGGTGTTCGGCTCATCCCTAGTAGGCTCTATGGATGCTCTTAAAGCCCTTTTATTTAGGGGCCGTAAGGCACCATACAAGTTGACTCCTGGTATAGAGATACTTGCATGAATAGGGGTTGTCCTAGTTGTCCTAGTAAGTATAACAAAGTGTGGGCAAAGTGGCTGGACAAACGGTATATAACTCCCATGGGGGCTATTGTGTATAATATGTGCGTTCCCATATGAGAAATGTTTGGGGTCATTGGCGAAAGAGGGAATCAAATTATTATTTTTTCCCTTCTTCTTTTCCCCCTTTGGATTAAAAATTTTTATATCGGATTTTGAAAATTGTATTATTTTTATATTATTATCTTTGGTTTAATGTGTATGATGTTTTGTTGTGTTTTTTGTTTTGTCTGTTATAAAGAAATTGTACATTTTCAGGAAAAAATATAATAAAAATAATTTTAATGCAAGTACACACAATATACTACCCATTTTTTTGTAAAATATAAAAGATAAGGTTACGCCGTGATATCTCAAACAACTACAGTACCCAAAAATCCCCAGGTGATGCTTTAAAACACACACTAGGGAACACAGTTAATCCCTTGATCGCCTCCTAGTGTTGACCCCTTCCCTGCCAGTGACATTTATACAGTAATCAGTGCATTTTATATCACTGATCGCTGTATAATTGTCAACGGTCTCAAAAATGTGTCAAGAGTGTCCAATTTGTCCGCCGCAATATCGCAGTTCTGACAAAAATCGCAGATCACCGCCATTACTAGTAAAAAAAAATAACAAAAATGCCACAAATTATCCCCTGTTTTGTAGACGCTATAACTTTTGCGCAAACCAATCAATATACACTTATTGCTAATAATATTAGCAATATATTATTATATTACCTAAACTGAGGAAAACATTTTTTTTTTTTAATTTGGGATATTTTATTATAGCGAAAAGTAAAAGATATTGTGTTTTTTTCAAAATTGTCGCTCTTCTTTTGTTTATAGCGCAAAAAATCGAAACCGCAGAGGTGATCAAATACCACCAAAAGAAAACTCTATTTGTGGGGAAAAACAAGAATTTTGTTTGGGTACAGCATCACACGACAATTGTCAGTTAAAGCAACGCAGTGCCGTATCACAAAAAATGGCCTGGTCATTGAGCAGCCAAATCTTCCGGGGCTGAAGTGATTAATGGCGGTTGAAAAACGCTACAGTAGCCCAAACCTAGAGTGAAAGGCAAAGCTCACTAAGGTGATTATTAACATTCTGGTAATAGGCTATGTTTATTTGACCTGAAGAGGGGAGAACTGGGTGTTTTATCACTGGAGGACTAAAGGAGTAATATTGGCACACTCTGGACTATCACTTTATGGACTTTTTTCTGGACTTTATTTCTGGATTATTTTCTTTATACATTGTATTTTCACTTTATGTTGCATGGATGCACTTTAGTAATGGAGGTATTTGTTATGAATTGCTATGAATTATAAATTTAGCACTAATGCACTTTATCATAAAGGCTTACTTAGTTGATTGAATATTGTTTACAAGTGACAGCGCAGCACAATTTTTATTTTAGATTTGTTAGTATTGATGTGTACAATACCGTGAGTGCAGCTGTCTAACGCACAATTTTTTAGGGTATTTTTTCACTAAGCGCAGATTTTCTTCTTATTTACAATACTATACTATGTTCATCAACTGCAGAATAAGGAAAGAGAATTACAAACTAAATGAAAGGGAATAAAAAAAACTAATTGCAGAGTTCTTGTGTGGAGAGACTACAGGGTTAAGACTTGCCATTTGTGAAATGCAGTCACCAATGTAAGCAGCGTGGTCATATCCAGATAGTGTGCCATCAGATATCCAACATGTTGAGAAATAAGCAAGCACATTTAAATCAGTCTCCACAAGTAGTTCATAAAGCCAATACCCAACATGACTATATTTAAAGGTAAGGAAATCATTTCTGTATACACTAAATTTTGTTAACAGTATGTAAACAAATACTCTAAAATGAAGCTCACTTCTGTGATTCTTAAAGTGTTTAAAGGGACTTTATGATGGTATTCTAATACTTTATTATAGTCAGGGCTAAAAAAATAAACATAAACAATTATTTTTTTATATCGAATTTTAATATCAAATATAAACATGTACAGGCGGTCCCCTAGTTACAAAAATCCGATTTACAAACGACTCCTACTTACAAACGGAGGGAGACAACAGGAAGTGAAAGGAAATCTACCCCTAGGAAGGGAAATTCACTCCTGTAAGAGTTATTATTGGAAAAAGGTACATCCACTGATGCTTTATCACCAAGGCTTGTTTCCACAACAACCCAAAGTTTTCAAAATTCAATTGTCATTGGGACAGAAAGTGAGGTGAAATCTTCTGAACAGGGGCACAAGCAGCAAAACAAATGTTACAGGGGTGTTAACCCTTCCTTATACTACCCAAAAAGCTTAAAAAAATGTTTTTGGGCTGGAGCTACACTTAAAAAATTGTACCTGTTCTGACTTTCAGATTCAACTGAAGAACAAACCTACAGACCCTATCTTGTTTGTAACCCTGGGACAGCCTGTCGTCTTCTACCAGACCAACAGGGTGGGGATTTGGATTCCTTTCCACGTTTGTCATTTTCAATTTACTGTAAAAAGCTCAAAGCTCAATTCAAACATCTGAATAACTTAGCATTCTGACTAATTTCATATTGGAGGGCTCAGTGCAAGGTTTCACTCAGACAATGCAGGACCTGAAGTACTATAGATAAAGCAAAACCTGAAGTACTGTATTTTTAGCCAACCCAAGGTGCTTTGGGAATCCTTTGCCATGTAAAACAAAGCATGTATACAGATAGTAAAAACAAAAATAAAATACATTACCTTAAAATTGAGTCAAACTCATTATAGTTTTCCTCTGAAGTATAAGTAAAGACAAGTGTTTTTATTTGTTTTGGATAAAGTGGTGAGGGAACCACTTTATTGTTGTCTGTGTTCCCTTTAGGGGATTGGTTCTCTCTAATCCTCTTTTTTTTTTTTTTTAACTATTTATTTCTTTATTATTTTCTTGAATACAAAACAGAACACATATTTATACACATACCATGTCTTGTCATATTTTACATTAGTATTCCCACCCTTTTTACCCCTACCCCAACCCTCCCTTCCCTCCCTCATAATTCTTCTGCACAAGCACTAATTTCCTTTGTTTGCACTTTTTTTATATGCTCGTTGGGGGGGAGTTATAAGCTCTTATTCGTTTTCACCACTTTCTCTTAGCTCGTACTTATGACCCAATTTTGCTAGCACCGCTTAACTATGCGTCCTTTATGGTGGGCATCCCATTTTCCTCAACCAGGGTTCCCATAGTATTTTAAATGTATTAAAATTTCCTCTTCTGATAAATACAACTCTTTCCTTCCATATTGTTGCGTTCATTGTATTGACCCATTCCATCAGATTGGGGGCTTTAGCTGCTTGCCAATTTTGTGCCAGCAGTTTCCTAGCCTGGAACAGGCACCTTCTTACTGCTACCATGGTGTTTTTTTGTCCCTGACTTCCTTCCGTATATCCCAGTATACGGACCTTTGCTTCTAATTTTAGTTCTATCCCAAAGGTTATATTGATAGTATCTAGTACTGTACTCCAATACCTCTGCAACTTCGGGCATCTCCACATCATGTGTATGAGATCTCCGGAGTCTTGGCATCTAGGGCATTTATCGTCTGATTTCCTCCCATACATATACAGCCTCTTTGGTGTGTAATATACTCGGTGTATTAAAAATAGGTGTGAAATTCTTTGTGATGGAGATAGTGACACCAGTGGCCCTTGGTCTAATATCTGTACCCATTGATCCGTTGTTATGGCTCCTAGGTCTTTCTCCCACTTCCCTCTTTTTTTCTCCACCGTAACTCTAGGAATTGATCTAATACTAATCTGTTGGTATAGATCTGAGATAATGCCTTTGAGAACACCCCCTTTAATTATTCTTTGAAGGTAAGGGATCTCTTCCCATACCACTAATTGTGATTTAAATTGAACTTGTAGGGCGTGTCTTATTTGTAAGTACCTATAGAATAGCTTGTTTGGTATCCCATATTCTCTACTTAATTCTGCAAAGGATTTCAATGTGCTGGCCTTGTATAATTGTATTACCCTGGTTATACCCAACTTCTCCCACTCTCCAATTCTCCCCATGACCTGAATTTCCTTCAGATTTTTATTATCCCAAAGAGGGGAGAATTCCGTCAACCCCTCGTATCCCATTGCTACTTTACCCGCTTTCCACACCCGCACAATCATCCTCAATGTTGGGCATCTGACCGAGAAAGAGTTTGCCTCAAGATTTCCTATTACGGTACTATGAGGTGCATCTAATAGCATCATTTTGCTGCTGGAGTTCTCTCCGTCTTTTATGCCACATCCACTCAGATGCTGTAGCTGAGCAGCTAGAAAATAACTGCGCGGGTGTGGAACAGCCATCCCTCCTTCATTTGCTGGCATTTGTAATGTTGAGAGCCCAATCCTTGCTCTACCCTTCTTCCATATCAGTTCCCTAAACATGGTTTCTAACTTTTTGAACCATTCCTTGTCTATCCATATAGGACTATTATGGAGTATATATAACAATTGCGGCATCCAGATCATTTTAATGAGGTTGATACGTCCTGCCACTGACAGTGGCAGTCGTCCCCATATGTCTGATTTTCTTTTAAATTTATCCAACAACGGGCCCAAATTGTTACGAATATACTGCGCTGGGTGCCGTGTTATCACTATCCCCAAATAGTCCATCTTTTCCACTACCTTTAACTGTGACATATCTCCTAGGTCTATATTGTCCAGTGGGTCGACGGGTAAGAGTGCTGACTTTCCCCAGTTTATCACTAGGCCCGAAAATTGTCCATATCGTTCCACTAGCTGTACTGCCGCTTTCAAAGATTTATTAGTGTCCCCCAGGAAGAGTAGTATGTCATCCGCATATAATGCAGTTTTCTCCTCCCCTATTTTCCTCTGAAATCCCTGAATGTCTTGTGTGGATCTAATTAATGCCGCCAGTGGTTCTATTGCCAATATGAAGAGGAGGGGGGACAGGGGACAACCCTGCCTCGTCCCCCTCTCCAGACGGAACATCTTGGAACATTCATTATTGATTTTAATTTTAGCCTGTGGGGAATTATAGAGTGTTTTTACTAGTCTAATAAAGGAGAGTCCAAACCCAAATTTTCTCAGAACCAACCAGAGATAGTCCCACTCTAGGCTGTCGAATGCCTTTGTTGCATCCAACGATAGGATGGCTCTATTTCCCGTATTTTCTGTTGGCATCTGCAAATTTAGGTAGACCCTTCTAATATTAGTACTCGTTGCTCTATTGGGAACAAACCCAGACTGATCCGGGTGTATGAGTTGCTGTATATATTTATTCATTCTGATTGCAATCGCCCTGGCCATAATCTTAATATCTGAACATAGTAGTGATATTGGTCTATAGGATGCTGTATCCAGTAGATCTTTCCCCTCCTTTTGAAGTACGATTATGATCGCTTCTGTCATTGAGGTGGGCAATTTCCCTTCTGCTACTACGCTATTCACTACCTTCAGTAGTTCTGGGAGCAATATCTCCCCGTATTGTTTGTAAATCTCTATGGGCAACCCATCTCTAATCCTCTTGATCACCAATTCCACTGGGAATAAAAATGAGGGTAAATCCAAAATATTGAGTTGCCACCAGAATGGAATTAGAGGGGAAATCTTCCACTAGGGACATTTGCTCCCATGACAACTGTGTAGGATGGGATTTCCCTTACATTGAGAATGTATCCTCTCACTTCCTATTAAGTCTACAGGGCAGTAAGTAAAGCGGATTCTACCTAATGTGATGAAGGTGGCCAAAAAAAAAAACAGTTTTACCTTCCTCTAATCCATACAAAATTTAAAAAAAATGTGTTAGATATGCTTGGAGGTGAAATCTGGATGTGAGTATTAATTTAAAAGTTCAGCCGCAGAGACAGGATAAAATTAGCTGCAGTGGCTAATGCACTTTGCTTATGGTACAACAGGTGAGCCAGGAGAATAAATATTCTGGAACCAGTAGCTGGTTATGACAGTGTCAGAGACTATGTAGGCTTAATTAAGAAGAGAACAAAGGCAGATGGATCAGCTCTAGGCCTATGATCGTGCTACAGATTATTCAACAGGGTTTCCCAAATAGGTCTGACAGCCATCTTTGTTGAGGGCAAAGGTGAATTTGCTTTTCTAACCTTCCACTTCTGTAACATCATATTAAAGTGGAACTCCAGTGGCAACCTGTGAAGCTCTGGTGAACTCCATGCCCAAGAGGGTTAAGGCAGTACTGGAAAATAATGGTGGCCACACAAAATATTGACACTTTGGGACAAATTTGGACATTTTCACTTAGGGGTGTACTCACTTTTGTTGCCAGTGGT
This sequence comes from Lithobates sylvaticus, assembly GCA_028564925.1. Lineage (NCBI taxonomy): Eukaryota > Metazoa > Chordata > Amphibia > Anura > Ranidae > Lithobates > Lithobates sylvaticus. The sequence continues at coordinate 130,988,769 of CM053031.1, forward strand.
TTAGACATTATTGGCTGTGTGTTATTTTGAGGAAACAGCACATTTACACTGTTATACAAGCTGTACACTCACTACTTTACATTGTAGCAAGTGTAATTTTTTTAGTGTTGTCACATGAAAAGATATAATTAAATATTTACAAAAATGTGAGGGGTGTACGCACTTTGTGAGATACTGTATAAAGTATGATATTGTTGGGAAAAATATATGTTCTACTATGTGCCACAAAAGTTCCAGTGATCTTAATCCTCCACCAATTACGCACTCACCACAAATATGTAGTATATACACCTCTATTAAATCACCATTGCAAGTAATCCCCCAGGCTTCCTCTTGTTTGTGGCATAAACTTTCTCTTAAAACGTCAAAAGTTCTACAAAAAAGCTTACCATACATAGCCCAGAACGTTCTATATAGTGTAGTACTTTTTTGTCAAATTTTATAGCCTAAAAATATAGCTTAAAATGTTGCAGCATACAAAAATGCACATGTAAAAACAAACATTCAACTCGCCAGACTTACAAAGATGGCCACTGTTCCGAAAATCGGAAGCAGCGGCGTAACGTCAGCATGTAGGCCCCTCCCAATGTGTTTTGTGCAAACGCATGTTCTAAGGGGAGACGCCTTCCATTTATAATAAAAGAGTTATAACATTTTGTCTAAATCCCTCTGCTTTAATGCATCTGTAATATCTCTAAAATGTAAAAAGGTGAGCCAAGAAAAGAAGTATGCAAAGGCGGCTAAACAGGAGTGCTGAGATGAGTCCTCTACTAATAAAATCCAGAGGGAGACTTGATAAGCCATTATAGCAAGGATAAAGCAGAGCCGACTAAAGAGCACAGCCTTTTACAAACTGCATATGAGGTGATTTGTATTCATGTACATTGGCTTCATGGTCTGTGTCTGTCATTTAATCAGCTTAGGTCTATAAACCAGTGTGAGCAGATGGTGATAGTGATATTCAAATTACAATATTATAGCTATACTATGCGTTATATCTGTTTTATTTGCATCTTGCTTAACAATAAAACAATAACTAACAGATAAAAAAGAATTAGCTCCTTAGAAGGATTTTGAAGTAGTAGGGGTCTTTGTATACTTGTTGCATGGTTTACCACCTGTAACAGGTTTAAAAATGGGGTGAATAGAGGTGCACCATTTATATAGTGAGATAAATAAAATAGGGTTGAATTACTAAAGTAAAATATACTGTACACAGCTCTTGCCCTTATGTGAGAGCAAAATAAATAAATGAATAATGTATATAATATATAAAATACAATTAATTCATTAAGGTGGTATAAAAAGTGCAAAATGTGCCATATACAGTACAGTATAGAAATTCGTAGCATATTGTAAGGTGCATTTAATCAATAAATATAGTCCATAATATGTTGTATAAAGTGTGATTAATCCACACTTCATCCACCATGTGACTGTTTCCCAAAAAAAAAAAAACATATGATCCAAGTGTTCTGCTTCACATATCACACAGCATATCACACAGCACCCAGTCAGTTCTTCATCTCTAATGTGGTTGAAAAGCCCAAACATTTTTTACATAAATGCATGCCTTGCATTAAGGTAAAAATGTTTAGGTGTCAGCATCCCCCCTCACCCTCCTTTTTACTTACCTGAGCCCTCATTAGATCCAGCACCATGCACGTCTGCAGATCTTCTCTCCCCTTACTTCCGCTTCTCCCTGGCTTTGCTGCAGCACTGGGAGCCATTGGCTGCCAGTGTTGTCAATCAAAGCCAGTGACGAAAGAGCAGGGGATGAGGCTGAGTACCGCTGTCTGTGTAAATGAACGCAGCAGCAGGGCTCGGGCATAAGCATGCACGAGTGCCCCCTGTGATAGACTCACCCTGGACAGAGGCTTTTGGAGGGGACTGAATGCTACCCTCTTGCCTACCAACTATGGGCTCTGGCATTTGAGGGAACTACAAGCATTTAGGAAGATATTCTGTTATGTAATGCAAAAGGCCATGATGGTCCCTGCCAGTGTGGGACTCATAGCAGATGTATGTGAAAGGAATGCTGATTAATGAGATCGGGAAAGCCCCGGGTCTCCTTTTGTCTACTAGTCTGGAGGGTCTTTCGCCCATTGTTAATTGTGCTCATTAACACACCTTTGTCACCTAGCAAACTATTGGGGGATGTGTTTCTACTTATGTGTATTGTAAGTTGTGAGTTAGGAGACGGCAAGGCTGACCTGAAAGGATATATCTCTGTGTCACCTAGTCTGGGTAAATGATTAGTTAAATAGCTCATGTTAATTAGGTTTCTGGTTGCAGTTTGTATTGTCTTCCTGATGTATATATTTGTGTGAGATCTCAAATAAATCAGTTTAGGTTCAGCAGCCAAAACGAGTACTGTCTAGTTCTTGGTTGTCAGCGATTTGGAATATCTGATATCTATATTCAGACTGGAGAAAGCGGTATATGACAAAAGCACTTAAGCAGAGTGTGGGACGTTTTGTTACACCCCCATGGGAATCGGCTTCCCATGGGGGCACTGGACAGAGGGGAGGGGCCAGAAGCACCAGCAGGGGACCCAAAAAGAGGAGGTTTGCAGCCGTGCAACTCTACTGCACAGAGCAGGCAAGTATAGACATGTTTGTTATTTTTAAAAAATTTACCTTTACAATCACTTTAAACTCTAGGTTTCTAGTGACTTTAAGGCTGGGTTCACAAGTAAGCCACATGCAGCTCACAGCAGGGGTCCGGTGCATCCCTGTTCACCATTTCATATCCGATTTCAGACCAAATTTTTGGCTGAATTCAGACCTGAAATGGACCAAATGACGCACAGGACCCCTATGCAAATTCGCAGCGGAGCCATAGAGAGCCGGTCACAATCTCTTGCTATTGCGAATTGAATGCGGGGAACCCAGCCTAAATATTTTTTTTTCGCTGAACTGGTCCAAAGTAACTATTTGCTTTACTAGCAGATGCGCCTGTGTAAATTATATTTAGCATCAGTTACCTACACTATATGGCACTGCTTTCTGGATCGGGACTTACCACCCTACTTCCGTAACAAAATTGCGAAAATTCTTGATTCCGGGATCAAATTACAATACAATATTTGTTTCAGATTAAGAACCAGATCCAAAATACTTTACTAATCCCAACAGGCAAATTATTATGGGAAGGATATGGGCAAGGAGAAAATTCTTGGAACATTCAGGGGCTGTCCTGGAAGGAGGGGAGTACTATCAGGATCTGGATCTGAGCCCAGGGCCTCTATTGAGTCTGTAATAGACACAATAGAGGTCACTTGAAATTCTAGACAGCTCCCTGCCTGATCCCTTGGACAACCTTACTTTATATCTTGTTTCTGTTCCTTCATCTCCCGTGAACCTCCTATTTAAGCCATGTCTTTCACCTCCTGTTTCTTCACTACCAATCATTAGCGACCTTTGTTTTTTTATCAACTACGCTTCTGTCCGATCCCAACTTAACCCAATCATTACTGATTTTTAGCTTATTCTGCTACAATTTATTGTGATCCCGACCTGCTATCACCCAATGCCAACCTTTAGCTTTTACATCAACTAAGCTTCCACTTGATCCCAAGCTGGTACCTGTTAAAAGACCCCTGCTCACCTTCTGGTGGGTGATCCGGCAGACCATGACCTGGCACTAGCATGCTGTGAAACACATCTCTACCATCAGGAACTCTGATGAAAACCAGTTAGTGCTTAGACTTTTGTGCCTCAGATCAGCCCATACCACCTGCTAGAGGGACCTGCTTGTGTATTTATCCTGCTGGTTATTGTGTGAAACTTTCTACTGCTATAGCTACTGGTCTCCAAATCTAACCCCTGGCCGTGATACTGATGTTGTGACATCAGTCGCCCGCCTCTCTACCTTAGCTAATGAGAGTAAGCCCACAGGAATGCTCCATGTGAGTAGCTGAGCAGCAGTCAGTACATAGGTAGTTTCGACCACCTTGGTCCAAATTAACTATTTGTAGTCAAAAGAAACCTTGAGTTCAGCTTTAACTTTCCTTTTCCCTATTGTGGTTAAGCAAACTCATCAGGTGGTAATGACCTCCTTTCATAAAGTAGATCTATTGCGTTTATCAGAATTCCTTAAGTGTTTTATGAAAAACACAGAAAATAGGAAGTTAACGTAGCATAAAACAATGAAGATTTCTTACAGCATATTTAAAATTATAGTTACTCACAGGTAAAAAAGTGCTTATCCAGAGTAAACTCTCTGCACTTTTTATAGCACCTTAAAAGATAAATTGTATTTTTATAAATTATATATTTTTATTATTGGTTTATTTATTTATTTTGCTGTCACATAGGGGTATCTGCTGTACATATGATTTATGTTAGATTAATGTGATTCACATTAGAGTTACAGCAGCATTAAAGATTTTGATTATAGTAATGGTTAGAGTGCAGTACTTTGGTAAAAGTTTTTTTGATACACTAAGGAGTACAGGGTGTTCACTTCCCTTTGAATAAAGCAAAGCAATGTTTCCATGGAATACCTTTGTCCCCCTATGTACCTTGTGCATTATTCGTTATTAAAACTGAAAACACCATCACTTAATTCACTAAATTAAGTCAACATCTAATTTAAGTCAAAATGCCCCTCGTTTAGCACATGAAACCCTTACATGGCCATACAGTATCCAGCTAGATTTGCTATAGGCGCTTGCCATTTCCTTTTGAACTCTTTTGCTTACCTCCTTTTACCTTTGTCTGCTCTGAAATAAACTTTTCCAGCTTTGCTCGCAGAGTGATTTCAACACCATATCTTCCATTTGTACCATCATCCACAAGAATAAAATGGGAATGGTTATTATCTAAACAGGATAGACTTCCTTGGTTATCTTCATCTATCTGGTATTCAGCTGGAAATGCCCCCTGCATATGTGAAAAAATACAATATATTATGAAAAAAAAATGTAAATAAGTAAACTAGTTTTGTAATATGTATAAGAATGCTTCAATATATCAAACCACAAGAGCTCTTCCTTTTCCCACAATGCATCTCAATAGTCAGTATGCACGTGGCCACACCTATAATAAATGTACGTCTAAAGTTAAAAGATGAAAGCTGTCATTACATGTAGGCTCCATGGTTGTCACCCTGATCCTGGCTTCACTTCCTAGCCAGTTACTGATCTGGATCAAACAGGCAGCCAGTGAAGTTGGTTAGTGACTCACTAGTGACTAGTGACTCCCTATCCTGCATGGTTAGTGACTCACTAGGTAGTAAGATCAAGAAGAAATCCCAAATTCCTACACCTTTAAAGACTAGTTAACAAGGTAGCTACAATATTTTTTTAGTGTCTTCTGTATTATATTATTTTTCTTTTGGAACTACTGACATTGAGCCACTGACATCAGTTGTTATCTTCAAAGATGATTCCACATACAGAGAAGGGCCAATTTAGTTACAAGCATGTGTTTGGATTTTTGTTGGAAGACCGCACAAACATGCAGAGAACAAACATAATTACAGCGGTGCTTAAAGAACTCATATAAGAGTTCACACAACATTTATTTATAAAAAAAATTAAATACAATTTTGTCACTTAAATTATTTATTTGTATCAAATAAAATAACATGTGAATGAAATGAAATAATAACATAATTGACACTGTAGGGTGTATTTTTAAAACATTTCCACATCAATTTGCCCAATGAAAGTGCGTGAACATTTTTTCTGTGCGAATGGTGAAAAAAATGTATGTTATAAGACTATTCCCTGCACTGGTCGAATATTTTTCATAAATGAAAATTACTGCTTTTGGTCACTAGATAGAGCTAAGTATAATACGAATGATACTTAGTCTCAATGTGGTGTTTTCTGTTTTAAATCAATAAAAAACCTTTGACAAACACATGGAACAGCCCAATAATGTCAGTTTTTTCCCATTCGTACAGAACAAATGTACTTGCACTTTCACTGGGCGAATTGCTATATATTTTTTTTTTAAATACCCCCCTATTATTACACACTATTTATTATAAAACACATTCGATGATTATGTTTCCTTCATGTTAAACTGCAAATAAAGGTTTGTAAGCACTGTATATCTCGAATGCGCCGTCATATGTTCTTCCCAAAGCATAACTAAAGGCTTAACTTTTTTTTAGATTTAGTCAGATAGGTGAGGGGTTATAATCACTACCCTGATCACCAATGTCCCCAGGAATAAAAGGGAGGGTATAGGAATAAAGGAAAAATCTTTCAGTGGGCACATGTGCTCAAGTAACAACGCTCACTTCCTGTTGAGTCTACAGGACAGGAAGGAAGAGAAATTTCCCCAAAGATATAAAACAAATGACAGTGGTTTCACAGTTGATGCACTCAAGCACTATTGTGGTTAATAGACCACAGCAGGGTCTTGACTGGTTGGACAAAAATTACAAGTTTTGCAAAATAAATTGTACTACTTGCCATAATAAGCTTCTAACACAAGACCTTAGCACAGCTCAAAATCACTTTACTTTTTAACAAAATAACCAAAATAAAAAGACTGTTCATATGAAAAAGATCACAAACTACATATGTGTTTAGCATTTTTATTTACCACAATTTAGCCCAGCTATAAAAGCATGTGGACAAATTTATTTAAAGTGATTTGCCTTCTCTGCTCCTTTTCTGAGGCCATTGTGAACTGCACAGTGTATGACCAACAGTGACTATGATGCAGATGTAATTGTACACAAGGGAGGACTCCTGTGTGTGTTTAGACCACCCCTGGCAATTGCCAATATCTGTAAAAGCGTAAGAGGCTAAAAGAGCACAGTGGGGGGATTTACTAAAAATGGAGCGTGCAAATTGGTGCAGCTCTGCATAAAAACCAATTAGCTTCCAGGTTTTATTGTCAAAGCTTAATTGAATAAGCTGAAGTTAGAAGCTGATTGGCAACCTGCACAGCGACACCAGGTTCTGAGTGCTCCAGTTTTAGTAAATCTCCCCCAGTAAGATGAAAAAGCATGTCAAAAAGTAATAACGTAGAAAGCACAAACAATTTTTGATAAGTAAAACATGTAAAATGTAACACTTACTGTAGTAGAAATCAAACTGTTTCGATTATGAACAATTCCCCAGGTAGCTATACCAATGGTAACAACTTTATTGTTCTTAGTGGCATTGCCCACGCAAAAGTCTCTTACTGCTTCTCCAACTTGCTTCATTACACCAGCATGAGAACCACCGGTTATAATCCAGGCACCTACATGACATGTATAGAATATGTGAAAAAATAAATAGTTATAAATACTATATATCATTTGTCTATTTTTGCCAAAGCCTGAGTGATACAAATGGCACAATGTTACAATTCAACACCCATGGTAATTCTCTAAAATCATTACTGTAATATAACAATATGTCTCCCTGTGCCTGTGTTATATAAAAAATATGCCGATCTGTACCTATATTAGAGCATCTCCCGATGCTCACATGACTCCTTGGCTGTCTCTCTTCCTCCCCAGCTGACATCAGCAACAGTGCTTGGCCCCCCTGCCCGCTGGAGCTGTCAGCCTGGCAGAGGAGAAGGCAGAGGAGTCACGTCAGCACCAGGAGAAGCTCTAATATAGGTACAGATCAGCATATTTTTTATATAACACATGCACAGGGACACATATCGTTATGTTACAGAGGGGATGGGAGTTATTTTTTATATTGGCTAAACAACCACTTTAAGGATCTTATAACTTTGAGAAAAAAGCCTGTCCACCACCTTCAGGTGAAATGCCCGCTTACCTCAGGAATTGACCATGAGGTCAAACAGCGCTCATAAGATGGATAGTGATGGTACTCTTCAGCCAGTATAACACTTCCCCCAATGTATTTCGGGTTACTGGATCCCAAATTTCTTCTACAGATCTGTCTGTGTAATTTTGTATCCGATCTTTGTCTCCCAATAGCAGATTTTACTCAAGGTAAGGGGGGGAAATTCATAGCGCAATAATGCTAATAAAAAACACTTTTTTTAAAACTCCAAAATTGTTCTGATCATGTTTAGCTAAAAATGTAATTGCATAAAAGATTCAAACAGGATAAATCGCCTCCTCATCACACTTTTGGGTACCGGAGTCACTGGAAATTACGTCACTGGCCCTACCCAGCGCGTTGCATCACTGGTCAGATGACTTCTTCAGGTGGTTACTATACCACGCTCAGTATGCCTGGACCTTTATCTCCAGGTCATTTCACATAGGGTGTGGCAATCAATCTCTGCTACAGGATGCTGACATGAAGGCTCAAGTGGAGACATAGCTATAGGTCTTTTTTCAAGCCCATACTGACACTACATCTTTGCCAATAGTGATCTAGGAAGTGCACAAATGTGTGATTCAAGGGGTCTTCATTTGGCAAGGTTCTCAGATTAAGAAGCAACGCAGCAAATGCACCAAACATACAGCGTCACCTCTTGCTAAGAGCCAACATCTGTACACAAGAAATCGCAAATGGGATCGTCCCTAGTCGAGCTCCAACTTTTAAGTTCACAGATGTAGTTTGGCATTTTGGATACTTTTGGAATTCCTGGACAGTACTTTCTTCTTACGAGCACCCAGATATCGCACACTCCCCACCACCTCTTCCCCCCATGTCCCTTTTCCTTATATAACAGTCATCCACTCCCCTCCCCCCTTTTTTTGTTAGCTTTCTACTTTCTTGTTATATGTGAGAGGGCCCTCAACTTGATCCAGGTGAACGACTAGTTGCGATATACCTGGGGGTTCTTCCTCTAGAGATACCTGAGGTTCCATCAGCACCATACTCTTTTGGCTTCACTAAATATAATCTAGGATACTGCTGTTTGAGTATTGGTAACTGGATATGTTCATTGAGATGCAATTTATATGCTGTATGATGCAATTGAAATTGCTGAGCAGCTCCTCTCCTTGAATTAAAATAAAATAAATACTGTATATATACTGTATATATAAAAGAGGTTCTTCTAAGATACAAATGTCCCTTTTATTTAAAAGCAAATATAGCCCCAGCCAGTGGCCCTTTAAGAGGTGGGAGCCACACAACACTAGCATTCTTGCAGACACCAAACTTATCCATCTCTTCTCTGCCAGGATGACAGGACAGTGTTTGGAAGGAACAGGGCAAAATAAAGAGGATGAGAACAGGATGCTGATTGGCTGCTTATGCACCCACTGGATTTGGGGGGAGGCAAAGATTGGGGAAGGAGGAACAGAGAGGAAACAGGCTGCTGGGAGACAGGAAAAGGGGAAAATGAGAGACAGTCTTCAGGAAGAGAGAGCAGGCTAAGGAGGCTTTGGAGCAGCTGTATAGAACAGTGCAACTGTGGTCAGAGATTCAGGAGTACGTGTGAAAAACTGAGCCCTGAGCAAAGGACAAGAATCCAGAGCATGCTTGAGAGTGACAACTGTGACCCATATATACCCTTTAGACACCAGGGAGAACCCCAGACATACCAGCAACACAGAGACCAACAGGGAAAATGTGGCCTACACCTCTCATTTTGTTAATGTGCTAATTTGTATGACACAATATAAGATATTTTATCACTGCTTAATCTATAAATAATCGTATAATGTGAAAATCATTATGGTTGGCCTTCCCATCATCACTACAATCTCCAGGCAGCAGTTTTCAGCTCTCAATCTGCAAGGGTGAGGATCACGTGAACTCATGCTCATACAAAATGTTGAAGACCGGCAATTGAATATGTGATAGGGAATGGTATTGTATTTCACTTTGTGAACTTCTCTCTAAAAGACTTGGTTTGTTACTTTCTCTTGGTATGACCCAGTTCACACACTTAATTGAAAACGTGTCAATTTTTTATACAAGCTGGATATAATCATTATAGCTTATCATAACTGCTTGACTGGACCAGCACAGCAAACAGACCCAGTTAGCTATACAAGAGAATAATAGTGCAGATTTCATCCCAGACCACCAAAACAATGTACACCACTAAAATAAATTTGGGCAATTTTATGATTCACATGGCAGATTTTCCCTGCTGTGCCAATAAAAAGAGAGTGAATTTTGAATTGTTTTACTTTCCTCTAGGATTAAATATTATTCTATTCTGACAAGAATCCCTGAGGTTAAACTTTGCGTATAAGTGTAGGGCAGATGTTCACACATAAATTAAAAGAAAATATTAATTTGTTAGATAAATCAAATCAATTTAAACATAACCTAGATAACTGGTAATGCATACAAAAGCAACTATAAAATCACCTGTAGTTTGTGCTGCTTTTACAAGACCTCTGCGGAAAATGTTTTTCAATCTCATTTTCATACGGAAGTCCTTGGCCCCACCTGTTACTGATATTAAAAGATTGGGAACTTCAAGACCCCATTGCTGGGTCATCAGTTGGTAGAGGACACTGGATGAAGTATCAGAAGACACTCTCACATACTGCTGGTTTAAGGAAAAAGGAAGAATCAATATTATATTCATACAGAAATTTAAATACATGCCTTACATCATTATACTACATATATTTTATTAATTAAAAAAGATTTGGTACACCAAACTTGGGTCTAAAAACTCTTAAACTAAATTGGTATTATTAATTTTTTTTTTATAAATTTCGTTTATCTGCATTTCATTACGTGCAGTTCAGTTTCTATGACAGGTAAAGTTAGAAGACACGCACAAAAATAGTATCTAAACAATAAAGTCCAGAAACATAAAAAATTAGTGAAAAAATGGTAGAAATAAAAAATGTATAATAGTGAGTGAAAAAATAGTTCATAAATGTGACACTGTGAACTCAAACTTCTGGTGCAGTAAAAACGAAAACACCGTGATCCACCACCAGTATAAAGTTGCGCTTACCAGAAGCAAGCTTTAAACACGCCTGTAGTGTGTAGTACTGGGAAGACGACGATTGGTCGAAACGGACGTAGGGAGGCTGACGCACTGACGTCATCGCGTTCCGCGTTGTGAGCGGGTGTATTGCAAGCCGGCCGGCGATTTTATTTGTCCTGCTTATATACTTCTCTTTTGATGTAAGTAGGATTGCTTTTCTTTTAAATAAACGTAATTTTTGGTATCACACTATGGGAGCATCCCCTTTTCTTCCTATATTTCATATGGGCTGTTGAATGGTTCTGGGATCGATGCTTTTGCTTGGAGAGTGTGTCCATTCCTGATTGATCCAAGTGATAAACAACATTGGAATTTCTACCCCTGGTTTAACCTGTCCGAGGAGATCCAGATTGTTGCTGATGCCTGATGGTCCATTTCTGTCCCGGTGTACTACACACTACAGGCGTGTTTAAAGCTTGCTTCTGGTAAGCGCAACTTTATACTGGTGGTGGATCACGGTGTTTTCGTTTTTACTGCACCAGAAGTTTGAGTTCACAGTGTCACATTTATGAACTATTTTTTCACTCACTATTATACATTTTTTATTTCTACCATTTTTTCACTAATTTTTTATGTTTCTGGACTTTATTGTTTAGATACTATTTTTGTGCGTATTTATTGTTTGATATATAATTTGTCTTTTCTGCCTCTGCATTTATTATATTGTTGTTTGAAGACTTTTTACACTAAGGTATAGGTCACCAATTACCTATTTGTTCAATTAGCGCGGCTTTATTTATTGTTTTATCGTGTTTATGTGTGTATCCACATTTTTTTGCTGCTGCTATCTATGTACACTTTGATTTATATTTTTAGCCCCAATATTTGCTTTGTTGGGGCATATTAACAATTTCTGCACTTATTAGCGCGGTGTTTGCTACACTTTTTTAAAGTTAGAAGACAAACTGTCCAGCCTGAAAGCTTTTGATGATTGATAGATGTTTCTCAAAATTCCTGAAATATTAATAAAGAGAGCTCATAATGAAGCAACTTACAGTGAGATAAAGCTAAAATACAATTATTATAAAAAAAAAAAACCTTTCCAGCTCTTGGGCTCAGGCCAGTGAAGCTGATATCTCCAAAAGCATCTGTAGGCATCTCCTTTATATGTTCTCTGTGATCCCATATCTCTTTGCTTTGGAAGGGTTGTGGCCTTGTAGCAATATCCATATGTTGTTCTTTGGCGTAGCCACACATGCATATACACTTTCTATAAAGAAATGTATAAAGATTATTATGCTCAAATACCTAAGTGACATATTTCTACTATACTGAATTAGTTCTCACCACCATTGTTTACATTCTACAAATAAAGTTTTTTTTAAATTCACTTTTAAACAGGGACAGCATCAGGTAGCAGCTAGCTTCTCACAGGTGTGGGAATCACCAGATTCCTGCTGCTGTCATTTGCACCTGCGCTAGTCACATATGCGAATGTAGCTTTAGTGCTATTAATTAAACATATAATATTGACTAGTTTAACCAAGAAATCAATGAGTATATGCCCATATAAGTCTCCCTTATTTACTTCTATCCCTGTTTGTTTGTTATTTCTTACAAGTTATAAGTTCTGTCTTTTGTCCTCCACTCAGGGTCTAACTGGCACATACATAGTGAAAAACATGCTTATTAAAAGTACTATGGGCCCCAGCAAAATATTGAAATTTGTCAAAACTCATCAATAACAGCTTGACTAGGGTGTAATAGATAATTTGACTCCAATACTGTCTATGCACCACTCCACAATTTATTCTTGCCCAAGTAACCACCCATGACACAGGTTAGAGTTTAATGGCCATAGCAGCCCATTATTGCCAACTTACATAAATAACATATTAACATTCAATACAGTATGAATGGAGCTCCAAGGTCCTTGTAGGCATCTCATAAGGGGAGCTGTACCCAAGACAAGTCCCTATCAATATACATTTTTCACCCATAATAAAACACATACAAGGACCTTGTACTCCAACAGCTGCTATAACATAACCACATAAAGACCTGTAAATGACTTGGCAGAAAACAACAATATTATAAATAAAGAAGGGAGGGTGGGAAGTTTTCCCAACACAATCTCCCCTCCAACTGCAAACTTTTCAAGACCCTCCCACTGACCATCCCCTGAAGCCCCATCTGCTCCTGCCTTACCCACCAATCTGGTAATTACCCCTTGGTTCCTATTAACATTTAACCTACCAAAACACCCCTCCTATGCCAAACTCATTTTAACCCAGTCATAACAGCCCTGCATCCAGGCTTTTCCTTTTATTACTCTGGGCCTTACTTGACTAAAATATAAAAGTTGATTTGACTCCAATACTGTCTGACCACCACTCCACCATTTACGATTGCCCAAGTAACCACACGTGACACGCGTTTAATGGCCATAGCAGCCCTTTATTAACAAATTATGTAAATAACATTTTAACATTCAGTACAGTATGAATGGAGCCCCAAGGTCTTTGTAGGCATCTCTATTTAAAGAACTGACATAAAACCAAAAAAATGGCCTCCAGCTGCAAAACACTGGTTTGAAGACAACCAATAATTGCAAATACAACCAGAATAATGGAAGCTATACCCAAGATGGGTCTCTACTAATGTAGAATTTTTACCCTTAATAAAACACATACAAGGACCTTGTACCCCACCACTAACGCACTAACATAACTCCTTATGTTTACGCTATTCACCATGCCCGCAGGACCCTCTGAACCCCATCCTGCCAACATAGATACCATATATCAACCGAGCATGCCATCCTCCACTGAGTGCATGCCACAATATCAGACCACACAAAAATGATATCTGGGAAAGATGAACGGAGGCACAAAAAATCTATATCTAAATTTAAAATCCCTGATGAGCTCCCTTATCGATCTCAGGCCCAGATCATTATCCAAGTGTGTATAAGCAAGATATCAGGGGCCTGATTCAGGCACACAAAGCAGTTCACCTCAGGCACCACTTGACTCCACAATATGATATATATAATACACTCTCGCCAAGTGTAAAAAATGTTGTCACCAAAACTATGTGAGTAAGTGAGTGCAGCTGCTGTTTCAGACCCTAGGGTTAAAGTAATAGTGAATGGTGCACAAGAGAAAGGACTCTATGTACAAACAGCGCTTGCCGAATATATAAAATGGCAGGTATAATATAGTAAAATAATATAGTGATACACCAAAAATACCCCTTGTACAAACTGTCATATCCCAAAAATGAAAAATTTAATTAAATGTGTATGTGCACAAAAACATACTTAACTACGTGCGAAACATCATATAATCAACATCTCAGAATAAACATTACTAAGTGCAAATATGATAATAGTGAAGTGCAAAGTTCCAAAGGGAAGTCCTTAATAGCATTCAAAATAAGGAATTCCTCCTGCGTGAATCAAAGTTTAGGTTCCACTATGGCCCCCAAAGGAGTAAACACCACGTGAAGATAAAGTATAGGTCCGCACTCACCGAACGTTGTTGATCCCCCTGTCTTATGACAAGAGGGATCAAAAACGCCATCTGAAGATGTCACGCTAAAGATAAAAACGCGTAAGTCTGTAATGCACGTTGCGCTACGTCACGTACAGGTGGAACGCATGCTGACTCCAGTGAGAGTCTCGCTATTCCAATCCTCCGCTGCACAGTGCGGTTGCTTGCATAGGAGGCCTTTTATATTTTTATTTTATTTGTATTTGCCTAGCCCATGGATGCTTTTATTAAAGCTACCTCAACAATTTAACACTATGAGGAGTTTGCCCTCTCTTTTTTCTCCCTGGTGTCACTGGTGACACCTCGCATTGGAGTGTCAGCTGCCTACTGTGATAAGGCTCCCTGTGGAATCGGTTAGAGGATTCAAGAGGTCTTGGAGACCTAATAAGCCCTGTCATAAGACAGGGGGATCACCAAAGTCCAGTGAATGTGGACCTATACCTTATCTTCACGTGGTGTTTACACCTTTGGGGCCATAGTGGAACCTTCCTTTGATTCACGCAGGAGGAATTCCATATTTTGGATGCTATTAAGGACTTTGCTTTGGGACTTTGCACTTCACTATTATCATATTTGCACTTAGTAATGTTGATTCTGAGATGTTAATTATATGATGACTCCACAACATGGCAGGCATTCTAATCCATGTCACTGTATCCACATCTCGGGAGGTGCCTAGCTGTCTTCTGTTTTTCCATACATCCACACTACTAGTGCCCCAAGTGACGTAGTACTACCATCAAAATCAAACAGGGGGCTTTGCCTGTAAACAAGCAAACACAAGAACAAACATAATAACTGCTGTCAGCTACACAGAAAACGCAAGAAGCACAAAGCATGAAGCCCAAAAGACGACAAACATTTCTGCAAAACAAAAATAAACTGATATCATGACAATGCTGACCCATCCACACACATCAGGAGGGGCTGTATCGAAAACAGTTGGGAACAAGACAAGCTTCTGGGCTGGGAACCCAAAACAAATCCACTCTCAACCCATGACCCAGTTGATCTGTCTTAGGTACGCCAATTTTTAAAAAAACAACCAAGGCATGGAAACTATTAACATCTCTGTACTGCAAACCATCTGCACCCCATTTGGTGGCAGTAACCAGCTTGCCAATATGCAAGGTACCAAAAGAAGCCAACACAAATGCTACCTGAAATAACGCCACTTACAACAATGAACATATGGAAGGTAACACCTGTAGTAAGGAACACAGAAAGCATACGACATCGGCCAGCATCTATCCAAGGCTCGCCGACCTCTTCTATAACCCTGCATGGCTTGCCTAATCAAGAAATGCTTGGTATGATCCAGAGGACCCGACAGCCTAAACAAAATCTAGCTAGTTTACAGTTCTTGAAAGACCAAGTCCTTACCCGGTCCATAACACTGCATCCTATAAAATAAAGTACCAGCAATTTTTTATCCTCCTCAGAGACTACACTGCCTACTCCACTTACTAAACTGAACCATTCCTCCAACACCTAGGAGTATGTATATAATAAAGTGCAGCGTTATAGTGATATCAGTGAGATAAACCTCAACCAAACAACCTTATACTTAGTAGAAAAACTTCCTAATTACATAGAAAGTCATATAAAGCTACGTTTTGTGATAAATAATCTCAATATTTTGCATAAACAATAAAAAGAGGTTGGTGCATAATAAAACAATGCAGTTAGATGAAAACTATATAAGGTAAATGTGCATCCTTAAGTGCGTATAAAAGTTCATGAATTGGTGATCACAGTAATGAAATTACTTCAAAGTAAGTGTTTGGTGTAGACAGATTGCCAGTAGATAATCCACCACCAGTAGGTAAAAGGCTTACTGGACAAGTTGAACCCAAATAGGCGTACACCTAATGAGTCAGAAAAGCTTGTGGTATAATACACCTAGCCGAACCACACATCGGCATACGCAGCTTCTGGTTTAGGGATATAGACTCCAAGGATCTGTCACAGTGCTGCTTCCAATGGATATTCACCAAAAAGATGGTGACCAAAGATTGGATAGGAAAACTTTGTCCCAATGGTGTATTTATAAAGAGGATAAGAAATAGGCCACATAGTGTGATTCCACTACAATATAAGACATTTACTTGTATAAAAAATGAACATTCACATTTTAGGAAGATAAAAAGCGCTTGTGATAAATATGGATAGTGACGCAGTGGCAACAGCAGAGCCTGAACCGACACGTTTCGTCTGAGACATCAACTGGGATGGTCTCATTGGTGGGCACTGACAGGTGGCAATGGCAGGTGGCACAGATGAGGCATAATTACTTCTTCCTCTTCGGGACCGATGTCCCTTGCAGATGAGCCGGTGATCGGCTTTTTTTCAGCGTGAGGGGAAAAAAAAACGATTACCGAGCTTTTGTTTGCATCATGTGATCAGCTGTCATTGGCTGACAGCTGATCAGATGGTAAGGGGCCGGGACCGAGTCTCATTCGGCTATAGTGCGGACGTCAAGTGGTTAAAGAGACAGCGCGGTTTATTTTCTTCTTTTATTAACACCTAGGAGTAAACTAACTGCATAGTCAGATCTGCTGTCAGTCTAAAGCAATCCCCACAGTCATTTCGGACAAGGAACTCTGAGTCACTCTGCTCCGGGTGCCAACATACAGGACTTGTCCCACTGAAACCCAGAGAGAGCATCGGCCAACGAGTTAGTGCAACCAAAAACATGAACAGCATCAATAAAAGCATTCAAACACACACAGAACACCAATAGGTGAAGACAGCGAAACACTATTACTGGCCACTACAATGCCTTTTTTGTAAAACAAACCTTCTTGTTACAGAGGTACACACCCCACAGTTCCACTGCCAGCACAATGGAGATCAATTCAAGGAGCACCACATTTTTAGCAAACCGTGCTTCCCGTCATTAGGGATGAGTCGAACAGAGAACATTATGGGGTGTTTGCGGCAAATTTGAGTGCCGCAGAATGCCCGATAATGTTTGGCGAGATCGTGCAAATCATTAAAGTCTATGGGACAGAACATGAAAAACCAAAAGTGCTCATTTTAAAGGCTTATATGCAAGTTATTGCCATAAAAAGTGTTTGGGGACCTGGGTCCCGCCCCAAGGGACATGTATTTAAAAACAGAATTTTTTTCAGGAGCAGTGATTTTAATAATGCTTAAAGTGAAATATTGCTTTAAATATTGTGCCTGATGGATATCCTTAGTCTTCCTGTAAAGTAGCGATTTCTTTTGTGATATGTTTTACAATACCACAGCAAAATGTAATTTCTAAAGGAAAAAATGCAATTTAAAACTGCTTGCGGCTGTAATGTATTGTCAGATCCTGGCAATATACATAAAAATCATTGAAAAAAACGGCGCCAAAATGTAAAAAAAGTGGAGTTGGGTTCCCCCAAATCCATTCCAGGCCCTTCAGGTCTGGTATGAATATTAAGGGGAACCCGTGCCAAAATGAAAAAATGATGGCGTGGGGGTACCCCCCAAAATCTACACCAGACCCTTCAGGTTTGGTATGGATTTTAAGGGCAACCCCGCACCAAAATAAAAACAAAAATGGCGTGAGAGCGCCCCCCCCTCCTGAACCGTGCCAGGCCACATGCCCTCAACATGGGGATGATGCTTTGGGGTCCCCCTCAAAACACCTTGTCCCCATGTTGATGGGGACACGTGCCTCTTCCCCACAACCCTTGCCCGGTGGCTGTGGGTGTCAGTGGGCAGGGGGGCTTATCGGAATCTGGAAGCCCCCTTTAACAAGGGGACCCCCAGATCCCAGCCCCCACCCTATGTGAATGGGTATGGTGTACGTTTTACCCTTACTCATTCACCAAAAAAAGTGTAAAAAAAGTAAAAATGACAAGAGACAGTTTTTGACAAGTCCTTCATTAAAGGGACTTGGGATCCCCGCGACTGCCATCTTTTTGCTTTGACAGCTGTTATATAGGCAAGGGCAGGGCTACCTGGTGACGTAAACGGGTGACCCCGCCCCCTCTGACCTCACGTGATGTAACATGATGCCAGAAGGGGCAGGGTCACGTTTTTTTTTCTCAGGAACGTCGGACGCTGTGATTCAAGATGAATGGACATCGCAGGACACTTTTAAATTTTTTTTTTAATAAAGGACTTGTCCAAAACTGTCTTTTTACTTTTTTGACACTTTTTTTGGTGAATGAGTAGGGGTACAATGTACCCGATACCCATTCACATGGGGGGCAGGATCTGGGGGCCCCCTTGTTAAAGGGGGCTTCCAGATTCCAATAAGCGCCCTGCCCGCAGACCTCCAAAACCACCAGGCAAGGGTTGTGGGGAAGAGGTCCTTGTCCCCATCAACATGGGGACAAGCACCCTCCCCATGTTGAGGGCATGTGGCCGAGTAGAGTTCAGGAGGGGGGGCACTCTCTTGTCTCCCCCTTTTCCCTGCAGCCTGCCAGGTTACGTCCTCCTATAAGGGTCTGGTATAGATTTTGGGGACACCCCCACGCCATTGCCAAGTTCCCCCAATGTGAATGAGTAGGGGTACATAGTACCCCTACTTCTTCACAAAAAATAAATAAACACAAAATGTGTTTTTTGACAGGTCCTTTATTTAAAAAAAAAAAAAAGGCCCCTGATGTAGAGCCATCATCAATCACATTGTCCAGTGATGTAGGTCCACATCAATCACTATAAACAACGGCCACCAACCCACACATAAAAAAAGTCTACAGAACCCGATTGCTCCCATCACTTGCCAATGCCGAATGACCGCTCCGCTTCCCCTGCTGCTAAAGTTAACAAAAAGGTGGGGTCACCCAATGACATCACCGGGTGGCACAATGTACAGTAGCTCATAAAAGTGAGTACACCCCTCACATTTTTGTAAATATTTTATTATATCTTTTCATGCTACAACACTGAAGAAATTACACTTTGCTACAATGTAAAGTAGTGAGTGTACAGCTTGCATAACAGTGTAACTTTGCTGCCCCCTCAAATGAACTCAACACACAGCCATTAATGTCTAAACTGCTGGCAACAAAAAGTGAGTACACCCCTAAGTAAAAATGTCCAAATTGGGCCCAAAGTGTCAATATTTTGTGTGGTCTCCATTATTTTCCAGCACTGCCTTAACCCTCTTGGACATGGAGCTTCACATGTTGCCACTGGAGTCCTTTTCCACTCCTCCATGACATCACATCACAGAGCTGGTGTATGTTAGAGACCTTGCGCTCCTGCACCTTCCATTTGAGGATGCCCCACAGATGTTTAATAGGGTTTAGGTCTGGATATATGCTTGGCCAGTTCATCACCTTTACCCTCAGCTTCTTTAGCAAGGCAGTGGTCATCTTGGAGGTTTTTTTGGTCATTATAATGTTGGAATACTGCCCTGCAGTACAGTCTCCGAAGAGAGGGGTATCATGCTCAGCTTCAGTATGTCACAGTACATGTTGGCATTCATGGTTCCCTCAATGAACTGTAGCTCCCCAGTGCTGGTAGCACTCATGCAGCCCCAGATCATGACACTCCCACCACCATGCTTGACTGTAGGCAAGACACACTTGTCTTTGTACTTCTCACCTGGTTGCCGCCACACACGCTTGACACCATCTGAACCAAATAAGTTTATCTTGGTCTCGTCAGACCACAGGACGCTGTCGTTCCAGTAATCCGTGTCCTTAGTCTGCTTGTCTTCGACAAACTGTTTGCGGGCTTTCTTGTGCATCATCTTTAGAAGAGGCTTCCTTCTGGGACAACAGCCATTTAATGCAGTGTAAGGCGTATGGCCTGAGCACTGACAGGCTGACCCCCCACCCCTTCAACCTCTGCAGCAATGCTGGCAGCACTCATAAGTCTATTTCCCAAAGACAACCTCTGGATATGACGCTGAGCACATGCTCTCAACTTCCTTGGTCGACCATGGTGAGGCCTGTTCTGAGTGGAACCTGTCCTGTTAAACTGCTGTATGGTCTTGGCCACTGTGCTGCAGCTCAGTTTAAGGGTCTTGGAAATTGAATTATAGCCTAGGCCATCTTTATGTAGAGCAACAATACTTTTTTTAGATCAACAGAGAGTTTTTTGCCATGAGGTGCCATGTTGAACTTCCATTGACCAGTATGAGAGATTGAGAGCGATAACACCAAATTTAACACACCTGCTCCCCATTCACACCTGAGACCTTGTAACACTAACAAGTCACATGACAGCGGGGATGGAAAATAGTTAATTTGGCCCAATTTGGACATTTTGACTTTTGGGGTGTAGTCACTTTTGTTGCCAGCGGTTTAGACATTAATGGCTGTGTGTTGAGTTATTTTGAGGGGACAGCAAATTTACACTGTTATATAAGCTGTACACTCATTACTTTACATTGTAGCAAAGTGTCATTTCTTCAGTGTTGTCACATGAAAAGACATAATAAAATATTTACAAACATGTGAGCGGTGTACTCACTTTTATGAGATACTGTAATTTACCATATAGGGACTTATCCTAATATGATCAATGATGTCACTGGGTGACCCCACCCCTTTGTTTACTTCAGCAGCAGGGGGAAGCAGGGCTGTCATTCAGCGTCAGCAAGCGTCAGGAGCGGTCGGGTTAAGTTGATTTTTTTTTTCGTGTGGGTCAGTGGCCTCCATTCATCGTTACTGATGTGGACCTACATCGCTGGATGGCATGATTGACAATGGATGTACATTGGGGGATATGTTGAGGACATGTGGCCCTAAGGGCCTGGTATAGATTGGAAATTTCATTTTGGCTCCTTTGTTTACATTCTGCTGTCGGTGGGGAATCCCACGCTGACAGCAGGGAAGAGTCGAGATTGTTAGAACGCTGGCGGGTGCCAGCTCCTTAACCAATTACTGATCCTTGCTGCTGATAGCAGGGATTAGTCACTAATTGTTAGGGAGCCAGGATGTTCCAGCAGCTAATAACCATTGCACTGCAGATGAAAAAACTGATGAAAAAACAGACTTTGACCATTTACATATGTTTATGCCCATTTAGGACTTATTCTGTTTAAAATAAGGGACCTGAATGGATGTAAACAAAGGTAAACAGATGATCATCTGTCAGGAGCTTATAAACGCTCCAGTTCTTTAACAGCTGCTCCTCATTCCAGCATCCTGAATTTGGCCATCTCCTTGTCTGTCTGTCCACCTGCAAATTGATTAATTGTGGCCAATCTCTGGGTAGAGACCAAACCTGATTTTAAGCCAGCCAAGCCTACAGTTCCATGCGTGTAATATCTGATCAAGCTACCTGTTGGTCTGTACTTCTATGCTAGATTGGCTTACCTTGTTGATGACCTAGGATAGGATGTAGACTATTCTCTGAACTCTGCCGGCCTTTTGACTTTGGATTTTGACCCTAACTGTTCTGAATCTTGCCTGTCTGCCAACCGCAAGTACCTGTTTGCTTTGCTCAGTTCACATATGCTCTGGCATGGTAGCCAGTCACTATAGCATTGTATATAAGTCCGGGTGGAAACCGAGTACTGGTAGGCCTGCTTGCCTTATGGGAAAGGGGACTGCTATAGGTGAATAACACAGAAGCCAGCTATAGTATCTGACCACCTGCGTTAGGGGTAGTGACATCATCCATTTACATCCATTTTCCCACAGAAATACATTGCTGTCTTTTTTCCGTCTGTCAACAGATGGATGAAAAGTGGAGAGATGAAAGTCAAATTATGTAAGCAATAGTAAAGGAATGGTAAAAAATAAAGAATACTTAAAATATTATACCCTTTCACTATGTCATGCAAAAAAAGAAGCAAGGGTGCTGGAATCTTTATAAAAAAAAAAAAAACATTATAGTGTAACTGGGATATCGCTTTTATAAAAAATGTCAGACACCATTGCTTCCAGCACACCCATGATGTCACTATGGATGCAAATTTATTGAACCAGCACAAAACACAATGATGTCCCCACCAACAGGCCGCCCATGCGTTGTGGTATGAACTGGCCCTAAAAATATATACTGTATATTATAGTACGTAAAAACTTACCTTGTGTGAGCAATTTTTGAACTTTCCACATAATATGTGCATTCTTTCTTTTTAATGTTTTCTGAAATCCAGGAGCATATGTTTTCCTGCAATAAATAAGTATTATTCCAATGTGCTAAACATAAATTGTGTTAATATTTTGTTTGCTTATAAAAATACTGGTATTAGGCTTTTTACTTTATTAAGTTTTACTGGAAGCCCAATGCCCCGGAAGTACTAATAAGCAAATAGTAGTTACAGTCCCCAAGTCATGCTTACCCCCAGTCCCTCCTTCCCTCTCCCACCTCACTATTCTACACTTAGGTCATCCTATAGAAGTTTGGACAAATAGTAATGGGTGCAAGGTGGGTGTCCAAGTGCAGTACATCTAAAGCTAAAGCTTTTTTTTTTTTTAAACTTTCAATAGATTTCACTTTTTTTGCTTGCTCTCTGTGTTCCCATTGGGAAAAGTTGCCTTCAGTTACTGTCCTGGAGACACACAGGTAGTAAGAGAAGACTCTCTCTATAAATATGACAAAGTGCATCTTATGCCACGTACACGCGATCAGACTATCCAACGGACTTTCCAGCGGAGGTCCGCCGGACTTTCCGAACGAGCGGACTTGCCCACACACGACCGGACTTGGACAATCCGCTGGACTTTTGGCGGAGGTCCGTCGGACTTTTCAAATGAACGGACTTGCCCACACATGGAGTAAAGTCTGTTCATTTTGAGCGTGACTCCAGGTAGACGGGACTCACGGCCCCCCACCCCAAAACACCTTGTCCCCATGTTGAAGAGGACAAGGGCCTCTTCCCGACAACCCTGGCCGTTGGTTGTTGGGGTCGGCGGGTGGGAGGCTTATCAGAATCTGGAAGCCCCCTTTAATATGGGGGCCCCCAGATCCCGGCCCCCACCCTATGTGAATGAGTATGGGGTAAATGGTACCCCTACCCATTCACCTGAGGGAAAAAGTGTTAATAAAAAAAACACAACACAGTTTTTTAAAGTAGTTTATTAGACAGCTCAGGGGGTCTTCTTCCGACTTCAGGGGTCTTCTCTTCTGGTTCCTCCGCTATCTTCTGCTCTTTTACCGCTCTTTTACTAGCGGAGGAGCCCAGCTTTCTCCTTTGTCGCCGCCATCCGGGGGTCTTCTTCCGACTTCGAGGGTCTTGTCCCGCTCTTCGTTTCTTCTGCCGGGCCTCCGCTATCTTCTTGCAGCTCTTTTACTAGCGTTGGCCCGGTCTGCTCGTTCGTCGCTGTCACTGTCGCTGCCTTCTTCTTCTCTTCTTCTTCCTTCCGCTCTC
The DNA here is from genome assembly GCA_028564925.1 of Lithobates sylvaticus. Lineage (NCBI taxonomy): Eukaryota > Metazoa > Chordata > Amphibia > Anura > Ranidae > Lithobates > Lithobates sylvaticus. The sequence continues at coordinate 131,012,390 of CM053031.1, forward strand.
TCCGGCCGCAATGCCAGGGACGCGTTGTGCAGCGACTTATATAGGCATAAGGGGCAGGGTCACCGGGTGATGTCACATGGTGACCCCGCCCCTTATGATGTCACAGTCACTGGGAATGCTGGGGCTGTGGCATCATAAGGGGTGGGGTCACCATGTGACATCACCCCGTGACCCTGCCCCTTATGCCTATATAAGTTGCCGCACAACTCGTCCCTGGCATTGCGGCCAGAGAGAGCGCTGTGTCAACATCAGAAGGAAGAAGAGAAGAAGAAGAAGAAGAAGAAGAGAAGAAGAAGAAGAAGGCTGCGATATCGACAGCGACGAATGAGCAGACCGGGCCAACGTTAGTAAAAGAGCTGCAAGAAGATAGCGGAGGCCCGGCAGAAGAAACGAAGAGCTGGACAAGACCCCCGAAGTCGGAAGAAGACCCCCGAAGTCAGAAGAAGACCCCCGGACGGCGGCGACGAAGGAGAAATCCGGACTCCTCTGCTAGTAAAAGAGCGGTAAAAGAGCAGAAGATAGCGGAGGAGCCCATCGAGAAAACCCCCGAAGTCGGAAGAAGACCCCCGGAGCTATTTAATAAACTACTTTAAAAACCTGTGTTGTGTTTTTTTTATTAACACTTTTTCCCTCAGGTGAATGGTTAGGGGAAACATTTACCCCACACTCATTCACATAGGGTGGGGGCGGGGTTTGGGTGCCCCCTTATTAAAGGGGGCTCCCAGATTCTAATAAGCTTCCCACCTGCAGACCCCGACAACCAATGGCCAGGGTTGTCGGGAAGAGGCCCTTGTCCTCCTCAACATGGGGACAAGGTGCTTTGGGGTGGGGGGGCTGCAGGGCCCCCCCTTCCCCAAAGCACCCCCCATGTTGAGGGCACGCGGCCTGGTACAGCTCAGAGGGGGGGCGCTCGCTCGTTCCTGACCGGCCGGGCTGCGTGCTCGGATAAGGGTCTGGTATGGCCTTTGGGGGGACCCCACACCGTTTTTTCGGCGTAGGGGTTCCCCTTTAAATCCATACCAGGTGACGGGGCTAGCAAGGTGTCAATCTCGCCGATGGAAGCACAACACAAGACTTGAATGATTCAACTTGACAACAGTTAAATTCCCTTGTCTATTCAGTCGTGCTTATAAACTAAGAGACCAGGAGGCCTGACAGGCCTCTATGAACTTTTACCAGATAAAACAAGACATTGCATACATATCGTTAAAGTGGCTAAATCACATACAATCTTCTTGTCAACAGATACATGTTATTTTTTTTTAATTTTGTTAAATTCAGACGGCACCGATTGGTGTCCCATGTCTCCAGGCCTCCACTTGTCCCAGAATTGTTCTTCCGTGTTATGTAAAGTGGCTGTCAATTCCTCCATACAGAGAATACAATTGACCTTAGAGTACCACAGGACCCTGGTTGGTGGTTGAGATTGCCTCCATAGCGCAGATATGCACATCCTAGCCGCATTAATTAGTTGCATCGTCAGTGTCTTTTTGTATTTCTGGATGAGCCTCTCAGTCAGGTGTAGAAGGCATGCAGCAGGGTTATCTTTCAAGTCCACCGATGTCAAGCTTTTGATGGTTGAAGAAGCTCCCAGAAGAAACTTAGCGCAGGGCAGGCCCAAAAAAATTGGAATATCGTGCCAACCTCCGCATTGCACCGCCAGCACTTGCCAGGTGAAGCCCTATTCATTTTGTGAAGTATATGAGGAACTTTGTACCAGCGCAAGACAATTTTGTACCCAATCTCCTGGTATTGATTCGCAATTCGAGGACTTATGTGTCAGGGTTAGAATCTTTTCCACCTGCCCCGGTGCAAACTGAGTCCCTAAGTCCTTTTCCCATTGACGGATAAATGTCAGGGTAGGCACATCGCTGGGCGTCATCAAGTAGCTATATAACAGCGAAAGCGTATGTCGAGAGGGTTCCCCTGTGCTGCACAGAGATTCAAAAGGGGTCAAATCACATGGTGTATATGGTGCCCTCTGTAGGGACCGCAGGAAATGTCTAAGGAAATGTCTAAGTTGGTTGGTCCTTAAGTTGTCTAATGGTGGGACTGCTAGGCTCGAGATCACTGACAGCGACGGGAGCTCCCCTCATGGCCAGACGTCAACTAAGCGGTATTTCCCTGATGAACTCAATTGTCTTATCTTCCTACTCGTGAGCCCTGGTATGAAGTCTGGGTTTCCTATAATGGGGGTCATGGGGGAAGGGAGCAGTGAAACACCCGTACTGAGGAAAACCGACCTGGCCACCCTGAGAGTGGCTCCAATCAGGGGATGATTCATCAGATCTTCTGGGGGTGAAGAAGTAAGCCACGGGGATGTCTAAAGAGGTATAGAGGCATCCTGGATCTCCATTCCCACCCACTGTTTAAAGTCTCTATTACAATGCCACTCTACTATCCTCGAGAGGTGTACTGCCCTGTAGTACTTGAAGAAGTCCGGGACCCCCCCTTTGGTGAGAACATCTTATCAGTAACTGAAATCTGGGTTTTAGGTTTACTAACATTCCTAATAGGAACTTGCCTGGTTTATGGGAACTTTTGTGTTTTAACACAGCCACTGGTATGAACCGGCCCTAAAGGCTACATTAAAGAGTCAATCCACCCCAAAGTAAAGGCATATGTTTTTGCTACATTTTTGATCTTCCAACAGCAAGATCTCCTTGCTATAATTTCTGAAACTGTTCCTGTTAACCTGTGATGTTTAAGGGTACCCACCGCCCGCAGACCCCCACAACCACTGGGCAAGTGTTGTGGGGATAAGGCCTTTGTCCCCATCAAGGTGCTTTGGAGGGCTACCCCAAAGCACCCTCCCCATGTTGAGGGCATGTGACCTGGTACGGTTCAGGAGGGGGGGCGCTCTCTCGTCCCCCCTCTTTTCCTGCGGTCTGCCAGGTTGCGTGCTCGGATAAGGATCTAGTATAGATTTTTGGGGGGACCCCCACGCCATTTTTTTTTATATTTTGGCACGGGGGTTGCCCTTAAAATCCATACCAGACCTGAAGGGTCTGGTATGGATTTTGAGGAGGGCCCCTATGCCATTTAAAAAAAAAAAAAAATTGGCGCAGGTTTCCCCTTAATATCCATACCAGTCCTGAAGGGCCTGGTATTGCATTTGCAATTTTTGCAATTTTTGCAAAATTTGCAATTTTTTTTCATTTTGGTTCAGGGTTCCTCTTAATATTCATACCAGACCCAAAGGGCCTGGTAATGGACTGGTAGGATCCCAAGTACTTTTAAATGACTTTTTTTCCTTTAGAAATGTAATTTTGTGCAGGGACTGTTCTAAACAAGGGAAAAATGCGCCACTTTACAGGCATATTATAGACACCCCCAGGTATGAAATTTAAAGGAATATTTCACTTTTGCTGATTCACTTTAAGCATTATTAAAATCACTGCTTCCAAAAAAAGTCAGTTTTTAAAACTTTTTTTTGCATCGATGTCTCCTGGGGCAGGACCCGGGTCCCCAAACACTTTTTATGACAATAACTTGCATATAAGCCTTTAAAATGAACCCTTTTGAACACAATTTTTCATGTTAATGTCCCATAGACTTTAACAGTGTTCCGGCGGCTTTCAAATTTCCCCCGAACACCGCATATTGTTCAGTGTTCTGCAGAACAACCAAAGTTCTGCCCGAACTTATGCTCGGGCCGAAACGTTTGCCCATCCCTATCAGTGACACAATACCTTCTGTGTTCCTGCTGGAGCAGACTCTGCATGGCATTATAGACAGGAGCACTTCCTTTCCTCTCACGGCCCACTTTATGCAGACACCATTGTTCCTATGCCACAGACCACACAAGAGAGGAGGAGGAGGAGGAGGAAGAGGATTCTGGCAGTTTTGGAGGCATTAAAGCAGGGGAAGACATACATCAAACAGTAAGAGATGGTTTTCCATCACGAGAACCCTTGGGAGTAGTACGTGGCTGGGTGGAGGCAGTTCCAGATACTGTAATCCTCATTGACCCCGAGGAGTCTGCTTCTCATGCCTCTGCAAATTTGCGTTGCATGGGCTCCCTCATGTTTCAAAGCCTGCGAAAGGACCCAAGAATACATGGCGTAAAGGAAAAGGATCACTATTGGCATCCCTCCTTGACCACTGTTATAAGGGGAAAGTCTCAGAACTCATCCCGTCCCCACAGAGAGTGCAGAAGATGAAATCTCTTGAGGACACCTTAAAGAGGAGTTTATCAAACTCTTTTCCTGGCTCTGGTAGGTTACAGTATTGTGGAAAACATAGTTTTGAGGCTTCCGTTGGTCAAGAGAGGAGCAGTGGAAAAGGCAGCCGTCTAAGTGATGCATTTCTAAATTTCTTTAGTCCTCACCGCCCAGGGCTGTCAGCTTCCACATCCCATCATCAGTGTCTGCATCACATGGTAGACGATTATCTAGGGGCGAAAACAAAGATGGAGAGCTTTCCAGTTGACGATCCACTGGCTTACTGGGTCATTAGAATAGACCACTGATCAGAACTTTCCCAGTATGGTACTGAGATGCTGGGCTGCCCTGCATCCAGCCTACTTTCCGAATGGGCATTCAGTGCTACTGGAGGTTTTGTTACTGATCACAGAACGCATCTGTCCACAGACTCCTTGGACTGTCTGACTTTTATCAAAATGAGTCCTGAATTACAAGCAGCTATGAAGTCCCAGATGACGATGTCGCTAATTAAGTGTTTTTGGGATGTGGAATCTGTGCAGGACTTCTAGGCTGGCTAGTATTGTTGCTTTTTGACAGCAAGGCCAATTCTTGCTTTCATCAAGAGTAAATGTAAGAGAACTATTGTAGTGCATCAGGCGCACTCGTGCAAAAATGCGTGAATAAGGAACTTGGCGGATCCTATTTAAGGAACTTGGCGGATCCTATTTAAGGGACGCACTGACCTCTGACAGATGCTGACTGATCTTCAGCTGTTCCCTGATACCTGAATCCTGCTGTTTCCTTGCCTATTACCCATTGCTGAACCTTGGCTTTCCTTGATTCTACACTCCTGATTACTGGTTCCTGATCCCGGCTTCCTGATTTACCTTGCTCCTGCCTAATGTCTTGGTACCCTGATGCCCACCTGCTACCGAACCCGGCTATCCTTGTGAGTTTGCTTCAGTTTCCAGCTTTGCTCAACTACGGTCCTGCGACCAGCTGCAACTTCCTGTCTTCCAAGAGTCGCATAATCTGCTACAAGTTTCCAGAGAGGCTAACCTCATCACTTCAGACTCCGTCCAGGTATGTGCCAGTACCTCTATAGGGTTACAGTGTGACGGCGCCACTGACACCCAAAGAACAATCTTTCTGCACCTGTTTGACAGATGAATATCATTACAATGTTTGACACCAAGGCCAATTCTTGATTTCATCAAGATTACCTCTATTGAGTTATGGTGTGAAGGCCCCACTGACACCCAAAGAACAATTTTTCCGCACCTGTTTGACAGGTGCATATCATTAAAATTTTTGACAGAAAGACCAATTCTTGCTTTCATCAAGATTACCTCTATAGGGTTATGCTATTAAGGCGCCAGCGATACCCAAATAATTATTTTTCCGCACCCCAAGCTGTTGCTTACTAGATAAAGAAAGCTTGCAGGGAAAATTTCATTTTTTCGGCTTTATAAATGCAATTATTGCTGCAGCAGCTTCTATGGCGCTATATTAAAAGGAATTTTTCATTTTTATGCTTTCACTTTAAGCATCAATAAATCACTGCTCATTTAAAAATGAAGTTTTTTACAACCTTTTTTTTCATTGATATATGTTCCCAAGGGCAGTACCCGGACCCCCATAACCATTGTATGCCCAATAACTTGCATGTAAGTCTTCAAAATGGGCACTTTTCACGTTTGGGTCCCATAGATTTCAATGGAGTCCGTTATTTGGTTCCGAACTTTCATGATGTTCAATGTTCTGGTGCGAACCGAACAGTTGATTGTTTGACCCATCCCTACTGATCACACAGTTCTCAGTCTTTAATGAGCAGAGAGCCCATGACTGTTGGTCACCACTCTCTGTTCTGCCTCTCCAGCGCTCACCGGAGCGTCTGGCTGTGCAGGGGTAGGGAGTAGTTTGCTTAGGCTTCTAGAAGCCTGCTGAGAGGCCGAGCCAGCTGCTGGGCAGGCATCTGAGTAGATCCCGACATTAAAGTCAGGATCGGGGGCGTGGTTTGCCTTGGAAGAAGATGGCCGCTTAGCCCTTGAGCTCTGACAGACCTCGGCCAACTATCAGCTCCATCGGGGGTATACCGCTATCTTACTCTCGCCCAATATGGGGACTTTTTCTCGCAGCTCCTCTGCATCCAGGTCCCGCTCTCCGAGAGACACTTACGGCCGCAATACTCATATTCCGAACATCTTTCGGACACAGAGACCCAACATGGCCGCCTCTTCTTCTCCCTCAATCTCCTCACAGATCCCTAATGAGATCGTTCTCACCTCTACCTCTACAGTGCCGATTCCTTCCGTCCCGGACAACACTCCAACAGCATTGCAACAACTTAGCCTGAATGATCTCCAAACAGTGGCCGCCGACATCAAGAATACTCTTTTTACGGCTATCACTGATCTCCGCCATGAAATACAGGCGATCGCGGGCAGAGTGCAGGAAGTCGAACGTACAGCTGATTGTCACCGCGCGGTTCTCCGGTCTGTCCACCACAAAGTTGATACCCACACCCTGCAACTCCGCGCTGTATAGAGGCACATCGAAGAATTGGACAATAGGGGACGCAGGCACAACCTTCGGGTTAGAGGCCTCCCCGAATCTGTTGAACCTGATCGCTTACTCCCCACAGTGACTGAGCTTTTCAATCAAATTTTAGACAAGCCGCGTCAGACACCTATCGCTATGGAACGGATCCATAGGGCACTGAGACCGAGAGGCAAAGATACTGATCGCCCAGGGATATTGTTTGTTGTTTGGTTGACTTCCAAACAAAAGAAGAAATCCTCAGAAAAGCCCACGCTGCGACACAACTGCTCTATGAGGGACGTGTAATCCACATCTATCAGGACTTGTCAGCCATCACGCTTAGACACCGCAAAGATCTGTGCCCCCTGTTGGATGTCCTATGCGCCAAAGGAATCCATTACCGATGGAAGTTCCCGTTTGGCCTGTCTGCATCCCACCTTGGACGCACTGCTCTCCTTAGAGTCCCGGAGGAGCTAGAGAACTTCTGTCAGACGATGGACATTCCGCTTGTAGCTGTACCCAGTTGGTATGCGGATTTCGAGATCCTAAATCTGGACCGGAAACCAACCAGTGAAGAACCGATGGATTCCCAGGACACAAGACATCGCCGACGACGTTCTCCATCCACACCCAGAAACTCCTCTACTCTGCCTCTTCAACACCTCTCCAGCCCTTCAATGGCTCCCGCTTCTCGTAGACCACGCCGGGACCACTGATCCACCTAGTCCTTCACCAACAGATAGATAAGTACACTCATCTCCTCTCTCCTACCCTTTCCTGTACCTATCGCTTTGCATGCCTCACTCAGAAACCTACTTGCTTTCTCGCATGCTTCACATCTTTGTCTCCCATGCTGCCCTAGAGTGCTGATAATATCTCTCCCGACCATCCAAGACCTATCCTGCCTTTTTTTTTTTTCGTTCTCTTGGGACTCCTCACATCCTATCTGGACTTTCATCGGTAGCAACGGATTACTGTACGGTCACTCTCCGGCTATTTTATTGTCTTTTTCCACCCCTTTCTTTAGTGAGAATGCGTACGCATTTCTAAATGATTATAAATGACCGCATCTACTGTGCATTGTTCTTCCTCCTTCTTTGACTATACCCGTTTACTGCATTACCCTTTTTATATCTGCTTCAACCTTCAGAACTTTCTGACCCTCTCTGCTCCTCGTTGAATTTTCTACCTATCCGGAGATTCACCTTCGAATGTGTACTGATCGGCTCCAGGATCCTCTATACTCCATTAAGGGGCTACTCTGTAGGATTACAAAAGGCTTGCATTCCCTATAAGTTTAAGCACAAACCCTATAAGGTTATGTACTATACTACACATTCCTTATACCTGTACCATTACCTCACTCCTGAATGAAATAGCAAATCTGCTTAGGCCTACTGTATGTTCCCTAAAGCCTTTGACCTTACAGAAGTATACTTTTTTAGAGCATATTATATCCTATTTCTATGATGTCTGGCTCTTCTATATAGGTTACTCTCCTACCACATTAGAGATAGTATGGAGGAATTTACCTATGCCTGCAAGGTGAGTTTCGTGATACACTACCTTCCTATCAGCCTATTAATACCTTCGCCATGGTACTTTCTACAGGTCTGAGTCACTCCACTCATGAGGACCTATTATAATATATTTTATTACACATGAAATGACATCACTGCAGTTTTATAATGCCATCTACTTTGTGTGATCTGTTCCCAGAAACTATGTATTTGAGGGCATTCCCACCAGATATGGAGCAATGAGCCCCTATCTGAGTGGCAACGGTCCAGTACCACCTAGAAAGAATTTTATAGCTAGTTTCCTGTGCTTTAGTTGCTATTGATAAACCATAGGCTCCGAGTAGTATTTTGTGATAAGCATCTTATATATCTTGGAGAGAACATGTTTTGGTTTATGGTGACCCATTCCATTACCCTTGATGGTGACCCATTCCATTATATTCCATGATTTTCTGACATCTGCAGTCCTCTACGCTCACGAGATTTCTCTACTTAGCCATTCTCAGCATAACCCCACGACGATATGATACTCGCCTCTTATACACGATATATCTTGTTATGTCTACATGTCAGGTTATGCTAGATCCGTTATGCTTGATACCTTTTGTTATACAACGTCCTCCAAACAGGTTGTTATATGTTAAAACAGGTTTTATGCTCAGGTTTACATGCCTTTGTTTTTAATTGTGAGATGTTCTTACTTACTCGAACATCGTGCACTTTCTGTGCAATTTCATTTGTTTGCTTATTTTGTTATTATTCTGTATGGTTGATGACACTTAATTACGTCCTATTGAAACACAACTTTCAGTTGACATAGGGATTCTCTTTCAAATTCCTCTCACAACACTACCGACTTGTGGAAATCTCCTCCTTCTACACTCCTTATATCACATATGTTTGCATTCACTAGGCCCACCTGTTCTCCCTACGAAACATTTTACCCCATACACGCTTACACTCCTGCCCTATATGGCTACCAGTCTGTTAGTCGATCTCTTATATTACTTCTCGAAAGACATTCTTCCCCCCACACAGTGGTAATTCTCTTCTATCAACCACTTCTACAAGCATAAATTCATATTTTACCACTGAATTTTCGGCTTATCCGCACAGGCGGAAACTATACCATCTAGACAGGTGAGCAGGTTCTCACCAGTTGCCGACACTTTTCTCACCTCCTCTTACCTCCTATCCCCTACCTCCCTCCCATTGCACACCCTATCCTACCACTGAATTCTTCTGCTACTCTCACCCAATATCCTGCCCACTAACTTTATCTCTGAACGCGACACGTCATACTCTGAGGTTCCCCTCCACATATTTGGAGACCCTCCATACTGCACATAAATGGACCCTTCATCACAAATGGTTAACCAAACCCCCCTCAAGATCATCTCCCTCAATGCACGGGGACTTAATGTACCTGAACGACGGTCCCAACTCCTCACAATGAAACGCAACAAAGCATACATTATTTTCGTTCAAGAAACGCACTTCCGCACCGATTCTATGCCACGCTTCCAGAACTATTTCTACCCTACTGCTTATCATGCGACCTCCCCGTTATCCAAATCGAAAGGTGTATCCATATTAATAGCGAAACACTGTCCCTTTCAGATTACGGACAAGATGTCTGATAAGGAAGGACGATTCTTCTTCATCAAAGGATCTCTTTTTGGCCGGAAAATCACACTTGCAAACATATATGCCCCAAACTCTCACCAGGTGACATTTTTCCGCAAAACATCACTGATAACCTCATCACATTTCAAGAAGGCATCCTTGTCCTAGGCGGAGACTTTAACGTACCTCTTAACTCACTCCGAGATACTTCCACTGGTGCATCTTCCCTTCCCTACTCTGCTTTGCGCACCATTAAATCACTTCTTCAAACTTTGTTACTTCACGACTCATGGCGCACACTGAATCCTGATGGCAGAGACTTCACTTTTTTTTCTGCACCTCATACCAAATATTCCAGAATCGATTACCTTCTCCTCTCACAAACCGACCTACCCATTCTCAAAGGCACATCCATTGACCCCATGTTTCTATCAGACCATCACCCTATTTCCATGTCTTTGTTACTTTCTGAACCTCAATCACATTCACGCTCCTGGAAACTTGATCCCTCCCTGCTTTCTGATCCAGTAATTGCGGGTGAAGTCAAACTCCGCATTACACAGTATTTTAACAAGAACAAACCCACCGACACATCCCCTATTATCACTTGGGAAGCCCATAAGTGCGTTAAAGGGGCATCCTAATAGCTGCTGCAGCCAAACGCAATAAAGAACGACGACTACACATCCTTGAACTCACAACACAAGTCCAAAGACTGGAAGCTGCACATAAACGATCACAAGCCTTAGATACCCTACAAACCCTTATACACACTAGAAGCAAACTACTAGACTTACTCAACAAACAAATCAAACTTATACACACTGGAAGCTTACTGCACTATAAAACGATCACAAGCCTTAGATACCCTACAAACATCATGCCTTATACAGCCTTGTCAACCTTAGTAATGAGGGTTGATTCCGGGAATGCGGTCTCGGACCACTGGCATTCCAGGACATATCATTTATGGGCGGCATGGGCATGAGGGTATCGAGGTAAACCGGGTTAGAAGGATAAGGTGTGTAGGTGGGATGGGAGGGATGGAGGTTGTGGATATACAAAAGCGTGATCGTACCCTATGCATGTGAAAAACGGAGTCAGGGTGACCAAAATTGGTCGGGGGTAGATCCCTAACTTGGGTCGACTCAAAAAACAAATCAAACCCACACAGTTCTAAATTTTGAGGGTGAGTCTTTGGACTGGTGGATCAGGTCCTCTAGTTCCGCAACCTTGGAAACACGTCTAATCCAGTCTGCGGTTGTGGGGGGATTAGGCGACTTCCAGAGAGCAGGTATGCACATTTTTGCTGCATTTAGTAAATGCATCGCAAGAGATCGATGGTAATGTCTGAAAGGAATGGAGGAATGGTGGAGGAGCATTTGAGCAGGCGTAAAATCTACTTGATACGTGGTGATCTGTGAGGTGAGACGGTGGACGTCTTGCCAGAATGGTTGGAGGGAAGGGCAGGACCACCATATATGCAACATAGAACCGTCTCCGTCAGAACACCTCCAACAGTTCGGAGGAGTGGTCGGTGATATTTTATGAAGTCTAGAAGGGGTTCTATACCACCTAGAGAATATTTTAAAGCCATTTTCTTGCGCCGTGACATTAGTAGTGCCCTTGTGAATATGAGCGTGGATCCGATCCCAGTCTGCTACGGAGAGAACTAGAGATAGTTCCCTTTCCCACTTCTGTGTGGCAGGGTTGGACTTAGAGTCAGTGTCAGTGAAGAGGAGGGAGTAAATGTCTGATCTGAAGATATGTCCATTGCGGGCATGAAAGGTCTGGGTCTCGTGTAGGTACTTCGGCACGGGTGATAAAGGAATCTCTGGAGAAGAAATGTTTGGCCTGTATGTCTGCATGGGGCCAAAAGTCCGCTAAGAATGTGTCGGACATACCCGCTGGGAATCTAGGGTTGTGTCTGACTGGAGTCAGTGGGCTCTGTGGAGTAGAGATGTGATGGGTTTGGCACGCTTTTCGAAATATATGTAGAGTGTTGGCAATGAGTGGGTGTAGTTTACATGGTTTGGGGATGTCGGGTGGGGCAATCCAGGGAAGTTGGTGAATAGGGATTGTGGTAAATTAATTTTCAATTTTTATCCAAGCTTTAGAATGTGCATGGACATTCCAGTCTACGATTCTGGTCAATTGGCAAGCCCAATGATATTTATTAATATCAGGAAGACCTATGCCACCCTTTAATTTTGGGACAGTAAGCCTATTCAGACTGAGTCTCGGCCTATCCTTGTCCCAGAGAAATGCAGTACATGCCGTGCGATAGGAAGTGAAGAAGGCTTGTGGTAATTTTATGGGGATCGTCTGAAGGACATATAATATTCTAGGAAGGATGTTCATTTTTAGTATGGCAGCCCTGCCAAACCACGAGAAGATACCCGTGGACCATGACATGAGGTCCTTTTGGATACGTTGTAGAATGGGTACATAGTTTTTGGCGTATAGGTTCGACAAGTGTGCGGGGAGGGAAATCCCTAAGTAGGTAATGGCGTCTCGGTTCCATTTAAATGGGTAGTTGGCTTGACAAAGTGATACGGTCTCTTGATTCAGGGAGATGTTTAGGGCTTCAGATTTCGCGAAGTTTATTTGGAGGTTAGATAGAGAGTGGAATGTCTTGAAGTCCGCCAGTAAGTTAGGTAGGGTGATGTGAGGATCCGTAAGAAATAAGAGGATATCATCCGCAAATGCAGAGAGTTTGTATATGTCGTTCGAAATTTGTACACCTTTGATGTCTGTGTTAGTACGAAGTCTTTGGAGGAGGGGTTCTAATGTAAGTACAAATATTAGGGGTGACAAGGGACAAACCTGGCGGGTTCCGTTGGATATGGAGAAGGCATCCGACAGGTGACCGTTAACTCGCACTTTTGCAGTGGGGGAAGAGTATAGGGCCATGATAAATTGGAGCATGCGATCTCGGATCCCAATCATTTTGAGGGTTTCCTCCATGTAGTCCCAGGCCACCCTGTCAAATGCCTTCTCCGCATCCAGGGAGAGGAAGAAGCCCTGCTGTTTAGAGGTAGATAGCCAGTGATGGATGTTGATGGCTTTGATAGTATTGTCTCTTGCCTCTCTACCAGGTATAAATCCTACCTGATCGAGTGTGACGAGGTTAGGTAATAGAGGCAAGAGACGGTTGGCCAGAATCTTAGCATAGATTTTTAAGTCAACGTTGAGAAGGGATATTGGCCGATAATTAGTCACTAACGTCGTGTCCTTGTTCGGTTTTGGGATAACTGTTATGTGGGCTGATAGGAGGTCTCGGGGTGGTGGATTTTCTGAGGAGATAGAATTAAAGGCGTTCAGGAAGTGGGGATTTAGTGTGTCAGCAAAAGTCTTATAATACGCCGTCGTCAGTCCGTCCGGGCCAGGGCTCTTCCCGGGTTTGAGTTGTTTGAGTACCGCGTTTACTTCGGCGGCAGAGATCGGTTGATTCAGGTTAGTGGCTTCAACGTCGGATAGAGAACGGGGGCAGTATTTAGCAAGAAATTCACGCAAGATTTCTCTCCGCGATGTGTCGTCTGAGCGGGGGTCAATGGGGTGTAAGTTGTAAAGTTTCGTGTAATACCGCACAAATTGGAGAGCTATTTGTTCGTTGTCCGCCGACTGGTGTCCTTGTGAGTTTGTAACGGAATGTATAGTCGAGGAGGTTTTTTTTCGCCCTAAGTGCTCTAGCTAGAAGCTTACCGGATTTGTTACCGTATTCGTAGAAAGTTTTTTGGGAAAGGATATAGTTTCTCCTAATTTGTTTATTTAATATGTCTAACACTTAGTAAAGAAGGAAACTTGACCCTTGTTGGGGGCGTAAACATTGGCTAGAGTAACAGGTTTACCGTGAAGCGAACCCTTAATGAAAATGAATCTAGCCTCTGCATCAATGCAAGTCTCTTTGACAAGGAACGGGCAGTTTTTTGCAATCAAGATTGATACACCTTTGGTTTTTGCCGCTTGGTTAGTGGCGTGGAAAGAAGTTGGGAAGCGTGCATTTGCGAGTTTTGGGATCGAATCGGATCTGAAATGGGTCTCCTGAAGGAAGGCAATACTTGCCTTATGTCTGTGGAGGGATAAAAGGACTTGAGACCGTTTTTCGGGCGTATTGAGCCCACGAGTGTTGAGAGAAACAATAGTTGTCTCTAGTTTGGGATGGCACCTACTAGGTCCGAGCATGGTATGTGAGAACGCAACGTTCAGTCTAAGAGTGGACTCGGGTTGGGTAAGAACAATGTGGGGTTCGCGGTGTAGTCGAGAAGGTTGGCACGGAGTCTCACTGCACCAGCTACTCGGGGTATAGTATCAGGTTTATAGGGTTCGTAAAAGTGTAGTCTGGCTCGTGTAGATGGGGTGATGGAGGGTGGGTGGTAGGGAGAGGACACTAGGGAGTGGGAGTAGGGGAGATCACGTGTGAGCGCGGGGGGAGTTGATAGCGGTCTGGGATGAGGATCGGAGGTTTGCAAGCACCAGCTTGCTAACCCAGGGGTACAGGCCTGCTGTATCCAGTAATAACCGAAATGGTACAGTGGCCTTATGATAGGGAAGCAAAATCGAAATATAGTCGGAATGCCACCGAGTGGGGGTTGGCTGAGACCTGAGAAAAATGGAGAGAGTTGTGGTTTCAATACTATGCCGTATTGAGGGATAGGTGTAAAATTGGATTATGAGGAGGAGTGTGAGATTGAATGCAGGCATCAGGGGGAGGCAGCAAGGGCATGGTTACAAGAGGAGTTCTGCCTAAAAGCGCAGAGGCCCAAAAGGAGATATCTATATTGGGACAGCTGCGAGAGACAGATAGAGGTCAGAGGGAGAGAAGGGTGGTTGGCTGAGTTCGGTCAGACGAGTAAATCCGAGGGATGGATATGAGGGCATATTTGGAGCACTGGATTGTGCCGATAGAGCGTGAGGTAGAGGGGGAACAGATCTATCTTTTAAAAGAACCTTATGTTGAGTTAGTGGGTTCAGTGTATATAGTGTACCTGAGAAGAGGCTCATCCCGTAAGTAGTCAGTGGATGTTTGTTCCCCTATAGGTGTAGACGGCTAAGGGTGCGGACATGCAGTACCAAACATGGCGAAAAAGAGGATACCTAAGAGAGAGAAGAAGAAAAAAAAAAAAAGGGGGGGATGGAGCACATAGTAATAAGAATGCTATAGAACATCATCCTAATATGCATGGCGTAAATCATTAGCTTATTACACATACATTTATATGGGTTATAGAGGCAGGACCGTTCATATTATGTGAGTCCCCACTCCTGTACTCCGTGTGGGAGGGGTGAGTTTAGTAATGCACACTATCAGGGAGGTTCTGTTCCAATTTAAGTATACCCCATTGCAAAGTGGCATACTTGTGGACCTTAAGAGGGCGTGGGGTATAGATACAAGACCCCCTGTGAATTTCATGGTGGGGAGAATGTCCACGAGTGGGATTGCCAGTTGAAACAAAACATGTGGGGGCTGTAGGAAAGGGTGTGAATATATGTCACTTCCTCCCTGAGGTACGATACATCCGCCACGTTTTGGGTGACGGGCAGTGATACATTCCAACATCAGACTTCACAGTATATTCGTGAAGGCCCATGGGTGTACTGGAGTGCATGTCCCTAGCAGGGTGAGTACGTGTACAGGAGTGGGTAGAAGAAGAGGATCTGCATGTAATATCACATCCTGTTTACCTCTCCATCATTGTATATTCACTGATGGTGGTAGCCAGGCATATGTAGATCGACAGCAGCCGTGTCGTGTAAGTTATACCAATAAGCCAACTATAACAACTTGTGTAATAGGTATGTAAGTAGAGCACACATCAGTCAGTCAAGTAAAAGCAAGTAAAGACAAGAATAAAAATCAAAAAAAATGAGAAAAAAGTCACGGTGTAAGGGGGGGCATGCTGTGGGCTCTACACTTGATGCATCGTGAGTAACACTTTCAGGATGGAGCTTGTAAGAATACTGAGAACTGGGGTCAGGAAGTCTCATGCCCCTGTGGATTGATCGTAACATGTCCCCTGCTGATAGTTAGGGACATCACAAAATGGCGGGGGGCATAGTAACAGTACCGTCAGGTATAAGGGTATTCAAAAGACCAGGAGAAAAGAAAAAATAATAAAAAGAAAAAAGAAAAAGCACCGGGAGCGTCGGGTGGCTCCGGAGAGGAGGGCCTTACGGGGAGAGCCTGAGGTGATACCTACGTGTCGAGGCCACGATCCTGGTAGGTAACAGCACGCTCTGGATATCGGGCAGTGAGGGGGCCAGGGGGGATCCGTAGGGGGGGAGAAGAGACCGGTACTTATCTGACCGAACTGGAAAGATGGTAATGGTGTGAGGCGCGATCAGTAGTCCCGGCGTGTTCTCCGTGGTTGCGGGGCCTTCGTTGGGCTGGCAGCATGTGATCGGCCCGAGGCCTGTGGCGCGGGTCGGTGATCGGATGGGGAACGCCGTCTTCTCGCACTGGATGCCTGTGTCTCCATGTAGTCGTCCTCCGGAGCGGGTCTTCTGGCGGAGCGAGGCCTGAACTCGGCGTACCAGTCTGGAGCCTCGGTGAAGGGAATTCCCAGTGTTGCGCAAAAGTGGTGGAGGTCTTCAGGCACTCGGAGGAGAGCCGAACGGCCGGCATTGGAGGCCGAGAGGCCGAACGGGAATTTCCAGCGGTAGGGTATTTCCTGCGCTCGGAGCACTTCCAGGACCGGGCGCAGTTCTCTGCGGCGCTGTAGGGTGATATTCGACAGATCCTGGAAGAGGTGGATGGATGCTCCGTTGTATGTTAGCGGGTTGGTAGCTCGTGCTCTGCGGAGGATCTCCTCTTTTAATCGATAGTCGATGACACAGCAAACCACGTCTCGGGGTGGGTCGGATTCTTTACCTCTGGGGCGCAGGGCTCGATGTATGCGCTCCATTCCTATCTGGGTAGTCAGCGGTCTATTCAGCAGGTCATTGAAGAGGGCTGTTACCTCAGACTGCAGGTGTTCCGCGTCTATTGATTCGGGCAGTCCTCTGATGCGGAGATTGTGGCGCCTTCCGCGGTTATCCAAGTCTTCTACGTGTCGGTTAAGGTCCCTTAACTGCATGGTGTGGGAGTCGAGGACTTGGCATGAGCGTCGGAGCACCGAGGAGTGAGTTGCGGTGGTCTTCTCCACCTCCTGCACTCTCCCCGTTATCGCCTGGATATCAACCCGGAGGTCAGAGATAGCCGCAGTGAGGGCTGCAGTGAGGGTCTCTTTGATGTCTGTGGCAACCGAGCGCAAGTCGTTGAGGCTAGGCTGTTGCTGTGGTGTAAGTACGATCCCGCCATTGTCAGGGCCTTGTGGTGGGCCTGCGGTCTGTGACAGGCCTCGTGATGACGCCATGTTGCCTGACTGGGACCTGAACATCTCCGGGATATTCTGGGTTAACCGTCCGGCGGTTTCTCTTGGTGACCGGGAGCGGGAGGCAGAAGAGCCACGGGAGGAAGTTCCCATTATTGTAAGGGTTGAAATTGGGGAAGAGTCCTCCGTTGTAGGCAGATGAATCCCTCTTTCGGCAGGAGCTCAGAGATCAAGCTGCCATTCTCACTCGAGGTCAGGCCACGCCCCCGACCGTACACTTTCTAACGGATCCTAAGGGTCACAAATTGACTGCAACTCCAGACATAGCCAAACATTTTGTCACCTACTATTCACAACTTTACAATCTAACTCCCACAGGTCATTCAGCTACTGACACAGCTAGGAAACAAGCTATCAAAGACTTTCTACAGCAATACAGTCCCACTCCGATTTCGGACTCCTTAGCTCTAGACCTAGATGGTCCCTTGACCTGTGAGGAAGCAGACGCTACGCTGAAACAAATAAAACCAGGTAAGAGTCCGGGCCCCGACGGGCTAACAGCAGCTTACTATAAAGCATATCCCGACCTTCTCACCCCATATTTTGTCTCTGCATTCAATTCTTTTGCTATACCTACTGAACCCCCTCGAGATCTACTCGAAGCCCATATAACAGTGATCCCAAAACCAGGGAAGGACCCTTCCTTAGTCACAAATTACAGACCAATATCACTCCTCAATGTTGACCTTAAATGGTACTCCAAAATACTTGCAAATCGAATTCTTCCTCTACTTCCCCAACTTATAAACTTGGATCAGGTAGGCTTTATTCCTGGTAGAGAGGCAAGAGA
The DNA here is from genome assembly GCA_028564925.1 of Lithobates sylvaticus. Taxonomy (NCBI): domain Eukaryota; kingdom Metazoa; phylum Chordata; class Amphibia; order Anura; family Ranidae; genus Lithobates; species Lithobates sylvaticus. The sequence goes on from CM053031.1 coordinate 131,030,385, forward strand.
TAATACGCTCAAAGCGATCAACATCCACCATTGGCTTACTACAAATCACAAACAGGGTTTCCTACTCTCCTTGGATGCGGAGAAGGCATTCGATAGAGTGGCCTGGGACTACATGATAGAAACCCTACGATCTATGGGTTTCCCCCAACGCCTGTTGCACTTCATACAAACACTATATTCTAATCCCACCGCAAGGGTCCGAGTCAATGGCCACCTGTCGAATGCCTTCACCATATCCAATGGGACCAGACAAGGGTGTCCCCTCTCCCCACTTATCTTTGTCCTTACCCTTGAACCACTACTGAGACGCCTCAGATCAAACACTGATATTGAAGGAATATCTATTGCCCATCATGAATACAAAATAGCAGCATTTGCTGACGATATTCTCCTCTTCCTTACAAAACCTCTCACGACACTTCCTAATCTTCTTCATGACTTCAAAACTTTTAATTATCTTACTAATCTACAAATTAATTTCGCAAAATCCGAGGCTCTCAACATCACACTACCCCCTGATGTATGTACGCAATGTCGAGATAATTTCCTGTTTCAATGGCGTAATCACTCACTCACATATTTGGGAATCAAATTGCCTTCATCCCTTACTAACCTATACTCTATTAACCATCTCCCGCTGCTCCAAAATATTATCAAAGATCTTAAGAAATGGTCCTCGGGGACCTTCTCATGGTTCGGCAGGGCTGCCATAATTAAAATGAACGTTCTACCCAGGCTTCTCTATTTACTACAGACGGTTCCAATCAAACTTCCACCGGCGTTCTTCTCCACGTATCGGAAAGCATGCACAGATTTTATATGGGGTACACTACGCCCTAGAATAAATTATACCAGACTTACCATCCCTAAACTTAAAGGAGGCATAGGTCTACCAGACCTTAGAAAGTACCAACAAGCCTGCCACTTGAGCAGGATTGTTGATTGGAATGTTCACTCCAAAACCAAAGCTTGGATCGCTCTGGAGAAATCCTTTTCACCCGTCCCCCTTGCCCAAACTCCATGGATTTCACTGATCCAAGTCCCTCTTGCATACAAGTCGCACCCGCTCATCCACCCGACGTTGACTTCCTTTCACACTACGTGTTCTAAATACAAAATCTCATCAATTCGGGGCCCCATGACTCCTCTCAGGTTTAATCCAGAATTCTCTCCAGGAATGTCCTCCTCCTTTTTGCTTTCTATATGGCCTCACATGACGGTCCGGGCAACACATTTCTTTCAAGGTAACCGCTTACTATCCCACTCTGACCTAGCCACTAAAACGACAACTGGCACTTTCCCCTTCTGGACTTATGTCCAAATCAGAATTTTTTTTGATAAATTCTGTCCGAAACCGGATTGGTCGCGGCAAGCCACACCCTTTGAATCCCTCTGCCTAAGTACCGAACCTCTTCACCACCTGATTTCTTGCACATATACGATGCTATTTTCAGATCACTTCCCCAAGCTAAATTGGGCTAGCCTTAAATGGGAACAAGAACTTTCTCTCGATTTAACTAACCGGGAATGGGAAAACATTTACACATGCATTCACAAGGGTACAGTCAATGTACACACACAAGAAAATGCTTTTAAAATCTTTTCAAGATGGTACAGAACCCCCCTACAACTGCATCTCATCTATCCATCCCTTTCACCTTCATGCTGGCGTTGTGAGACTGCACCTGGTTCCCTCTTACATATATGGTGGACGTGCCCTAAATTGCAGCCCTTTTGGCAGGAAGTCCATCGACTCACCAAGCAAATATCCACGTACGACCTAGAATACACACCAGCACAATTTCTCCTACACCACTCAGACCTCCCTACGAAATCTTATATGCGTTCCCTAGCCTTCCACATGGTCAACGCGGCAAAATTGTGCATACCTGTTAAATGGCGCTCCCCTGACCCGCCTTCTAAAACTGACTGGTTTAAACGCATACAAAAAATAGCAGAAATGGAAGAATTGATCCATCAAGCACATGACACACAATGCAAGTTCACTGCTGTTTGGTCTACCTGGTTCCATTTTACTACGACAAACGAATATCTCGGCACACAGAGGGTGGTGACATGAACGAAGTTCCTGAGTCGCCCATCCCCCGTTTAGTCTGTTCCTAAGTCGCTTTAACTTGCTCCCCGCCGTAACTTCAAAATCCCCACAATACACACGTCCATTTATCCAATTACTAACATAGACTGTGTCGCATCCTTATCGTTTCCTACCTGTCCCTCCCTTCGCACCCCCCCTTTTTTTTTTTTCTTTTTTTTTCCTTTTATTTTTTAATTTTCTTTTCTCGTTTTGAAAAATGAATAATTACCAACACATAGTCTCCTCAGAATTGTTATGCATACTGTTCTACCAACTTACCTGTGTCATACAAAGTTGAATTCCTGTACAGTAATACATGTATGTATTATTTCTACAGGTGTTGTTTTTTCTTTTTTGTAGCATTCTATACAGCGGCTGCGTCCGCAAAATGGCTCTGTATTCTTACCTTGTTGAGTTAACATCTGCATTCTTTTCAATAAAAACGTTTGAAACAAAAAAAGTCAGGATCTCTTCAGAACCTGGACCGGCTGAGTAACATCAACCAACAGTGGGCTTTAGCCTGCTGTCATCTGAATACAGGTCACCGGAATGCAAAACTAACCCACAGGAGAAGTTCACCAAAAGAGCTTTGGCCCTACTTCTCCTTTAAATATCCGGGACTGTTAATTCTGGTTTGTTCAATTACAAAAAAATGTGATCAAAGAATGTTAGCAGCCATCATATATGCTTTCTGTTTTTTTTTGTTTTTGAGAGACTGGTTTAAAGTATGTCTTAACTGCATCTGTATCTGCAGCAGTGTTTAGTACTTATGCCGCGTACACACGAAGGGACTATCCCGCGGGATTGTCTGCTGGACTCGAGTCCGCCGGAAAATCCCCTCGTGTGTGGGCGCCGGCTGACTTTTTGGCGCCAAAAGTCCGGCGGACTAGGTTTTAAGTTTTGTTTTAAAATTTTTCGCTGGACTTGGCAGTCCGGCGGACAATCCCGCCGTTAGTAGGCTAGTCCGCCGGACTTTTGAAATGAACGGACTTGCCGCTCATCGGAAAGTCCGTTCATTTAGCACGTGACTTCAGGTAGACGGAGCTAGCGAAGGCAGTGAATGCCGCCGCGCTAGCCCCGTCACCTGGCATGGATTTAAAGGGAATCCCCACGCCAAAAAAAAAAAACGGCGTGGGGGTCCCCCCAAGTCCATCTCAGACCCTTATCCGAGCACGCAGCCCGGCAGGCCAGGAAAGGGGTGGGGACGAGCGAGCGCCCCCCCCCCCCTCCTGAGCCATACCAGGCCGCGTGCCCTCAACATGGGGGGTGCCCTGGGGAAAGGGGGGCCGTGCGCCCCCCCACCCCAAAGAACCTTGTCCCCATGTTGATGAGGACAAGGGCCTCTTCCCGACAACCCTGGCCGTTGGTTGTCGGGGTCTGCGGGCGGAGGCTTATCGGAATCCGGGAGCCCCCTTTAAGGGGGCCCCCAGATCCGGCCCCCCACCCTATGTGAATGAGTCTGGGGTACGATGTACCCCTACCCATTCACCTAAGGTGTAAAATGTAAAGAAAAAAACCACACAATTTCGAAAAAATATTTTATTGCACTGCTCCGGGGGTTCTTCTTCCGTCTTGGGGGGTCTTCTCGCCGGACTCCTCCGCCATGTACCTAGCTCTTTTACCGAGCAGAGGATGCCGGCTACCTTCTTCGTCGTCGACGCCGTCGTCTGGGGGTCTCGATCCGCCCTCGGGGGTCTTCGGGGGTCTTCCGGGGTCTCTTCTGTTCTTGCCGCGCCCGTCGTTTTCAGCGCCGGCGGGGCCTTCTTCTTCTTCTTCCGATGTTGACCTGTCGCTGTCTCTGGCCAGAATGCCAGAGCCGCGCTGTGCTGGGACTTATATAGGGACAAGGGGACAGGGTCACATGCTCATGTCACATGGTGACCCGCCCCCCTGTGATGTCACAGTCCCGGAGGGTCAACATCGGAAGAAGAAGAAGAAGAAGAAGGCGGCGCCGGCGGCGCGGAAAACGACGACCGCGGCAAGAACAGAAGAGACCCTGGAAGACCCCCGAAGGCGGATCGAGACCCCCAGACGACGGCGTCGACGACGAAGAAGGTATCCGGCCTCCTCTGCTCGGTAAAAGAGCTAGGTAAATGGCGGAGGAGTCCGGCGAGAAGACCCCCCAAGACGGAAGAAGACCCCCAGAGCAGTGCAATAAAATATTTTTTCAAAATTGTGTGTTTTTTTTCTTTACATTTTACACCTTAGGTGAATGGGTAGGGGTACATCGTACCCCATACTCATTCACATAGGGTGGGGGGCCGGGATCTGGGGGTCCCCTTATTAAAGGGGGCTCCCGGATTCTGATAAGCCCCCGCCCGCAGACCCAGACAACCAACGGTCAGGGTTGTCGGGAAGAGGCCCTTGTCCTCATCAACATGGGGACAAGGTGCTTTGGGGTGGGGGGGGCCGCACGGCCCCCCTTTCCCCAGGGCACCCCCCATGTTGAGGGCACACGGCCTGGGGCTCAGGAGGGGGGCGCTCGCTCGCCCCCACTCCTTTCCTGGACGGCCGGGCTGCGTGCTCGGATAAGGGTCTGAGATGGATATGGGGGGGACCCCCACGCCGTTTTTTCGGCGTGGGGATTCCCTTTAAATCCATGCCAGGTGACGGGGCTAGCGCGGCGGCATTCACTGCCTTCGCTAGCCCCGTCTACCTGCAGTTACGTTCTAAATGAACGGACTGCTCCGTGTGTGGGCAAGTCCGCTCATTTTCAAAAGTCCCGCAGACTTTTTCCCGCGGATTGTCCGCCGGAGAAGTCCGGGCATGTGTGGGCAAGTCACACGCTCGGAAGTCCGGGCGTGTGTGTGGGCAAGTCCCCCCTCGGAAAGTCCGGCGGATTGTCCGCCGCACTAGGTCCGGCGGACAAAGTCCGAACGTGTGTACGCGGCATTAGGATGTAGCTGAGCCCATTACCTTTTTGGAAAACTGCTGCAGTATTATCACAGTATACTGTCAGGGCCGGATTAACATAGGGGCTATTGGAGCTGCAGCTCCAGGCCCCTTTCTCAAAATAGGCCCATTTGCACCCAAAAAAAATAAAATTTTTTAAAAAATAATAATAAAAAAGATCGACTTCGAGGGTTGTAGCTCAGCGATTAGGAGTCACAGAGACGCCACATTTGGGGGGTATGTAGCCAAATACCTACTTCAGCACTGGTTAAAATATGGGGCTGCCATAATCGATGGTTCCGGAAAAAAAGGTCTGCTTGCGCAGTCGATCAGAAGCTACATACAAAGCGGCCAGTTTAAATACAAGCTGGAACACTCTGCAGCAGACTGAGAGGATGAACTCACAGTGCTTATCAGTGGCGGTGCGTGCATAGAGGGCGCAGGAGCGCCGCCCCCTCTCTCCTGCACCGCTCTATCACCAATAGATAGATTCATGCATTGCATGAATCTATCTATTGTCACCGCTGCCGCCCCCTATTCAGGTGTCCGGCCCCTTGTTGGGCGCCGGGCATCTGAATTACCGTGGGGGGGGTTGTTTTTGGAAGCGCCCTATTAGAGCTGTAGGCTCTAATAGGGGACCTAATTAAAGCGGTGGGCTCTAATAGGCTTCCATAAGTGTAAACAGCGGGCGCCATGCTTTGCGTTCGCTGTTTACACAGTATTGTGTTAGAGAAGCGAATACATCGCTTCCCTAACACAGACCCGCCTCTCAGCCAATCAGGTTGCTGGTCTGTGTTACCGGTCACCTGATTGGCTGAAGTCACAGGCGCTGTGATTGGACGCCTAGGCGTCCAATCACTGCAGAAGACAGGAGGAGCGTGGGAGAAGATGTCGGGTCGATGAGGAGACACCGCTCGCCGCCTGACAAGGTAAGTGCCGGTAGATGGCGGGCAGAGGGCACATTGGCAGCATTTAATGGGCACAGTGACAGCGTTAGATGGGCACAGTGGCAGCACTTGTGGCACGGTGGCAGTGTTAGATGGGCACAGTGGCAGCACTTGGGGCACGGTGGCAGTGTTAGATGGGCACAGTGGCAGCACTTGGGGCACAGTGGCCGCGTTAATGGGCACAGTGGCAGCATTTAATGGGCACAATGGCAGTATTTGAGGCACAATGGCAGCACTTGGGGCACAGTGACAGCGTTAGATGGGCACAGTGGCAGCATTTAATGGGCACAGTGGCAGCGTTTAATGGGCACAGTGGCAGCGTTTAATGGGCACAGTGGCAGCGTTAGGTGGGCACAGTGGCAGCATTAGATGGGCACAGTGGCAGCGTTAGATGGGCACAGTGGCAGCATTTAATGGGCACAGTGATAGCATTTAATGGGCACAGTGGCAGCGTTTGGGGCACAGTGGCAGCGTTTGATGGCACAGTGAGGCTGTTTGTTTGCGCCCCCCCCCCCCCACAAAATTTTGAGCACCAGCCGCCACTGGTGCTTATAATAATTATTTGCATATTACTTATCATAATTAACCCCTTGCCACCCAGGCCAATTCTGACACTTCTCTGCTACATGTAAAAATCATCTTTTTTTTTTTTTTATAGAAAATTACTCAGAACCCTCAAGCATTATATATATTGTTTTAGCAGACACCCTATGGAATAAAATGGTGGTCTGTGCAACTTTTTATGTTACACGATATTTGCGCAGCAACTTTTCAAACGTTTTTTTTGGAAAGAAACTGTTTCATTCATAAAAAAAAAACATAGTTAGCACAATTTTTTTTGTGTACTAAGCAATGCTTTAAATTTTTTTACAGGTTACATGTTTAGAGTTACAGAGGAGGTCTAAGGCTAGAATTATTGTTCTCTGTATAACAATCGTGGCATATGTAACCTGTGTGTATCTGGCTCTGATACTAGCCAGTGCCTACCCAGCCACTGATTAGTATCTCTCCCCAGCCTGTCCCCACACACCCTCTCACCTGCTGACCTGTGGATGGGGCAATCACTCCCGCAGTGTTATTGTGTTCTGCCAGTGAATACGATGATCAGTGTTGCTAACTATAGCTGGCAGCACTGATTGTTTTGGGGAAAACCTGACAGGCTGGTTGTACTCAAGTCGGTTAATAGGTTGACTTGTGTAAAACCAGGTAGCCCATACATAGATCGACTATGGCTGGTCTCTGCTTAATTGGTGTAATTTCAATCCATGTATGGCCCGCTTAACCACTGCACAGTCCCTAAACATCCTTCCACAAACCTTTACATTTTTCCTTCCCAGATTCCTTCATCCTCCTCTCCTATACATAGTGCTCACTGTCATACCCTCAACACTTCTCTACTATACATAGTGCCCACTGTCATACCCTCCACACTTCTCTCCTATACATAGCGCCTACTGTCATATCCTACACACTCCTCTCCTGTACATAGTGCCCGATGTCATACACTTCTCTCCTTTACATAGTGCCCACGGTCGTACCCTATATACTCCTCTCCTGTACATATTGCTCACTGTCATACCCTCCACACTCTGCTGTGCATACTGCCCACTGTCATACTCTTCACACTCCTCTCCTGTACATAGTGCCTTCTGTCACACCCTCCGCACTCCTCTCATGTACATAGTACCCACTGTTAGACTCTCCACATTCCTCTTCCTCACCTGCACATACTTCCCACTTTTATACCATCCATTCTCCTCCCCTATGCCTCTTACCCACAAAAACAGTTCTTTAAAATTATACTGAATATCCTCAATGTTACCAGCTCTAGAATGGGCACACTTGTGTTAGTTCAACTAAAGGAAATCTCAGTCCTCATATTTGTTCTGCCCCATTATTAGTACTTATTTAATTTTGTAATCACTATTGTGATGTATAGATGAACATAAGGGATATCAGCTACTCTAAATATAGCACTTGTAAAAAAGTGTCCCTGAAAATATTTTTGAAATGTTGGCAACTATGCGGGTCAGTAGGGGGCCCATGAGAGGCTCCTGGGTTCCAATGATATTAAAGCGGTAGTAAACTTTTCTAACATTACTATTTTTTAGAGGCCCTGAGGTAGGTTATGCCATAATGTACAAGTATGCACAGCATATTAGCACATTAGGGTACACTTAAATTGTCAGACTGATCCCTCCAGTGCTGTGCTGTGATCAATCCGGCGGGGCCCGGGCACTTCCATCTTCACCCGGTCTTCCTTCAGGGTTCTGTGCCTTCGGTCACTTGCCTTGGCTGGGCTGCGTTGATGTTATTCCCATGCATTCTCATGTGCATCCTTTTTCTCTCATCCCCCCTTTTTTCTCTCATCCCCCCTTTCTCTCTCATCCTCTTTCCCTTGCACCTCACCCCTCTTTCACCCCCTCTCTCTCTCTCTCTCTCTCATCCTCCCTCTCTCTTTAATTTAATTTTTTACAACAAAAAATTGTTTGCATTTTTATTTATTTATTGTTTATAAAAGGCCCCACCAAAATCCTCAGCACCAGGCCCATGATGTTCTTAATCTGGCCCTGTATACTGTAATATATAAGCACGGTTGTTGCACCTATTTTTGTATATACAGTATAACATGCTAACACAATCAGCTCCTGCTTTGTTTACAATTTTGTGCTCTTTTGTAAATGATTCTGCACCAACTGGCACATCTGATTAATTATTTTCTTGGTGCACAGATAACAAATTGCTGAATTTGCCTGAAATCCTAATGTTTGCTATTCAGGCTCCTGCTCTCTGTCTATGTAGCAGCAGGCAGACAGGGCAGGGGCTGGCACAGACAAAAATTTACACTTTCAGGAAGTGGGCAAATTCCTAATAAAGTTACACAGGTTACAACATGGAAAGAAAAGTGTTTAGTTTATTTATTTTTTACGCTGGGAAACATGCATTTGATTATTATCCTCTCTACTGCTGCGAAGTTTTCATTTAAAAAGTGAGGCCTGGTGACAGTCTATTTAGGATGCAGCCAGCCCAAGTATTCAAATGTTTACAAAAAGTGTGCTCAATATCATCATACAATGCATGCAAGTCAATTTAACATACACAAGGTAATTAGGTAAATAAATGAAAACTAAAATACCTTTTCCACAGCAGAGGGTGAATAAAGAGTCTTTTTCTTACGTCTGATCTTGTTTGCATGTTTTAAGTTGGATACCAGATGTGATAAGTTGGATACCAGATGTGATATGCTTTTAGGCTGTGAGCTAAAGCTATCTTCATCTTGGCTAATGTTGCCCTCTGTAGATGACATCAAGATTTTTCTCCTTTTCAAATTTATTGTGCTGGATTTTGTATCTGATAAAAGAAAGAAAAACAGAATTGTATGCTTCAATTTTAACCATCAGTTTGACTTGGGCCTTGTTTACAAGGTGATGTACAGCTAAGTTGCAGATATTTGCTAATTTCAAGGAGAAAAGGCATGAATGGAACAGCTCAATACATACTAGCACTCAGTGAAGCATTTACAGTACTTACCTTCAAGCTGCATTCTGCTATCACAGACAATTCAGGTCCATTGGCTTTCATAGCTCTACCCTGTTGTCACACAGGAGTAGGATCTACTTCTGCAATCGGCTCTTGTGCAAGTAAGGCTTAAATCGCAACCGCTATATTTTCATTATATAAATGCTAGATTTACAAACTGCAGTGGAACTGTCCATTTTATGCATTGTTCTATGTAAATTTATTTGGACACGTGTGTGTCCAAAAAATATGTCAATTATATTTAGAGATATATTAACCCCAAGTGTATTTTATTAATACTATTAAGGCCTCATTCACACAGGCGTACTGTTTCCTAGACATGTGCAAAAGGCTGTCTTTACCCGCATGGGAGGCACAGGCATCCCACATGGCTATGTGTACCGGACCGATGCTGCAGCTGTCCCCTACCAGCTCTAAGCCCAAGAACTGAGCGATAACATGACTGCTGCTCGGTCAGTTCTCAATCAGCTCTGAGCAGAGAGAGGTGACTATCAGTCACTGTTCTTTTCTCTGCTTCTCCAGCACTCACTGGCAGTGATGTAAGTAACTGAGTTAAAATAAACTGAGTTACGTAACTCAGTTACTTTAGAGGGTAACTAGTAATCTAACTGATTACTTTTCCCCTCATGGTAACTTAGTTCCCATTACTTTGGCTTAGTTACCTCAATTACATCTACCGTCACTAGATGGCAGTAGTGTAATTCCGGTGTCCTGCCAAAAAAGTTTCCCCGCCGGATAAGGACCCCCTGTACTGCGCAGGCGCAGCGCTTGCGCAGTACGAAGGATTACGGAGCTTCCGAAAATTTCCGAACCTAAACAGCTCTGAGTGAACTCTACACAGCGCAGGCGCAGTTAACATGTAATTGTACGAGGTGATGCCGCACCCTTATGATGCTCGTGCTACTCTGCAAGGGGCGTCTATCGTGTAACTAAGGGGCGAGTCTAGTATTACTGTAACCAAGGGGTGCATTTATTATTATTGTTATATATATCGAGCTCTGCCCATTAATTTAACATTCACCCTCTTCTGTAGAAATCCACCCCTTACACGATATAATAATAGACCCGCCCCTTGCTTACACGATATAACAGAACTGCCCCTTGGTTAGAGTAATAATAGAGCAGCTCCTTGATTACACGATATATAACAATAATAAATGCGCCCCTTGGTTACAGTAATACTAGACCCGCCCCTTAGTTACACGTATAGAATATTTTAAAAAAAAGTCAGTTACTTTGCTGAGTAACTAATTACTTTTCCAATGTAGTAACTGAGTTACTAACGCAATTACTTTTTGGGAGAAGTAATTTGTAACTTAACTAAATTACTTTTTTAAAGTAAGATGACCAACACTGCTCACTGGAGCACCAGACTGGAGAGGGGGTGGGCACAGCCTACTTTGATAATATGGTTGGAATCCTTCCATAGTCTAGAGCAGCTCTGTGACTTCAGCCAATAGTGGGCTGACCAGAATATGCTGAATCTGGTTCACAGGACTGCAAAAGTAAGTGAGCTCCTGTGACCTAGAAGAAAAGCATGACTAATAAAGCTTTGGCCATACTTCTCTTTTAATGTGTAAGGATTATTTGGTCTCTAAAAAAGATTTCTGCTTTACTGGAAGAAACGGCAACCTTTTTAATAGCTCCATGATGTTTATTTGAAGCCAAAACTTCAAAAGAGTGGAAGTATTAGAACCCCTGCCTCATTTTTACTGCTATCCATGTTAGAAATATATTTACTTACTTCCTCTGCCTATGCACCATATTTATACCCTAATAATATAGAGTATGACTAGAAATAAAAATCAAATATTGGTGTGGCACTGTATATTTTACAATATTCCTCCCCTCTGTGCGAAATATAAAAAATATTACAAAAAAGTACTAATTCATGTAAATACTTATGTCATGAAAATTTTTACTACCTACTAAAAGAATCCCTTATTCAAAATATCACAGTAAATATACCATCTCAGTAAAGGGCAACAAAAACATTCATGTAATAAAGTGCAATGATGCCAAAAAATCACTGTGCTATTAATGTGCAATTAAAAGTGCTTCAATAAAGTGAATACATATTCACAACGTCTTCACTTTCTAGATGTGATTCACTTTCTTCCCTCTTGCACACCCCACTCACCAGAGCTCCTTGATCCCTTATTAGTAGTGAGTAAGTTAATAGCGCTTTAAGATTTAACTCTCCTCCAGATGCCCCCCCGGGCTTGCTCACCAGGACTATTATCTCCAACCTTTCTAGAACTCTCCTCCAGTGCACATGTATAAGAAAGAAAATCAGGAGGCAGCCTCCATTAGTGTAAAACGGTTTTTATTTTTGGTTAAAAACAATTAAAATCTACTTACATCATCACTTGGCTTGTCTGTCACAAACAATAACACACATATTAACTTCCTGGAACGCTCCTACGTTTCAAAGAGCAGAAATATGAAAGTGGAAGTGACATAAAAAGCTCTATCCAATGCATTTCGTCATAATGACATCATCAGTGAAAATGAAGACACTGAGACTGAATCTGTACTTTACTGAAGCACTTTTATTAGCACAAGCCACTGTCAATTTACACAGAGACATTATATTGCTCATTAATAGCACTTACATATACATGTTACCAGGGTTCTAGTCTTCCCCTACTCTCTGTTTGAGGGTTTTGCCCACTTCTTGTCTAGTAAAATGTTATCGGTAGGACAGGAACTGAGGAGAAATCTCAGCAACCAAGAATAGCATGAAAAAACCCAAAAGGGATATTAAACTTTCACCACTCTATCCAAAACTAAAAAATGGTTTTGGCTTGACATTTACAGTCACTCAATATAACATGAGGTATTACACTCACCTTTCTGACATCCTATGTCTCCTTTCTTCACTATGTTCCAGCACTACAATCTCCATAGGACTTGTCAGCATTCCATACTTTTGGGAGTGTTGGATGCCTGTGTCCATGGTGGGAGACACATTCAAGAAGAGCTGAATGCTGAAAAGTGTCACGAAGACTACAGAGCAGCAAAGAAGTGAAGATAGAAGACACAGGACTCCAGAGCGGTAAGTATAACACCTTTTGTATTGAGTGGGACTGGCATGTGCCCGTCAAATGCAGCCACTTGTGCCGTCAATTGCAGTCACTTGTGCCCAGTATATGCAGCTTCTTGTGCCCAGTATATGCAGCCACTTGTGCCCAGTATATGCAGCCACTTGTGCCCATCATATGCAGCCATTTGTGCCCATCCAATGCAGCCACTTGTGCCCATCAAATGCAGTCACTTTTGCCCAGTATATGCAGCCACTTGTGCCCATGAAATGTAGCCAGGCACGCCCCCCGTCTGTCACTTCACTAACCCCGTCCCGCGGCACTTACCAAGTGACGGGGCTCTCCTCCTCTTCTGTAGTGGTGGGAAGCGGCGGCTGCGGCTCCTGTGTCTGCTCGGCTCCTCAGACTTCCTCCGCCGTGTCTCCTCTTCCGCCAAAGCGTTAGGCATCCAATAGGATCACCTAATGCTTTGGCCAATCGAGGGAGACAGGTCTCACTGACCTGCCTGGTGATTGGCAGGGAAGAACGTTAGTGTGAAAATAGTGAAAATGTATTCGCTATGCCACACAACAGGGTTGGATTGGGACACAGTGCTCTTTGCCCGGAGTCCACCCTATTTTGAAGCCTATTAGAGCCTCTGGCTCTAATCACCTGCTTCAAAATACACCCCCCCTGCCTATGCCCGTCATAGTATTTCATGTGTCCGGGGGCGTCCTGAAAGGGGCCAGACACATCAATTGGGAGGGCGGCGGAGGTGTCAGGGGGGGGGAGGCGCCATGCGCCCACAATGCAAGGGCCACCACTGATGGTTTCTGAGCTAATGTAGCCAACCGCACACCCCACTGCTGTCCGACCATACTGCTATCAAGGAGACAAATCTATACTGGCGTTTGACTGACAGGCACACAAAGGAATGGGGTGGTGACAGTGTCAAAGTCCAACTCACAGTATACATGGAGCTCTGGCTTGGGTCTCTCTTCTCTCCTTTGTACTGGATGTTGTTGGCACTTGGTGTAGAGAAGATAGGATACCAGGCAGTTGTCCACCTTCTTCTAAAAGGCCCATTGCAGACACAGTGCCACCAGGGAGGTAATTGATCTTTTGAAGGCAGAATACTAGCTAACAGTATGGGTTGTTGTGAATGAAGGTGCCTGCCATTCATAACAACAGAATGATAACACACAAGCCATCAGCTATTATATTACTATTACTGTAAATAATTGCCAAAGAAGCAGGGAGTCAGCCTATAGATGTAGCCACGGTGTCTGCACTGATGGGCAGTTATTGATCTTTTACAGGCAGAATACTAGCTGGTGGCTTGTTGTTGTCATTCTGTTGTTGTAACTGACAAGAAACTGTCATTCACAACAACACAAACCACAAGCTACTGTAGTACTCTTCCTGTAAAACATCCAGCAGCCCCAGAGTGTCTGTACTGAGTTCTACCTATCTGATCTCTGCGTGTAAACATAAAATGTATACAAATAACATATGCAAACATAATACACACTGAAGCCAGTTCCACTATACAAAGAAAGGGTAAGTGCTTATAGTGCTGGTTGCTATAGCAAAACTCCCTCTATAGGAACACCCATAAATTGTTCTGAGGGAGGGGCTACAGCACAAGATATGTATTTTTAATACACATTGAGGCCAAGGATCAGAGTGGGAACAAAGTGCTTTATGCATATGGTGCCCTAATTTGAAGGAGTTTTATGGTCACACATTTATAACATCAGCATTGTACAACATAATAGCAATACAACAAACAATAGTTATTTTTGACAATTCAATATGTTTAGTTGAAAATTTTGTTCATCTTCTCCAAGTAGTGCATAAGTGCTGCTTTATATTTCCCTATAGGAAAAATATAACTTCTTTCTCTTTTGATGTGGAACCCGAAGCAGTGTGCTTATCATTGTATCTGTGCCACAACCTTAAAGGGGTTGTAAAGGTTCATTTTTTATTTTCTAAATGGGTTCCTTTAAGCTAGTGCATTGTTGGTTCACTTACCTTTTCCTTCGATTTCCCTTCTAAATGTTTTTTCTCACTTCCTGTTTCTCCTCAGTAAACTTCACACCATCATCCGAGCAGTGTTTAGTCAGCCAGAACAGCTTACTGAACAGCTTACTGAGGAGGAACAGGAAGTGAGAAATTCAGAAAACAAAGAAAAAAAACATTTAGAAGGGAAATCGAAGGAAACGGTAAGTGAACCAACAATGCACTAGCTTAAAGGAACCTATTTAGAAAATAAAAAAACAAACCTTTACAACCCCTTTAAGAGAAAACTGTTCTAAAAAATAAAACAAAACAACTTTGTAAAATATAATCTTCCTATAGTCTGCAGCTTTTGTTCAGTCTATTTTTCCATTTAGGGTGATGACAACTATTGAATTGTAGATAAGGAGCATTTATTGACACTTTCTATCATGTTTCTATTTAGAATGACTTAACATGTGTAGAAAGAAAGCCATTATACAAAATAAGATGGACAAGGAGAAGAAAGCAATTACACGTTTATCTGATACAGTTACCTATAAACGTCTTTCTAAAGATCCCACGCCATAATTTAAGCAGGAGCTGAAACTAATGGTAGATAAAGTACTTCAGAATAATGTTATATCCAAAAGCGAAAATTATTGCTTTTTATTATTATTGTTTTTATTACTATTGTTTTAAAGATAACTTTAGCATACAATACTCTTATCATTTTCCCAAGGATCATAGGAATTTAGAAACACCACCTGGTAGACCCATTATTTTTAGTATAAACAGTCTCCCTCCTGATCTCTCTCAGTATACTATTTTTTTATCATTGATATATTGATGACATTATCTTATAGGATGAGTTGATATACATCATATCACCCTTTATCAATCATTCTAATAACAATTTTGCTCTTACGTTTACCTATGTTAGTGATGCCCTTTTACTGATATTTCTTGATATGGGATCACCCATGTTAATAAAAGTATTATTAAAACAATCTGAAACCAACTAGTGGTAACTATTATCCACATTTCAAGCTGCCTTCACATGAAATGGAGAAATTATATCCCATTCCCCAACAGGCAGTTTTGTAACCTGAACAAAACCTGCAATTTAAAGGAGCGTTAAAGAAAAATTCTTTGATAAAAACTATCTCCATAAATTTAAAGAGGAAGCTGATGAAAAATATCTTGATGCTCTACTCAAAATGAGTGACAGAATAACATGGATTTGCTAGATGTCTTGTGACTAATAAATGTGTTGCCACACTCACAGGAATCCAAAATGCACTCTCTTCCTCTCTCAGCTCTTATTGTTATTATAGGTATGGCTCTTACTCTGCCAATAGGAGCTGCAAGACTGAGTGTTCTAATTTACCATTTTTAACCGTTGGCTGATATGAACTTAATGTGTATAAAGGTTTGTGAGTCCCACGCTAAGACTTTATTATGCTTTTCTGTGGTTAGATTACCTAATTGACTGCTGCTGCGGTATAGGGTGTAGGTGCCTTTAAATCAATTTATAACATGTGTACCCAGCGCTGTCTTCCCATCAACAATATTTACCAAAAATCATATATATAAGTGCAAATAAATCTTGAGTGCCAAAACTATATAAAGCATGAAAAAAAAGCAGAACAAAACAAAAACAAAAACATTTTCTTTTTATATATCATTGTGCAGTCCTTGTGCAAATGCTGTGCCGTGCTCCCCTCCTTATGTGCCCACACTCACCAGATAATGGTGGATATTGGGCCTGTTATAAGAGCAATTGCTCATCAGGTAATATTCTCAGTGGATGATCTGCTTGTCCTTGTAGTTCTCCAGCAGATGGGGATAGATCCTTGTAAATGTCATAGGAAATATAACCAGAAGATATACATAATGTAATACTGCTTATTGAAACTTGCTTTCACAGCCAATTAAAGACTTACAAAATTCTCCTCTTGTATCTGAGCATATACCAATGCCGTCCTGGAATTCAAAGAGCCATGGTTTGCCATAAAGACATTGATGAGTGAGTTTGGGGTGGAGAAACTTGACTGGCTGCACAGAGTCGTGACCTCATACCAATAGAACACCTTTGGGATGAACAGTGCTTGACCTCATAAACGCGCTTCTGGAAGGATGGTCAAACATTCCTATAGACACACTCCTAAACCTTGTGGACAGACTTCCCAGAAGAGTTAAAGCTGTTATAGCTGCAAAGGGTGGGCCAACTCAGTAGTGAAGCCTACAGACTAAGACTGGGATGCCATTAAATTTCCTGTGTGTGTAAAGGCAGGTGTCCCAATACTTTTGACAATACAGTGTATGGAACTTTTTCTCCATCACTGTTGCATGCACAACTGCTTTTATATGATTAAAAACATATAGAATAGACAAATAGAAGCCTTAAACAATAAGGCCCCATTTGATTTAGGTAGGTGCCACACAAGTATCATTCTGTGTCATCCCTCTATCATCAATTTTATGAATCTTTTGGGGGTAACCCCCTATTGATATTTATGGATAGTTTGTACCTATCTCAGTTCAAATTAAAAAGTGATTTATGTTTGCAGTCTGGTTCCTCTGTTATTTGCATGAGTCATGGAAGCTCAGAAAAAACGTTAAAAGTTTGATCACACCATATAGGTGCGTCTGTGTGTGTGCGTGTTTCTTGCTCATTCCCATTCATTGCAATGTGCTGCCAAACAAGCGGGAGTGCCCAAAAAGTACGGCAGGAGCGATTTTTTAAATTACTCAGCACCAAACTGCATGGTTTGCTAGATGTGTGGCTTGCCATTAAGGATTATTGTCACCCATGCGTGTCTGCAGAGGGCATTTCCCGCACTGCAGGTGGTGTGAACTGGCTCTTAATGAATGTAGAGAAGAGATGGCTGCAGATAAACAGGTACAACTTATGTAGAATGATTTATTTTGTCTCTGTATATCACCCAAAGCTTGTCACTTAACTGGGCATATGTAAGGGTTTACAACCACTTTACATGTGCCATAGAGTACCTACTCACACCTGTCATTTAGGGCATTGTTGACTGAGAGATGGTGTAAATCTGGAGAGAGAGGGGTTAGGTAAGTTATAAGAAGAATGTACAGAAACCCATTCATTTTCATTTGCCAAACCGTAAATCAAGAAAACCCGCTATTTATTTCATTTATTTTTTTACAAATTTAGTGTGCTCTGATGCCAAGGTATGTTGGAGACAAAGAGCACCAAAACAGCCTGTGGCTGGGGAAAAAGCTGATACAGCACAATCTATGCTTGTTCAGCTTCAGTGGGGTGCAGAGGTGACATTCAGGGTCTAATAGCTCCCTGATTTCTCTTTTAAGAGGACCTACAGTATAATATACATTGTGCTATCACATAGGGACTGGTCAGCCCCCTGTGTGATTGTGTATCGCTTACCCCCCCCCCCCCCCCGCGCAGGAGCCACAAATGATGATCGTCCCCTCTACCACAACTCTCCAAACTGCTCGTCACCATTGACACACTTGGTCATATACAGTACTAAAGCCATCCACACCTGTGGAATTACCACTCTGAAATGGACACGAATAAGGCCACAAACAGCTTGGAGATAATTAATTAAATGTATTAAGACAATGCAAACAGAGGGTAAAACAATAAGCAATAATTACACAGACTTAAGAACACTATAACGGGTTAAATGGTTAATTACCCACTAGTTAGCATCCAAATGTTATATCAAGACTAAATTAAATTACTACCGGGTAACTAAAGTCTCTAAACCTCCACAACAAGTTCAGAAGAATCAAAAAGGGTTCTGGTGTACACCTTTTGCATACAACCCCAAAAGTAGGCGATATGGGGGTAACCCTGGAGGTGGTAGAAATTACTTTGTGCCTAGTAATTAACATTGGCTGGCTTTCAATGGGGCCCTTCTTTAGATGGTGCACTGTCCCTTTAGGAGTGTTAGTGAGTAAGATAAGACAGGTGTGCTGATTAGTAGAACCAGTCTCTACTTGGAATAACAGTGTGTGCTGAGCATTTAGGATGTGTATCTCAGCTCACCATTTCTTGATGGCAGGCAGGTAATTCAGTCCCTATGGCTTGGCGATCAACTGTCTCTAGTAATCAGATATCGGCCTCTCGCACAGGCCACGGTTTCTCAATTCCAATCCTAAAGACGCAGCAGCTCTTTCTTTTTGTCATACTCAGTCTCTGAAGGCAGCTTCTAGAAGGCTCAGGTCCATCCCCACGTCGTACAGTGGGTGAACAGGCACAGGTCCTCTTAGCTCTTCTCTAATGGCTCCAATCCCTTGGATGTGAGACACAGACCCTGATCGCAGGTCTGTACCAGTCGCTGTCTTCTCTGGACTGCTCAGATCGAGATCAGTTTGCCTGGTAAATAAGTGAAACTTTTCCTCTCCAGGTGCAAATATTTGTTGGAATTGAAGTCCACAGTCTGCTAGCCTCCATTAACAAGCTTTGCTCCATGCCCTTTTAACCACTTTAAACCGGGCCTATTTTTCAGACTTGTTTAGATGTTAAAATAATTTTTTTTGCAAAAAAAATACTTAGAAAAAAAAAATATAATGTTTGGGGGTTCTAACACCCTAGAGAATAAAATGGCGGTCATTGCAATGCTTTCGGTCACACTGTATTTGCCCAGCAGTCTTACAAGCACAATTTTTTGGGAAAAAATACACTAAATAAAAAAATAAGACAACAGTAAAGTTAGCCCAATTTATTTTTATATTGTGAAAGACGATATTACGCCGAGTAAATTGATACCCAACATGTCACTCTTCAAAATTGCACCCACTTGTCCTTTTATCCTTAAAAATCTCCATCTCTGTTTAAAAAATTCTACAGGTTGCATGTTTTTAGTTACAGAGGAGGTCTAGGGCTAGAATTATTGCTCTCGTTCTAACAATTGCAGTGACACCTCACTCACATATGCGTTCATTTCTGCACGCGAGCTTGGCCGGACGGGGCGCTTTACAAAAATGTCTTTTTAGTATTTATTTCACTTTTTATCTTATTATTTTTACACTGTTCTTTAAAAAAAAGTGTCACTTTTATTCCTATTACAAGGAATGTAAACATCCCTTGTAATAGAAAGAAAGCATGACAGGACCTCTTAAGTATGAGATCTGGGGTCAAAAAGACCTCAGATCTCATATTTACACCAAAATGCAATAATAAAAAAAAAAAGTTGTTTGAAAGTTGCTTTAAGAGCTAAGGGCGGAAGTGATGTATTGATGTCGCTTCCACCCTGCAATTGTATGGAGCCGAGCGGGGGCCATCTTGCCCTCACTCTCCATACCACAAATTACACCAATTACACAAATTACACCCCAAAACATATTCTGCTACTCCTCCTGAGTACGGCAATACCACATGTGTGACTTTTACACAGCATGGCCACATATAGAGGCCCAAAATTGAGGGAGCACCTTCAGTCGTTCTAGGAGCATAAATTACACATATAATTTCTTGACTACCTATTACACGTTTGAAGGCCCTGGAGCACCAGGACCATGGAAACGCCCCAAAAATTACACCATTTTGGAAAGAAAACACCCCAACGTATAATCTATGAGGCATAATGTGTCTTTTAAACATGTCCTTTTTTTCTACAAGTTTTTGGAAAATGTGGAAAGAAAATGAAAGCACATTTTTTTTTATACAATATTTCTAACGCATAGCATGTACATACCAAAAATTACACCCCAAAATAGATTCTCCTACCCCTCCTGAGTACGGCGATATCACATGTGGGAGACTTTTCCACAGCCAGGCCACACACAGAGGCCCAACATGCAGGGAGCACCGTCAGGTGTTCTAGGGGCATACATTTCAAATCTAATTTGACTACCTATTACACTTTTGTGAGGCACTTATTGGCATGGATGTGGTATGGATGAGAACTGATGTAGCATGAATGGGGATGGATGAGCCGTGGATTGGGATGGCTGAGCATGAATGAGTATGGCTGGGTATTGTTGAGTATGGCTGAATATGGCTGGGTACAGCTGAGTATGGCTGGGTATGGCTGAGGACAGCTGGGTACGGCTGAGTATGGCTGGGTACAGCTGAGTGCGGCTGGGTACGACTGAGGATGGCTGGGTACGGCTGAGTACGGCTGGGTACGGCTGAGGATGGCTGGGTATGGCTGGGTATGGTTGAGTATGATGGGGTGGATGGATGGATGAGTATTGCTGAGTATGGATGGCTGAGCATGGATTGATGGATGGATGAGCATTGCTGAGTATGGATGGCTGGGCATGGATTGATTGATGGATGAGTATTGCTGAGTATGGATGGCTGAGTATTGCCGAGTATGGATGCTGAGCATTGATGGATGGATGAGTATTGCTGAGTATGGATGGCTAAGCATGGATGGATGGATGAGTATTGCTGAGTATGGATGGATGGCTGAGCATGGATAAGAATTGCTGAGTATGGATGGATGGCTGAGCATGGATAAGAATTGCTGAGTATGGATGGATGGCTGAGCATGGATGGATAGATGAGCATTGCTGAGTATGGATGGCTGAATGTATTACAGAGGAATGGCTGAGCATGGATGGATGGCTGGATGAGTATGACAGAGGGATGGCTGAGAATTTATGGATGGCTGGATGAGGCTGCAATGGGCACAGATCAGCACTGTGGGCACTACAAATCCAGCTCACAGCGCTGCTGCACCCGATCTCTCCCCTCTCCGCTCACACCACTCAGATCGGTACAAAGAGGGGAGAGAGAAACCAGACGTGACGCCGGTTTGTTTACAAGTGATCGCTCCATCATCTGACGTCTGACATCTAGCGGTCATTGACCGTGATCCGTGATGTGGATGGACCCGGCGGTCACGGTAAAAAAAAAAAAACAATTTCCCCTGCCCACTGGGACACACACATACAAACGTAAATGCATGCATCAGGTGCTCCTATGTATGAACATGACAATTTTGCTACACATTTTAGGTATTGCCCTGCACACCAGAGGACAATAATTCTATGGCCATCATTCATGGTTAACTCTAAACTGATTACCTGTAAAAGGCTTTTGAAGCATCACCTATGGACAATTTTCGGGACTTTAGTTTGTCGCCACAAGTGTAACTCTAATGCCTCGTACACACGGTCAGATATTTAGATGGAAAAAGTCAGATCAGATTATGTTGTCGGAAAATCCGATCGTGTGTGCGATCTAGCGGGCTTTTTCCGTCGGAATTACCGTTGGATAAAATTTTAGAGTCTGATTTTCCTACAACAAAATCCGATCTGACTTTTTCCGATCCTGTTTAGAGAATTCCGACGCACAAAGTGCCACGCATGCTCAGAAGAAATTTGGAGACGAAAGCTATTGGCTACTGTCCGCTACATAGTCCTGTCGTACGTTCACTAAGTCACCTCGTTCGGAACGATCGGATTTTCCGACAACTTTGTCCGACCATGTGTATGTAACACAAGTTTCGGAAAAAATCAGACGGATTTTGTGGTCAGAATGTCCGACCGTGTGTACGGAGCATACAGCTTAACATGAATGATATCTATCTCATCTTTTATAATTTGACAAAAAATTTGGTAAAATGTTATGTTTTAATGCACTAAAATTACCTTTACAGTGTATTTTACTGAAAATACGGGCTTGAGAAAACGTTATGCTAATATTGTTTGTCAAAGGGGAAACTGCCAGCATTTTATTCTCCAGGGTCCATTGCACATGCATGAGTAGCACTTTGTGAATAGTGATGTGTCCCAAAAGGCTCAGATCACCTAGGGGATTTGAACAGAAGTGGGAGTGGGTATCTGTCAAAACTAGGTACCTACCCCACCCCCACCCCCCCTCCCCCAAAAAAATCATATCACCAAAATGTGATGGGGGAAGGGGGAGGAGGAGAGCAGAACTTCCCCTTTTGGGTGAAGTTCCGCTTTAAGTTGTGTGTGTTTTTTAAATTTGCTGCATTCATTTTCTATAAGAGAATCCGTTTGATTTACATACATTTTTACACACATAATGTCTGATACAGCAGTTCATACACATTATACATTATACACAATGTCCAATAAAAATAGTTTGTAGCATGCTGTGTTAACCAAATAGCTTATACATTTATTCTGCATAATTGGAAGTTTTGATTTTACACATTTTTGTATAACTGGTAATATAAAAGTATTAAAAAGTATTACATTGCACCAATATATACCATACATATGTACCTAAAAGTAAGAAAATATACTGTAGAGTAACATATCATTATGACTACATATACAGTCTAATGTGAATGACTTTTACAGTTGCAAGTATACATCAGGGTTGATGGAAAACATATAGCTTTATTGTTATGCTGAAATCACAGCAATTATTTATAATCAGTTGGTAACAAAATAGGGACAGTATAATAAAAATAAAGCAGACTGTACCTTTTCACTTGTCCTTCTCAAATGTATTGTTACCCGGATCTTGCATACAAAGAAACCACGTTTCTCAGGCTTGAATTTAAAGTGCTTTTTTTTTTCTTTTTTTTTTTTTTTACACAGGGAAAATGGAAAAAAAAATGAGAGTGCTTTTCAGAAACATTAGCTGAGATGCCTTTTAAAATACTGCATTTTAAGGGTGGTTTGGCAGAAATCCAACATCACTGAATGCTGCAGTGGTTTGTATACACCGTAAATGCATCTGTGGGTTAAGAAGTGTATAATATAATGACAAAGAGTTACAATTAGGCAGCCTAACCTGTGAATAACATCCTATGTATCAGCAGCATGAGAACGTACCTACTGTTTTTACTGCAAAGTCATCCAACGTATCTATCGTAGGGTTGCTGCAGTGAGCTGAAAATGCAGTCTCATCATTGCTATACTGTAGTGTCCTATTAAACTGCATTGGTTTAAAGTTGCAGTCATTAAATGAAAAATCATTAAAAATAAAAAAAATGTAAATAAAAAACATTCTTCCATTTATTACCAGTCAGCAAATGTATTTACAGGCATTGCTAGGTAGAGAGAGAGTACACAGTATATTGCATGCAAATTGTGTAAATAATATATTGCAATTTGCATGTTGTTAAACTTAAAGCGGAGTTCCACCCTAAAGTGGAACTTCTGCTTATCGGATTCCCCCCCCCCCCCCTCCGGTGCCACAATTGGCACCTTTCAGGGGGGAGGGGGGTGCAGATACCTGTATAATACAGGTATCTGCACCCACTTCCAGGACGAGATAGCCGGAGCTGTCCCGCCCATATCCGAAGATGCCCCGTTATGTCTTGGGAAACACAGTTCCCAGGACACAGCGGGGACCAACAGAGACGCGCAGCACGACTCGCGCATGCACAGTAGGGAACCGGGCAGTGAAGACGTTGCGTCTTCACTTCCTGATTCCCTGACAGAGGATGGCGGCGGGGCAGCCGAAAGACGAGCGCTCGCTCGTCACATTCTGCCGACATCGCTGGACCCTGGAACAGGTAAGTGTCCATTTATTAAAAGTCAGCAGCTGCAGTATTTGTAGCTGCTGACTTTTAATATTTTTGGTGCGGGTGGAGCTCCTCTTTAAGTCTATAATGCCCAAAAGCAAAAATCTAATATATTGCAGCTTTCTGTATTTTTTCATCTGGTGATTTGCCTAGTAACATACCTGCTGTCTTATGCCCCATACACACAGTCGGAAATTCCGACAGGAAAATTCTGATCGGATTATGTTGTCGAAAAATCTGATCGTGTGTGGGCTCTAGCGGACTTTTTCCGTCGGAATTTCAGACGGAAAAAATTTGAGAGCAGGACTTTAAATTTTCGAACAACAAAATCCGTTTTGACTTTTTCCGATCGTGTGTATAGAATTCCAAAGCACAAAGTGCCAAGCATACTCAGAATAAATTTGGGGACGAAATCTATTGGCTACTGGCCTCTACGTAGTCCTGTCATATGTGTTGTACGTCACCTTGTTCGAAACAATCGGATTTTCCGACAACTTTGTCCGACCATGTGTATGCAACACAAGTTTCGGCTAAAATCCATCGGAAAAAATCTGATGGATTTTGTTGTCGGAATGGCCGACCGTGTGTACGGGGCATTAGGGTTGCTACATTCACTCCTCCACTGTAGTAATGGAGCATTGTCAGCCCATGAAGAGGGTGGACTAATAGATGGAGTTTATGTAAGTGACTAACAAATAAAAGGCCAGTTCCAACTTTAGAACTCCAGGCATGGACATTCTTGAATGTAAAAAAAGTAAGAAATTATTTGTGTCAGTACATCATTAATCAAAATAAATAATGAGTTAATAAATAATTCATGTTCATGAATATGGTGCCAATATCGTGTGTATGCAGATACATTGTAAACAGATTAACAATCCATACAATGATCAGTCAGTAGTTGGTTGAGTAGTTACGTAGTTGGTATAGTTGAAAAGAAACCAGTCCATCTAGTTCAACCTGTGTGGGTGTGGGGGTGTGTGTGTTATGTCTCCACTTCCCATATCCCTATATATTGTGTTCAATAATATTCCCATCTACGAATTTTTTGAAATTAGCGACATTAACCACTGAAACCACCGATTGTGGCAGGGAGGTCCACATCCTTACTGCTCTTACAGTAAAAAACGCTTACGCAGTTTAAGGTTGAACTGCTTCTCGTCCAACTTTATTGCATGGCCACGTGTCTTCTTGAGTGACCTGAGACTGAATAGTTTCCTCCCTATGCTGGAGTCACCATTAAGATATTTGTACAGTGCCTTGAAAAAGTATTTATACCCCTTGACATTTTTCACATTTTGTCATGTTAAAACCAAAAACGTAAATGTATTTTATTGGGATTTTATGTGATAGGCCAACACAAAGTGGCACAAAATTGTGAAGTGAAAGGAACATGATAAATGGTTTTAATTTTTTTTTTTACAAATAAATATCTGAAAAGTGTGGCATGCATTTGTATTCAGCCCCCTTTACTCTGATACCTCTAACTAAAATCTAGTGGAAGCAATTGCCTACAGAAGTCACCTAATTAGTAAATAGAGTCCACCTGTCTGTAATTTTATCTCAGTATACATGCAGCTGTTCTGTGAAGCCCTCAGAGGTTTGTTAGAGGACCTTAGTGAATAAACAGCATCATGAAGGCCAAGGAACACACCAGACAGGTCAGAGATAAAGTGGTGGAGACGTTTAAAGGAGGGTTAGGTTATAAAAAAATATCCCCGGCTGGACTGAGGCTCCCTGTAGCATCCTAGCCCAAACATTGTCCAAGATGATTTTAACAGAGTCATGGGATGATGGATTTAAGGGTTAAATCAACCTTCTCTATGCCCGTACCATGCGCCCCGCCTCCTCCCCCTTACATTCCACAACCAGATCAAGAGCTGCACGAAAGACCTAATTTTGAGGTTCCTAAACAAACACCAGTGCAGACACATTATCAAAATGATTTCTCAGGAAATCAACGGGGAAACTTTTATAAACAGAGAGGAGAGGGATACAGAGGGAGGGGGCAAGGACAAAGAGGGGGTTACACACAGAGACAACCAAGAGGATGGCTTACAGCCAATAGTCGAGGATTTCTTAAGGGAAGGGAAATTGTCTCGCCCTACAATACTCCCATTAACCCAGTAAAGAAGGCAAATGGTGACTATAGGTTTGTACAGAACCTAAGGGCCATCAATAGCCTAGTGGTACCGATTTCCCCAATAGTGCCTGATGTGCCATCAATACTTACCACCCATACCATACGATGCAGAGTATTTTACTGTGATTGATTTATTGAATGCATTTTCATTTCCGTCCCTGTGGATGAGGAGACACAGCCAATCTTTGCTTTCTGTTTTTAAAAAAATTGCCAACTAACATGGTGTAGAATGCCCCAGGGCTATATAGACTCCTCTGCAGTCTATTCCATTGTCCTCCAAACTACTCTCAGAGCTTGGATACCAGGACACTGTTCATCCCCGCTACAGTATGTGGCTCCTCATCTGCAGTTCTAATCAGGTGGCCGCCCTGGACTATGGGAGGGATCTTTTGAAATGTCTTTTTGAAAGTGGTCACAAAGTGTCAAAGAAAAAATTGCAATGGTGTCAGGAAACGGTTGAATATCTTGGTTTTGTACTCTCAAAAGAAGAAAGGAAAGTCAATCACAAAAGAGCTATGGCTCTTGTGGGTCTGCCACGCCCACTTACTAAGAAAGACATGCTTACCTTTCTTGGTATGATTGGTTACTGCCACCAATGGATACCTGACTGTTCCTACTATAACAATCTCCTGAGACAAGCCACAGGTTCAGACATGCCAGACTGTGGGGGGGGGGGATGGGCGTAGCTGTGAGTGAGTGAGCATGCAGCTCAGGTGTTCTGTCCCACCTCTGCTCCTCTAACCGCCCTCCCAGTCTGCTGGATGCTGTCTGTGAGAACTTCATCGCTCTGAGCGTCCCGCCGGATGAACCACTGTTGCTGGCACACTGTGCAGGGCTTGTGCCTGAAGTGAGGCTGGCGCTCGCCTTGTTCGCAACGCTGCCCGCTTTCCTCTTTGCCTCTCTTCCCGCTGATGCGGGCGGGCGTTGTGGCGGGACCTGCAGCGGGCAGCCTCTTCAACCCTCTCCGACCCTCTCCAACCCCCTCCGCTGACTGCCGGATCTCCGTGTACCTGTGTGGATACCGAGAGTAGCCCGTGCGGGACCCGCAATGGATCGAGCTGACGTGCTCCGCCTCTCCTATCCCTCCTGAGTGCTGTATCCCTCCGTGTGCCTGCGTGGAGCCGTGAGTAAAGCCCTGACCTGACAGAAGCCTGTGCATTACTCCCCCAGGATAGCTTGTCCCTCACATCGCCCGAGTATTGGGTTATGGACGGTCCACAGGATTGAGGTAACGGGGTGAGCCTGGGAGAGGGGGCAACATACCAGGTGTTTAAGACCGTCCCCCTGGTCTGATTGAACTGACTGTGTGCTGCCTGGTAGAGGCAATGTGAGAACTCGGGGTTCATTTGTGAGTTTGGAGTCCCCCAAGTGTGACCACTGTTGTTTATATTAGCATATTGCTGCCCTGCCGGGAAGAGGAATCGAGGAGGGCCCCCCCCTGTGGTGCTGGACTGTTAAGCTGTGTTTTCTTTTCCCCTCTTTTTTTTTTGGTGTTCTCTGACCTCTCATTGACATTTATTTAAAATAACATTTGGGTCTGAGCCGCAGGACTATAAGGTCCCCAAAAATCATTGATCAAATTGGATCACCACTAGGAGGGAAGGAATAGGGAGGGGGGAAGACCTCTTCCTTTTCTTTTTTTTCTTCTTTTCATTTTTTTTTTTTTTTTGTGGAAACTTTACCATGCTTAGCAAACGCGCCGCCGACAAGACGGCGCACCTGGAAGGGGGCCAAAAAACCCGTTCAGCCAAGGAGAAAGCAAACCAGGTGTCCGCCGCCGCTGCCGCAGCAAAACTCGAGCGCTTTGCCCATGCCCACGCTCCTACACAATCACCAAGTAAGGGGGGGCATCAATTACCAGTGACACACGCAAAGACCCAGGGGGTGGCGGCTGATAGAAGAAACTCCAGCCAATTATCACTGAATGCCACCACTTTACCTGCTAGAGGAACCACGAACAATAAAGACCCTGGGGAGGGTAAGGCGGCACAGGCGGCTACAAACTCATTGGCATGCTCTACAACAGGGGGCCAGGAGGAACCCACACTTAGGGTTATACTTGATGCCGTTAATGCCTGCAAGGACTCTATATCTGGCTTGGATAGCCACTTGAGTGGCATAAAAACCGAGCTAATTGCAATGAGTCAGTTACTGAGTAGTACAGTGGAAAGGACCACGGCGCTTGAGGAGAGGTTAAGCACGATCGATGACGAACTCCCCCCATTACAGGAAAAAATCATAGGCCTACAGAAGCAAATGGCCAAACAGGCCGCTAAGCTCGATGATTTAGAAAATAGAAGTCGCAGAAGCAACGTGCGCCTAATAGGTCTACCCGAGAGGAGTGAGGGCCCCAATCCCGTAGTCTTTTTGGAAACCTGGCTCAAGGAAATATTTGGAGACTCCTCTTTTACATCATTATTTGCGATCGAGAGAGCCCATCGAGTCCCTACCAGACCCCGACAAAACGATGAGCGGGCTCGCCCACTACTACTGAAATTTGTAAACTACAACGACCGTGCGATTTTACTCCGCAAGGCTAGAGAATTGGGGGACATTTTCTTCAATGAGGCTAGGGTTTCCTTCTACCCGGATTTTTCCCCGGACCTCCAGAAACTCAGGGCAGAATTCATCCCAGTTAAACGTACTCTTCAGCGACATAAAATCGCATATGCCCTGTTGTACCCTGCCCGCCTGCGGGTGACCGCTATGGGCTCGACCCTGTATTTTAACACGCCTGCCGAAGTTGAGAGATGGATGGAGGAACATAGAGAAGATCTTTGAGAGAGCCGGGGACATTTGTTATGGGGGGGGGGGGGTCGATGGAGGGCCTAGGTCGTTTATTTTTTTGTTATATGTTGTTTTCATGGGCCTTTTTGCCCCCCCACTTCCCCCCCCCCCCCCCCCCCACCCCCCCTGCCCCCCCCCTTTTTTTTCTTGTTATTATCCCCTTTTTACCTTTAACTATGACACTGTCCACTATATTAAGGGCACCGGGCTGGGGGGTGGGGGGGAGGGGGGTTGATGGGGGTTCAGGGGAATACCACTAATTATATTATCATTAACATATTAATAACGTTTTTTGTACCACTGCACTGATATTTGACCGGGACTGGGGGTTGGAGGTGGGGGCCTCTATTGACGCCCCCACTCCTCCCCTTGTCCACTGGACGGTTAATACACAGTCACTATAACCCCTGTTTGGGAGGGTAGGATATCTCCCTTTCTTTCTTTTTTTTTTTTCCTTTTCTTCTTTTTTTTCCCTTTTTCTTCTCTCTCCCTTTTCCTCGCTCTCCCTACCCTGAATAAATCACACTGTACTATTGCCTACTGCACCAATGACACTGGGTTGGGGGGAGGGGGGTGGGGCTGATCGGGATGTCACAAATTGCAATTGCTCTTCTTTTTCTCTCTCTTTTTTTTCTTCTTGACACTGGCTATTGGTCAATCATATCACAAATGTTTTATAATAACGGGGGGGGGGTTTCCTTTTTTTCTTTCTCTCTCCAACGGTATTGGACTGGGATCGAGGGGCAGGGGCGGGGTACCCGCGGAAGCCCCTGCTTCTCCTTCTCGTTCATTTCAATGGATAACACGTTGCCAATTGCACAATGGGGTGGGATCACGGTGGGCACTGGGGGGGGGGGGATTTTCACACCTCCCCCTCCTTTCCTCTCCTCACCCTGCCTAGGAGGGTAGGTTAACTGTTTGTATATTATTATCTAAGGTTGATACTACTGGGAAGGGTCGGACTAGGATTGTTCATTTAATACAGTATTATGGTTGGGATGGGACACCTGTGCGGCTGGGTGGGAGGTGTATGGTTGGGTCTCACACAAGCCTCATGGGGGTGGCCCAGTTGGGCATGGGGGAGGGGGGGGGGGGCGGGGGATTGGGAGGGGGGGGTGGGTAGGTCTAGGGAGGATTGGGGTAACACACACTGCTGGTTCTTATAAGGTCGGTGGGGGCTGGTGCGTGGGCGGGGGTGGTGGGGGAGTTGGGGGGGGTGGGGAGGGGATGGGTAGGCTCACCGGTTCGCTGTCGGGCCCCCCCCCCCTCCCCGCCCCCCCCCCCCCCCCTTTGCCCTGCAGTTAGACCTATTATGGCGGGTGACGGAGTAAAGCTGGTCTCATGGAATATCCGGGGCCTGGGTAGCTTAAATAAACGTGCGTTAGTCCTGTCGGCATTGGACGGGAAGGGACCCGGAATACTGCTGCTCCAGGAAACACATCTTACTCCCGATACAGCCTCTCAGCTATCTAGTCGCAAGTTCTTGGCCCAATACCACTCATTCCATTCCTCCTACTCCAGGGGAGTGAGCATCTTGGTAGGGAGAGGAGTACCTTTTTCCTGTAGCGGAATCTCTATTGACGAACTGGGTCGCTATATATTCCTGTCTTGCTTGATTGGTAGTCAGCCTTACATTATAGCAAATATCTATATACCTCCCCCTTTTAAGCTCGAGGTTCTGTATAAACTACTTGAGTTCGCTCTGGATAAACCAGGTATTCAAATGATAGCCCTAGGGGACTACAACGAGGTGTTAGACACGGGACTAGACAGATTCCCTGTACCCGCTAGACCTAGGGCGGGAGAGGGGAACCGCCTGTCACGGTTTCTGAGGGAAATAGGGTTAAGTGACATATGGCGTACGCGGCACCCACATGATAGGCAGTACTCTTGCTTTTCAGATTCTTACCGTACCCTCTCTAGAATCGATATGGCCCTGGGGAATGATGAGGTGAACTTGTTGGTGAGAGATATAGAGTATGGCTTGAGGGTGATCTCAGATCACTCCCCGCTGACGCTCAACATAAGCACTGGGGATAGAGCCAGCTATAGGGAATGGAAGATCAATCCCTGCTGGCTTGAACTGATTGACAATCCCTGTGATTTGACCACTAGCATAAGGGAGTTTATACAAATAAACGCGGGTTCAGCGCCGCCTGGGGTGATTTGGGATTCCTTAAAGGCCTATACAAGAGGACTGCTAATCCAGAAGATGGCAGCAATTAAGCGGCGGTCGAGAGAGCAAGAAAGGGAAGCTAGTAGTGAGGTAACCCTAGCAGAACGCCGCTATGTAGAAAACCCGACCCCTACTAGTATGGGGGAATGGCTCAATAAACAACAAACCTATAAAATGCTACTTACTAAGAAAATGGAGAATAGGCGAATCTTTCAGCGGCAATATTATTTTGGCGAGGGTGAAAGGGTAGGCCATACCCTCTCTCTTCTGGTCAAAACCAATAGTTCCCCTTCAGCAATCCCAGCAATCAGGAGGGCAAACGGGGATCTGGTTATTGATCCATTGGAGATAACGAACCTTATATTATAAAACCCTCTATAAATCCTCTAGGAAAGGGAGCGAGACAGCAGTATCTGAATTTTTACAGCAGATAACATTCCCAAACCTATCCGACAATGATAAAACGGAATTGGAGGCGCCAGTAACTATAGAGGAATTGAGACTTGCAGTGGCAGCAATGCCCAATCAAAAGTCCCCGGGCCCAGACGGGCTGCCAATAGAGCTATACAAACGGTATGGCGAGGTATTGTTGCCCGAATTGTTGGAAACTTTGAGATGGGCATTGGACGGGGGTAGACTGCCCACCTTGATGCTCGAGGCTAATATCATTCTGATACTTAAAGAGGGGAAGGACCAGCAGGAAGTTACCTCGTACCACCCAATTTCGCTGCTATGCTCCGACATTAAGATCTTAGCAAAGGTTTTGGCGATTCGACTAAACAAATGCATACACAAGCTAATCCACCCGGACCAGTCAGGTTTCATTCCAGGCAGGTCAACTAGCACCAATATCAGAAGAGTCTTTCTTAATATGCAAACTCCAACGGATAATACAAGCCCCAAGGCCATTTTGGCCCTGGATGCTGTTAAAGCGTTTGACAGCCTGGAATGGGACTACCTATGGCTGGTCCTGGAGCGATTTGGTTTTGGGCCTATTTTCATTAAATGGATTAAACTTTTATACAATGAGCCTAGAGCTAAAGTCAGAGTGGGCGGGGACTACTTCGAGTTGTTTCAGTTGGAAAGGGGGACGAGGCAGGGATGCCCCCTGTCCCCCCTCCTTTTTGTACTGGCAATGGAACCCCTGGCGATCCTGACGAGAATGCGTCCGGATCTCCAGGGATTCCGGCGCCAGTCGAGGGAGGAAAGAATCGCACTTTTTGCCGACAACGTTTTATTTTTTATTGGCGATATCAACTTTTCACTCGAGGTAGTGATGCGCATGATGGAGGAATTTCGGCAACATTCCGGCCTGGCCATCAATTGGAGCAAGTCAGCCCTGCTACCGTTGGTTCGGTGTGCCGACCAGACACCCACTATAACCTCGGCCCTCGAAGTGGTGACCAAGCTTAAATATTTGGGGGTGTGGATCTCTAGCGACACAAACCATTATATCAGCGATAACCTAGCCCCGCTATTGACTAAACTAAAACAAAAAGTGGAGATATGGAGTCGCCTCCCCCTATCCATAGCAGGGCGTTGCAATTTAATTAAGATGATCTGGCTCCCGCAAGTTCTCTATATTCTCCATAATTCTCCAGTCTGGATTAGCCAGAAATGGTTTAAGAAGATTGAATCCCTGTTTAGGGACTTAATCTGGAAAAAGGGTCAAGCCCGGATCGGCCTACAAACATTGCAGCTCCCTGTTGGGAGAGGGGGGACGGCGACTCCGCACCCACGGCTATATTTTTTGACGGCTCAACTTCAGCAAATGGCAAATGGCGGGCTCTTGGCAAGTGGGTGTGGTGGCAATAGATTGGCGATACTGGGCGCTCCCCATAACTCATTAATAGAGGTGCTGGAGGCAGACTCGTTCACCCATAGGTGCCCGACGAGTGACTTGATGACCAGAGTATGGAAGGTAGTAAAGTCAATATTGGGATACAATGGGTTAAATGAGTATACCCCCCTATGGTATAACAAGAATCTAGGGGAAATAAAGGGCATAGAGAGATCTCCAGAGTGGGAAAGGCAGGGTATCAGCCGGTTAATCCAGCTATATGAGGGAAACCACTTGAAGTCATTCGAGGACCTGAGACGACAATTTAATATTCCAAATAGGTCTTTTTACAAATACCTGCAGGTCAGACACGGTATTCAGGCCCAATTTAGATCCTCGACGATTAATTGGGTTAAGACCCCCCTATTCCAGGAAATAACGAAGCCGAGATCAATGAGGGGCCTGATTTCCAGGATATATGATACCCTGGGAAACAGAGCCATGAGTACCAAGGGACCTGATAGAAGTAGAAAGGGATGGGAAAAAGACTTAGGGCCAATTACCTTGGAACAATGGGACCGGGTCCTCGAACAGGACGGCCTGGTGTCAACATCCCCCTCGCAAAGGGTTTCCCACCTGTTCCTAATTTACAGAGCCTATTATACCCCCCAAAAACTGTTTAAATTCGGTAGAAAGCCCAGAGACGAATGCCCAAGATGCAAGGCGCCAGGCGATCTTCTTCATATGGTATGGAAGTGCCCAAAGCTATTCCGGTATTGGGTAGAAATAGTGGACAGCCTGAATAGAATCTTTGGGACCACCCTGGAACCAGAGGCTAGAACCTGCCTTCTGGGAATCTTTGAGGAGGGTAACATATCATCCCCTACCAAAGTTGCCTTGCTGAGATGCCTGTACCAGGCAAGGCGCCTAATAGCGTTGAACTGGCAAGCTAGGACCCCTCCTTCCTCGGCGAGTTGGTCTGAGGCGATTAACTCTATGATATGGTGCGAGACGGCAATGTTTATTCGGCAGAATAACCTTAAGAAATTTGCCCGTATATGGAGTCCCTGGGTGTGTGAGCTGGGCCACAGGCCAAGGGTGGGAGGCGACGGGGTGGACAGTTCTTCCCCCCGGCGCCCCCGCACCCATAAATCCCTCAAAGTCACCGTGGCTACCCTGGCAGCGGAGTGGGCCCGGGGGCCCCTTTCCTCCCTTGGCCCGCGCGCCCGTCCTGCCGACTTTTTGAACCCGGGAACCAGTAGTGTGTGTATAGGGGGGGGGGATCATGGGAGGGATAAGGGAGGGGAGCACTTGATCAGGTAACATGAAGTGATCTTTTGTATTAAATTTCTATCATTATTATTAATCATCTACCACTATATCCTTAAGGATCACGTGTGTTTTAATGTTTGCTTGTAAATGTCTTACATTCAAAATAAAAATAAAAATTAAAGAGTTAAAAAAAGACATGCCAGACTGTATAAAATGATCAGATGAAATGCGCAATGCTTTTGTGTATTTGAAAAATGCTATGGTAATGGCTCCAGGGCTCAGCCTCCCTAACTATGGAAAGATGGTTCATTTGTTTGCAAGGGAAAATTGTAAGACTTTGTCAGGTGTCCTTGCTCAGGAGCATGGAGGCAAGTTGCGCCCTATTGCTTTTTTTTAAAGATGGTTCCGGTGCAGGTTCAAGGCATGCCTGCATGTCTCAGAGCTTTAGCATCCTGTGTGATGATGGTGGAGATGGCCACTTTTTTCACTCTGGGGCACAACACTACACTTCACACCACCCACAATGTATCAATCCTGTTGAAAAATGTACATACACAGCACATGTCTGCTCAGAGGTTGAGTGGCTATGAGGTGATCTTGCTGTCTAATCCAAAATTGCACATCAAATATGCTTCTCTCACTGCAGGACCAGCACCAATCTTAAATGCCCCTTTAGGATTAAAAGGAGAGCAGGATAAGGTTGTGCCACAACATGATTGCATAAACCTCATCCACCAAGACACATCACCCAGGTATGATTTATCTTCCACAACACTGCAGGGCACACACAGGCCAGCAAAAAGAGATAGCCAAGGGAAATGCTCTGGCTGATTTAGCTGCTAAACAAGCTGCTACTTCACAAAATGCACAGATCCAAATAATCATGCTAGCACCAGAATTGCCCTTTTTTTGATCAGGTTCTTTCAAATTTGCAGGGATGTGCAGAAGAAGCTGATCTCAGAGGTTGGGACAAAATAGGTGTGCAGAAAGATCCAAAAACTGGACTTCTCTGCAAAGAGGGGAAGCCATGTATACAAGTAGCTAGTGCATCACTTTTTATTTCACAGTACCATGGAATAGGTCACAGAGGCTGGAAAGCCACTTGTGAACTATTGGAGAAAGACATTTACATTACAGAACTTTCAATGAAAAAATTTTGAAAAAAAATGCATTTTTCTTTGTTTCTGTGATAAAATGTAGCAAATTATTAATTTTTCTTCATAAATTTTGGCCACAATTTATACTGCCACATATCTTTGGTAAAAATAACCCAAATTTGTGGATATTATTTGGTCTTTGTGAAAGTTACAGACTCTACAAACTGTGGTGCGAATCATACAAAATTGATCACATCTGACGTACTGGTGACCGATCTCATTTCTTGTGACCTGAACAAGCCAGAAAAGTGCAAATACCCCCCAAATGACCCCTTTTTTGAAAGTAGACATTCCAAGGTATTTAGTAAGAGGCATGGTGAGCTTTTTGATGTTGTCATTTTTTTTCCCACAATTCTTTGTAAAATGAATTTATTTTTTATTTTTTTATTTTTTCCACAAAATTGTCATTGTAATAGGTTATTTGTCTCACATGGCATGTGTATACCACAAATGACACCTCAAAATACATTCTGCTACTCCCCCTGAGTATTACGATACCACATATGTGGGACTTTTACACAGCCTGGCCACTTAGAGAGGCCCAACATGCATGGAGCGCCATCACGTGTTCTAGGAGCATAAATTACACATCTAACTTCTTGACTACCTATTACACTTTTGAAGGCCCTGGAGCACCAAGACAATGACACGTGACACTGATGACAGATGGCACTGATACGTGGCGCTGATGACATGCGACACTGATGTGGCACTGATGACAGATGGCACTAGTACGGGGCACTGATGACACGTGACACTCATGACAGATGGCACTAATACGGGGCACTGATGACACGTGACACTGACAGATGGCACTAATATGTGGCACTGGTGACAGATGGCACTGATATCATGTGGTACTAATACGTGGCACTGATGAGAGATGGCACTAATATGTGACACTGATGACAGATGGCACTGATACGTGGCACCGATGACACGTGACACTGATGACAGATGGCACTGATACGTGGCATTGATGACACGTGACACTGATGACAGATGGCACTGATACGTGGCATTGATGACACGTGACACTGATGACAGATGGCACTGATACGTGGCACTGATGACAGATGGCACTGATGACAGATGGCACTGATGACACGTGGCACTTATACATGGCACTGGGGACAAGTGGCACTAGGGACAAATGGCACTGGGGACAGGGGCACTGGGGACAGGTGCACTGGGGACAGATGGCAGGGGGGACAGATGGCAGGGGGCAGGGGGGACAGATGAAGACAGATGGCAGCGGGCAGGGGGGACAGATGAAGACAGATGGCAGCGGGGGGGACAGATGGGGACAGATGGCAGCGGGCAGGGGGGGACAGATGGGGACAGATGGCAGCGTGCATGGGGGGGGCAGATGGCAGCGGGCAGGGGGGGACAGATGGGGACAGATGGCAGCGGGCAGGGGGGGACAGATGGCAGCGGGCAGGGGGGGACAGGTGGGGACAGATGGCAGAGGGCAGGGGGGGACAGATGGCAGCGGGCAGGGGGGGGGGGGGCAGATGGGGGCAGCAGGCAGCGGGCACAGATGGCAGCGGGCAGGGGGGGACAGATGGGGGCAGCAGGCAGCGGGCACAGATGGCAGCGGGCAGGGGGGGGCAGATGGGGCAGCAGGCAGCGGGCACAGATGGCAGCGGGCAGGGGGGGGACAGATGGGGGCAGCAGGCAGCGGGCACAGATCGCACATTTAGTTTTTTTTTTTTTTTTTTTTTTACTTCCGGCCGCTACGGACACGGCCAGCACAGAACTTCCCCGATGCGCGCTCTCAGGAGCGCGCATTAGGGAAGTAAACAGTAAGGATGAGCCCGGTGTTCGATTCGAACCCATGTTCGAATCGAGCACCGGGTGTTCGCTCGCTCGGGGAGCCCAGAACTATTGGGGCCGATCGCATCAAATTCGTGTGATGCGAGCGGCCCCGCAATGCATTGCGGCCCGCGCAGTGCAATGCTGGCTGATGATTGGCCAAGCATGCACTGTGACCCCCGCATGCTTGGCCAATCACAGCGCCGGCAGCGAGGAGAGCCATAATTGGCTACAGGCAGGATGCCTGTAGCCAATTATAGCTCAGGGGCTTTAGTACACGCCCCACGGTATAAGAGGCCGCCGCGCCGGCGGCCTCACATATTATGTTTCAGTCAGTGTCAGCGTGTCAGTGTGCTGCTGACTGCTGACAACAATATGTGCTCTATTTCTGGGGATATGTGTGTGCATGCTGTTAGAACAGCATTGCAGTATCACATCTGGGGGGTGTCTATAGGTGGCCTGTGAAGGGGGCAGGTTTCCTGTGCTTAGAACTTTCCCTGCAAAAAAGTGTCATTTTTGCAGGAAAAAAGCTATTTAAAATCACTCGCGGCTAATGAATTGATGGCTCCTGTAACACAGAGAACTGTCATTCATTAATAAAAAACAAAAAAAAAGCGTAGGGGTCCCCCCAAATTCAATAACCAGGCCCTTCAGGTCTGGGATGGATATTAAGGGGAACCCCAGCCAAAAAAAAAAAAAAAATGGCGTAGGGTCCCCCTCAAAATCCATACCAGACCCTTGAGGTCTGGGATGGATTTTAAGGGGAACCCTAGCCAAAAAAAATGGCGTGGGGTCCCCCTCAAAATCCATACCAGACCCTTATCCGAGCACGCAACCTGGCAGGCCACAGGAAAAGAGGGGGGGACGAGAGCGGCCCCCCTCTCGCCTGAACCGTACCAGGCCACATGCCCTCAACATTGGGAGGATGCTTTGGGGGTCTAAGACCCCTAAAGCACCTTGTCCCCATGTTGATGAGGACAAGGGCCTCTTCCCCACAACCGTGCCCGGTGGTTGTGGGGGTCTGCGGGCGGGGGGCTTATCGGAATCTGGAAGCCCCCTTTAACAAGGGGACCCCCAGATCCCGCCCCCCCCCCTGTGTGAAATGGTAAGGGGGTACAAAAGTACCCCTACCATTTCACCAAAAAAGTGGCAAAAATGGTAAAAATGACAGGAGACAGTCTTTGACAATTCCTTTATTAAAATCTTCTTTCTTCATCCTTCGGTTTCTTCATCTTCTCCTTCCTTCATCTTCTTCCATCTTCTTCTTCCATTTTCTTCTTCCTCCGATCTGCTTCTTCTTGCGCTGGTCTTCTCGTCCGGCATCTTCTTCCGTCGGCGTCGGTGTCTTCTTGGGCCGCTCCGCGCAATGGGAGGCTCCCGCTGTGTGAGGCTCCGCTCCGTCTGACAGGTCTTTTATAATGGAGGGCACCTGGTGACCCCGCCCCCTCTGACGCACAGGGACGTCATGGGGAATTCCATGATGGCTTTCCCCATGATGTCAGAGGGGGGCGGGGTCACCAGGTGCCCTCCGTTTTAAAAGACCTGTCAGATGGAGCGGAGCCTCACACAGCGGGAGCCTCCCATTGCGCGGAGCGGCCCAAGAAGACACCGACACCGACGCCGACGCCGACGGAAGAAGATGCCGGACGAGAAGGACGAGAAGACCAGCGCAAGAAGAAGCGGATCGGAGGAAGAAGAAAATGGAAGAAGAAGATGGAAGAAGATGAAGGAAGGAGAAGATGAAGAAACCGAAGGATGAAGAAAGAAGAAAGAAGATTTTAATAAAGGAATTGTCAAAGACTGTCTCCTGTCATTTTTACCATTTTTGCCACTTTTTTGGTGAAATGGTAGGGGTACTTTTGTACCCCCTTACCATTTCACACAGGGGGGGGCCGGGATCTGGAGGTCCCCTTGTTAAAGGGGGCTTCCAGATTCTGATAAGCCCCCCGCCCGCAGACCCCCACAACCACCGGGCACGGTTGTGGGGAAGAGGCCCTTGTCCTCATCAACATGGGGACAAGGTGCTTTAGGGGTCTTAGACCCCCAAAGCATCCTCCCAATGTTGAGGGCATGTGGCCTGGTACGGTTCAGGCGAGAGGGGGGGGCGCTCTCGTCCCCCCCCTCTTTTCCTGCGGCCTGCCAGGTTGCGTGCTCGGATAAGGGTCTGGTATGGATTTTGAGGGGGACCCCACGCCATTTTTTTTGGCTAGGGTTCCCCTTAAAATCCATCCCAGACCTCAAGGGTCTGGTATGGATTTTGAGGGGGACCCTACGCCATTTTTTTTTTGGCTGGGATCCCCCTTAATATCCATCCCAGACCTGAAGGGCCTGGTTATTGAATTTGGGGGGACCCCTACGCTTTTTTTTTTTTTTTTCATTTTTTTTATTTTTTATCAATGACTTTTTTTTATGAATGAGTTTCAATGAATCACTGTTCTCTGTGTTACGGGAGCCGTGAATTAACATTAGCCGCGAGTGATTTTAAATAGCTTTTTTACTTTCAAAAATGACACTTTGCGCAGAGACAGTTCTAAACACGGGAAACATGCGCCCCTTCACAGGCATACTATAGACACCCCCCAGGTACGAAATTTAAAGGAATATTACACTTTTATTGTTTCAATTTAAGCATTATTAAAATCACTGCTCCTGAAAAAACGGCAGTTTTTAAAAAAAATTTTTGCATTGATACATGTCCCCTGGGGCAGGACCCAGGTCCCCAAACAGTTTTTATGACATTAACATGCATATTAGCCTTTAAAATGAGCACTTTTAATTTCGAACGTTCGCATCCATTATAACTAATAGGGTTCTAAAGCTCGCACGGACTTTAGGTCCGTTCGCGGGTTCTGGTGCGAGCCGAACGGGGGGGTGTTCGGCTCATCCCTAGTAAACAGGAGTCCAGGGACGTCCTCCCGGCAGGGAGCGTCCGCGCTGCAGCCGTCTTTCGGCTATAGCGCGGGCGCCTAGTGGTTAATCTCAGTATAAATACCGCTGTTCTGTGAAGCACTCAGATGCTTGTTATGCCTCGTACACACGAAGGGACTATCCCGCGGGATTGTCCGCTAAACTCGAGTCCGCCGGACAATCCCCCCGTGTGTGGGCGCCGGCGGACTTTTTGGCGCCAAAAGTCCGGCGGACTAGGTTTTAAGTTTTGTTTTAAAATTATCCGCTGGACTTGGTAGTCCGGCGGACAATCCCGGCCTTAGTATGCTAGTCCGCCGGACTTTTGGAAATGAACGGACTTGCCGCTCATCGGAAAGTCCGTTCATTTAGCACGTGACTTCAGGTAGACGGAGCTAGCGAAGGCAGTGAATGCCGCCGCGCTAGCCCCGTCACCTGGCATGGATTTAAAGGGAATCCCCACACTGAAAAAACGGCGTGGGGGTCCCCCCCAGATCCATCTCAGACCCTTATCCGAGCACGCAGCCCGGCAGGCCAGGAAAGGGGTGGGGACGAGCGAGCGCCCCCCCCTCCTAAACCATACCAGGCCACGTGCCCTCAACATCGGGGGTGCCCTGGGAAAAGCGGCGGACAATCCGCGGGAAAAAGTCTGCGTGAAGTGCCGTTGGTTGTCGGGGTCTGCGGGCGGGGGCTTATCGGAATCCGGGAGCCCCCTTTAATAAGGGGGCCCCCAGATCCCGGCCCCCCACCCTATGTGAATGAGTATTGGGTATGATGTACCCCTACCCATTCACCTAAGGTGTAAAGTGTAAATAAAAAAAACACACAATTTTTTAAAAAAATATTTTATTGCACTGCTCCGGGGGTCTTCTTCCGTCTTGGGGGGTCTTCTCGCCGGACTCCTCCGCTATTTACCTAGCTCTTTTACTGAGCAGAGGAGGCCGGCTACCTTCTTCGTCGTCGACGCCGTCGTCTGGGGGTCTCGATCCGCCTTCGGGGGTCTTCCGGGGTCTCTTCTGTTCTTGCCGCGGTCGTCGTTTTCCGCGCCGCCGGCGCTGCTTCTTCTTCTTCTTCCTCCTCTTCTTCTTCTTCCGATGTTGACTCGTCGCTGTCTGTGGCCGGAATGCCAGAGCCGCGCTGTGCTGGGACTTATATAGGGACAAGGGGACAGGGTCACATGCTCATGTCACATGGTGACCCCGCCCCCTGTGATGTCACAGTCCCAGCATCCTCCGGGACTGTGACGTCACAAGGGGGCGGGGTCACCATGTGACATGAGCATGTGACCCTGTCCCCTTGTCCCTATATAAGTCCCAGCACAGCGCGGCTCTGGCATTCCGGCCACAGACAGTGACGAGTCAACATCGGCGTGGAAAACGACGACTGCGGCAAGAACAGAAGAGACCCCTGAAGACCCCGGAAGACCCCCGAAGGCGGATCGAGACCCCCAGGCGACGGCGTTGACGATGAAGAAGGTAGCCGGCCTCCTCTGCTTGGTAAAAGAGCTAGGTAAATAGTGGAGGAGTCCGGAGAGAAGACCCCCCAAGACGGAAGAAGACCCCCGGAGCAGTGCAATAAAATATTTTTTAAAAATTGTGTGTTTTTTTTATTTACACTTTACACCTTAGGTGAATGGGTAGGGGTACATCATACCCCATACTCATTCACATAGGGTGGGGGGCCGGGATCTGGGGGCCCCCTTATTAACCGCTTCCCGACCGCCTCCTGTAGATATACGTCAACAGAATGGCACGGGCAGGCAAAAGGACGTACCTGTACGTCCCCTTTAGTTTGCCTGCCCGGGGGGCGCGTGCGCGCCGCCAGCGGCGCGCGCGCGACCCGGTCGGGAGCTCCGTGACCACGGCCGCGGGACCAGCGGACCCGATCGCCGCTGGTATCCCGCGATCGGGTTACGGAGCGGAAGAACGGGGAGAGGTCTATGTAAACAAACCTCTCCCCGCGCTTCCTACACTGACTGTCAGTGATCGGCGGTTCCCTGTCATCGGGAACGCCGATCAATGACGTCAGACGTACAGCCACGCCCCCTACTGTAAAAAAAAAACACAACACGTCACACTGACTCCTCCCCGCCCCCTAGTGGTTAACCCCCTAACTACAACTGTCATTTACATAGGAATCAGTGCTATTTAAATAGCAGTGATTGCTGTATAAATGACAAATGTCCCAAAAATGTGTCAAAAATGTCCGATGTGTCCGCCAAAATGTCGCAGTCACAATAAAAATCGCTGATTGCCGCCATTACTAATAAAAAAAAAAATATTAATAAAAATGCTATAAAACTATCCCCTATTTTGTAAACGCTATAACTTTTGCGCAAACTAATCAATAATCGCTAATTGCGATTTTTTTTACCAAAAATATGTAGAAGAATACGTATCGGCCTAAACTGAGGAAAAAAAATGTTTTTTTATATATTTTTTGGGGATATTTATTATAGCAAAAAGTAAAAAAAATATTGCATTTTTTTCAAAATTGTCGCTCTATTTTTGTTTATAGCGCAAAAAATAAAAACCGCAGGGGCGATCAAATACCACCAAAAGAAAGCTCTATTTGTGGGAAAAAAAGGACGCCAATTTTGTTTTGGAGCCACGTCGCATGACCGCGCAATTGTTAGTTAAAGCGACGCAGTGCCGAATTGCAAAAAGGGGCCTGGTCCTTTGGCTGCCAATTGGTCCGGGGCTGAAGTGGTTAAAGGGGGCTCCCAGATTCCGATAAGCCCCCACCCGCAGACCCTGACAACCAACGACAAGGGTTGTCGGGAAGAGGCCCTTGTCCTCATCAACATGGGGACAAGGTGCTTTGGGGTGGGGGGGCCGCACGGCCCCCCTTTCCCCAGGGCACCCCCCATGTTGAGGGCACGCGGCCTGGTATGGTTCAGGAGGGGGGGGGGCGCTCGCTTGTCCCCACCCCTTTCCTGGCCTGCCGGGCTGCGTGCTCGGATAAGGGTCTGAGATGGATTTTGGGGGGGGGACCCCCATGCCATTTTTTCGGCGTGGGGATTCCCTTTAAATCCATGCCAGGTGACGGGGCTAGCGCGGCGGCATTCACTGCTGTCGCTAGCCCCGTCTACCTGCAGTTACGTTCTAAATGAACGGACTGCTTCGTGTGTTTGGCAAGTCCGTTCACGCAGACTTTTTCCCGCGGATTGTCCGCCGGAGAAGTCCGGGCGTGTGTAGGCAAGTCACACGCTCGGAAAGTCCGGCGAAGCCCCGCTGGAAAGTCCGGCAGTTTGTCCGCTGGACTAGGTCCGGCGGACAAAGTCCGAACGTGTGTATGCGGCATTAGGGAACCTTAGTGAACAAACAGCATCATGAAGGCCAAGGAACACACCAGATAGGTCAGGGATAAAGCTGTGGAGAAGTTTAAATAGGTTATAGAAAAAAATCTCAAGCTCTGAACATCTCACAGAGGACTGTTCAATCCATTATCTGAAAATGGAAAGGGTATGGCAAAACGGAAAACCTACCAAGATATGGCTGTCCACCTAAACTGACAGACTAGCCAAGGAGAACATTAATTAGAGATGCAGCCAAGAAGCCCAAGGTAACTCTGGAGGAGCTGCAGAGATCCACAGCTCAGGTGGGAGAATCTGTCCAAAGGACAACTGTTAGTCATGCACTCCACAAATCTGGCCTTTTTGGAAGTGTGGAAAGAAGAAAGCCTTTGTTAAAAGAAAGCCAAAAGAAGTCCCATTTGCAGTTTGCAAGAAGCCATGTGGGGGACACAGCAAACATGTGGAAGAAGGTGCTCTGGTCAGATGAGACCAAAAGTTTTTGGCCTAAAAGCAAAACGCTATGTGTGGTGGAAAACTAACACTGCACATCACCCTGAACACACCAGCCACCGTGATGCATGGTGGTGGCAGCATCATGTTGTGGAGATGCTTTTCTTCAGCAGGTGCAGGGAAGCTGGTCAGAGTTAATGGGAAGTTGGATGGAGCAAAATACAGGCAATCTTAGAGGAAAACCTT
Source organism: Lithobates sylvaticus (assembly GCA_028564925.1). Taxonomy (NCBI): domain Eukaryota; kingdom Metazoa; phylum Chordata; class Amphibia; order Anura; family Ranidae; genus Lithobates; species Lithobates sylvaticus. The sequence continues at coordinate 131,074,363 of CM053031.1, forward strand.
TTATGCCGCGTACACACGATCGGACTATCCAGCGGACTTAGTCCGGCGGACAATCCGCCGGACTTTCCGTACCGGCGGACTTGCCCACACACGCCCCCACATGACCGGACTTTTCGGGCAGACTAGGTCCAGCGGACAATCTGCTGGACTTTTGGCGAAGGTCCACCAGACTTTTGAAATTAATGGACTTGCCCACACACGGAGTAAAGTCCGTTCATTTTGAACGTGACTCCAGGTAGATGGGACTAGCGAAGGAAGTCAATGTCGCCGCCTCCATCGGCGAGATTGACACCTCGCTAGCCCCATCGCCTGGTATGGATTTAAAGGGGAACACCTACGCCGAAAAAACAGCGTGGAGGTCCCCCCAAAGTCCATACCAGACCCTTATCCGAGCACGCAGCCCGGCCGGTCAGGAAAGGGGGTGGGGACGAGCAAGCACCCCCCCTCCTGAGCCATATCAGGCCGCGTGCCCTCAACATAGGGGGGTGCTTTGGGGAAGGGGGGGTCCTGCGGCCCCCCACCCCAAAGCACCTTGTCCCCATGTTGATGAGGACAAGGGCCTCTTCCCGATAACCCTGGCCGTTGGTTGTCGGGGTCTGCGGGCGGGGGGCTTATCAGATTCCGGGAGCCCCCTTTAATAAGGGGGCCCCCAGATCCTGCCCCCCCCCCCCCTATGTGAATGAGTATGGGGTAAATGGTACCCCTACCCATTCACCTGAGGGAAAAAGTGTTAATAAAAAAAACACAACACAGGTTTTTAAAGTAGTTTATTAGACAGCTCCGGGGGTCTTCTTCCGACTTCAGGGGTCTTCTCGCCGGGCTCCTCCGTTATCTTCTGCTCTTTTACCGATCTTTTACTAGCAGAGGAGCCCGGCTTTCTCCTTCGTCGCCGCCGTCCGGGGGTCTTCTTCCGACTTCGGGGGTCTTGTCCCGCTCTTAATTTCTTCTGCAGGGCCTCCACTATCTTCTGTGGAAAAAATGCAAAAAAAACACTGCGCTGAAAAAAGTAATGAATAACAAATACGCACAAAATATATAATCAAAACCTATCAGGAGCTCTAAATTATGTGAGATATGCACAAAACAGAATAGTAAAACAGAAAAAAAGCTGCGCTGTGTATACAGTGATGATACAATAACTAATAGATGCCCTTATGTGTTTTTTTTTAAAAAATCACATAAATCAAACAAAGAAATTAAAGTCCAATGAAGTCCAAAAAAATTGAAAGATGGTGAGTGAAGTATGAAAAGAACGCAAACACCATCAATGTGATCCACCACATAGATATTTTGCACTTACCATAGGGCAAGCTTTCTAAAGCCTGTATAGCTGTTACATCCAGATGTCACCTCAGCAAGGATACCTCCGCACACCAGTTTAGAATGGCCCGTCTCACAAAAGACCCTCTGGATAGATTGAAACACTAGCGCCACCTCTCCTTAGGCCAACCTCAAAAGGATACCAGGAATGCTAGCAACAAGATGTACCTCCTGTCAGTGTGTATTTTACCCCTCTTACCAAGCTGCGGCCGGTTATATAGGGATAAGGGGCGGGTTCATCGGGTGATGTCACATGGTGACTCTGCCCCTTATGATGTCACAGTCCCCAACATCCCCCGGAACCAAGTCCGCCGGATAGTCCGATCGTGTGTACGCGGCATAAACATACAGGCAGAGCTAGAACGAAATGATTTAGATCAAAGCATATTCATGTGTTAGAATGGCCCAGTCAAAGTTCAGACCTAAATCCAATTGAGAATCTGTGGCAAGACTTAAAAATTGTTGTTCACAAACACTCTCCATCTAATCTGACAGAGTTTGAGCTATTTTGCAAAGAAGAATGTGAAAAAACTCTACTCTGTAAATGTGCAGAGCTGATAGAGACATACCCAAATAGACTTGCAGCTGTATTTGTAGCAAAATGTGGTTATACAAAGTATTGACTCAGGGGAGCTGAATACATATGCACGCCACACTTTTCAGATGTTGAAAACAATTTATCACTTTCCTTCCACTTCACAATTATGTGCCACTTTGTGTTAGTCTATCACATAAAAAATCCCAATAAAATAAATTTACGTTTTTGGTTGTAACATGACAAAATGTGTAAAATTTCAAGGGGTATGAATACCTTTTCAAGGCGCTGTATACAGTGTTGGTCATCTTACTTTAAAAAAGTAATTAGTTAAGTTACAAATTACTTCTCACAAAAAGTAATTGCGTTAGTAACTCAGTTACTACATTGGAAAAGTAATTAGTTACTCAGCAAAGTAACTTTTTTTTTTAAAATATTCTATACGTGTAACTAAGGGGCGGGTCTAGTATTACTGTAACCAAGGGGCGCATTTATTATTATTGTTATATATCGTGTAACCAAGGGGCTGCTCTATTATTACGCTAACCAAGGGGCAGATCTGTTATAGCTTGTAAGCAAGTGGCGGGTCTATTATTATTATATTGTGTAAGGGGCGGGTCTATTATTATTATATCGTGTAAGGGGCGGGTCTATTATTATTATATCGTGTAAGGGGCGGATGGCTACAGAAGAGGGCGAATGGTAAATTAATGGGCAGAGCTTGATATATAACAATAATAATAAATGCGCCCCTTGGTTACAGTAATACTAGACCCGCCCCTTACTTACACGATAGACGCCCCTTGCAGAGTAGCACGAACATCAGGAGCGTGCAGCATCGCCTCGTACAATTACATGTTAACTGCACCTGCGCGGTGTAGAGTTCACGCAGAGCTGTTTAGGTTCGGCAATTTTCGGAAGCTCTGTAGTCCTTTGTACTGCGCAAGCCCTGCGCCTGCGCAGTACAGGGGGTCCTTATCCGGCGGGGGAACTTTTTTGGCAGGACACCGGAATTACACTACTGCCATCTAGTGGCGGTAGATGTAATTGGGGTAACTAAGCCAAAGTAATGGGAACTGAGTTACCATGATTGGAAAAGTAATCAGTTAGATTACTCGTTACCCTCTAAAGTAACTGCGTTAGGTAACTCAGTTTATTTTAACTCAGTTACTTACATCACTGGCTATATATCACTACCATATCTCCTGTTAAGTGTCTCTTCTCCAGGGAGAATACTGTAAGTTTAATGTTTATAAATGTTTCTCATAACTGAGATCCTCCTGTCCCCTAATTATTTTGTTACTCTTCTCTGGTCTCTCTCCAGATCCATCACATCCATATACAGCATATTTAGGATGTGGCCAGACCATAGTTTTGTAAAGTGGTAGAATTATAGTTTTATGCATACTAATATTCTGCTGGCCTTGCTTGCTGCAGCCTGGCATTGCATGCCATTGCTGAGCATGTGATCTACTAAGATACCCAGATCTTTTCCATCTTGATTCCCACAGAGGTTAACTTGCATTCATATTTTTATCCCTCAAGTGCATTACTTTACATTCCCCTACATTAAACCTCATTTGACATGTGACCACCCCTCTATTTTATCCATTTGTCTTCCTATAGAGTTGCTATATCCTGTTGTGAAGTTATTGTCCTGCTTAGCTTTGAGTTATCAGCAAACACTGAGATTGAACTATTTATACCAACCTCTATATAATTTATGAACAAGTTAAACAGGATTGGTCCCAGGACAATGCCCTGGGGTGCCCCACTTATAACTGCAGATCATTCAGAAGATACAATATTTATTACCACCCTCTGGACGCTATCCAGGTAAATACACTATTGTCAACTTTAGTAGACATTAATTTGTGGATTAAGTGTTTATGGAGACCATGTCAAATGCTTTGATGAAGTCTAGATATGCTACATCCCCCGGCCTTCCTTTATCCAGATTACAGCTCACTACCTCGTAGAATGTTAATAGGGTTGTCTGGCAAGAACCATCTTTCATAAATCCTCGCTGGTTACTACTAATGATACTATTTTTATTTACAAATTCCTGGATATGGCCCCTCATCATTCTCTCCAGTTATTTACAAACTATTGATGTTAGGCTGACTGGCCTGTAGTTTCCAGGTATATATCGCCGCCCATTCTTGAATATAGGTACCACATTAGCTTTGTGCCATTCTGTTGGTACCATTCTAGTCAGTAAGCTTTCCTTAGAGCAATGACCTGGCTAGGTTCTTTGAGGATTCTCGGGTGCAAGCCATCTGGTCCTGGTTATTTGTTCACATTAAGTTTTGCTAGTCTTTTTAGAACATGGGCTTCTGTTAGCCAGAGGGGAAACTTCTTACTGTATTGCTAACAACAATTTATTTAGGCCCTCCTTTTACTTAGTAAAAAGGAGAAGGATGTATTTAATACAGTTGCCTTCTCCTTGTCACTTGTAACCTATTTCCCTTGATCATCTTTTATGGGGCCAATATGCTCTGACTTTGCTTTTTTACTATTAATATATTTTAAACATTTTTGGGATTCTTTTACTCTTCTCTACTATACATCTCTCGTTCTATATTTTTGCAGCCCTGATCGCATTCCAATGCCACGTACACACGAGCGGAATGTCCAACAGAAAAAGTCAGACGGAATCTTTACATCATATATTCCGATCGTGTTTGTGCCACGTCTGACTTTTTTTTTTGAAAATTCTGACGGACCTAGAAATAGAACATGTTCTAAATATTTCCGATGGAACCAATTCCTATCAGGAAAATCGCTCGTCTGTATGCTGTTCCGACGGACCAAAAACAACGCATGCTCTGAAGCAAGTACGAGACAGCAGCTATTGGCTACTGGCTATTGAACTTCTTTTTTATAGTCCCGTCGTACGTGCTGTACGTCACTGCGTTCTTGACGATCGGACTTTGGTGTGATCATGTGTAGGCAAGACAGTTTCAGCAGAACTCCGTCGGAAAAACCTTCAGAGTTTATTCCGATGGGAAAATCAGTCGTGTGTACGCGGCATTACATTTTTTATTTCATTTTTTGTAGTGCTGGAATGTTGATGGTCTCCCCTCGGCCTTTTATTTTTTAAAGAACATTTTTTTTCTCTTTAATGTGCCTTTTACACTTAGATTTAGCCACCCAGGTTTAGCCTTAGTTTAGTGTTAGTTCTTTTATATGTGTTGCCCATTGGAATACACTGGCTAATGCCATAAACTAAAATGTCCTTACAGCACTCCCACTTTTCCTTAGTGTTTTTTTTAAAGAGATTTTATTGAAGTTTTACAGGTTTACAGCAATCGCAACAGTATCGTACAATAAAAGGTCAGCAAACAAAACCAATGTGAAATATACATAGCAAAGAACAAAGTGATCGTTGTATATCTTTTTCCTGGATGTATACATTTGACTTGATCCATCTTAAACAGGTTTGTCTGCATCTCTATGTGGGGTTCCTTAGTGTTTTTTGTTTCTAGAATATCTTCCCATTTAATGTCATAAAGTATGGAGCACAGTTTGGTAAATTTTGCTCTCTTGAAATGTAATGTGCTCTAGGTTGTTTGTGATTAGCAGGTCTAGCAGAACCTTTATTTTTACTTGGGGCATCCAACACTGACATTGTCCCTCAAGACATTTAAGAAGTGCAGAGCCTTAACATAGTGAGCAGTTCCATCTGCCCAGTCGATATGTGGATAATTAAAGTCCCTTATGATGATTACATTGTCCTGCCTCTCCACCATTTATAACTGTGAAAGGAGATCAGTCTCCTCTTCATCCCTCATGGTGGGGGGCCTATAGCATATCCCAACTATTAATTTCCCAATTGTTTGTTTTCTTTTGAAGTTCCAGCCACAAGGATTCCACTCCCTTCATTGGCCCGTTAGTAATGTCATCCCTCGTGTTCACTGTCAAATCCCTTTTTTTGACGTACACGCGCACCCATCCCCCTCTCCTTCCTTCGATACAGGGAGTACTTCCGGACAGTTACAAGCCAGACATGTGTACTGTCAGACCAGGTCTCTGTTACTCCCACAAAGTCTAAATCTTCTTCATACATCAGTAGTTCCATTTCCTCAATTTTGCTCACCAAACTCATAGCATTAGTGAACATGCCTTTTACTTTTGTATGGCTGCATATTGTTTTATCCCTGCTTGTTCCGAGGCTGCAGTACGATTCTGCCAGCTCACATGTGTTGCTTTTAGGTACTCCAGTTAAATTGACCACAGTCACACTTTCTGCCATTCATTCACTAGTTAGAAAAGCTTCTTCTGATTCCTCCCCTCCATCACCCATTAGTTTAAAAGTTCTACTAACTTTTTGACCATCCTTTTCCCCAGCAGGGCTGCACCCTTCTCATGTAGGTGCAGTCCGTCCCACCGGTAACTGACTGAAAAGTCAGCCCAGTTCTCCAGGAACCCAAAACCCTCCTTCCTGCACCAGTTCCTCAGCCACGTAAGTTCCCTAATCTCCTGCTGCCTCTCTGGAGTGACTCAAGATACAGGTAGAATTTCTGAAAATACCATTCTGGAGGTCCTTTCCTTCAATATAGCTCCTAAGTCCCTGAAATAATTTTGTCATCAACTTTGTCATTGGTACCAATGTATACAATGACAGTTGGTTCCTCCCTAGCCTCACACAACAATCTGTCCATCCGATCTATGGTGTGCCGAACCCAAGCCCCAAACAAAATATCGTTCAGCGATCACCGTCTTTGTGACAGATTTCCATATCTGTCCTTCTAATAAATGAGTCCCCTAACACCAATATCTGTTTAACCTTGCCTGTACCCCTGCTCCCATCATCACTGGAGCAGTCATTCCTCTAAGGCTCTTTCCTCTGCCCCTCCTTCTAACTGTAGCCCAAATAGCTACACCTGGCTCCTGTACCTCCATATCCTCATCCTCTTCTATGCTGGCCCCAGCCAGCACCTGCTGGGTAATGTCTAAACTCTTTCCAGGTTGTTGATCCTTCACAGTGTTGCCACTTGATTCTCTAGATCCAGGATAGCTTACATCTGGCACAGCAGTGTTCACCCTCGAATGGCTCTTCAAGTAACATATGCATGGAGCAAGATGTGCACTGGGTCGCATCACCACTCCTGTTGGACATTGTACCCGCTACCCTAATGAGGATGTTCCAGGAAAAAATGGTTGTAAAGGCTTTAGAATAAAAAGCTTTCTGTGTGTAGCAGCCCCCCCAATACTTACCCGAGATCCTTCTAGATCCAGCTATATTGCATGAGAGCCTCTGCTGTCCGGGACTCACCTCCTTATTGGCTGAGACAGCAGGGAGGCACCATTAGTCAGTGAGCCAATGAAGAGAGAAAGGGGGCGGGAGTTGGCCATGGCTCTGTGTCTGAATGGACACAGGGAGCTGCGGCTTGCCTTGGATGACCCCATAGCAAGCTGCTTGTTGTTGAGGCACTCAACAGGAGGGAGGGGCCAGGAGCCCCAAAGAGGGATCCTTCAAAAAGAGGAGGATCTGGGCTGCTCTGTGCAAATCCACTGCACAGAGCAGGTAAGTATAACATGTTTGTTAATTTTAACCAAAAAAAAACAATACTTTAGTATCACTTTAAGGGATATATAACAAATAATAAATATAAAATAAATAATTAGAGTTATATAAATAGAGTTATATAATTTTCTGTTAAACCTCCTAATTTTATCCTACTCTAATCATTATCTGTTTCCTTAATGGTTTGGGATCTCCTGCTCCCTGATAACACAGCCTCCTCTTTTCCTGCTCCTGCCTAGACCCTCGTTTTTCTCCTCCTGCTACCACACACTGATCACACAGCTTGCATTATTCTCTACTCCTATTCCTTTTCTTTTTATCACCTGGCCCTCGTCATCCTCCTGATTCCCGCTAACTGCTCACACAGCCCCCGGTGACCTTCCTGTTCTTGCTTACTGGTCACACGGCATCCTCTCTTCCAGCTTAGTATTGCATGCCCTGTAGGGATGTCTGAGCAGTTTGGTTGTGAATACCTACAACGCCGGCACTCGGGACTGAGTGCAGGTTAATGTGAGTTTGTTTTTCTTATTTCTGCTTGTGCAATAAACGTAAATTCAATACAGAGAGCACTAGGTTGTCCCCCTTCTTTCATCCTATGTATGCTGGATACCATTGTGGACCTGGTTGTTAGCGTTTGAGATCGATTCCTGACGGTTGGAGACCAGAGTTTTACTTAGCTGCATACTGCTTTGTGACCTATTATAGGTCGAAGCAGGGAGGTGAGAGGCCATCATTACTCTTTGTGAAGGGATCACCACCACAGATATTTCTCTGGATTGTGTCACCATTTGTCACTAGAAGCTGCTATTTTGCACTAGCACTTTATATTGAGATATATTTGGATTCCTTTCTGGACTGATCACCATCACAGATATCTCTCTGGATTGTGTCACCATTTTCCATTAGAAGCTGCTATTTTGCACTAGCACTTTGTACTGAGATTTATTTGGATTCCCTTCTGGACTCATTTTATTTCTGTGTTTTATCCATTTTTTTCATTTATTTTGCGCTGCACTATTTTATTGTATTATGCTTATGAGGTATTTTTTTGAATTAACCTAAGTTGCAGCAGGCATTTTCGATCTGTGTATTATTACCTTTTATTCTGACAGCGCTGAGTTCATTTTTTTTTTTTATGGTTGTGAATCGATTCTGATTCAAACCGATCCAAGTGGGGATATATGTAGTGTTTTTTTATGTATATGTATATATATATATATATATATATATATATATATAGATATAGATATAGATATAGATATATATGTGTATGGTGTGACTGAAGGAATCCACCACAACGAGTAAATATTTGTTCTGGTGTGCAGTGTTAGGAAATTCACCTGTGTAATCAATTTGTATTTTATATATGGTTGTGTAGAATGCCTACACAACCATATATAAAATGCATGCATATCTATATATATATATATATATATATATATATATATATGTGTATATATATATAGTAGATAGATATAGATATATATGTGTATATGTGTGTGTATGTATATATATATATATATATATAGATATAGATATGCATGCATTTTATATATTTTATATATGGTTGTGTAGGCATTCTACACAACCATATATAAAATACAAATTGATTACACAGGTGAATTTCCTAACACTGCACACCAGAACAAATATTTACTCGTTGTGGTGGATTCCTTCAGTCACTGGGTTAAAGCGTTCCCTACCAAAAACTGTACTGCCACTACTACTGCAAGGATCTTGGTCAAAGAAATATTTAGTCGGTGGGGGATACCAAAAGTTTTAGACAGTGACAATGGTCCAGGATTTGTAGGTAATGTGATACAAGAGACATGTAAGCTCCTTGGTGTTATTCAAAAATGTCACATCTTCTATCACCCTGAGTCTGCGGGACAGGTTGAACGAATGGACAGGACAATTAAAAATGCCCTTAGAAAGGTTGTAAATGAGCAAGGTACTGATTGGGATGAAAAATGACCCTTTGTTCTGGCAACTATTCGCTCCAGAGTTTGCAGGTTCATAGGCTTTGCCCCTTATGAAGCTCTGCTCGGCAGAACAATGAGAATGTGGGAACATCTGATAAATCCAGTCCCAGCAGCATTAGAAACTGTGTCATTATCTGAATCATGGGTAGAGATCTTAAAGGATCATGTGATTACAGTACATAAGGCTGTATGTGCCACTGATGAATGTACCCATAAAAGCTCACAACAGTGGTTTAATGCAATGGGTGACACTAGTGAATACCAAATTGGGTCTAGAGTAATGTTACAGGATTTTTCTGTTTCACCCATTTCCTAGAGCAAAGTGGAAGGGCCCTTATGCAGTCATAGACAAAATTGGACCCTCTGTTTACTTACTAGACTTGGGAGAGGACAGGTCAAGATGGAGTCATGCATGTCAGATCAAAGCATTTAAAGGAAAAATGGATTTGATGGATGTGAGCATTGTCTAACTTTCTTGCTGAGATTGTCTTTCAGGTCCCAGGAGTGATGCGAATACCAGAAGACTACACCATAATGAAGACATCCCCCCTGGACAAATACAAGCCTTCTCTATTAATATATGTGTTGATAACAGTGTCAATCACTTTACTTCTTTGCATCACAAACATCAGAGTGGAAAAGTGCCAAGTTGAGGAATCAAAATGCTTCCCAGTGGGGAAATCTGATCGAAATAAAAGAAGTGTAATGGATCATACTACAGAACTTACTGTTTTAGAGGACTCGGAAGGCATCCAGATACATGAGGATACTGTAAAGGGCATAGTCGGGGGGTGGATAGTCGTTAGATGTGAGATCATGATGCCAAAATCTGATTACTTGATGGAGTCTGCTGTTTGGACTTACCCAGAAGGAAGCGATCGTCACAGGAGTACAGATATAATATTACTGGAGACAAAGAATGGACCACAAATGCAAATGACTTTAGAAAGGAATTTTACAATATTTAAGGAGGGTATTATATCCTGTAGCCCTCATGATGTGAAGGATGGAGTCTATACAAAAATCCTAAACTTTTCCTTGAGCGGACTCAAACTTTAGTGTATAGCGAAGTTTCATATTTATCATTACCATTATTGTTGAATTTTACATCATTTAATATTCCAGAGAGTTGCCCAAAATCAATGGGATTATGGTTTAAAACAGTCTTTCAAACACACATAAACTTATTTTGGGATGCTACACAAGGGCTTAATTTTAAGAAAGTTTCAAAGAGTGATCTGGGTACTGATATCATATCAGGCCTCAGTTTGGGTAGTTCGATTTGGAATAGGGTTGATATAGAGTCTCAATATGAAAAAACAGAATTTTGTGGGTGGATTACAGCAGATACTGCTTAAAGGGGGAAGAGTGGATTTAAACGCTCTAGCTGAAATGAAAATAGATATTCAGAACATTCACACCATTGCTGCAGATTTGCAGAACATTCAAATGTCGGTGAATGCACTGAATAAAACCATTCAAACAAATAATGTATCCAAGTCTATAGTTTGTGGTATTATAGGAAACTTGCTGAGTGAACATCTGAGCCTAGGGCTTCAAGAAATCAAATGAGGAGAATGGCCAAGGATAATGAACCTTAACTTTATTATTCAATCTTATCAAAGACAGTGGTGTTACTTGTAGGAACTTTGCCCTTGCTAATGTAAGGAGAATGGATACTCTTTGTAATAAAGATCGCATCAGAAAGCAGGAAATACCTCTGACCGTCGACATCCCTACATGGTCAACAACACCCTTACCCGTATACAAGATGATTGTTCTTGGTGAGGTGGAGGTGAGAAATGGCACTAATATACTGAAACAACTGCTACCACAAAGCAGACTCGTCGTCAAGGACAACCAAGTATGGAAAATCATGGACCCCAACTGCTGTACCAAACGTGCCCAGGCCTGGCTTTGTTCCTGTTCCTTTGAGCGGCTGGAGTATGTAGAGGGTTGTGCTGCTACACACCCTGGAAACTGCCTGGTTCAATTACAAAAAATTGAACCGGCCTGGAAGAGAATAGTTCATGGAGAAGACTCGAGGGTCTGTGCATTGGGGGTTCCCTCATTCACTTGGCAGAAACAAGTTCAGTGCAGGACACCTATCACAGGCTGGTGTGTGAACCTCACATATGGACTGTTAACAATCGGACAGGAAGACATTCAAGCCAATATCCAGATGAATCAAGTATCTGTAAACATTGAGCAAACCGATCTTGGCAATTGGGACTCTATGATTTCTCCTTTATTTAAGAAAATTCCACCACTTACAGTTGAATTGGATACATTATTTAAGAGGGATAGTAGGAAAATTATAGAATTACAAGAACTGGTGAAGGAAAACCTCATCAGTTCTAATAAAATTGCTAAAGAATTTCAGGAGCCTTGGTGGAGCATACCCAATAACACTCTCTCACCCGCTATTGAGAACTCTTTCCATGATTTTTGTGTTCGTTCAATTTATATTAATATGTTTTTTGTTGGTTTATATTGTTGTGGTAGAAGACAACTAAGAACAATCCAGAAAAATAAGGAAAGCATAGAGATGGCCTCAATCTTAAGAGCCAGGGATGTCTGAGCAGTTTGGTTGTGAATCGATTCTGATTCGAACCGATCCAAGTGGGGCTATATGTAGTGTTTTTTTATGTATATATATATATATATATATATATATATATATATATATATATATATATATATATAGAGAGAGATATGCATGCATTTTATATATTTTATATATGGTTGTGTAGGCATTCTAAGACAAAGTTCATTCTAGGCAGGCCGCATTGTTATCTGTTATTATCGCATTATTACCTAATTACACATATCAAAGGGGAAGTGGCCAAACAAGAATTACTCCACATATCAAAGGGGGACAGATAATGATTCTGGGCTATGTTGATGTTAATATGCAAGAATATAAATTGGGTATTCAAGTCTATTCTACACCTCAAAAGGGTGTTCAGGTGGCATCTCTTAATCTAATCAGTAGTCACACATATCAAAGGGGACTTGTTAATGTTAATATGCAAGAATGCAGATTAGGGCATCTTATGACTACAGCTGTTCACAGCTTGGGGTGATCTCCTGTCACTCTGAATGACAGAAGCAGATCAAAGCATTTAATGGAAACGGCCAACCAAATTGCTCAGCCATTCAGTGTGTGTGGGGGATATAACAGGACATTCAATCTGTTTAGAAGTGTGTGTTCTTATGAAGGCACCAAAAGTCACATGGTTTCATGGGGCTCTAGAAAGTTACTAACACTGTCATGATTATACTCTCTGTTGGATTTTGTCATCTATAACAAGACTGTTCTGTTTTGGAAGCCAATAAAATCTCTCTCTGGAGAATTGGGTTTGCTGCGGGACAATACTTTTTAATAACTATCCATCTACGAACTATATATTATATCACTACATGCCCCAGTCAATATCAATGCTCCACATTACTCCCTATACTCACATACTCCTAGTTGCTCCAAATTACTCACAGTACCCTAAGTTACCCAGATTACTTACAATGTCCCCAAGTTACTCACAATATTCCAAGATAATCCAAATTGTTGACAGTACTCCAAGTTATTCCAAAAAAATTACTCCTTATTCTCACAAAACTCCAAGTTACTCCAAAATACCCATAGTACTCCCACTTACTCCAGATTACTCATAGTTCTCCAAATTACTCACAGTAATCCAAGTTAATCACAATACTCTGAGGTACTCCAAATAACTCACAGTTCTCCAAAGTTACTCCAAAAATTACCCACAGTACTTCAAATCAACTGTGATGCCCCAAATTACTCCCTACGCTCACAATACTCCAAGTTACTTCAAGTTACTTGCACTGTTCTGCCCACCGGGGCTTCTATTCAGTTTACGTATGTTTATGTGCTTAAAATAACATGTTGAGTTTCTTGATATACACAGCGCAGGCACCACCTGCTGTTCCCTTTCTGGTATAGCTTTGCTGTTTATAGAAGTTACATATTGTATTCTTTTATAATGTGTTAATAAAGTTGTTAGGAACCAGTACATTCTGGAAGAATTCTCTAGAGGAAGTGAGTCATTTTAAGAATCTTCAGTAAGGAAGCAAGGCATCTTTCTGCAATCTCTCGCCATCACCCCTCAGTGAGCTTAAAAAGTCAGTTCTTGGTATCTCACTCTGTGTTATAGTGCATTGTTCCTTTAGTATATGTAAAATTGTACTGATTGATGTTTATTTTACCAATTTGTAGTTTCACCTGGCTTCCAATAAATCTAAGATCAAAGAAATATGGTATCCGAAGTTTATAGAGTAAGAAGGTTTAGCTCTCTGTCCTAGAGACAGAACACGCAGTACTCCAAGTTACTCACAATACTCCAAGTTACTCCAAGTTACTCCAAATCTCTCAAAGTACTCCAAGTTACTTACATAGCCACAAGATACTCCAAACTACTCATGTCACTCCAAAAATCCTTCACAGTATTTCAAGGTACTCGCAATGTCCCAAGATACTCCAAAAAACTCACAATGCCCCAAAATACTCCATATTACTCACAAAACTCCAAGTTACTCCCAGTACTCCAAGTTACTCTAAATTACTCACAATACTCCAAGCTACTCACAGTGCCTCAGTTACTCTCTCAATCAGTACTCACAGAACCCTCACAGTACCCAGCTCCCCTGCAGTCAGTCCTATCAGTGCATCCCGTGCCTTCACTTATAGCTTTCCTGCTCCTCCTGCTGGTGTGTGTCACTCAGAGCGTGCCTGCAACTACTCTTGACAGTGTGTCCTGAGTCCTCCCGCAGCGCCTTCTGTCAGTGTGTCCTGACTCCTGCAGCGTCTCTCACAGCTTTCCTGCAGCTCCTCCTCCATTCCATGTTATAAAAACATGAATGTACTTTAACCTGAAGATCATGACTAATCCCAATGTGTGTGTGAGTCAATCTCCAACTACCAACCAGGGACAAATAGATGTATTCTCACCTTACGATAAAGACCTTCAGAAGAAACACCAGTGAAATAGTGGTTTAAGCCTCTCCTGTTATTTAAAGGGGAAAAAGCACTACATGATAATGACATGACATATAATCTGAAGGTCTTTACCATCGCATTAAAAGACCTGCTGCCCACTGAACTGTATTTTTTTTTTTTTTATTTGGATTGGCTCATGTCCCTCATTCAGTGTCCAGCTACCAATAGATTTGACTTATATAGACTTTAGTGAGGTTTGATGCTCTGTTTGTGGATTTCAGGCTGGGTTTGAGAAACCTCCTGGGAATCCAACTGAGGCCAGTTCGCTCATCACCACTAACCAGTCGATCAGGTACAGGCTGAATGTCCAGCAGTCTTTTAAAGTGCTTCTTTGAAGTAGAACAATACTTTTGTTGCATGAATCGTTAAAACAAAGAATTTATTGTAAACACAATGGCTATATACAAGGAAATACTACGTATTCATACATATAGGTAAAAGCAATGTTAAACATTTAATGGATTGATATATATTGTTGTCTACACAAGGGATATTCAAATGGTTGGCTAACATGTTTCAAGGGTCATCCTCTTCATCAGAGCCTTAAAGGGCCAAATATAGTCTGTGTTTGCATATATTGAAGTAGATATACATATAGGAAGCTGGATGGGTAGTATACCACTACATGGGTATTGTAGTGTTGCGGGTAAATTATCTTTCGCTGTAAGGGGTATCTTTCTACATCTCAGCACTCTAAATAGAGTAAAATAAACATCAGACAGATATAGATAGAGCATTCAAAATTATCATGGGTAGTATTCAGATTGACCACGAAGATATCATTATCTATTCGTAAAGTGTAAAGTGAAGGCTTACCGAAATGATGATCTTTTAAGGCGTATCACAATGGACGATCAAATTCCTCCAGGTGTCAATCTATGCATCAGCCTTGGCCCGCTAGCAGGAACAAATGCAGCAGGTCTCCCAAAATGATGATCTTTTAAGGCGTATCACAATGGACGATCAAACTCACCAGGTATCAATCTCTGCATCAGCCGTGGCCCATTAGCAGGAACAGAACGCTGATAATGCAGCAGGTCTCCCAGGAAAAATGCCCAAAAAGATAAAAAAGAAAGGCTCCAAATCGTGTGGTACGATAAAAAAAGTGGTTTCTTTATTTAAAGCTCCAACGAGCATAAGGCATAAGATGAAACAGTCTAAATTACAGACAAGCCAATTAGCAAAGAATCGCCAGTGAATTGTTGCAAACTGACAGCGATATTAGGCATACAGGAAAAAACTCCCTCCTAGAGTTTTAAATTGCGATCGCTCATGCGCAGGACGTGTGGGCGTGGTTACCCGACGATCTTTTCGTCACAACGTGACGTCATCAGGGGTACGCCCACACCTCTGCGCCGTGTGCTTAAATAGTACCCTAATCCTGATTGGAGCGGCATCATAGGTTAAGGCTATAGCCAATCCAAGGACACAGAAGCGTAGCCCGGACAACGCCGGCACCCATATACAAAATAAAACTCCTTGCAGAGTGATGAGCACCGCTAAGGAACTTTGAAATGTTTCAACTAGCTGTTTAAATGACTGAAAAACTAAATAAAAAGCATTTCGACAAAAATGATATACTAGAAATTATATCTAGTTATATATTAAGGAGTTATGTTAAAAAAGAAAGAAAACAATATTGCAACAGCAAAATTATCACAATGCATAAGCATATAGTTCCCAATTATATTCCGTTCATCTTGACTGTCTGAACTAACAAACAGAAAAATAAAAAGCACAACAATATAAAATCAATTTAAAAAGAATTATTGCCTGCACCTATAATGCCGTTAACCTTCTCCATCAGTAAATTTAACCTGACACAAGATTCTCACATATAGATTTAATTATATGTATTACAAACCATTGGCAATTATATAGTGCAAAAAGATCATCTCTAAATAGCTTATAAGAGATTACTGATCTAATAAAAAGTAAAATAAAAATAAAATCATTTATATAGAAACAGGTAGCGTGCGTGCAAAGGACCAAGTCCCATAAACGCACATATTCAGATAAAAAGTACCAGTCGTGACTGGGACAAAACCTCGGTCCCTTCAAAGAATAAAAAATGATTCAAAAATGTTTTTATTATTTTTTTTATATATTGTAGGAGGGGGACATCAACTGTTATTGATAAAACAGTTGATGTCCCACTCCACATTCAAGCCACGGGTACATGCGAACCCAGCTTAAAAATCCAGTTAGTTTTGGCTCGAGAGATTGTCCGTTTCCCATTGCTTCCCCTCCAGTGGGGAACATACTTCTCAATGGCCAAAAAAGTAGTACCTGTTGGGTCTCGTTTATGTTTAAGGTGGTAATGTTTACTAACATTGTGCTTATCATAACCCTTACAGATGTTGGCTATATGTTCTCCCAAGCGTATATGCAGCATGCGGACAGTACGCCCCACATATTCCAAACCACATGGGCACCTAAGGAGGTTGACTACGCACTTAGTCGAGCAAGTGATAAATGTGCGAATAGGATACGTGAGACCAGTGCCGCTAGAAGTAAAATCAGTGAATCTCCTTCCTCGCTGAAAATTCAATCTACACGCTCTGCATTTACCGCAAGGATAAAAACCCTTGAGATCTCCGAAGAACATAGGCTTCTTGGGTGGATCAGGGACATTAGGAGCTATCGTGTTCCTAAGGCTCATGGCACCTCTGAAAATCACATTGGGTCTTTCAGTCAGCAAAGGACCCAATACTCGGTCATTCTTTATTACTGGCCAGTGTTTTTTTATGATTCTTTTAATGGCCCAATGTTGGCTTGAAAAGGTTGTAATAAAAGCCAAACCATAACTGTTATTATCATTTGCAGCTTTAGGAGGCTTATCTGCCAAGAGCTCCTGACGATCCCTATTGCTGACCTCTGATATAACAGAATCTAGAGTGTTGCCATCATACCCCTTGGCGAGGAACCTGTTCTTCAAAATCATTGCCTCATTGTTGAAGTCCGTCAAGTTGGAACAATTGCGTTTCAACCGCAAAAATTGCCCCTTAGGTACGGCTGCTAGCCAAGAAGTATGATGACAAGAGTCCAAAGGAATATAACCATTACGGTCTGTCTGTTTAAAGAACGTAGTAGTGACCAGTTTATTCTCCACAATCGATATTTTCAGATCTAAAAAATGAATGTCCGTAGAGCTCAATTCATGGCTGAGGGCTATACCCCGATCATTACTGTTCAGATGGGATAAAAATAACTGTACGGATGAAACGTCACCGTCCCATATGAACAGAATGTCGTCGATAAACCTTTTCCAGGTTATCAGTTCAGGTGGCTTATTACACATCAGTGTCCTCCTCCCATTTTGCCATAAAGAGGTTGGCCATGCTGGGGCAAACTTGGCCCCCATGGCCACCCCCTCTATTTGCAAAAAATGGGCTCCATCATGCCAGAAATGATTATGTGTCATGGAGAATTCCAGAAGTTCAAGTATGAAGTTGCGCTCACAGTGTACAATTAATAAGGTGAAAAATCAGTATATGTTGCCAATGACTGATAATGGAAAAAATTAATGTGGTGTAATCATTCCATGCAAAACCATATCCTCATGGTGTAAAAAAACAAACATAGAGTAAACAATTATGCATGTACAAAAAACTGCAATACAATACAATTAGTGCAAAAAACTGCAATAAAATAAAATTAGTGCAATAAAGACCTAATAAATGTCCATAGATCCAAAAAATTTAATATATAAAGTGCAATGTGCAAAACGTGATATAAACAAGAAAACTTCTTTCAAATGAGCATTCAAAATTATCATGGGTAGTATTCAGATTGACCACGAAGATATCATCATCTATTCGTAAAGTGTAAAGTGAAGGCTTACCGAAATGATGATTTTTTAAGGCGTATCACAATGGACGATCAAATTCCTCCAGGTGTCAATCTCTGCATCAGCCTTGGCCCGCTAGTAGGAACAAATGCAGCAGGTCTCCCAAAATGATGATCTTTTAAGGCGTATCACAATGGACGATCAAACTCCTCCAGGTATCAATCTCTGCATCAGCCGTGGCCCATTAGCAGGAACAGAACGCTGATAATGCAGCAGGTCTCCCAGGAAAAATGCCCAAAAAGATAAAAAAGAAAGGCTCCAAATCGTGTGGTACGATAAAAAAAGTGGTTTCTTTATTTAAAGCTCCAACGAGCATAAGGCATAAGATAAAACAGTCTAAATTACAGACAAGCCAATTAGCAAAGAATCGCCAGTGAATTGCTGCAAACTGACAGCGATATTGAGCATACAGGAAAAAACTCCCTCCTAGAGTTTTAAATTGCGATCGCGCATGCGCAGGACGTGTGGGCGTGGTTACCCTTGACTCAGCGCAACTTCATACTTGAACTTCTGGAATTCTCCATGACACATAATCATTTCTGGCATGATGGAGCCCATTTTTTGCAAATAAAGGGGGTGGCCATGGGGGCCAAGTTTGCCCCCAGCATGGCCAACCTCTTTATGGCAAAATGGGAGGAGGACACTGTAATGTGTAATAAGCCACCTGAACTGATAACCTGGAAAAGGTTTATCGACGACATTCTGTTCATATGGGACGGTGACGTTTCATCCGTACAGTTATTTTTATCCCATCTGAACAGTAATGATCGGGGTATAGCCCTCAGCCATGAATTGAGCTCTATGGACATTCATTTTCTAGATCTGAAAATATCGATTGTGGAGAATAAACTGGTCACCACTACGTTCTTTAAACAGACAGACCGTAATGGTTATATTCCTTTGGACTCTTGTCACCATACTTCTTGGCTAGCAGCCGTACCTAAGGGGCAATTTTTGCGGTTGAAACGCAATTGTTCCAACTTGACGGACTTCAACAATGAGGCAATGATTTTGAAGAACAGGTTCCTCGCCAAGGGGTATGATGGCAACACTCTAGATTCTGTTATATCAGAGGTCAGCAATAGGGATCGTCAGGAGCTCTTTGCAGATCAGTCTCCTAAAGCTGCAAATGATAATAACAGTTATGGTTTGGCTTTTATTACAACCTTTTCAAGCCAACATTGGGCCATTAAAAGAATCATAAAAAAACATTGGCCAGTAATAAAGAATGACCGAGTATTGGGTCCTTTGCTGACTGAAAGACCCAATGTGATTTTCAGAGGTGCCATGAGCCTTAGGAACACGATATCTCCTAATGTCCCTGATCCACCCAAGAAGCCTATGTTCTTCGGAGATCTCATAGGTTTTTATCCTTGCGGTAAATGCAGAGCGTGTAGATTGAATTTTCAGCGATGAAGGAGATTCACTGATTTTACTTCTAGCGGCACTGGTCTCACGTATCCTATTCGCACATTTATCACTTGCTCGACTAAGTGCGTAGTCTACCTCCTTAGGTGCACATGTGGTTTGGAATATGTGGGGCGTACTGTCCGCATGCTGCATATACGCTTGGGAGAACATATAGCCAACATCTGTAAGGGTTATGATAAGCACAATGTTAGTAAACATTACGACCTTAAACATAAACGAGACCCAACAGGTACTACTTTTTTGGCCATTGAGAAGTATGTTCCCCATTGGAGGGGAAGCAATGGGAAACGGACAATCTCTCGAGCCGAAACTAACTGGATTTTTAAGCTGGGTTTGTATGTTCCCGGGGGCTTGAATGTGGAGTGGGACATCAACTGTTTTATCAATAACAGTTGATGTCCCCCTCCTACAATATATAAAAAAATAATAAAAACATTTTTGAATCATTTTTTATTCTTTGAAGGGACCAAGGTTTTGTCCCAGTCACGACTGGTACTTTTTATCTGAATATGTGCGTTTATGGGACTTGGTCCTTTGCACGCACGCTACCTGTTTCTATATAAATGATTTTATTTTTATTTTACTTTTTATTAGATCAGTTATCTCTTATAAGCTATTTAGAGATGATCTTTTTGCACTATATAATTGCCAATGGTTTGTAATACATATAATTAAATCTATATGTGAGAATCTTGTGTCAGGTTAACCACTTCAGCCCCGGACCAATTGGCAGCCAAAGGACCAGGCCCCTTTTTTGCGATTCGGCACTGCGTCGCTTTAACTGACAATTGCGCGGTCGTGCGACGTGGCTCCCAAACAAAATTGGCGTCCTTTTTTTCCCACAAATAGAGCTTTCTTTTGGTTGTATTTGATCTCCCCTGCGGTTTTTATTTTTTGCGCTATAAACAAAAATATTAATAAAAATGCTATAAAACTATCCCCTATTTTTGTATTTTTTCCTCAGTTTAGGCCGATACGTATTCTTCTACATATTTTTGGTAAAAAAAAAAATCGCAATAAGCGATTATTGATTAGTTTGCGCAAAAGTTATAGCGTTTACAAAATAGGGGATAGTTTTATAGCATTTTTATTAATATTTTTTTTTTTATTAGTAATGGCGGCGATCAGCGATTTTTATTGTGACTGCGACATTATGGCGGACACATCGGACATTTTTGACACATTTTTGGGACATTTGTCATTTATACAGCAATCACTGCTATTTAAATAGCACTGATTCCTATGTAAATGACAGTTGTAGTGAAGGGGTTAACCACTAGGGGGCGGGGAAGAGTCAGTGTGACGTGTTGTGTTTTTTTTACAGTAGGGGGGCGTGGCTGTACGTCTGACGTCATTGATCGGCGTTCCTGATGACAGGGAACCGCCGATCACTGACAGTCAGTGTAGGAAGCGCGGGGAGAGGTTTGTTTACATAGACCTCTCCCCGTTCTTCAGCTCCGTAACCCGATCGCGGGATACCAGCGGCGATCGGGTCCGCTGGTCCCGCGGCCGTGGTCACGGAGCTCCCGACCGGGTCGCGAGCGCGCCGCTGGCGGCGCGCTCCCGACCCACGGGCAGGCAAATGCACGATCACGTACAGGTACGTGATTTTGCCTGCCCGTGCCATTCTGCTGACGTATATATGCAGTGGCCGGTCGGGAAGCGGTTAAATTTACTGATGGAGAAGGTTAACGGCATTATAGGTGCAGGCAATAATTATTTTTAAATTAATTTTATATTGCTGTGCTTTTTATTTTTCTGTTTGTTAGTTCAGACAGTCAAGATGAACGGAATATAATTGGGAACTATATGCTTATGCATTGTGATTGAGAATTATAACCACTAGATGGTGCTAATTCTGCTGTTGCAATATTGTTTTCTTTCTTTTTTAACATAACTCCTTAATATATAACTAGATATCATTTCTAGTATATCATTTTTGTCTTAATGCTTTTTATTTTGTTTTTCAGTCATTTAAACAGCTAGTTGAAACATTTCAAAGTTCCTTAGCGGTGCTCATCACCCTGTAAGGAGTTTTATTTTGTATATGGGTGCCGGCGTTGTCCGGGCTACGCTTCTGGGTCCTTGGATTGGCTATAGCCTTAACCTATGATGCCGCTCCAATCAGGATTAGGGTATTATTTAAGCACACGGCGCAGAGGTGTGGGCGTACCCCTGATGACGTCACGTTGTGACGAAACGATCGTCGGGTAACCACGCCCACACGTCCTGCGCATGCGTGATCGCAATCTAAAACTCTAGGAGGGAGTTTTTTCCTGTATGCTCAATATCGCTGTCAGTTTGCAGCAATTCACTGGCGATTCTTTGCTAATTGGCTTGTCTGTAATTTAGACTGTTTCATCTTATGCCTTATGCTCGTTGGAGCTTTAAATAAAGAAACCACTTTTTTTTATCTTACCACACGATTTGGAGCCTTTCTTTTTTATCTTTTTGGGCATTTTTCCTGGGAGACCTGCTGCATTATCAGCGTTCTGTTCCTGCTAATGGGCCACGGCTGATGCAGAGATTGATACCTGGAGGAGTTTGATCGTTCATTGTGATACGCCTTAAAAGATCATCATTTTGGGAGACCTGCTGCATTTGTTCCTGCTAGCGGGCCAAGGCTGATGCATAGATTGACACCTGGAGGAATTTGATCGTCCATTGTGATACGCCTTAAAAGATCATCATTTCGGTAAGCCTTCACTTTACACTTTACGAATAGATGATGATATCTTCGTGGTCAATCTGAATACTACCCATGATAATTTTGAATGCTCATTTGAAAGAAGTTTTCTTGTTTATATCACGTTTTGCACATTGCACTTTATATATTACATTTTTTGGATCTATGGACATTTATTAGGTCTTTATTGCACTAATTTTATTTTATTGCAGTTTTTTGCACTAATTGTATTGTATTGCAGTTTTTTGTACATGCATAATTGTTTACTCTATGTTTGTTTTTTTACACCATGAGGATATGGTTTTGCATGGAATGATTACACCACATTATTTTTTTTCCATTATCAGTCATTGGCAACATATACTGATTTTTCACCTTATTAATTGTACACTGTGAGCGCTGCACTTCTTTTTTCTTTATCACTGTTTTTGCCCAGTATCTGGGTTTTAGTGTTCAGCAGCTTAGATTAGATTTCACTGAGCGCAGATTTTCCCATTTTTAAATTTTTAGATATAGATAGAGGTTGAATTGCAGACTCTAATGCAGATGTTAAATCAAACTATATCTTTAAAAAGTATACATCTATATGTATAAAAAAAACATACATAAAATACATACATATATGTATGTATGTGTTTAAAAGTAACAATAGTAATAATAGTATTGATGATCTCATGGATGGTTTTTAGTTGAAGATATGTGTATGGAATATATGTGTATCTATACTGTTGACTGGTACCATGGGTATTATAGACATGGACTACTGAAGATGGAAAGCTACAGTTGCCTTCTTTGGTGTAATACACTGCATGTATGGTGGGATGGGCACATGTGCAAACCCGCACACATATGTGTGTAAGGAGCCAACTGTGCTTAGATAAATAAATGCAAATAAACGCATGAATGGCTACATGCATAATGGCTGGATGGATAACTTTATGGTAGTGTGGATACCAAAAACCCATTCGGATGATAGCACGTGTTTAACAACATACATGTTACAATGGCAATAGTGGAAAACAGGAAAATGTGTGAGATTAAATGATAACAATGATAGTCATGATAATGGTAATCAACATAATGAATACATAGATAAAATAAGATAAAATAAAATAAATTAAATGAAATTAAATTAAATTGCATAAAATAAAATAAATGATGATGGCGTCACCACTGTGGTGACGCACTATGTCTGATTTTAGCAGACTGTGTTAGAGCTATTAAGTGTGGCATATAAATTATCCTGCTTAAAAAAATTCATTAAATTGTAAAATGATGGTAATGCAAAGTGGCATAGTGACAAGTGTAGCCTACCTTAATACCGTAGGGATGAATGTAGGGCCGTCTATTGGTTGCTGTTAGTCTTAGAACCCTATAGGTGTAATGCTGTATTATGCTGTAATGAGTCACAGTAATGATCAATTTCCGATGACTATTTCCGTGGGATCATTTCCGTCAAATTTTGTCCGAAGCTGGTGTTGCGTACACACGGTCGGACAACGTTGTCGGAATTTCCAGTCTTCAAGAATGCCATGACGTAAGCCGTGTTCCACGTGAGTAGAAAAGGGAAGTTCAGCACCACGTCGGGCACCCTTTGGGCTCCTTCTGCTGATTCCGTGTTTATCGCATGTTAGTAGAAGTTTGGTTACAACCGATTTGCGCTTTTCAGACTTCAGACTCAGATCATTACTGCTCTTCAGTTTGTGCTTGTCGGTGCGTATCTGTTTATCAGTGCGTGTAGTCAGTTCGCATTTGTTGGTCATTGCAGCCTATATCTTGATATCTTCTTGATATAGGACGCTTTGATTTGCACTGCTTATTGTCTGCTCGTTTCTGGTATTCATTTCGTTCTTTCAGGCCTTGCTGTTTATCGGTGCTTTCTGTTTGTCCGCTCTGACCAGCCGACCGTTTGGAAGCCATGTTTCGTGTACGTACTCGTCGTAGAGTTCGTGCTATGCAGGGGCTTGGTGTTGGGCTTTTAGCTTTGACCCAAGACCAGTCCATGAACAGGGCGAGGAGGAGTTCATGGACCAAAAATTGGTTGCTCCAGCGTGACCAATTCTCGCACATGCCTTTGCTTCGTGTAATCCGGGAGAATAATCCTGATGATTTCAGGAACTTTCTCAGGATGACGGACCCCGTTTTTCACTGTCTGTTGGCTTTGCTGACCCCTTTTATCAGCAGGCAGGATACCTGCATGAGGCAAGCCATCACTCCGGAGCAGAGGCTTGTTGCCACGTTGAGGTACTTGGCGACAGGGAGAAGCCTTCAGGACCTGAAGTTCTCCACAGGTATCTCTCCCCAGGTTCTGGGAATCATTATTCCAGAGACCTGTTCTGCCATTATCCAGGTCCTGCAGGAGGACTATATTAAGGTAACAGTTCTCCTTTTCTATTTCCTTCTATGTATTTACTGTTTGCTAATGTCTTGTATTTCTTTCCTCGTTCCCTAATTACCAGGATTGCAATATGCTGTAATATGCTGTGCCCCTTTGTCCTCATGCATGCTGGAACCTTGGAATGTTTGATTTTTTTGTCCTTCATGCATTTTTGCCTTCACTTACCTCCCCAGCATGCTCTTCTGGGCCCATATACACCTATGGCCTAGTCACTTAGCAATGTATTTTGTCTGCTCCATAGTATTGGTTTCCCCTAAACACCCCCTAAAATATCCACAAATGTTTTCTGTGTGTTTTACTTCATGCAGAGTCCCCTCTTTTTTTGTTTTTTTGGTGGGCCATTACCACACATTACCACACGTTATTTAGGCATTCAGCTCTCAATGAAGTGGAGAGGGTTACCTGTCCAAACCCCCCCCCCCCCCCCAGTTTTTGGCAATGGCCCATCAGAAGTGGGGGGAGTGATGGGGGGTGAGTAATCTGCTAAGGGGACCTTGTACTTTGGTTTGTAAATACTTTTTTGTGAAAATTTTATTCTGATCTTGTTCCAAAATGTTTTTGTATAATCTGCTTGCAATGTTTATGTGCAAAATTAGTATTTTTTTTCTTGTTTGACTCCACAGTTTCCTTCAACGCCACAGGAATGGCAGACTGTGGCCTCCCACTTTGCCAGCCGCTGGGACTTTCCTAAAGTTGGAGGTGCAATTGATAGGAAACACGCCCGCATCGTCCCACCCCCCAACTCGGGGTTGTACTATTATAATTACAAGGGGTTTAATAGTATTGTGATGTTGGCAGTGGTGTCGTTGACATATGAGTTTCTCTATGTGGACGTGGGGAAGAATGGCCGGATGTCAGATGGTGGTGCCATTGCGCACACGGAGTTCTACTGGCTTTTCCAGAGTGGCAGTCTGTGCTTGCCACCTCCAGGAGGAGAATGGGGAAGGACTCCCCTTCGTCTTTGTTGCGGATGAAGCGTTTGCGTTGTCAAGCCATCTGATGCTTTTCCCGATGAGGACCCTCACCCCGGAGCAGAGGGTCTTTAATTACCGGCTGTCCAGAGCCCGCAGAGTGGTGGAGAACGCCTTTGGGATCATGGCTAGCTGCTTCCGCCTCTTTTTGACACCTATCCACATGGTGGAATATAAACTGAACCACATTGTGCTTTCCTGCTGCATTTTGCACAATTTTTTTAAAAAGGCATTCCACCAACTATGTTGTGTCTGTTGGCCCTGATGCTGACATGCCACAAAATGCCAACCTGACAGCCCTTGAAGCTGCACGTCCTGGCTTGCCCCCCCTAAACCCCCGCAAAGTCAGAGAGAGATATATGGAGTACTTTGTGGGTAGGGGGGCCATTGCTATTCCAAACAATGTGTGAGAGGCATTTTTTAATAAATTTATTTTGGAAACTGAACTAAGATTTGTTTTCATTTACTGCTTGGGTTTCTTGTAGGTGTGTTCTAGCTTATTTTATGGTTTCTTTTTGGACCTTTATCTTCAACAGTGTAAACGCACTTTCTCGGCGAGAGGAGGTTACAGTCTCTTCTTCCTAAAAATAATCTTCTCATGTTGTGGGTCTTATACATACTAGTTTTTCTAGGTAAGGTATGTAGTGCATTACTGACCCCAAAAATACTCCTTTTCAGCACCATGACAGAAATGTGTGGATTCCTGAAAATGGCGTGATAGGTGGTTTATTACAAAGCACTGTGGGTGTAATTTCCAAAAGGCAAATCCACTATGCACTGCAAAAGTGCACCTGAAACTGCACTTGGAGTGCAAAGTGGATTAGCCTTTAGTAAATAACACCCATTGTCACCAAATTCAACAACTTTTAAAGCAAATAATGCTTTTGGAGTTTGGAATAAGGAAGCCACACATTGTTGATACAGTAAAATTTTACTTCAAGCTCATTCACAATTGCCTTTCCAAAAGGCTTTTCCAAACTAAAAACATATTTGGTGTTTAAACATTCTTTAATAACATTAATAACTTGGCGCATTTGTGTAAACAGGCATGTATCAAAGCAGAACATACTGAACACAGGAACTTACAAAGTTCTACTTTGAAAAGTGAAGACAAGATCAGACATGACTATATCCAAACTGTGTTTGATCTTGCCTTCATCACATGGGGTGTCACCCCTGGAAAAGCCAAATTTAGAAGATGCACACAATTTGGGGCTCAAACTGGGCATTTGATGCAAGAACCCATGCCTAGAATGTCAAAATGTGCAATCTACCATCATTGGGATCAATGCACGTGTTTTTGGTGTGCAACCCCTTTACCTCAGCCACTTTAGTAGTTTGTTAAGTGGTTGCACCCACAAAACATTGTCATTGATCCACTATGATGGGAGATAGCACATGTTGACACACTGTGTGCATCTTCCAAATTTGGCAATTTTCTTACGTTAAAATTGTTTTTTTTTTCAAACCCAAAAATGTCTGGTAGCTAGTTTGTGGTGGTTCAGATTTTCCCTAAAACATCTTTGATGTTCTTCATTTTTTGTTGAACATCATTGATGTTTTTCTTGATATCATCTAGATCCTGATTGCACACCATTATCTCCCCGATGAGGATGTGTGCACTTTCACTGGTAAAATGCGATTCTTCTTCCACAACATCCACATCACCTAAAAATTAAAAAAAACTGTGTATTTTAAAGATGCAGGCATACATTGATTAGCTTACCTGTAGCTGTGGTCTCCGACACTCACCTGTTGTGGTGACAATTTCCCCAACTTCTATAATCTCTCCTTCCTCCTCCTCCTCCTCTTCTGGTGTTGGTATTTCCCCTTCTTTGGGAGGTGTGGGGTCCCTGGTGTCCTCAGACGTCCCAAGACTTCTCTCCCCTATGAGAATGTACAAAAGGAATACTTAGCACACCAATCTATGAGGGCAGAAATAGGAAATCTGAAAAATTGCTTGGAAGTGACGTACAATTGTGGTTTTTGGCCAAGTTCAAAGCCCAAAAACATTAATATTGACAATTTGTAAAGCTGCAATATTTATTACCTGTTTGGTGCAAGTTTGTCAGATGGAGACACCCCTATAGTATCCACTGGAGCACATGTGTGGGACACCCTAATAAAAAGAGTGTTTGGGTGTCCCAGCACAAGTGCTCTAGAGTCCAGATGTGTAAACAGCTACTGAGTCACCTCTCCTTTACACTGAATCAAGTTTGCATTTCATTCTATTACAAACCCCTATACACAACAAACTTCCTTTGACTAGAAACAGGCCTGAGGAAATGTAGTTAACTTCAACTTCACCAAACTGACGTCATCGCGTTCCGCGCTTGAGCGGGTGTACGATTTGCCGGCCGGCACATGTTTTTATCCTTTGTTCCTGCTTATATATTTTCGCCTTGATGTAAGTAGAAGTGTTTTTTCTTAATAAAAAATGTTATACCCTGATATCACACTATGGGAGCATCCTTCTCTTTCCTATATGTTCGTATTGGCCATTAAGAGATTACTGGTTTGGTATTACTGGAGACTGCTCATATTACCATTGGGCCCAAGGAAGACTGGTATTCGATTATCCGTCCCTGGTTGACCCTATGAAGGAGATCGTATTTGGGGTTCATCTGGTTGCGATTCATCCTGATATCAACATATGGGCTTATTTGATCTTGCCCTCTGGTAAGCGCATTCTACTAATGTGGTGGATCACGACAGTCACTATTTATTGGATTTCACCTTGTCACCTTTGTATTCATTTTCCTTCTCACTGGACTTTTATGGATATTGATTACATTTATTATATGCAATCTTTTTTGTTTTTTTTTAGACCTTTATCACTTTTTATTTGCACATTTTATCTTTTCTTAAATTGAGTCACTAGCGCAGCTTTTTGTAATATTCTGTTTATCCATTGTGTATATCTCGCAATTTTTCAGCTGCTGCTATATAATACATATTTTTTTAATTTTTTTTTCACTTACGCATATATGTCACATGCTACCTATTTGATTTATTAGTGAGTTTAGGTTTCTTGAGTTAGGGAGTAGCGCGGTGTTCATTTCCTTTTTTTCACATCGTATTATAAGTGGGCGAGCGATCAAGGTTTATTAACGATCGATTGAACACACGAACATGAAAGTGGCCATTTTCAACTGTCCAACATTAAAAAACAAAGCACATGGAGCGGTATGCAAGCAAGAAAAATAAGATGAACACACGACAACTACTTACTTTTTTGAAGAACTCGCTTGATCTTTCTGTACTGATCATGCTCCCTGAGTTTCAGGTCTGACCAGCGTTTCCTCAGTTGATCCTTGGATCGTCGTAACCCAAAATTCTTCTGCAGACTCTTCACAACTTTAGCCATGATCTTGACCTTTCTGACATTTGGGTTGGGGTAAGGCCCATACTTCCCATCATAGTCGCTCCTCTTCAATATGTCCACCATCTCCAACATTTCTCCAAAAGACATATTTGAGGCCTTAAATCTTCTCCTCCGGGATCGGGACGTTTCTGGCTCCGGGCTTTCCTCGTCCTCCTCCTCGTTGCTGGAATAGTTAGGGCGCACCTGCTGTGTCCCTGCCATGTGCTCTCCCCACTGCGCCATAAAGAGAAGGGGCGGGGAATAGACGAGAAAGATCGTCAGGGGCGGAGCGGAGTTTCACACATGCGCACTGTATATAAAACGTCACACGTGTGTCGTACGGACGATCTGTGAGCAGATAGCTGACGCATGCAACGAGCGCTAGAATGAAGGTACAATTTGAACTTGGTACATCACTAGCCTAGACTGCTTCTAGATTGAGGCTTATTTGGGTACAAGATTAGGAGAGTTTAGCCTGACATTATTATGGTTTGTCTTGCAGAAAATACTATGGACCCTTTTAAATTTCCTTTTTTTCAATGAGCTGATAATTGATGAGCTCAGGGCGATGCCCTGCCTGTGGCAGAATTCACACCCAGATTATTTGAATCTAGCCAAAAGGAAGGCAGCGCTGGAGAAACTACTCTGTTACGTTAAAATCATGCTCCCCACGGATGGTAAAAATTGGTGCCCTGAGGAGCACCTATCTGAGGGAGCGCCAGAGGTTCCAGCATTCCTTGAGATCAAGAGATCCAAATGACATTTATGTCCCCAGGATGAAGTTCTACGAGAGGCTACATTTTCTGGCAAATCAGAGGGAACCCATGCCATCACTCTACCATCTTCCTTCAAGGCTTCCTTCCCCCCCAGCTGAGGCTTCAGATGTCCAACCTGGGCCTTCCAGGCAGCAACATGTGGAGGGGCCCAGCTTGAGACAGGTATAACATTGATGAACATATTTCTTGACGTACATTTAATGATGTTAACTAGATGTTATTATTGATCAGTTAAGTTGTGATTTAACAAAGTGGTTGACATATCAATAGACAGTAGTGACCAAAAAGCATTGGGCCAAGAATGAAAAATGCTGGGCTCATAATGATAGTATGTTCTATTTATTAACATTCAATGTGCAACAGTCATGAGCTGAAAATAGTGTGATTGATGAACAAAGAACTAAAACTATGTCCAATTTTCATACACAGGAAGACCTCAGCCAGGAGGAGGCTGTGGCAAGTGGCAGCCGGGAGGAGGCTGTGGCAAGTGGCAGCTGGGAGGTTGACCCTCGCCCTCCTCCTCCTCCACCTGCTGCCACAACTAGAAGATCTGAGCCACAGCCTGGAAGGAAGCCTGGAGGGAAGTGCCTTAGGAAGACCAGAGAGTGATGGCCTGGGTTCCGTCTGGTCTGTCAGAAGATGCAGCCTCTTGTCTGACAACATCCTGGGGACATAGATGTCATCCGATCTTCCTGATCGCTTGGACTTCAGAAAGTCAAATTAACAAGGGGCACCAACACCAAACAACCTCCTAGTGAATTTAGCCCAAAAATACAAATGATAATAATGGTGTTGGGATAAGTTGAGACACACAAACCCCCCCCCCCCCCCAAAAAAAAAAAAAAAACATTACAGATAAAAGGAAATCTGGATTAAAAAACAAACCACTATAAATGGAAAAAAAAAAAACATTCTTGAGATCTGACAAATAAAAAAATTCTATGCATGAAATCAGGAAAAAGAATAAAGAAAGAAGTTTGGGAGAAGTCAGTGTGAATATGAGCAGCTAAAAAACGTCATGCTTCTTGCATTGTAAAGAAAAAGAGAATGAAATGTTAAAACAAATTTTAACATTGCAGCGTGACGAATGTGCTCTGTCGATTAGGAACGGTAGTTTTACCTGACCGAGCGCTTCCGTCAGAGAATTTCTTCTGAGCATGCGTGGCACTTTGTCCATCGGACTAGGCTACACAGGATCGGAATTTGCGTGATCGGACTTTGTTGTCGGAAAATTTGAGAGCAGGATCTCAAACTTTTTTCGTCGGAAATTCCGACGGAAAAAGTCTGATGGAGCCCACACACAGTCGGATTTTCCGACAACATGGTCTGATAGGACATTTTCCGTCGGAAATTCCGACCATGTGTATGGGGCATAAGAGTTACTAGGTATATACTAGAGTCCCTAAGGACCCTTGTTTGCAAACCTAGTAACTCTAATGCCGCGTACAGACAATTGGACATTCCGACAACCAAACCATGGATTTTTTTTCCGACAGATGTTGGCTCAAACTTGTCTTGCATACACAGTCGCAGAAATGTTGTCGGAAATTCCGATCGCCAAGAATGCAGTGACGTACAACACATACGACGGCACTATAAAAAGAAAGTTCAATACCAAGTGCGCCACCCTTTGGGCTCCTTCTGCTAATCTTGTGTTAGTAGAGGTGGACCTTGCCACAGATGGCGTTGCGCAGTGCACACCTGATTTTGTCCCCCACTTGGTTGTACAGGGAAGGGATAGCTCGTCTGGAAAAGTAGTGGCGGCTGGGCACGACGTACTGTGGGACAGCCAATGACATCAGCCTTTTAAAACTCTGCGTCTCCACCAGATGGAATGACAGCATTTCAAAGACGAGGAATTTTGAAATGCTGGCATTCTGGGCCAGGGATCGCGGGTGGCTAGGGGGGTACTTCCTCTTCCGCTCCAGTGTTTGGGAAATAGAGAGCTGAACGCTTCCATGGGACATTGTGGAGATGGTTGGTGACCCAGGTGGTAGTGTTGCTGGCAGATCCTCTGTTTGCGGGTTGGCAGGTGTCACTGTCACTACAGAGGTGGATGAAGAGGCCAAGACTGCAGCAGAAGAGGAAGCAGGAGGAGCCAGAGACCTTTCTTGGTTTTTGAGGTGTCTACTCCACTGCATCTCGTGCTTTGCACTTAGATGCCTGGTCATGCAGGTTGTGCTCAGGTTGAGAACGTTTATACCTCGCTTCAAGATCTGAATGTACAGCGTGCAAACCACTCATGTCTTGTCATCAGGACATTGTCTGAAGAACTGCCACGCTAGGGAACTCCTTGCACCTGGCTTTGGTGTGCTCGGTCCCTTGCTGCGTTGGGCAGTAGCAGACGTACTGTCTAGGGGACGGACGCTCCGCTTTTGCACCCTGCTCCCTCTTCTGCTGTGCTGGTGGCTCTGTGCGACCACCACCTCTTCCTCCGAACCACACTGGTCACCTGCATGACGTTGATTCCATGTGGGGTCAAGGACCTCATCGTCCTCCACATCAACTTTCACCCAAAATTCACCCCTGCCCTCCTTGTCGGTCTGCACAATGGCGAAAGCAGCAACAGTTGGCACCTGTGTTTCGTCATCATCCGAGACGTGCTGCGATGGTCCTCCCATGTACTCATCATGAAACATAAGTGGTTGGGCATCGGTGCACACAATCTCTTCCACTTCTGGGGCAGGGCTAGGTGGATGGCCCTGGGAAACCCTGCTAACAGAGTCATCAAAAAGCAGAAGAGACTGCTGCATGATTTGGGGCTCAGACTGATTGGCTGATTTGCAAGGGGGTGAGGTGAAAGACTGCTGGACATCGGCTGCAGGTGCCAACTCTGAACTTTCATCAGGAGACTGGGTGAGAGACAATGTTAGGGAACCGGAGGCACTGTCAGCAGCAACCCAATCTACTATCGCCTGTACTTGTCCTGGGCTCAACATTCGTACAGCCTCATTAGGCGCGCCAAAATACCGCTGCAGGCTGTGTCGCCTACTCGCACCTGAGGAAGGTGTTTCACTAGTGCGTGTAGCTGGCACAGATCGACCACGTCCTCTCCCTGCAACAGGAGCGCCACCAGCAGCACCACGACCCGGGCCACGTCCCCTTTTTGATGATCTCCTCATATTTTCAAAATTTATGATCTCGCCCTAAATGGGTGTTTTTGTATATAGCAGAATACACGTACAGTGTCTAAAGCGTTTATGAACACGCAGAAAATGCTATTGGGGAAAAAAAACACTGCAAAATTAAATTTTTTTGCAATGTTTTTCCAATATCAGAATACACAGACAGTATGTAAAGCGTTTATGAAAACGCTGAAAATGCTATTGGGGGAAAAAAACACTGCAAAATTAATTTTTTTTGCAATGTTTTTCCAATATCAGAATACACGGACAGTATGTAAAGCGTTTATGAAAACGCAGAAAATGCTATTGGGGGAAAAAAAACACTGCAAAATTAATTTTTTTTGCAATGTTTTTCCAATATCAGAATACACGGACAGTATGTAAAGCATTTATGAAATCGCAGAAAATGCTATTGGGGAAAAAAAAACACAGCAAAATAAAAAATTTTTGCAATGTTTTTCCAATATCAGAATACACGGACAGTATGTAAAGCGTTTATGAAAACGCAGAAAATGCTATTGGGAAGAAAAAAAACACTGCAAAATTTAATTTTTTTGCAATGTTTTTGGAATATTAGAATACACGGACAGTATGTAAAGCATTTATGAAAACGCAGAAAATGCTATTGGGGAAAAAAAAACACTGCAAAATTTAATTTTTTTGCAATGTTTTTGCAATATCAGAATACGCGGATACTGTCTACAGCGTGTATGTATGAACACGCAGAAAATGCTATTGGAAAAAAAAAAGCAAAATTTAATTTTTATGCAATGTTTTTCCAATAGCAGAATACACACAGACTATGGTGTATCTCTTAGTATATGCAGTGATGGTCCTAATGGTGCACTGAGCTTGCAGGTAAAACTTTTATATTTTGTCTGGCACTGGCCTCATGGCACTGTTAGGCCCCTTTCACACTGGGGCGGTTTGCAGGCGTTATTGCGCTAAAAATAGCGCCTGCAAACCGACCCAAAACAGCTGTTGCTGTGTCTTCATCTCTCCCTTTGGCCCTGACAAAGGATAAAAATATCATCAATGAAATGAAGCTTATCCATAGCAAAATGTGTACAGTAAATTGTTCTAAATCTTTTGTGAACACTATGGTAAGCTCCCATCACCCAAGGAACAGATTTGCATATGTTGGTGCACAGGATGAACCAATTGCAGTGGCTTTACATTGTCTGTAACTTTTGCCATCAAAAAGAAAGAAACTCTGCTCCAACACAAATTGTAGGAGCTGAAGAACAAAATCTGTGTGTCTCCAAAAAAATTACGCCTCTATCATTCAGGAAGTATTTACATGCTTTAAGCCCCAAAGTTATGTCTAATATTACTTTTGAGAACCTCCACATTGAGGCTTGCCAGCCAAACATCCTCCTCTAGAGAAATGTCTGAAAGTTTAACCAAGTCTTGTGTATCCTCAATATATAAGGGGAGACTGTGGACATATGGACTTAAGATGTAATCAATATCTTTTTTAAAAAGCCTGTGGTGTGTGAACACACTCCAAAAACTCAATCCGGAGCAAAAAAAAAGTGCCCACCAAAACGTGAGAGACAAAAAATGCACAGGGTGTACATATGGTCCTCCAAAAATCCCCCGGGGCGTTAGGCTCCAGACGGGGACTAGAGTACTTTCACATGGTCCATCTGGCCTGAAACCAAATGGACCCCATTCTCTGGGAGGTCTGCCAAAACAGACCACCCCAGATACTAGGTGGGGCTCCCCCGAAGGGAGACCCCATGAGAGAGGGTGAACCCCTTCCCAAGACGTTCAGGGCAGGCCCAAGGACCTACACCCTACTAATCAAACATAAAGTGTACAAACCCAACAACCAAAAAAAAAACATAGTAACATACACAACAAACAACATGAAAGTGGGGAAAAGGGAAGTAGAGAAAGTGCATAGGTGCCATTGTGTGAAACAATGGCCATTCTTCCGGCCAGGAATAAAAATTCCTCTGGACCTAGCCAAAAGGCCCGGCCCAAGAGGCAGGTGTAAAAAAAGTGTGATGGTGCAGTGACCTAGGTGCCATAACTCAAAGTGACCCTCACTCACAGTGAGATTACGGCACCCCTGGGCTGCCACTCCAGGGACACATGCCCCCATCCCTACCAGGAGCACCCTTCCGTTTTCTCAGGTAGAACCTAATCCCAGCCCCCTATGAAGTATGGGCACCCCGGTTTCAGTCACTACAGATATTTATCATCTAGGTACCATTACACCAGAGGATTTGCACCCCAACCTCCACCATAGTCGGGGCAGAAGAACAGCGCCTCCTCTTGGCAACTAATAAGAACAAATACTTCAGGTGACAGATGCACACCACTGGGGTCAGGAGTGCACCGCTAAGCTTGTGGACCCTTCGGCTGAGTGCTGCAGATGGAGCTCTGGGTGGTTCCAGAAAACAGCTCCACCTGAGCACCGACGCGGTTCGAACAGGGAGCTAGAGCAGAAGATTCCCCAGGGTGCAGAGTCTAAGAGCCAGCAGATTTTCACCAGGACCTTTGATGGTGAGGATGACCTTCACTGCAGCTGACTCCAGGTCGCGGTCCCCAGGCAGGGTCTCCCAGCTCATGCTCACGGCAGGCTCTGGTGGATGGAGAGGAAGCAGCAGTGCAGGGCAACAAGGAATAGTCAGAAGGACAAGCCAGGGGTCAGGGTAACAAGCAGACAGGGATGGTCAGGAGAACACACGCCAAAGGTCGGGGCTATAAGCAGACAACGATAGTCAGGAAACAAGCCAAAGTCGGTACATGGAAACAAACATAAAGCACACGGCAAGAAACACACAGGGGAGCCTAAACACACTATTGCTCGGGTATGGTAGGCTTGGAGTGAACAGTGTTAAATAGTGTTTCCTGTTAGAGGCTAGGGTGGAGCCACGCTGAGAGATGATTACTTAAACATGCAGGTGTGAGAGTGCAGTCTCTAAAGCTGATACACAGACCAGAGGTAAGCAGACAGACAGGGCATGAAACATTACTTCAGATTCATGACACCCCCTTTAACAAGGGGGCCCCCAGATCCCAGCCCACCCTATGTTAATGGGTATCGGGGTAAATTGTACACCTACCCATTCACCAAAACAATGTAAAAAAATTATAAAAACACAGACAGTTTTTGACAAATCCTTTTAGAAAAAATAAAAAACAGTGTCCCCGATGTAGATCTGTTATCGGCGGGTCTTCGGGTCAGCAAGCGGCATTATTGACGATGGATCTACATCAGAGGGGCCCTGTTTTTTATTTTTTATTAAAGGATTTGTCAAAAGCTGTCTCTGTATTTTTATAATTTTTTTTTTACACTTTTTTGGTAAATTGTTAAAGGGGCTTCTATTCTGATAAGCTCGCAGACCCCGACAACCACAGCCCAGGGTTGGGCCTTGGGGTGGGTTGAGGGCATGTGGACTGGTATGGTTCAGGAGGGGAACCCCCCCTTTCCTGACCTGCTGGGCTTCATGCTCAGATAAGGTCTGGTATGGATTTTGGGGGGGGGACCACACACCTTTTTATTATATATATATATATATATATATAATTTTTTTTTTACATTTTTGCATGGACTGGGGGTGGGCACCCTACACCGTTTTTTTTTAAACATTTTTCTATTGCCAGGCAATTCCTGCCATTGCTTTTACATTCATCTGTCAGTGGGGAAGCCCACTGACATATGATGACTCAAGGTTGTTAATCTTTTCCTATATATTAAGCTGGACCACCACCATTTGCCTGTAAGTAATGATGTTCCTTGTGCCAAAAATGTCCTCCCATATTGCAAATGTTATATTTGTCCTTACTTCATCCTCAACTCTCTCCTAATACCCACATTACTGCATTAAGGCCATCAAATTGCCTAATTTTTGTATATAGAGAATTTACATTCACCATTGCAAAAAACATAATCAATCATCCTCATAGGATACCTTTATAAGCACTATGATGAGATGGGCTTGTATAACACTAACTATTGAAAAAAAACACAAGGCTTCTCTTAAATGGCAGAGAAGCATTTAGTCTGACTCTCCTTAATTTTGGGAGCTGACAGGAAGTCGCTCATACTGCTTCTGGAAGACAGTACTACTTAGTGCATGTAGCCAATGCTACTACAGCATATTAGAGCACAGACAGCTACTGCATTTTGTAGTAGTGGAAATAGTTCATTTAGGCCAGCTTTGTCCAAATGTACTATTTTGAAGTGTGTTGAATCATGGAATTCTTCTTTAAAAAGTTTGCTGTCAGGGTTGCTTATATTCTTCCTAGTTCACCACTTCCTTTTTCCTAGTTCAGCACCAGGCTGCTTTTTGAAAAGGATAAAACTTGCTCACTTAGGCTCCTTTCACACCGGGGCGTTTTTCATGCGGTGCAGCGCTAAAAATAGCGCCTGTTCACCGCCTGAAAAAATCCGGCCCCTTTAACTCCAGTGTGAAAGCTGGCGGGCTTTCACACTGGAGCGGTGCGCTAGCAGGATGACAAAAAAAGTCCTGCTAGCAGCATCTTTGGAGCGGTATAGGAGCGGTGTGTTCACCGCTCCTATACCGCTCCTTCCCATTGATTATAATGGGACACCGCGGTAAAACCGCGGCAATACCGCCGCAAAGCGCCGCTACGGCGGCGCTCTGCGGGGGTGTTTAACCCTTTTTCGGCCGCTCGCGGGGGTAAAACCGCACCGCGAGCGGCCGAATACCGCAGTTAAAACGACGGTAAAGCAGCGCTAAATATAGCACTGCTTTACCGTCACCGCGGCTCCCCGCCCCAGTGTGAAAGGGGCCTTACAAACCAATTGTGTGGCAATTACTACTACTGAACATTACACGCACTCATTATTATCTTTCGGGGATCTTCTTCAATGCCTGATAATCATCCAGCCATTATGGGTAATAAATTTCTATTCTCACTTGCAAAGACCTTCATCTTGTTTCTTTTTGCACTGTAGGGGCTCCGAGAAGAGGTAACAGATCAAAAAATATGCCACTCTTACCACCTGAGATGAGTTTGTAATCTTGTGTCGTGAAATGGATTTAAATATTTTTCCTAGATTTTCACAAATGGGTGAAATACAAGTAAAGAAATTTCGCAGAGCACATTTAATAATGAGAGAACAAAACTGTTTAACCTTTTATAAGGATATTAGTACTGATCTTTTATGATTAGAAGCACTGAAAATAAAAACTGAAAAAGAACTGAAAAAAATTCTAAGATATTGTTTCTGGGATATCTTAGAATTGTTAAGCCAGAGTAGATCTAATATTCTGTATTCCATACATAATAATAGATTTGGAAGGGGAAAAAAATGGAAGTATCTTTTTTGCTAAAATACCTTTTTGTTCTGCTGTAGCCATACTTCATTGTTTTGTTTGTACTTAATCTATAGATCTACAACATTTGTAAATTAAAGTAATTCAATTCTTTGCCAAAGAATGTTCAGCTTTCTTTCTGTACTGGTGGAGTAGATGCTGATTCCCGTTTAATATGATTTGAGAGAAACAAACTCACTGGCCAAGGTGGAGAGGTTTGAAGATGACGTCACAATTTCCACCTTACCCAATCAGAGGAAGCCTTCATTGATAAAAAATACAAGGCTTCTCCTGAATGAAGAGGGAGCACTCAGCCTGACTTTCTTTAATACTGACAGTAGACGGGAAGTCACCCGTACTGATGCAGGAACACTACTCCACTGACTGTATGTAGCTATAGCTACTACAGCATATTACAAAACATGCAGGGGCCACATTGTTTAGCAATGGAAATTGTTTGTTTGGGCCAGTTTGGCCCAAACGTAATATTAAAAGTGCATGAAATCCTGTAATTCTACTTTAACAAGTTCCCTGATGCAGGGTTGTATATACTCTTAGTAAGTCCCTGCCTCCTTGTTCATAGTTTAGTACTGGGCTGGTGTTTTGAAAGGGATGTCACTCTGCCTAATGTTGAAAATGTTTTGCATACTTGAAACTAAAGGCCCGTACACACTATCTGACTTTTTGACAACAAACATGCAAATTAGCTGTTTTAAGGCAACATCTGACCGTATGTACGCTCCATCGGACAAACTTTTTTTGTTTTCATCTGACTTTTGTTGGCTGTGTGAACGGACAAACTTTCTGACAAAGTCCGATCGTGTGTACACAAAACCATCAGACTTTTGTACAAAGTACAAACACGCATGTTCAGAACCAATGAAAAAGATCAGACAACAATACAGATGTTGACCAAAGGGTGTCGCCGGAGTAATTGAACGCCCTCTTTTGAAGTGTCGTCAGTATGTTGAAACGTCACTACATTCGTGTTTGTTGCCTAAAAAGTCTGATCGTGTATATGCAATACAAGTTTACGGCCAACGCCCTTTGTACAAAAATCCACTGGAAAGTTTGTACAAAGTCCGATCGTGTGTATGAGGCTTAAGACCTACCTGCTAGGTGACTGTAGCCTATATGGTATGACAGCTTTGTTCTCTTTCATTATAGAAAGGGGAAAGGTCAAAGCTTGATCACTTAAAAACCAATTGAAAAGCCTCTGTGTGGCAATTAGTACTTCTGAGCATTATAAGAACTCAATTTTATCCTATGGGGATCCCCTACATTGCCTGATACTCATTTAACTTACACTGTGCTCTCTCCACACATATCCATATCCACTCACCCATTGTCTATGTTATTTCCTACAGTAGGTAGTACTGTGCTGCCAAGTGGTATCATGCTGTTATTTACACACAACTTAGAAATGAGAACTGAGAAATGTTTTTCATATTACTACTTGCACCAGTGAAACAACAGAAAGAAAGAAAAGGCATCATATATCTGTTTGAATTGTAGGACTTTCAGAAGAGGAGACAGGTCAAAAAATATGCTACTTCTACCTTCTGAGATGAGTTTGTAATCTTGTTTGATGTAAGAAAATGTATGCAAATCTTGGTTTTCTGGATTTTCACTAATGGGTGGAATGTTGAGCAAACAAGACATTTCTCAAAAAAAATTTTTTATAAATCGGAGAAAAACTGTTGAAATAAATTGAGCAAAAATTGGTTAGGCCAGCTGAGTTGCACAATGTGGGGAGTTTAGAAAGTTGTGTGCCACATCCAATAGTAAATAGAAAAGAAAAGATCTCCCCTGAGTGGTGGACTTTAAAGGCACATCATGTCTTTCCCCAAAAAGAGGTTCAAATAAAGTATAAATATAATATAACAAAATTTATTAAGAAAAAGATACATAAACATAGAGCGTCTTAACATGGTCGACACAATATATAATGCATCAACATCATAGTAAATGATCAGACCCAACACGTTTTGGAGTTGTCTGGGGTTTCCTCCTTCTTAAGGGGTCACAGTACAGGGAAACAAAACCCTGTTCTAAATACAAAAAAGTAGTTTCAATATGACATTTATCATAGTTTTTTGAGAATACAGAGTAAGGGGCATAGTAGACATAGACAGAACATCAAAAAATAGAAACAACTTACATAAATGTAGATGCTGTAAGTGAAGGCACTCTACTGTGCTTAAAAACAATGAATTATGTATCAGATCAAGTAGTCTCCCACAGAGAAGTCCAAGAGAGCCTGTATAGGCAGAAGTTATATGCCTATGGTTGATGGGGGGCTACGTCTATATTAGATGATGTAGTCTCATCCTTGCATACGGGATAGTGTCTGAATGCTGCAGCCGATGAGGAGAGAACGCACCATAGGGCCTCTGGGGTCAGCAAGGATAAAGAGTCCTCTGAAGAAGAAGTAAAACAAGTTTAGGGGTTTATTTGGAAAAAATGTATATGTATATGTGTGGCTTACCTTAGAATTTTAATAGATAGAAATTAAGGGATATAGAGCATGTATGCATAAATACCTATGATGTTCAACCTGCTGATAGTGTCCAAGATAGTAACCCTGGATGTAACAGAAAGAATCTGCAAAAGGGGGGAAATGAAATGGTATATACCAATTACACTACAGTCTCTACAGGTATTATGACATTGGTCAAAACACGACCAACATGTTACTATAAAAGTATATAAACGATTTCAGGGCAGTTTAACGGTGTGATCACCTACACCGATTCGTAATGTGTATATTATTATATTATACATACTATTTAGTGCACAAGCCTTTATTGGACTATAGCCAGTAGGGAAACTGAGAAAGTTGCATATATATGCATGCAGCTATAGTAACTCAGTTAAAAAAATATTTTAAACAAAGAAGAAAGCCTGGATGGATGTGCGGGGGTTGATAACCCTATCTAACTGCCAGTTGAACTACAAAGGTCATATAATTAAACTCTTTTAAATTTACACAAGATAGATTGTGTTGGGAGTAAGAGGTGTGCTTGTTATATAAAACCATACACACCACATCATATAATTCAATAAAAAATGCAGCTGGAGTTGTAAGATATTGCACATCCACTCCTATCAAGTTGTTAAAAAGGGCCAGGATACAGGTAGCTCTCGCAGACAAACAATAGCATTGCTGGTTGAGACAGATACAGATTGAAAAGAACAATTTCAATTACCTTGTGGTGCAAGTAT
This sequence comes from Lithobates sylvaticus, assembly GCA_028564925.1. NCBI lineage: Eukaryota > Metazoa > Chordata > Amphibia > Anura > Ranidae > Lithobates > Lithobates sylvaticus. Next base: position 131,115,873 of record CM053031.1, read on the forward strand.
TGGATGCAGCCACTCGTCTGACCGTCAGCACACTGATACAGGTACAGACTTGCAGCTCTGCATCACATTTTAAATCCCCCGCCCCCAATCAGCTGTTAACCACAAAGCTGTTACTGAGGGGGTGGGAGGGGTGAGGGCTCTAACGCTGGCCCCCCGAGTGGCACGCGCGCGGCCGGGTCCCAACGCGACCAATCAGCGGTCGCGATTCGTGGATCGGCCATGCCTAGGCCTCCCGCTGGAACGTAAGGCTCCAGCGGCGGACTGCGCATGTCCGCTGGGTGGAGCAAGATGGAAGAGACAGCGTCACAGTTGACGCCCTGCCATGGGAGCAAAATTTGCACCTAGCGTGACAAACCTCTACATCGCTGAATGGGAGGAGGATGCATTATACAAGAGGAAACCACAGCAACTTCTCCTATTCAAAAGATTTATTGACGATATTATAGTGATCTGGGCAGGTGATAGGGAAAGCCTTATTGACTTTGGTTTTAATCTGAACACAAATACTAAGAATATAAAGCTCACATGGGAAATAAGTGATGAAAAATTACACTTTCTTGACCTGGAAATTTCCAAAGAAGAGGGAAGACTAATGCCGCGTACACACGAACGGACTTTCCCGTGGGATTGTCCGCCGGACTGAAGTCCGCCAGACAATCCCCCCGTGTGTGGGCGCCGGCGGACTTTTTGGCGCCAAAAGTCAGACGGACTAGGTTTTAAGTTTTGTTTTAAAATTATCCGCTGGACTTGGCAGTCCGGCGGACAATCCCGCCGTTAGTATGCTAGTCCGACGGACTTTGGAAATGAACGGACTTGCCGATCATCGGAAAGTCCGTTCATTTAGCACGTGACTTCAGGTAGACGGAGCTAGCGAAGGCAGTGAATGCCGCCGCGCTAGCCCCGTCACCTGGTATGGATTTAAAGGGAATCCCCACGGCGTGGGGGTCCCCCCCAAATCCATCTCAGACGCTTATCCGAGCACGCAGCCCGGCAGGCCAGGAAAGGGGTGGGGACGAGCGAGCGCCCCCCTCCTTAGCTGTACCAGGCCGCGTGCCCTCAACATGGGGGGTGCCCTGGGGAAAGGGGGGCCGTGCGGCCCCCCCCCCCAAAGCACCTTGTCCCCATGTTGATGAGGACAAGGGCCTCTTCCCGACAACCCTGGCCGTTGGTTGTCGGGGTCTGCGGGCGGGGGGCTTATCGGAATCCGGGAGCCCCCTTTAATAAGGGGGCCCCCAGATCCCGGCCCCCCACCCTATGTGAATGAGTATGGGGTACGATGTACCCCTACCCATTCACCTAAGGTGTAAAGTGTAAAGAAAAAAAACACACAAATTTTTAAAAATATTTTATTGCACTGCTCCGGGGGTCTTCTTCCGTCTTGGGGGGTCTTTTTCACCGGACTCCTCCGCTATTTACCTAGCTCTTTTACCGAGCAGAGGAGCCCAGCTACCTTCTTTGTCGTCGCCGTCGTCTGGGGTCTCGATCCGCCTTCGGGGGTCTTCCGGGGTCTCTTCTGTTCTTGCCGCTGTCTGCGCCTTCTTCTCCTTCTCCTTCTTCTTCTTCTTCTTCTTTCTCCTCCTCCTCCTCCTCCTCCTCCTTCTTCTTCTTCTCCTCCTCCTTCTTCTTCTTCTTCTTCTTCTTCTTCTTCTTCTCCTCCTCCTCCTTCTTCTTCTTCTTCTTCCGATGTTGACTCGGCGCTCTCTCTGGCCGGAATGGCAGAGCCGCGCTGTGCTGGGACTTATATAGGGACAAGGGGACAGGTTCACATGCTCATGTCACATGGTGACCCCGCCCCCCTATGATGTCACAGTCCCAGCATCCTCCGGGACTGTGACCTCATAGGGGGGCGGGGTCACCATGTGACATGAGCATGTGACCCTGTCCCCTTGTCCCTATATAAGTCCCAGCACAGCGCGGCTCTGCCATTCCGGCCAGAGATAGCGTCGAGTCAACATCGGAAGAAGAAGAAGAAGAAGAAGAAGAAGAAGAGGAAGAAGAAGAAGGAGGCGGCGCAGAAAGCGGCGACAGCGGCAAAAACAGAAGAGACCCCGGAAGACCCCCGAAGGCGGATCGAGACCTCCAGACGACGGCGACGACGAAGAAGGTAGCTGGGCTCCTCTGCTCGGTAAAAGAGCTAGGTAAATAGCGGAGGAGTCCGGCGAGAAGACCCCCCAAGTCGGAAGAAGACCCCCGGAGCAGTGCAATAAAATATTTTTAAAAAATTGTGTGTTTTTTTTCTTTACACTTTACACCTTACGTAAATGGGTAGGGGTACATCGTACCCCATACTCATTCACATAGGGTGGGGGGCCGGGATCTGGGGACCCCCTTATTAAAGGGGGCTCCCGGATTCCGATAAGCCCCCCGCCCACAGACCCCGACAACCAACGGCCAGGGTTGTCGGGAAGAGGCCCTTGTCCTCATCGACATGGGGACATGGTGCTCTGGGGTGGGGGGCCCACATGGCCCCCCGTTTCCCGGGGCACCCCCCATGTTGAGGGCACGCGGCCTGGTACGGCTCAGGAGGGGGGGGCGCTCGTTCGTCCCCACCCCTTTCCTGGCCTGCCGGGCTGCGTGCTTGGATAAGGGTCTGAGATGGATTTGGGGGGGACCCCACGCCATTTTTTCGGCGTGGGGATTCCCTTTAAATCCATACCAGGTGACGGGGCTAGCGCGGCGGCATTCACTGCCTTCGCTAGCCCCGTCTACCTGCAGTTACGTTATAAATAAACGGACTGCTCCGTGTGTGGGCAAGTCCGTTCATTTTCAAAAGTCCCGCAGACTTTTTCACCGCGGATTGTCCGCCTGAGAAGTCCGGGCGTGTGTGGGCAAGTCACACGCTCGGCCCCGCTGGAAAGTCCGGCGGTTTGTCCGCTGGACTAGGTCCGGCGGACAAAGTCTGAACGTGTGTACGCGGCATTATAACGCAGACGCACTTTAAACAGGTCGACAGAAATAGCTATTTATCGCTAGACATTTGTCACTTTGACCCCTGGCTTAACAACATACCCAAAGGACAATTTATCAGGCTAAGAAGGAATTGTACCAAACAAGAAGTTTTCACCAAACAAGCAGAATTTATCGGTGGAAGATTTATTCAAAAAGGGTACAAACATAATTTTATAAAAGGAAAAATAGAGGATGTAATCGCCCTGATAGAAAAACATTAATCGAAGATAAGGTCAGAGATAAAGGATATACAGATATTGTACCCTGCGTGATGGACTATAACATCCAGCACAAGCACTGGAACATTGTGAAAGCAGATAGACACTTAGGGGCGGTACTTACAGAAAAAAAAAGATTTACCTACAGACGAGCTCTACCCTGAGAGATCTTATTGCAAAAATGTACTAGATCCCCCCCTCCAGAAAAAGTTTTCCTTCTTTGAAGGGAAGGGCTTCTATCCATGTAAAACATGTTATACATGTAGGCATACAAAAGAGAGTAAAAAGAAAAAAATACGTTTCAAATCAACAGTGACCGGCAAAGAGTACCAGATTAAGGACTTCATATCATGTAGAACGGAAGGGGTAGTCTACCTCCTGGAATGTCCTTGCCAAATCCAATACGTTGGGAACTATGGATGAGACTGAGGGAACACACCCAGAATATAAAAAATGGCTTCCCTAAACACAGTCTATCCAGACATTATGATCAGGTTCACAACAGAGACCCCTTCTCCCTGATGGTATGGGGTATAGAGAAATACAAACCTCATTGGAGGGGTGACAATAAAATTAGAAAACTCAGCCAGTCTGAATCCCGCTGGATTCATGAGCTGCGTACATTACTTCCGTTAGGACACAACGTAGAATTTGATCTTAATTGTTTCATATCCAATTATTAATTTAGTCTCTTATGTACTATTGACTGGCCCACTGTTGCTTTTAGTCTCGATATAATATTTGGAATTTTTATTGTTGGTACTTCTTAGATTGAATATTAGATTTGGTATATTAATTTAGGATTTTATGATATTGAGAAACTTAATTACCCATTGGTGTTATCTCCTTGGTAAAGAAAAAATTGGTCCTTTTATATATTCTTATCTTTATTTAGCATAGATTTTAATGGAGGAATGTGTAGTTCCGTTATTTACCCACTTGATGGCATCACTGAGTTGTTCTCCATTTTCCCTGAGAGAGCTCTCATTTTAGTATGATGGAACCTTTTTATATGTTTTTATCGTCTTTAGGCACCAGATGGTGCTAATACGTTTACTTATGTTATTCTTAAATAATTTTTTAGATCTTATCTATTATTTTAAATATGGAATGTGATCGTCATTGAATATTTTACCTATAATACTAGGGATGCACGCTAAATTCATTTTGAAAACAGATTGGTTATTGTTTGTACGGTTACCCTGACAACCGTTCCGCTATATTAGTCACCGCCGCTCACCCGACTCTAAATCCTTTGATAAAGTCACGTGGACGTGACGCAACGCGTCAGGAGATTGAGTCAGGTGAAGCTGTGTATGCGATCTCAGCCGGGATCGCATACCATTACAAACCGCTGTTTAATTTTTACTGCAACTGTAAGTCTCTATGTTTTTTTACAATAAATTGTTTTAACTACTGCACTATGGAGTCCTTCCCTCTCTCTGCCCATATGTAATTGATTGTGTGGAGGACCGGTGTGACCTCAGTGAGGACGGCGCCATAGAGGAGCAGCGCTGATAGGAGATCTCTGGCTAAGCTATTTCATTGTAAGGCTATTTGTCCCTTACCTCAAGGTAAGAGGCTGGGGGAAACACCTTTGATTGGCACACTGGAGAATCCATGGATGGGATCACCCTTAACAGCTGATGAACTTTATTGCTTGATCAGAAGAATTTATTACACAGAGAAGTTTATTCACATAGTGATTGCATTGTGTATGGGAGCTGGTTGTCGGCACTAGAAAGCTGAATCTTTTAAAGACTTTTTTGGGGCACGGATTCTCTGGACTGACACAGCATTGATTTATTTGTGTTGCTATTTGCACGTCTTGCACAGCATTTATATAGTTATGTTGCTATTTTACACTTTATTCAGCTATTTTGCACAGGCATATTTTTTGCACAGCGCAATTTTTGCACATGCTAATTTTTTTTTACACAGCTACTGTTCACATTTTTTGTTTTGGCTGTATTTATTCGTTTGTTGCACTGATTAGTACGTTCCTTGCACACATATACTTTTTGCACCTTATATGGAATATTGCACTGATTATATTGTTTTTATTAGTATGCTATTTAATTATGCACATTTAGATCTTTTTATGTTTTTTTTATGATTATGCACTATATCATTGAAATAATTTTATTGTTTTTTAATTATTTATGCTGAAGAGTACATGTATCTATGGTTATAGCATTTAATTGCTCATCTATTGCTAAACGTTGCTAGACAATCAAATTAATTGATTAGACGCTTCTTGGAGCCATCCTTGTGGAGTTCCCCTAAGGATTGGTATCCATGTTTACCAATTAGCAAGCGCCACATTTGTATTTTAATTTTTATCTTGATTTGTGTGGGAACACTTTAATGGTGGCTGCAGCATTTGTTGGTATTTAACTTTATATATTAGCTTTTGTATTGGTATTTTCCCTAGTGGTTCGTGCATTTGGTCACCTCCCTGTACACATAGTCTGGGGATAGTGTGAGCAAAAAGAGAGAAGGTTTGGTCATGGAATGAGTCAAATCACTATGTAGAGTAAGCATGTGGGATATAAAACACAGTATTGCTTATATGGGTTCCGACAAAAAAGGGGGGAGTTTTTTGGGGACTTTGAATGAGAGATGTATACCAAAAAGCAGTCTTAGCAAAGAACATTTCATTACACCTTGTGAGATCATATACAGCATACTCAATGACACAAAAAAGAAGCATACACAGAATCGCATAAACGCAGGGCATGCTAAAAACCACATATAAATATTGATGCCATGGTGCGTGGCATATCATGGGGTAAAGACAAGTCCTGCACAACATGGGCCACTGGAAGGGCTGGATGGTGTTGGAAAATCTAGAGTAAAACAATATAAAAAACATAAAATCATCTGTATGGACATCATGCATCTATGTAAGCCCGACGTGCTTCGTTGGGGTGTTCCAACACTTCAGGGGTGAATGCAATGGTGATCTATAAAGAAACATAACCATATGGTATAATATAGTAGCTGAATAGTAGGAATAAGTAATGGGTGTAAGGGAAAGGATGGACATGCCTATAAATAGTCACGTCAACTGCATAGATGTGAACAGAGGACCAGAGCTGTTAGAAATGTCTGGCATGGGAGCAGAGGTAGAGACACGTGGACACTGTGGATTCCCCAAGGCCAATGTGCAAATGTAGGTGACAGTGACTCATCACTTCTGTGGATTGAGATCAGTAGTATATATTGAATGTATAATATTATTGATGAGAAGTGTGAAAAGCCCATACACCAGGTCAGATGAAAGGAAGAACTGAGCATAGATGAAAGAACAGATGCTCAGAAAACCACCAAGTATGAAAGTGGAAGAAAGAAAATAAAATATATGTTGGGTGAGATAATAATGGAACCAGAGAGAAAGATGAACAAAGTGCTAAAAGTATACGTGAAACCTAAACCTATGATGATTTACCTTGTTGGTTCACATGGAACTTGGGAACCAAAATCACAAGTGAATGCTTGCATATAAGGTGTTGCCAGAGAGACACATAGACACCAAGTGAGGCAAATTGAAATGCTCCCAGCTGATACAGTGTGTCCCGCCCAGCGTCACGTGGGCATGGCAAGAAAGGGGAGACATTCCTGCCAGAGCAAAAAAATCCGCCCATACAGGCTCAGGTACCTCCCCAATATCAGTCTAGATGGAAAGAAAAACCTGCTCATGCTGTGCGACATCAAAAGGTGTCGCACACACAGAGCGGTAACGTGGTGCTGATGCATTAGGGGGCACCCGCCCAAACCACCACCTCCAGCCACCACAAACGGGGAGGAAGGGAACAGATGGGAAAGGGAGGGGCGCCAAAATCGCAACCCAACTCCCAGGGGACAGACAAGCAAACAGCCCAAAAATCCATGCACACAATAAACAAACCCTACCATGTGGAACAGGGAACTCGGAACAAGATATGGTGGGTTGAAATTATACATTTTTTTTATATACCGTATATATATATATATATATATATGGGTAGGTCATGAGAATCAAGAGAATATAAAGTATAATAAAGCCATGATTGGGTCTATCATGGACTGCAAAAATGCAATTGAAAGGGGCTTTGCAGACTGCTGAATGTTAACTTACACCTCTCCATCCCTATATAAATATTTTAAGAAAAGTTTGGAACTTAGCATAAAACGCATGCACCCATGCGATTCCACCCCTAAAAAATGAAAATATACCCCTGAATAAACAAGTGAGTGACTTGTATAGCACTACCAATTTGAACTGAATTGCCACAGTGTGTGTTTTTGCCACTGGTGTCCATCTGTGGTATAGTGTGGTCCAGATGTGCTTACAAACACATACACATATTTGGCCAATTTTTGTCAACAGGATCTAATTAACCTACCAGCATGTCTTTGGAGTGTGGGAGAAAACCCATGCAGGCACAGGGAGAACAAGCAAACTCCAGACAGATAGTGTAGTGGTTGGGATTTGAACCAGCAACCCTATTGCTGCTAGGTGAAAGTGCTAACCACTACACCACTGGTTCCCCTGTGTGTGCCAACTGGCAACAATTGGTATATGGTGCACCAGACCAGGGATAGTGCGAGTGTAGTGAGGAGGACCATCATTCAGCTTTGCATAGTGTGCAGCTAGATTAGGGACGGCTCAGATAGTTTCACTGTAGTGTAGTGAGACCGTGTCATTCATACATACATTAGTGTAGATTAGGTACAGCTTATATAGTTTCAGTATAGTGTAGTGAGACCGTGTCAGTAATACTTACATTAGTGTATAGCTAGAGTAGGGACAGTTCAGATAGCGTCAGTGTAGTGACAGCTGAACACTGTCTATTTGATTGCGTTACTGCCAGTTTAATGCCATTTACTTCTGTATGCGTTACTGCCAGTTTAACGCCATATAGTTGTATGTGCGTTACTGTCAGTTTAACGCCATATAGTTCTGTGTGCGTTACTGCCAGTTTAACGCCATATAGTTTTGGGTGCATTACTGACAGTTTAACACCATTTTCTTCTGTGTGTTACTGCTAGTTTAACGCCATATAGTTTTGTGTGCGTTACTGCCAGTTTAATGCCATATCGTTTTGCATGCGTTACTGCCAGTTTAACGTCATGTAGTTCTGTGTACATTACTTCCAGTTTAACTCCATATAGTTTTGTGTGCATTACTGCCAGTTTAAGCCATATAGTTCTGTCACTGTACCTTTGGCACATTATATTGCAGTATATTATAGTGTATCCATGGAGTGTGTCTGTGTAGTGTGAGTACTCAATTTAAAGTGCACCAAACACCTCTTTACATTGATTAAAGTGAATCTACGTACAGATTTCAACTTCTTCTTTACATTTGCTTATAAGCACCGCCCCCTTCCCCCCAATAATGTCTGGGAGGACAACAAGGCGAGGCAGACGTTCCCTTGGCACTGTAAGGGGGCCAGCAACAAATGTGTCCACAGGCAAAGGTGGACGTGGTGGTCAGTACTCAGGCAGGGCATCATTTTCTCTGTTTAGTGAGTTTGCCTGTGTTTTCCTCAGACTGTCAGTCAGTCTGAGGAGGAGGCGAGCAGTGAGACATCGTTATAAGGTAAAAATCATCTTTATACAACTTACTTCATCTTAATATTTTGCATGGAATCTTTTCCACTGCATTCATGGAACCTCCTTCCTGCTCCTAATCCCTGTATTTGGCATCATGGTTATTACTATTTGAAAACCACGGATCATTAATTGAGAAATGCCTTTTCATATTAAAAGAACATAACAGCATAAAGCTTCCCACTTTTTTTCTCCCCTTCCCCTTTTTTATAATCTGTTGCCTGCTGCATATGTTTATAACTTTCTAATAATTAACACAACACAATACTCATTAATATACATTGCTGTGCAACAAACTGTAAACTAGTGGGAATTAAGACAAAGAATGTTTTTCAGAATATTAGAAATTCCAGATATGGGAATTCCTGTATATTAAGGCTACGGGTCATATCTCCTAGTCATACTATGTCCATATGTACCTATATTTTCTCCTTTTTTTGCGTATTTTACATACAATTTAACCTCTACTCCTCTATTTAAATCTGTAGGGTGCAATAATGTGCGATATGCCTATAAATATATGGCATAATCAATACGAAAAAACTTTTATTCAATACTCTAGACACACACCGAAATATAAACACACATACCCCTAGGGAGGATCACTTTTGGTGTATATGACCTACCATCTCAGACACTCTTGACCATCTCTCCCCAGAGCCATTGGTTGAAATACCAACTGCCCAGCTGGAAGACATTAAAACTAGTGGTACAGCTAATCAAGATACATCAACAGGTATATAACAGAGGCCATGAATGCATGACCCACGCTGTAAAAGGAATCTTTTGCTGCCTTGATATTTAATACACTTATATATGTTTTATTCCATAGGGCTCTTATATTAATATCCAACACCAGTGTGCCCTACAGGCGTCCTCTAACGATTGTCCCATTAGGATAGATACATTAATTCCAACAATTGGAGCAATTTTTGGGCATCCCTCATTTCTTTTTGGATGCTCAGCCCCCTTTAGTTGATGGGCATCTATATTTATTTGGTGCCAAAATCCACCATCCAAGAGGATACAAGGTGAAGAAGCTCCTCCTCCCAGTTGTTGCTTTTAATCTCACTGGAATGTTTCTCTATATGGTATGTTTTCAATGTGAGTTTTTGTCTTACTTTATTCATATTTATACAAATCTTTTTGATTTTGTAATTGCAATTACATGTATAAAGGTTTACATTGTTGACATATTACCTGACCTTGATACTTTCTATATACAATAGGAAGGTTGTTATACTCTCACCTCTGAAGAAGGAGGAAACTACTAATCTCCGAAACGCGTCAGTGTGAGATAACGATCACAAAACGCATTCACATTTTGTACTTTGCAAATTAAGTACTGTTTGAACATTTTTCAGGTGTTTTATATATTGTCATACATGTCAACCCTATTTTATATATTATCTTTTGCAATAAAAGTTTTTTCAATTTATACAATTTAGTTTTCAATCTGGGGTTAAAAAGCTCTAATGCCTTAAAAGTCCAACCCACAGGGGATCCTTTCTCCCTTTTTCTTGACTATAGGATGTGGCATACAATATAAAAATTCCCCTTCCCCGAATTATACATATGTGTAGTTTATGCTAAGCCTACATTTTTTATTTTTTATTTTCGATTTATTTGACCACATCGTCAGCCACTTGCCCCTTGATGATGCCCAGCCATTACTGGATTCAGATTTTGGTTCGGAGGTTGAGGATGACAGGAAAATGAGCCTAGAGAGAGGGAGGAACACTGGTAGACAAATTGGCATGTTCCCCAAGCCGCAGCGTATTGCCAAGTTGTCTCCAGTGGTAATGTTGGAGATGATGATGGTGATGAGGTCACTTATGCGACTTGGGTGCCAGATAGAGCAGAGGAAGAAACTGAAGGTGAGGCGGCACAACCCCAAGGAGGCTGACATCAAGAAAGAGTAGAGAGCAGCCACCCTATTCCATCACATTCTGCAGCTGTTATCTCCTGGCCCACTCCCCAAAGCTCAGCTGTCTGGGCATTTTTCAGCACATCTGCAGCAGATCGCACTGTTGCTATCTGCATACTGTGTCTCAGGCACATCAAACGTGGCAAAAACACCAACCATTTGGGTACCACATGCTTAACAAGGCATTTAACGTTCAACCACTCAGCCGGTTGGCAAGAGCACCTAAACACCACACACAAGGGGCACAAATCTGTCCCTCCTCCTCCTTACCCACTTCAGTCTGCCCCTGTGATACCAACTCATTACCTCTGAGCAGCCTCCAATGACAGGAATAATGGTATAGCACAGGGTGTCCCAGGTCCTAGCAGCACATCTGCCAGCAGCAAACCACCATCTGTAGACTGTAGCGGGCAAATTTCTCTGCCCCATCTGCTGCAGCGGGGAAAAAACCTGCCCAGTGTCTGAATGCAAGCTTGTCAAAGCTGTTGGCTCTCCAACTTCTGCCTTTCAGCCTGGTGGATTCTGCCTCCTTCCGTGAATTTGCACAATGTGCTGTATCACAATGGCATGTTCCCAGTCGCTACTACTTTTCACGTAAGGTTGTTCCATCTCTCTACCATTAGGTGGAAGTGAATGTTCTGGCATTGTTGGGCAAGGCAGTCAGCCGTAAAATCTTACTGCTGATACGTGGTCCAGCAAGCATGGGCAGGGACAATATATTTAGTTCACAGCACACTGGGTAACGCGACTTGCAACTCGAAAGGATGCAGGACAGGGCTCGGTGCTGCAGCTTGTTGTGCCCCCACGTCTTCATACAGCTGGTGGAGATGATGCCAGACCTGTGAGCTCTACCCCCTCCTCCTCTGCCACCTCCATGCCCTCCTCTGCAGAATTGTCTTATGAACATCAGGTACCCCCTAAGCATTCAAAGGGCTATTTCCAGAGTCAGCCTAAAAGGTGCCATGCAGTGGCACATCGGAGCAGAGATTCTTGCAGCTATGCAGGAACAGGCCCAGAGGGGAAGCCAGGAATGGTAGTGTCCGATAATGGCTCAAACCTCCTGTCCGCCCTTAGACAGGGAAAGTTGACACATGTGCCATGCCTGACACATGCCCTCAATTTGGTGGTGCAGCATTTCCTAAGTACGTACCCAGGGTTGCAAGATGTACTAAAGCAGGCCAGAAGAGTCTGTAGCCATTTCAGGCGGTCATACACAACCAGTGCTCGGTTGACTGAAATTCAGCGGGAATTCCACCTGCCCATAAACCGCCTGATTTGTGACATGCCCACCAGGTGGAAATCAACTTTGGGAATGCTGCAGCAGCTATACATGCAGCAGAGGGCTTGTCAACGAGTACCTGTGCCAGTATGGTATAATGACAGGCTAAGGCCGCCTCTGCTTTTTTTCCCCACGCCAATGGCTGATCATTAAGGATGCATGCACTGTATTGTCACCATTTGAGAAGGCCACAAGGATGGTGAGCAGTGACAGTGCATGCACCAGTGACACAATCCCTGTTGTGTTCTGCTGGAGCAGACTCTGCATGGCATTATGGACAGGGCAGTGAAGGCAGAGCAGCAGGAGGAAGAGGAGGACTTCCTTTCCTCTCAAGGCCCACTTTATCCAGACACCATCATTCCAATGTCACAGAACATACAGGAGGAGAGAGGGGAGGAGGATAAGGAGGAGGAGGATTCTGGCACTTTCATAGACTTCAAAGAAGAGGAAGACATGCGTCAATCTGTAAGCGATGGCTTTCCAACCCCAGGACCCTTGGGAGTAGTACGTGGCTGGGAGGAGGAAGTTCCAGATGCTGTCATCCTGAGTATCCCCAGGGAGTCTGCTTCTCAAGCCTCGACAAATTTGAGGCGCATGGGCAACCTCATGCTTCAAAGCCTGCGAAAGGACCCAAGAATATGCGGCATAAAGAAGGACGATTACTGGTTGGCAACCCTCCTTGATCACCGCTATAAGGGGAAGGTCTCAGAACTCATCCCGTCCCCACAGAGAATGCAGAAGATAAAATCTCTTGACTACACGTAAAAAAGGATTTTATTGAACGTTTTTCCTGACTCCAGTAGGTTACAGTGTCGTGGAAAACATTGTTTTGAGTCTTCTGTTGGTCAAGAGAGGAGCGTTGGAGAAGACGTCCACCTAAGTGAGGCCTTTCGGAATTTTTTTAGTCCTCGCTGCCCAGGGCTGTCACCTTCCACATCCCATCGGCAGCGTCTTCATCACATAAAAAAATAAAGCCTTCAGAATGGAGTAAACAGATCACAGCAATCGATCGACTTCCAAGTTCCAACTTGGAAGTCGATTGATTGTTGTGATCTATTTACTCCATACTGAAGGCTTGATTTGAGCCATAGGGGTCTCCATTAGAGGTGAGAGGCTGGGGGAATCGTGTGGCGCACCACAGATTGTGTGAATGATTGGAGGAAGTTGAACCTGATCAAATATGTTTTGCACATGCACTTTGTGTTTTTTTTGCATGAACTGTTATATGGAGGTTTGCTCCCTCCGCACTGGAGCTTAACTGCACTTTTTGGACTATGCACTTTATTTCACCATATGCACTTTATGAGAATACTGGACGTGTTTAGAATTTCTGCATTTTTTTGCATTAGTTTAATTACCTGCACCTTTTATGTATGATTCAATGCTATAGTGAATAGTTGTTACGTTTATATGCTTACACACTGGCCGCAGCATTTTTGTTAACGGCTGGAAGATTTTCTGTTTAGATTTACTGTATATACTCAAGTATAAGCCGAGTTTTTCAGCACTTTTTTTGTGCTGAAAGTGCCCCCCTCGGCTTATACTTGAGTCAAGCACTTTTCTGCAGCAGAAAATGAAATTTTCCGACCCGACTTTGAGGCCCTGTATCTTGGGGCCACTTGGTGCTAGGAACCCCAAATTTGGTTTGGTTTGACCCAGTGGAACCAACACTACAACATATCCAAATTCAGTCAACTGTGTCCATCTGCAGCAATGTCATTTCGGGACCCTTTGGGTAAGAGACCCCAAATTTGGCTGCAGCTAGGGGCATCTAGGAACCCTTAACTACCAAGTTGGAAGTTCAGGGGACCTATGGCTGCAAATGGGCACAGTGAGGCATGCAAATGGGCACAGTGAGGCTGCAAATGGGCATTGTTGACCCTACAGTAGCTGCGCATTTCTCACCCTAGGCTTATACTCAAGTCAATACGTTTTCCCAGTTTTTTGTGGTAAATTTAGGTGCCTCAGCTTATATTCGGGTCGGCTTATACTCGAGTATATACGGTATTATTTTTCTTATGCAACTTTAGTTAGCGCCACATACTTTATTTATTTACTTTTTTCTGTGTGGGAACACTTATATATGTTGGTGGCTTCTCACATCCTTTAATTATTGTATTAAATCTAGTTTGGTTTTGCACATTAGTTCCCCCTTCTCTTTAAGCCTTTAAAATGGGCACTTTTGATTTTTGACGTTCGGGTACCATTGGCTTTATTGGGGTTCGTTATTTGGGTCTGAACTTTCGCTGTGTTTGAAAGTTCTTGTGTGAACCGAACAGGGGTCCGTTCAGCCCATCTCTATTATTTATATTAGTACTGACCTTTTATGATTAGGTCAATAGTCAGTTATACAGTAGGATGCCAAAATGACAGAGCAGCTGCAAGGATAACTGAAAAAATTATAATTCTAAGATATTATTAAAAGCTTTGAGATAGCTGAGAATTCATTTTAGTGAAACCAGAGCTTATCCTTACAGAATAGATATGGAAGGAAAAAGAAAAAGGAAGCACATTTTCTTCCTCCTGTAGCTCTACTTTATTTCTTTGTTTGTACTTTATCTATGGATTAATGGCATGTGTAAATTAAAGTAATTCAGTCCTTTGACAAAGAATGTTTCGTTTTTTGTACCAGTGGAGTAGAAGCTGATCCCTGTAGTTTAATAGGATTTAAGTTAAACAAGCTCACCCAATATTCCCCTTATTAACTTTCATGTATCAAGCTTCTTTCAGGTTTACAGATGTGACAGTTCCTTTGACAGATGTAATATGGCATGTCATTCCTTGGATCCAACCTGCCAATAGGATTCTTTTATAGACAGAATGTACTCTTTATGTTGTATTTAAGCTGGAAGGGAGATTGAAGTCTGAGTGTACGGCTGTTTTGTTATTGTTAATGAACGGCAGGCATGGCCAACAACCTAATCTTATTTGTACTCTTTTTAGTGGTTTGTGTAATGGAAATTGCTAATACAACTCACTTTAAAGTCAGAGTGATTTCTTTGCAGCAATGTGAATAAAATCTCCCGGCAATATACATAAACGTACAGAAGAATTACCTCTTTCACTATAGTAATGCTATTTCTGCTCTCAGCTACAATTCTTATTCATGAGTCTCATGGATATCATGGATATCTAATATTTATGTTGGACATTGATGGCTTCAAATTTAGTTTTTATATACAGTATTGTTGCCACAGCTCTGAGATTATGAAACATAGGTTTTAAAAGAACAAATAAAATTGGATGCTTTGGATACATAAGAATATTGATAAAAAATTTGATTTAAGTAACAAAGGACATTTTACTGACTTGACAGAACTATGGTACTTGCTGGAGGAGCCAGGAGAGGTTTCTAAAGGGTATTTTGACCCCATTTCAGAACTGGCACTGCAGTGCTGGTATTGGGTTTGGTATAGGAAGGCTTTAAGTAGAAGCTATGGGTATTTCTATTGCCAAAACAACAAATGAATATTTGCCTTATCAATAAGCTACAACAGTACCCAGCACATTACCCTGTTTATATGCAGAAAGGCACATGTTATTTTCTACCTATTCTGTATAGAGATTGCTGCATTAGTAAAATCTATAGCACATTTTCTCCCTCGAGAGTCAAAGTCGTATAGTAATAATTCTGGTACAAGCATAGACTCTGTGTTTAAACCTAAAAGCAAGAACCACTCAGAGTTAGAAAAAACACTGATATTTTACCATTTACCACAGTCCCTGTAAATGGAAACCGAAGACTGTATTACTGCAGCAAATGAATATTACTATGAGGATGGGTACATAGAGCTAGCATATTTGTGAACTCAAACAAAATGCGCCACACACCAATGACGTTTTTAGGATCCATCTAGATTTGTTGAATGAACAGACAGCACACACTGTAGCTTTCCACCTGAAGCCATCCCTTTAACATGTTTCACCCATAACAGGGCTTAATTGTAGTAACGGGGGGAGGGGTCAAGGGGAAAGCAGCTTAGATATATCTGGAGTGACTGACTGGACACATCAATCAATCAATCAACTCCTATTAACCCTTATTAGGACATAAATACATATATCCTAGGGAAATACTAAACATACTTTATTGTTAATAATTCATATGCCTCTTACATGCTGCATTACGATCATTTTATTTTATTAACTCAAGCCATTCCACTCAACCTATTTCAGCCTGAAGTGATGGTAATAATGAATCAAAGCCAAATAATCATATAAATTGTTTCTAAAAACAAAAAAACCCAAGATAAAAAGATGTGGATCCAGAGGGGAGAGAAGGGGGGGAGGAAAGGAAGAGGGGGAGAGGGGAACGGGAGTAGTGAGGGGGAGGGAAAGGGAAAGAGAGGGGGGGGGAGGGAAGGGGAAGCACCCTTGGCAATTTTAATGAATGTTAGATTGCAGCCGATCACTTCAACAAGCAGTGTAAAGTACTGCCCGCACTTGCCCGGTCCCAGCTGCAGGCCCAGGACTGGAAAGAGTGGGGGGACTTAGTAAACATCTTTCTTGAGCCTTCCTCCAGTGAATAAGCCTAGAAGAGATTCTTATCATGTTGCTCCCTGGTTCAGAGCTGTCACTCCCCAGCAGCGCTGGCCAGGTTTGAAGCTCATCAAGCTCAATCTGCACAATCTTGAAGTATAGCAATATGCTATTACAGGTGATAACCATACAGTTAAAAGAGAAGTAAAGAATTATTATTTTTTCAGAATCATGCTTACCTAGGGTGGATGCAGCATCGATCTGATGCGGCATATGTCCCCCGGCGCCTCTTCACTGAAAACCAAGCGAACGAACACTGCAGATCACTCAGTTTTCAGAGCTCCCTGCCTCCTTCTCGCTCACTGGAGCACTGGGCTGTGGATGGGCGGGAAGCGGCCGGTTCAGTCTCTCAGTGGCTCGCTGAGAGGCTGAACAGGGTGTCAGTCCAGGCACCTGGCGGATCCTGACTTTGTCGTGTTGCGGGGCCTGGATTGATTTCTGTGACATCAGCAGAAAGTGGACTTCAGCCCGCTCTCTGCTGAAAACAGATCACAGGAGTGCAAAACGAATTACTTCTCCTTTAAGTAAAAGTTTAAAAGTCATAAAAAATATGAAGCCCCCCTGACCCCTATGTTACATGCAACAATAACAATTGTGCTATACATGTTACATATCGTGGCACATACCAGAGTGTGAGAGCAATAAGTCTGGTTAACTCTAAACTGATCACCTGTCAAGGATTTTAAAGCATCTATGGACAACTTTGGGACCAAAATTTGTCACCGTTACACGGACGTGCATAATTTTAAGGCTTGACATGTCAGATATCTATTTACTGGATGCAACCTCAACTTTTATATTTTAGCAAAACATTGGGGTAATATATTGTGGCTGTGTGCTCTTAAAATTAACTTTAGTGTATTTTTTACTGAGAATATACATTTGATAAACTGTTGCACTTATACCGTGTGACATAAAAAAATAAAAATAACTCACTTTTTTCTCCAGGGTCTCTGTTTTCAGAATATATATGTTTTGTGGTTTAAACTAAACTTCAGGCCTTAGATGTGCATTTTAACACATATACAAAAATGGCTGTGGCAGTGTAAGTTATACTGGTGAAGATGGTCTGCGTCGATTGTGGAGGAGCCATAGCACACTGTTTACAAATTTTAAGAGACATAGCCAAAATGGAGGTATCATTAATGATGTGGAGAGTATGCTTATGGATAAGATTCAACAGAGTTTCATAGAAGGAGAAAACTGTGCCTCCATGGCTGTGGCTGCATTGGTCACCTGTGGAAATACCCCGGAAGGGTGGTTGAAGCTAATGATTTCCAGTGCCAATTTACCCAGCTGCAGATGGCACTTTTTTGCTATCTGTCGCCAGGCATTGAGGCATGCTACTCGTACTCCATTCTGAGGTAAACAAAAAAAATGTTACTCCTTACTCCTATGGGCTGGTTACTTTTGTGCTTTGGTCTCTCATAGGGATTTTTTGTTTGTTGTTTTTTTTACTTTAAAATCATCGATCATACTCATGACTCATAGGAGTATTTTCATAAACATCTGGACCATTTTGATACACTTGGCACAGTAGGTAGACTTCTTTAGCATTCTGAGTCCTGTTTATCTTAGGCTACAAGATAGTTGCATGCTTTTTAGGTGGATACAGTTTTGGGAGGCCCCCCTTTTTTGATATTAGCCAACATTTATTGTATTTTATGTCCTATTATGTTATAGACATTTAGCCAATGTAATTGATGAGCTTCTACTCCCTTTCCACCGGTGGCTGCCTTGGGAATGATGGAGGTTTTCAGTGGCATTCAAAATTTCTGAGTGAGGTTTTCAGCATATAAATAAATTGCTGTTTACAATTATTTTGTTTTATCCTTCTGATCTAATGGCCCGTACACATGATCCAAAAATCGGACGAAAAATACTGCTTTTGACGCGATTCTACGATAATCGGATCGTCAGTACAGAGCTTTCGAGAGCCGATCCCGACAATTCATCCGATATTATTTGATCGTGCAAGCACGAACATTTTCCTCGTACAATACCAGATCGTACGATTTTCGTTTAGTCAGTACAGTTGTTGTCCGAAAATACAATACAAATACATTACAACACATGACATCACTTCCGATTTTTTTTTTTTTTCTGTCGTACGAGAATTTTAGTGACTTTAGTAACTTATTCAATTCCTACTTGCGACTATTAAGCAAAAAAATTATCTGTTGTCTGATTTTCAGATCATGTGTACGGGCCGTAAGACTGTTAATACTGATATGCTGCCATGTTAGGTTACAATATTCATATGGTCTTCATCTGTCTTTTCCAGCATCCTACTCCTTAGTGAAAAACATGTTGAGAGGGGCCCTATCCACAACAAAGTGATTCCACACAACTATATACCTATGGCTTTGGAATACTACATGGAATAATTTACCATTGTTATTAGTATTATAAAGTGGTTAACATGTAATGCCGATTCATGCTTTTAATAGTGTTTTAATAGATTTTTCTTTTTTAATTTTGAATTGTATGTCCATGTTTTCTAGATGTACTATTGTTTGAGTGGATACACCTAAAAAGTTCCACATTGATCCCTTTTCTTTTGTATGCATATACTTGGGGGTCTGGTGTGGTGTGAGAAAATAGGATTTTTATAACAGCTTACCTGTAAAATCACAGTACATCACAGCATGGGCGTCCGCAGGTAGGGGCAAGGGGGGTCAAGTGCCCCCCCCCCCTGGAATCAGGGATTGGATCTTAAATTCAGCACAGTTGTGTCTCTATCGAGGTGCCGCACCCGGGTGCCACCCACCAGTGGGGTGACACCATTAAGGTGCTGTCAAGTGTAGTGTGACTTTGGGCTCTTTTCCCTGCTCAGTCCAGCAGAGAGCTTGGTGGTGCTGTGACGGAAGAATGGCGAGCTGCGGGCTATCAGAGGTTCCCCCCCTCGCCCCACCCATTCTTCTGTCAGGGAGAAGAGACGGCAGCCCTCACCAGGTTCCCCACCCAGCTTCCTGCCCTGCTCTGTTCCTTCCCTATTGGCCATAACTGAGGGCCAATCAAAGGCGACTAGGAGAGGCAAGCTTCATGGGACAGGTAGTCCCAAAAGATTGGCGGCTCCATTTTCCACAGGGAGGAGGCTACAGCTCGATCAAGAGAGAGATTGAGAGGCTGCAGCCTGGAAAGAAGCTGAGGGAGAGAGTGCTACAGGATGAGGAGTGTGCTGGGCGGAAGCCAGAGAGAGAGCCTGCCAGGGCCACAAAAGAGAGTCATGCTGTCCAGCACCACCAGAGAGAGAGCCACACTGGCCAGCACCACCAGAGAGAGAAAGACTGAGCCACTACCAGGGTACAGACATGCTACACTACTGACCAGTGTCGCCCCCGGGGAACCCAGAGTGAACGATCGTCCAGCCGGAGTGATCACTGCTGTAGTTTTGCTGGGTCTGGTAAGAGAGGCTGTTGGCCATTACCCATTACTTATCCTACGGACTGTAATACGTCTGCAGACTCTGACCATAATAATGTGATAATGACATTGTCGAAAAGGGGCGGTGCATGGGTGACCCTAAAATGATGCCCCCCCTGAAAAAAGTTCTGCGGACGCCCATGCATCACAGTACATCACAGGACACAGAGCCACAGTAATTACTGTATGGGTTATATAGGCATCTTTAGGTGATGGACACTGGCACACCCTAGACAGGAAGTTTAACTCCCTATATAACCCCTCCCCTTACCGGGAGTACCTAAGTTTTGTAGCAAAGCAAAACACGTGTAACCAGAAAGAGGGGAGGGACCTCTGTGTCCCGTGATGTACTCCAAGAAAAGGATTTTACAGGTAAGCTGTTATAAAAATCCTATTTTCTTTATCATACATCACGGGACACAGAGCCACAGTAATTACTGTACGGGATGTCCCAGAGCAATGCTATCTGAGGGGAGGGGACACAAACAAAAGTAGGGTGCAATCAGACCTGAGGACCTATACTGCTGCCTGCAGCACACTGCGCCCAAAGGCGATATCCTCATGCCTTCTTACATCCACCTGAATCTGGTGAATGTATGGACTGAAGACCAAGTTGTGGCCTTGCAGATTTGAGCCATGGAGGCTTGGTGATGCACTGCCCATGAAGCACTAACAGACCTGGTGGAGTGCGCTTTGATTTGAAAAGGTGGAACTTTCCTCTTCAAACCATAAGCTTGAACAATTACTTGCCAAATTCACTTAGCAATAGTAGATTTCAACGCTACCTGTCCATTTATAGGACCTTCAGGCGACACAAACAAAACATCCATTTTCTGAATCTGAGCAGCCACCTTCAAATAGATTTTGACTCCTCTCACTACATCCAGAGAAAGTGGGGACTTTTCTTCCATAGAACAGGGTTCTGGAAAAAATGAAGGTAGAACAATATCCTGGTTTAGATGAAAACCTGAAACCACCTTCGGCAGAAAGCTAGGATGAGGATGCAATACTACTCTATCCTTGTGAATAATTAAATATGGCTCTTTACAAGAACGAGCATCCAATTCAGATAGTAAATTGGGGGAAAACACTGCGCTAACCTAATATGTGAAAAAATACAAGCAGCTAACATACAAAACAAAGTCTAAAGCAATAGGTATAAAAAAATGTAGCGCTAAGGTAAACCCAATGTGTTAAAAGTGAATACCATACAAAAAAACACTTATAGCGTGTAAATACAGATAAACACAATATTTAAAGTGAATAACAACACTTGTGACGTGTAGTAAGCTCAAAATAAAGTCCGGGTAAGGACTCAATAAATGAGGATAAACCCAAAAAAGGTGAAAATAATAAAATAAAGTCCAAATCAATCAAGTAAAACACTTGTGTCAGCGGGTTCCTTGTAGATGATTATGGCGCGAAGGAAGACTGGACAGGGATGGCTTATACATCTTGATAGATGTATAGAGAGATTGAATACTCTTACCGCAAAGGTTGGATTCAACTGCCATACGACATTGTATCATGTAGGCTTGTGCGCTAAACCTCTTGTGCTGGAGGGACAGCACGATCGATAAACCTCGGACAACCAAGCTGAGAGATCCCAAACAGTCCACTCGATGAAATCCCAAACACAAGGGAAAACATAAAAAACAAAAAACGGAAGCGACTCCGATGGTGCAGGTCAAAAAATAACTAAAATGTATTCACATTTGCATGTGACAATAAAATCTCGAGAATGAAAAATATAAAAGGATCAGCAATGTGAGAAACACGAGATAGCTGGCCCGACGTTTCAACACAATTCGGTCTTCTACTGGGGCATATCTCTAGCTTCCTCACATTGCCACCAGCGACACTCTACCGAGACTTCCCCATAATGACCTTACACCCCTGAACGCCAACAAACCGAAAAAGTAGCGCTCCATGGGCTACCTTGGGCCGAGAAGCCGGACAGGTCGTCCCCCGAGTTACAAACCCCCTTGTGGTTTACCACCTAGGAGTTCCCCTTTTTGTTTTTCTTTTTGGAACCCTACTCCCCCCCCTTTTTTTTTTTTTTTATTATTGTGTTTTTTTTTTTATTTTATTTATTTTTTGTACCTCCCTGACCCGAACTTTCCGGATATCTTAGTCGGGGAGTTCTACGGGAACTCTTGGGGTCCTGTGGCCCCTACGGTCACTTAGACCCTGCTTGTAATGTTTGAAGTTTTAACCTGTTTTGACCTCGCTCTAAACCTCTACTTTCTTCCTAGACACCCCTCCCCCACCCACCTACAGATCTTCCTTCCTCGAGGGATCCCACAGACGCCGAACCTCCTCCCGCGGATGCCACGCTCCCAGAGGGAAACCTACCGTCGACCAGACCAGATAAGTAGCATAGACACCAACCCCCACTACACACCATGGCCAAGGTAATCACACTTAATGTACACGGCTTAAACTCCAACAAAAAAAGACACTTGGCGCTCCGAGAGTTTAGACAGTCTGGGGCAGACATTATTATGGTACAGGAAACGCACTTTGGCAAGGGGGACTCCTTCACATTTGCATCCAGGTACTATCCCCACGCATACCAGGCATATAACCCAGGGAAAAAAGCGGGAGTTGCTATACTGCTAAAAAAAGGCTCCCCCTTCTCCTGCACGAGCACGTATTTGGACCCACTAGGCCACTACGTTATCATACAAGGCAAATGGCAATCCCAGGCGATAACCCTATGCACCTTATATGCACCCAACACACACCAGCACCGCTTCCTAAACAAAGTCCTAGCCCGCTTGTTCAAACTACCCCACGACATGCTAATAATAGGGGGGGACTTCAACTTAACACACTCCACCCCACATGACCGTCTCACCACAAACCCCCAAGCCTCTCATACTAGAGCCCTCAGGGAATCCAAACAGTTCCGCCAAATTACCAGAAGATACGCACTCTTTGACACATGGCGGGTCCTACACCCAAAAGACCAACAGTACACGTACTACTCAGCACCTCACCGAACTCACTCACGACTGGACTACATATTCGTGAACAACAACACACTCAGGACAGTCAAACACGCACAAATCCTGCCCATATCGTGGTCGGATCATGCCCCTGTACAGATCACCATGAACCTAGGTCCCCCCTTACGCAGGCCTTGTAGCTGGAGGCTTAACAACCTCCTGCTGCAACACCTGCCATTCATGACAGAGCTGGACACCACTCTTTAGCAATATTTTGCTGAGAATGATACCCCAGACGTGACCCAGTCCACACTGTGGAACGCTCACAAGGCGCTAATCCGGGGCAAGTGCTTAGCCTTGTCATCAAAAATGAAAAAAGATGCCCAGACCGCCAGAATATTAGGGGAAAAAAAAACGCCTGCGAAACCTAGAAATTAAACTAACCAACTCCCCTACCCTAACACTCATTAAACAAATAGTGCAGGTTCGTGCAACACTACGGGATCTAGCACTAGGCGCAGTGGAGAAATCAATTATTCGGCTAAGACAGCTGTACTACGATAAGGGCAATAAAGCGCAAGCTCTCCTGGCCAGGAAACTGGCAGACCAAACACACAACTCTACGCCCAACCAGATTAAAAACAGGAGGGGAGATCTGGTGACACATCCCCAGGACATTGCGAAAACATTTGCAGAATTCTACACGGACCTCTACAACAAACGTGAAATCCCCCACAACCCCCCATCCACTGACTTGACTGACCGAATGACCCTATATCTGGAACAGGCAGGGCTACCGCGACTAAAAGAGGCCGACCTGTCGGAACTAAACACCCCTATCACCATAGAGGAACTGGCAAGGACCATTAAGGCTCTACCAGCGCATAAATCTCCGGGCCCAGACGGACTCCCATATGAGTACTACAAGACTTTCCTACACATCCTGGGCCCACACATGACCAAATTATTCAATGCATTCCTCCGACAGACACCTATTCCAAATGAGATGCTAGGCTCCTACCTGACCCTAATACCTAAACCTGACAAAGACCCAACAGTTTGCGCCAGCTACAGGCCCATAGCCCTCCTAAACTCGGACCTAAAGATATTCACAAAAATACTCTCGACACGACTAAATGCAATCCTCCCCACACTGATACACAAGGACCAAGTGGGATTCGTCCCCATGCGACAAGCGGGAGACAACACCCGGAAAGTTATAGACCTCATAGATGTAGCAAATAGAGAAAACACAGAATCCCTGGTGCTTAGTTTAGATGCGGAAAAGGCATTTGATCGCCTTAGCTGGCCCTTCATGATGGCCACACTTAGCCACATGGGATTTAGGGGTCCCTTCCTAAATGCAATTCGGAATCTCTACACACACCCTTCAACACAGGTCAAGACACCCTTCGCCACATCGCCCATTTTTCCAATCACCAACGGCACCCGCCAGGGTTGCCCGCTCTCCCCCCTGCTGTTCGCCATATGTGTTGAACCCCTGGCGGCGTCCATAAGAAACAACCCCGACATTAGGGGTATACCAGTTAGAGGCAAAGAGTTCAAAGTGTCGCTATTTGCGGATGATATCATCCTCACCCTTACCAATCCCCGGACCTCTCTCCCTAACCTACACGCGGCACTAGACCACTATGGAGCAATCTCAGGTTACAAAACGAACACGTCCAAATCAGTGGCACTCCCTCTCAACATGTCAGAAGTTGAAGCGACCCATCTTAGATCCACCTTCCCCTATAAATGGGAGAAAACCTCCCTTAAATATTTAGGCGTCAATATTACCCCATCCTTCCATACCCTATACCAGGCAAACCTCCCACCGATATTTAGAACGATCAGAGACTCCATCCTGAAATGGAAGTCCCACCACATCTCACTTATAGGCCGGATCACATCCGTTAAAATGGTGAGTCTCCCAAAACTCCTGTACCTCTTCCAGACACTGCCCATCCCTATTCCCTACATCCAACTACGTAAGCTACAAAAAGACCTACTAAAATTCGTCTGGAATTTCAAAAAGCATAGAGTTCCTAGCTCAGTTATGACAGCATCCCGGAAGGACGGGGGACTGGCGTTCCCCGATTTGATTAGGTACTACCAGGCGACCCAACTCCGAGCATTGACATCATGGTTCACACAGAGATCCTATAGTAAATGGTCGGAGCTGGAGAAGATCTGGCTAGCCCCAGTACATCCCAACAGTCTGATATGGAGTGCAAATGTGGAGGTAGAACCCGAACGCATGCTGGGTTCAATGTCGCAACTTCGCCTCCTGTGGTGCAAAGTCTCACGCGAACACAAACTTAAATCAGAACATTCCCTGCTGAACTCCTTCCTATGCAACCCCAAACTGCCAACTAGCCTAACACACCATATGTCATGGCCCTGGGCCTCACGAAACTTTTTCATTTCGGACATGTTGTAAACCCCAGAACTCGTAAGCTGCTCACGTTCTCGGAGCTCCAAGACAAATATGACATACCAAAACAGGCATTTTTTAGTTACCTCCAGATTAGACACTACGCCCAAACAATAGCGCCACAGCTACAATTCCCCCCCCCCCTCCCCATTCGAACAGATTATATTAGAAGGACGGAACCGCAGAGGACTGATCTCGGACATATATAAAATACTAAACGAATTCCACTTCCCAACCAAGGGCAAACACTCATACATGACTAGATGGGAAACAGAACTAGGAGAAGAGCTCCCCCTAGAGGCATGGCAGGCGGTCTGGAGGCAAGCAGCCAAAACATCTATATGTACTCTATACAAGGAAAACTCCTATAAAATTCTCTATTTTTGGTACCAGACCCCTGCCATACTTCACAAAATATACCCCTCCTCAACGGATAGATGCTGGCGCTGCCAGACACATAGGGGAACGCTCTTTCATATATACTGGACATGCCCTCTCATAACCCCGTTCTGGGATCATACCCGTCAGCTCTTGATAGGACTATTTGAGACACCAATAGCAATGGATCCCAAACTTTTTCTACTAGGCCTGTCCCAACCGAAACTGACAAAGACCAGCAAAAAGCTGCTTAGACACATACTGACGGCGGCAAGGTGCCTGATAGCCCTTAATTGGAAATCCACATCCCCACCCACACATGAGGCCCTATATTCTAGGGTCAAAGATGTAGAACTCATGGAAAAAATGACAGCTAGGATCCACCAAAAACTGGATGAACACAACGCGGTCTGGGAGAGGTGGCATCTGCGGGAGGACTAAAGCGAAGCACACGGAACCCGAGGTAAGATTGCGTCTACACCCCCCTACCCCCCCCCTCTCCCCACCCCTTCTCTCTCCCCCCTCTCTTCCCCCGCTCTCTCCTACCCCTTTAGATAAGCAGACCCTATCTGCCAAGTTTACAAACACGTAATTATTCTTGTTCTATGTCAAGAGATTAAACACCGCTACTAGATGGACACGGTTAGAAAGCTGTATTAGCACTCATAGGAGTACCCATAAAATGAGAAAATGCATGTACAATGACTGCTAACTATGAGTACCTGAGAAAGTCTGTAAGTACTGTTATATATTCTGTATTGCAACTGAATAATAAAAATTGTTAATTGGAAAAAAAAATTCTTGCAGAGAGATTGAAAGGGCATCTGGAGGCATTGATCCATCCGGACCAAGTGGGCTTCGTCCCAGGGAGGGAAGGGAGGGACAATGGAGTCCGGACTCTATTGGCTCTCCAGAGGATGAGGGACTCAGGGACCCCCAGTCTGCTCTTGTCAATAGACGCAGAAAAAGCGTTTGACAGAGTAGACTGGGGGTTCATGTTCAGTACACTAGAGCATATGGGTTTTGGTCCGAAATTCATTCGTCATATTAAAGCTCTATATGGGCACCCGAAGGCAAATATCAAAGTAAATGGAGCCCTTTCCTCACTCTTTGAAAGAGGAACGAGACGAGGCAGGGATGCCCCCTGTCCCCTCTCCTTTTTATCCTGACCCTAGAGCCCTTATTGTCTTCGATAAGAAGAAACCCAGATATAGAGGGGTGCAGAGTGGAGGGGGAGTCCCATAAGTTGGCTGCCTTTGCAGACGATATCCTGTTCTATGTGAGTCACCCTCGGAGGACGATGCCCATTCTTTTGGAGACCCTTCTATCCTATGGAGCCCTTTCAAACTTCCGGGTCAACCCCGCAAAATCTCACATACTTAATATCAACTTAAATAAAACCGAGCAGCAGATTATAAAGAAAGATTATAAATTTGTATGTAAGAAGCGAATAAAATATCTGGGTATAGACTTAGCCAACTCAACTGAAAAACTCTATAGAATAAATTACCTTCCTTTGCTAGACGAAGTGAAAAAAAAAATGCAACAAATACATTAATAGGCCCTTGTCCTGGATTGGGCAAGTAAACACCGTAAAAATGATGATACTCCCAGTAATAACGTATAAGCTGCAAATGCTCCCTCTCCCCTTACCTCTCCAATATCTAAGGAAGCTTAACTCAATACTGATGAATTTTGTGTGGAAAAATAAGAAACATCGCACGTCGCTGAAACTCCTAAAACAGGGCAAGAATCAGGGGGGTCTGGCTGTCCCCGATATTATTAGCTATTACCACGCAATTGCACTAATAAGAATACCAGAGTGGGGGAAAATAAACTCAAATAAAAGATGGGTGCACTTGGAAAAGGCACTGAGTAAGGTTCACCTGGGAAGGATTATTTGGAACCCCCCAGGGTATAGAGCACTAGGTGATCACACACACATCATCACACGGCACACGTTTAAAATTTGGGACAAAGTATACAAGCAGTTGAATGGCAATTATAACTCACCTTTAGTAGCACTTAAGGAGAACGATTATTTCCCCCCGGGGAAAAAAGAGATTGGAGGGGATTGGATAATTAAAGATGAAACACAATTAGGGGATGTAATATTTTTGGGGCAACCACTGGCACTAAACGAATTAACAAAAAAAAGTGGATATACTTAAAATTGATGAGTGGCGGTACCTCCAGATATGCCATTTCGTGAAAAAACTCCCACAACCAATCAGGTCACTTGGAGACCTGACGAAGTTGGAGCAAATATGCACAGCAGAAAATACCAAAAAGTCTATATCGAAAATGTATAAGCTACTGATAGAGATGGACAGGCTGGAGGTCCCCCCATTCATCGAGAAATGGGAGAGGGAACTGGGGTCACAGATAAACACGGGGACGGTCAAAAAAATAATGAAGCTCACACATAGTTCGTCAGTAGATATGCGAACAGCTGAAATGAACTACAAATGCCTAATTAGGTGGTACGCGACTCCCGACATAACAAGCAAATTTCAGGAGGGGAGTTCCCCCAACTGTTGGAGAGGATGTAACCAGAGAGGAAATATGGGCCACTTATGGTGGGAATGTCAGAAAATCCAAAAATATTGGGGGAGGGTCTTGAGTTACATCAAAGAAATTACCCAAATAGAAGTAAAAAAAAATCCTTGGGTGGTCCTGTTGCACGCAACAGAGGAGGGAGTGAGGCAATATAGGAGCACATTGGTCCCACATCTGCTTAATGCCGCAAAAAGATTAATACCCAGGAAGTGGCAAGAGCCGGAAAGCCCTTCCATTGGGGAATGGATAGACGAAGTAGAGGCGACTTATAAGCTGGAATGCCTGAAAGAGAATTATGAGGAGGACACCCAGCCAAAGGGGAAGTGGGAATGCTGGGAAAAATTCAAAAGAACTTGGAGCTACGCGGAGTTGTTACAGACATAGGGAGACAAAAATATTAACATAAAAAAAAAAAAAAAAAAGAGGGCAGCGATGAGAGGTAGGGAATAGGGGGGGGGAGGGGGGGGGAAATGGGGAACTGAAAGGTTATAGAAAAGAGGAGAGGGGTGAGGTAGATACAGGGGGACTTTGGGGTTTCCCACCCCCCTGATGGGAACGCCCAAAGGATATTCTATTAAGTCTGTCTATTATGAAGGGGGGTATGTTTTTAAAAAACGTAATAATGGTTCTCAATAAAAATTGTAAGTAGGAGCCAAGAGAGTGCTTAAAGATTTAAAAAGACCAAGCCACTATGATGATAAGACTAGATGGGACAGAGGTCAAGACCTCACTGATATAATCCTATACCAAAAGTTCTTCTGAGGTGGCAAAAAAAAAAAAAAAAAAAAAAAAAAAAAAAAAAAAAAAAAAGAACAGGAGGGGCCAAAGCAAGGAGAAAACAAAAAATCCCAAAATTCGGCCAAAGAAAATATATGACCCTAAAGTGTTCTACAACTATTAAAGGGCAAGGATGGTCATTCCTTCCAAAATGTTCTACACTATTAAAGGGACAAGGTTGTTCTTTCCAACTCACATATATGTGAAAGAAAGGGGGGGAAAAGAAAAGGAGACTAGGACATTTGTGATGTACCCATCTGAATAATGGGACAACACAAAAACCCATCAGACACCCCACGAGGATCAATATCACACGCAGTATACAATATAAACATATGATTTCTCCAATTAAAAGACCAATGGTCACTAATAACAGACCCTAGTCATAGGTCTTAATGATAAAATACTAAAGTTAAATTAAACGACGAAACCCTGAGTGAAGTGCCACTCACCCCTGGTTAATGAAACTGTTGATGTCCCATTCAACGTTCATACCAAAGGGTGAGTAGCACTTCAACTCATATATCCAATAAGTCTCTAATCTAGAGACCCCACGTAAACAGGAATCTCCGCGCCAGTGAGGGACAAATTTGTCTATCACCTGGAATTGAGTGCCTGTAGGATCTTTATTATGGTGTTCAAGATAGTGGCGTGGGACGCTATGTTTAATGCACCCCTTCTTGATTTTGGCCAGATGTTCATTAACTCGTATCGAAAACGTGCGAATAGTACGTCCGACGTACTGCAACTTACAAGGGCAAGTAATCAAGTAGACAATGAACCTGGTGGCACATGTTGTGAAGTGTCTCATAGTATGGTTACGTAAAGTAACTGTAGAGGAAAAATTATCTGTCATACGTCTGCCCAGTGTGTTGTGTAGGCAGACATTACATTTCCTACAGGGAAAGTAGCCTTTACACTGTTGAAAGAATGAGACAGTCTTGGGGGGATCTAAGACATTGAGAGCAATGTTGCCCCGGACGGAGCGGGCACCTCGAAATATTATGCCCGCCCGTTCAGGGAGAGAAGGTCCCAAGATACGATCACTCCACAAGACTTTCCAATGTCTGGCCAAGATCTTTTTAACCTCCTTATGCTGAGTTGAAAAGGAAGTAAAAAAAGACCACCTAAACTTGTTGTCTCTGGGAGGCTTAGGGTTATCGACCAATAAGGTGTTTCTGTCAACCCGGGATACGGATTCAATATCCGCATCTAAAGTGGCAGGTCTATAGCCTTTTTCCACAAACCTCTGCCTAAGAACCTGGCACTGTTTTCGGAAAACCGAGTCGTTGGTACAGTTCCTCCGAAGTCGGAGGAACTGTCCTCGGGGGACTGATCTTAACCACTGGTCATGTTGACAACTACCGACAGGAATGTAACCATTCCTGTCGGTAGGTTTGAAATAAGTCTTAAACTCAAAGCCAAGACCAGTGGCCATAATCTCCAGGTCCAAAAAATGGACACTGGTAGAACTAGCTTCATAGCTAAGGATTATCCCACTGTCATTGAGATTCAGAGTGGCCATTAAACTATCCAGGGATGGCATGTCTCCCTTCCATAGGAGGAGGACGTCGTCTATATACCTGGCCCATAAGACCAACTCAGGTCGTTTAAGGGCATAGACGACGTCCTCCTCCCACTGGGCCATAAATAGATTGGCCAAACTGGGGGCATGCTTCGCCCCCATAGCCACTCCCTTGACCTGGGAATAAAAGACGCCCTGGAAACAAAAATAATTGTGTTCCGTGGCAAATTTTAATACATCCATAATAAAATTCCTCTGTATCAACGAAAGAGATGAATTACGGGACAGGTAGAACTCTACCGCAGCAAGGCCAAGTTGGTGAGAGATGCAAGTGTACAAAGCCGACACATCCGCAGTCACCAAGATAAGACCTTCTTGAAACTGAACAGACTCTAAAAGCCGTATAGCGTCCTTAGTATCCTTAAGATACGATGGGACAAGTTTTACTAGTGGCTGCAAATAGAAATCAATGTACCTACCAATCCTCGAGGTCACAGAGTCAATGCCACTCACAATAGGGCGACCTGGAGGATTGATAGGACACTTATGAACCTTTGGGAGGTAATAGATAATAGGGATCCATGGGGCTATTGGGACAAGAAAGTCCTTTTCTTTTTTGTCAAGGACATTCAAAGAAAAGCCCTCTTCAATCACCTCCATCAAGGCCTTCTTGTATGTTATGGTAGGATCTCCACGTAATATAATATACGTGGAACGATCATCAAGAAGTCTCCACATCTCCCTATTATAATCTTCCCTGTCAAGTACAACAATCCCTCCTCCCTTGTCGGCAGGCCGAATGATAAGGTTTTTCTTTTCACACAGGGATTTTAGTCCCAATGAAATAGCGGGGTCTTGGTGTACTTTTTTAATAGGAAGAGCCTCTAAATCATTAAGTACTAAATTACACATTGATGGAATGGGTCGTGGTATTGGGAGGGTTAAATAACGATGGGTTTGAGAGCCCAGAATGGACGCTCGAAACCTGAACCTTACTTCTCACATCCCTGGAGGGAAATGTTAAGAAATGCCGTTGGATATTCAACTTACAGATGTACTTTTGCACATCGATAAAGGTAGAAAACCTATCAAGTTTACGTGGTGGGACGAATTTTAAACCTTTATAGAGCACACGAGTTTCTGCATCCGAGATAGTAACTTTACTTAAATTAAAAATGCCTGCACCTGCAATTAAACTCTTTTTCTTTTGCCTCTGGAGGCGCCACCCCCCTCTGGTGCCTCGTTTCGTTTTGGGCTCATGGGGTAACTGGGGGGGGTCCCTGTAAAAACCCGAAGGCTGTGAGGACCCACAGGGTTTAGAATTGTAATTGTAAGGATGTGAATTCCTCATAGGGTCACCTTCGCGATTACTATATGTGTATTGCTCCCCATACGCCCCCATGGGTATCATATTCCCGGAGAGAGGCATACCGATTATAGGTCTTTATCGGTGTGTTTTGGGAATAATAATCCCTGTCCTCTCACCATATTCTGGAAGGTGTACCATATTGCTCAGCATGGCGAGCACCTCCATTCTTCCTTTGTTGTTTTTTTCTACCCCTTGTATGATGGTTATTGCCCCTAGAAGTATGTCTACCCCGATTGGGGTTGTTCTGAACATATGTATTCTGGGTATGATCAACAGGGGTGTAGAAATTATCCCTAGTATCTCTCTGGGATTGTTGAAATGGGGGCTCATAGGTTAACCTTCTATTAGAATTTAGTATAACCGGTTCCAATGTTTCCAAAGATGGAACATTAGCTGCGGTGTCATTACTTGTGGCGATCTTTTTCTGCCAGTTGAACACCAAACTACTTTTATAATCAGTCAGGTCTCGGTTATACTTTTTCTGTTTTTTACTTCTTTGGTCTTTTTCTTCCTTTTCAAGTATATTTTTTAAGTTGGTCGAAAGGGTAACATATTCAGGGGTTCCACTAGAGGGTGTTAAATTGATTTTAAGATCCTTGATCTCCTGGTCTATAGCTACCAGTCTGGCTTGTTTACGTTCTACCAAAAAGCCAATGAGCTTGATGCCGGCATCATTGAAATACCGGAACCAAGGTTCAAGATCAGTATCACCCTGTTGGGGGAATACATCCCATCTTAAGCCCCTTGGCATACGCTCCTTTATGTACTGTTCCAAAAATGCGATATCCCACTGAAGATGAACTTCAGTGGTCATGACATTTTTGAGCCTAAGGAATAGTCCACTTAATTCAGTGTCTACATTGTTGGTAACAAAAACACCATTTGTGTTCAAGGACCTGGAAGTCCTATGCTCAAAGACATCCATGGTCTAAATAAAAAGGTAGCAGCAGTGATAAAAGTGTCAGAAAATAGAAAGTAAATTGGGGGAAAACACTGCGCTAACCTAATATGTGAAAAAATACAGCAGCTAACATACAAAACAAACAAAGTCTAAAGCAATAGGTATAAAAAAATGTAGCGCTAAGGTAAACCCAATGTGTTGAAAGTGAATACCATACAAAAAAACACTTATAGCGTGTAAATACAGATAAACACAATATTTAAAGTGAATAACAACACTTGTGACGTGTAGTAAGCTCAAAATAAAGTCCGGGTAATGCCTCGTACACACAATCGGACTTTCCCGCGGGAATGTCCGCCGGACAATCCGCCCGTGTGTGGGCGGCTTTTTCCCGCCAAAAGTTCGGCGGACTAAGTTTTGTTTTAAAATTGTCCGCTGAACTCGGCAGTCCGGCGGACAATCCCGCGGTCTGTATGCTAGTCCGCCGGACTTTTGGAAATGAACGGACTTGCCGATCATCGGAAAGTCCGTTCATTAAGAACGTGACTTCAGGTAGACGGGGCTAGCGAAGGCAGTGAATGCCGCTGCGCTAGCCCCGTCACCTGGCATGGATTTAAAGGGAATCTATGCGCGAAAACGGCGTGGGGGTTCCCCCCAAATCCATCTCAGACCCTTATCTGAGCATGCAGCCCGGCCGGCCAGGAAAGAGGTGGGGACGAGCGAGTGCCCCCCCTCCTGAGCCGTACCAGGCCGCGTGCCCTCAACATGAGGGGTGCCCTGGGGAAAGAGGGGCCGTGCGCCCCCCCCCCACCCCAAAGCACCTTGTCCCCATGTTGATGAGGACAAGGGCCTCTTCCCGACAACCCTGGCCGTTGGTTGTCGGGGTCTGTGGGCGGGGGGCTTATCGGAATCCGGGAGCCCCCTTTAATAAGGGGGCCCCCAGATCCCGGCCCCCCACCCTATGTGAATGAGTATGGGGTACGATGTACCCCTACCCATTCACCTAAGGTGTAAAAGTGTCAATAAAAAAAACACACAATTTTTTTAAAAATATTTTATTGCACTGCTCTGAGGGTCTTCTTCCGTCTTGGGGGGTCTTCTCGCCGGACTCCTGCGCTATTTTACCTAGCTCTTTTACCGAGCGGAGGAGCCCGGCTTCCTTCTTCATCGACGCCGCCGTCGTCTGGGGGTCTCGATCCGCCTTTGGGGGTCTTCCGGGGTCTTCCGGGGTCTCTTCTGTTCTTGCCGCTGTCATCGCTTTCTGCGCCGTCTTCTTCTTCTTCTTCCTCTTCTTCTTCTTCTTCTCCTTCCGATGTTGACTCGTCGCTCTCTCTGGCCGGAATGGCAGAGACGCGCTGTGTTGTGATTTATATAGGGACAAGGAGGCGGGGTCACATGCTCATGTCACATGGTGACCCCGCCCCCCTATGATGTCACAGTCCCGGAGGATGCTGGGACTGTGACATCATAGGGGGGCGGGGTCACCATGTGGCATGAGCATGTGACCCCGCCTCCTTGTCCCTATATAAGTCACAACACAGCGCGTCTCTGCCATTCCGGCAAGAGAGAGCGACGAGTCAACATCGGAAGGAGAAGAAGAAGAGGAAGAAGAAGAAGAAGACGGCGCAGAAAGCGATGACAGCGGCAAGAACAGAAGAGACCCCGGAAGACCCCCGAAGGTGGATCGAGACCCCCAGACGGCGGTGACGAAGAAGAAGGAAGCCAGGCTCCTCCACTGGGTAAAAGATCTAGATAAAATAGCGGAGGAGTCCGGCGAGAAGACCCCCAAGACGGAAGAAGACCCCCGGAGCAGTGCAATAACATATTTTTCAAAAATTGTGTGTTTTTTATTTATTTACACTTTACACCTTAGGTGAATGGGTAGGGGTACATCGTACCCCATACTCATTCACATAGGGTGGGGGGCCGGGATCTGGAGGCCCCCTTATTAAAGGGGGCTCCCGGATTCCGATAAGCCCCCCGCCCGCAGACCCCGACAACCAACGGCCAGGGTTGTCGGGAAGAGGCCCTTGTCCTCATCAACATGGGGACAAGGTGCTTTGGGGTGGGGGGGGCACACGGCCCCCCTTTCCCCAGGGCACCCCCCATGTTGAGGGCACGCGGCCTGGTACGGCTCAGGAGGGGGGCGCTCGCTCGTCCCCACCCTTTTCCTGACCTGCCGGGCTGCGTGCTCGGATAAGGGTCTGAGATGGATTTGGGGGGACCCCCACACCGTTTTTTCGGTGTAGGGATTCCCTTTAAATCCATGTCAGGTGACGGGGCTAGCGCGGCGGCATTCACTGCCTTCGCTAGTCCCGTCTACCTGCAGTTACGTTCTAAATGAACGGCCTTTCCTCCGTGTGTGGGCAAGTCCGTTCATTTTCAAAAGTCCCGCAGACTTTTTCTCGCGGATTGTCCACCGGAGTAGTCCGGGCGTGTGTGGGCAAGTCCACACGCTCGGAAAGTCCGGCGGAGCCCCGCTGGAAAGTCCGGCCGTTTGTCCGCTGGACTAGGTCCGGCGGACAAGGTCCGGCGGACAATCCCGCCGGAAAGTCCGAGCGTGTGTACGGGGCATAAGGACTCAATAAATGAGGATAAACCCAAAGAAGGTGAAAATAATAAAATAAAGTCCAAACAATCAAGTAAAACACTGGTGTCAGCGGATCCTTGTAGATGATTATGGAGCGAAGGAAGACTGGACAGGGATGGCTTATACAGCTTGATAGATGGTATATAGAGATTGAATACTCTTACCGCAAAGGTTGGATACAACTGCCATACGACATTGTATCATGTAGGCTTGTGCGCTAAACCTCTTGCACTGGAGGGTACCGGATCAGGCAAGCAGGAACCGAATAACGGACAGCACGATCGATAAACCTCGGACAACCAAGCTGAGAGATCTTCTACTGGGGCATATCTCTAGCTTCCTCATATTGCCAGTAAAATTTATAGACCACATGCGTGTATTGGACGCAATTTGCCGGCGACACCTGAGGCCGCATGGCCTGTGTTGGCGGGAATTTTGATTTGGAGGTTCATTCCGCTGATTGGCCCATATGACCTTCCCTATTGTATTTCCCCTTTTGTGTTCGGCTGACCCATCATAATGGGGGAGGTAGGTGAACATAGATATATGGGTATTAGCTACAATAGTTACTCTGATGAGTATAGGTTCCAGCTTACACGCAGTATTTTCATTGTTATGTCCAGGGTGATTCATATACAATTTTCATATACCACTGTAATGATTTGAATGTATATAATTTGCATTATACTGTTGGTTGTTTTTATTGTTGTCCCCATCCACTTGGTTTGAGCCGGAGGTGTGTACTTCCTGCCATGAGCTAAGTGGGTGGGGTTATTTGAGTCCCTGGTCTATAAATTTTACTGGCAATGTGAGGAAGCTAGAGATATGCCCCAGTAGAAGACCGAATTGTGTCGAAACGCGTCGGACAGCTATCTCGTGTTTCTCACATTGCTGATCCTTTTATATTTTTCATTCTCGAGATTTTATTGTCACATGCAAATGTGAATAAATTTTAGTTATTTTTTGACCTGCACCATCGGAGTTGCTTCCGTTTTTTGTTTTGTATCTTTTCCCTTGTGTTTGGGATTTCATTGAGTGGACTGTTTGGGATCTCTCAGCTTGGTTGTCCGAGGTTTATCGATCATGCTGTCTGTTATTCAGTTCCTGCTTGCCTGATCCGGTACCCTCCAGCACAAGAGGTTTAGTGCACAAGCCTACATGATACAATGTCGTATGGCAGTTGTATCCAACCTTTGCGGTAAGAGTATTCAATCTCTCTATACCATCTATCAAGCTGTATAAACCATCCCTGTCCAGTCTTCCTTCGCTCCATAATCATCTACAAGGATCCGCTGACACCAGTGTTTTACTTGATTGATTTGGACTTTATTTTATTATTATCACCTTCTTTGGGTTTATCCTCATTTATTGAGTCCTTACCCGGACTTTATTTTGAGCTTACTACACGTCACAAGTGTTGTTATTCACTTAAAATATTGTGTTTATCTGTATTTACACGCTATAAGTGTTTTTTTGTATGGTATTCACTTTAAACACATTGGGTTTACCTTAGCGCTACATTTTTTCATACCTATCCAATTCTGATACCCTTCTTGCAGAAGATATGGCTACCAGAAAAACTAGCTTCCTTGTCAAAAGGACCAAGGGAATATGTCGTATTGGCTCAAAAGGCTGTTTCTGTAATGCCGACAAAACTAAATTCAAGTCCCAAGGGTTCAGGGGTGACCTAACCGGTGGATTAAGTCATGTTACCCCCTGTATAAAGCTATGGACCACAGGGTCACCAACACATCTGTTCCGTTAGCGAATGGATCCCTTGTTCTTGACACAAAGTGGTTGACTTTGTTGTTGAACCTGGACACAAACAGATCTACGTCCAGGATCCCCCATCTTTGGCATATAGCCAGGAAGATGTCGGGGTGAAGGGACCATTCCCCCGGGAACAACTGCTGGTGACTTAAGTAGTCCGTCTGCCAATTCTCAACCCCTGGAATGAAGATTGCCAATATGCACGGCACATGCCTTTTTGCCCAGGTTAGGATATGGTGTACCTCTCCCTGGGCTGCATGACTTCTGGTGCCACCTTGGTTATTGATATAAGCCACTGCTGTTGCATTGTTGGATTGAATCCTGACAGGGCAAATCCACAACCTGAATGTCCAGGCCCTTAGGGCTAGGTGCGCTGCCCGAATCTCTAGAATGTTGATGGGCAAGGTCATTTCAGTTCTGGACCAATTCCCTTGGACAGTCGCCTCTTCCAGGACTGCTCCCCAACCCCGAAAGGCTGGCATCTGTTGTTACCACCTTCCAGGTAACTGGTAAGAAGGATTTCCACTTCTGCAGATTTTCGGATATCCTCCACCAACTGAGGCACTGGCACAATTTTAGCGACAGACGCATTGGAAAATCTAGCGATTGGACCTACTTCCTCCAGCTAGACAGGATACTGTTTTGCAGCAGTCTCGAATAAAACTGAGCATAGGGTACTGCTTCGAATGAAGCCACCATCTTTCCCAACAACCTCATGCAAAGGCAAATAGAAGGACCCTTCTTCGCCCTGACCACCTGAACCAGCTCCTTTATGGCACTGATCTTTGCCTGGGGTAAAAACACCCTCTTCTGGGCTGTATCTATAACCAGACCCAAGTACTCTTTTTAAAGAACATTTCTCTAGGTTGAGGACCCAACCTAGGTATTCCAGGTAGTTGACTGTGGTGACCATGCTTTGGTCTAAGCGGGCTACCGACCAATCTATCAAGAGCAGGTTGTCTAGGTATGCTATAATTGTTATACCTTGAGTCCTTAATCTGGCTAGAGGAAGGGCCAGAAGTTTTGTAAACACCCGAGGTGCAGTAGCTAGACCGAAAGGCAAGGCTGCAAACTGAAAATGAAGTTTTTCTACTTTGAAACGCAGATATTTCTGGTAAGCGGTGAAAGCAGGTATGCATCTTTGATGTCGATTGACGCCAGAATTTCTCCTCCTTGTAGGATGGAGACTACTGATTGCCATGGTTATGCAATAGAGTTTGTCTGTCAGCTTACCTCTCACCATGGGTTCATCTCTAGAGACCAGGCACTCTCACCTGACTGCTTTTATAATCTCTCCTCTAAGCATGGCTCCACCCCAGCTCCTTTAAGATAACTCTATATTAACCTGTGCACTGCAGGCCAGCCCTGCTGATCAACATTGTGTGTTTGGCTTCCTGTTTCCTGCTTACTGTGTGCTCTACGTTTGTCTCTGTTACCGACCTTGGCGTGTTTTCGACTATTCCTGTCTGCTCATGACCCTGACCTTTTGGCATGTCCCGACTATCCCTGTTTGCCTGTGACCCTGAACCTTTGGCGTTTACTCTGTTGTCCTTGTCTGCTAGTCGCCCTGACCTTGGCTTATTCCCTTACTATCCCTATCCTCCTGTTGCCTACTGTGGGCATGAGCTAGGGGACCCTGAGGGTCGCGACCTGAAGCCTGAAGCCAGTTGCAGCCCAGTCCATCCTCACCACTAGAAGCTCTGGTGAACACCTGCTGGCTCTTAGACTCTGCGCCCTAGGGAATCTTACACTCTAACCCCAGTGGGATCTGTGTTGGTGTTTCAGCAGCCCTGCCTTCCTTTACTACCCTGACTCCCATTACCACCGTAACCCCCGGTGGCGACTTTAGGCATGACAACATTTACTTAAAGGAGAAAACCCATAAGAATTTTGAAAATTCCTTAGGAATCTCCACTTACCTTATCCTGCTGCAGGGTTCTGTGGTAAACCAGACAGACCCAATCTTCACCACTCACGGTAGGCTCCGTTAAAAAACCTTGAAGGACCGGGGCCCCTTTTTATCAGGGGTTCCACACCCTTGGACCCGTAAAGCATCCCGCCAGGAAATATGGCTGAAAAAACCAAAGCACTGGATCCAGGGGTCCAGCTCTCTAAAAAGACACTTTGGCCTAAAAAGACACTTTGAATGGATCCGGCTGCATGGCTTGCCTCAGCAAGGATTACTCCAGTGGAGCTCAGCACATCACATCTTTACTTGTGACCAACACCTAAGACACTGGTGAAAAAACTGAGGTACTCCCGGTAAGGGGAGGGGTTATATAGGGAGTTAAACTTCCTGTCTAGGGTGTGCCAGTGTCCATCACCTAAAGGTGCCTATATAACCCATACAGTAATTACTGTGGCTCTGTGTCCCATGATGTACGATAAAGAAAAGCCACCAGTGCACAGACACCAGTTGAGAAGCATAGTAGTTTTGCTGTTGATTTGTAAATCCCAGTCCACCCATTGATTTTGAGAGTTGCAGTGTATTGAGGGAGAACCTAAGAGGCTTAAGGTACTATATAAATGAGGTAATCAGGGAGGTAAATTCTTGTAAGATATATTTGGGAATATAAATGGGAGAGTTAGAGAGAATATACAGAAGCATTTGGAGATACATACAGTAAAACCTCGGATTGTGAGCATAATTTGTTCCAGAAACATGCTTGTAATCCAAAGCACTTGTATATCAAAGCAAATTTCCCCGTAAGAAATAATGGAAACTCAAATGATTCATTCCACAACCATATATTCCTAGGTCCTTCAGTTTATAGTCCATATAAAAAGATTATAGCAATGTGGCCAGGTTGTGTAATCATAAAATGTCCATCCACAAATGGAAGCCTCCACAAGAAAAATGTTTTAACCACTTCAGCCCCGGACCAATTTGCAGCTAAAGGACCAGGCCCCTTTTTGCAATTCGGCACTGCGTCGCTTTAACTAACAATTGCGCGGTCATGCGACGTGGCTCCAAAACAAAATTGGCGTCCTTTTTTCCCACAAATAGAGCTTTCTTTTGGTGGTATTTGATCGCCCCTGCGGTTTTTATTTTTTGCGCTATAAACAAAAATAGAGCGACAATTTTGAAAAAAAATGCAATATTTTTTACTTTTTGCTATAATAAATATCCCCAAAAAATATATAAAAAAACATTTTTTTTTCCTCAGTTTAGGCCGATACGTATTCTTCTACATATTTTTGGTAAAGAAAATCGCAATTAGCGATTATTGATTAGTTTGCGCAAAAGTTATAGCGTTTACAAAATAGGGGATAGTTTTATAGCATTTTTATTAATATTTTTTTTTTTTTATTAGTAATGGCGGCGATCAGCGATTTTTATTGTGACTGCGACATTTTGGCGGACACATCGGACATTTTTGACACATTTTTGGGACATTTGTCATTTATACAGCAATCACTGCTATTTAAATAGCACTGATTCCTATGTAAATGACAGTTGTAGTTAGGGGGTTAACCACTAGGGGGCGGGGAGGAGTCAGTGTGACGTGTTGTGTTTTTTTTACAGTAGGGGGGCGTGGCTGTACGTGTGACGTCATTGATCGGCGTTCCCGATGACAGGGAACCGCCGATCACTGACAGTCAGTGTAGGAAGCGCGGGGAGAGGTTTGTTTACATAGACCTCTCCCCGTTCTTCAGCTCCATAACCCGATCGCGGGATACCAGCGGCGATCGGGTCCGCTGGTCCCGCGGCCGGGGTCACGGAGCTCCCGACCGGGTCGCGAGCGCGCCCCACGGGCAGGCACATGCACGATCACGTACAGGTACGTGATTCTGCCTGCCCGAGCCATTCTGCTGACGTATATATGCAGTGGCCGGTCGGGAAGCGGTTAATAAGTTTTAAATTGATATACAAGCGATGTTTTGATATACAAGTAGAGTCATGTCACAACTGGGTATAAAAGAGAAGAGAGGTTCCTCTAAGTGTAGCAATATAATTACATTTAATGAAGGTACAACATTTAGAAACTCACGTGGTTGATGATTAAAAGAGGCACATCTAAGTATGCAGGCATCTGGGGTAAAGCTGTCCGCATAGACCATCCTCCGCACCGCCGGCTCTCACCGATGTCAGTCTGCAATCATGACCCGAAAGACTACCCTGCAGTAGAGCGATCTGAAAGCGTAGCTTGAACCACTCGTGGAAGGGATGATGTTGATGGCGGTGAGGAGGATGGTTTATGTGGACAGCTTTACCCTGCATACTTAGATGTGCCTCTTTTAATCATCAACCATGTGAGTTGCTAAATGTTGTACCTTCAGTAAATGTAACCATATTGCTACACTTAAAGGCACCTCTCTTCTCTTTTATACCCAGTTGTGACATGACTCTACTTGTATATCAAGACATCGCTTGTATATCAAGTCAAAACATATTAAAACATTTTGCTTGTCTTGCAAAATGCTCTCAAGCCAAGTTACTCTCAAACCAAGGTTTTACTGTAATTTTAACCAGATTAAATCCAAGTTAGGTAAGGGGAAGTCTATAACAAATAGGCATTTTACATTGAAATGTTGCTATAATGGGGTTCAGATTTTTATCAGTATATCTAGAAAGGGGCAGTTTTTCAGTTTGACTGATTATTATTCTGCCAGCCTCTATTTAGCTCTTTCTGTAAACTTTTTTTCTGTATCATAAATGCTTATTGCCAAATTTTGCAATGAACTTGGCTTGCCTTATTAACCATTCCTATGCATACTGCCAGCTTGGATTACTGTATGTGTTAATCTCCTGACTAATTCCAAATATACTCCTCTGCTTTAACCACGCATTGCATTTGGCAAAGTACTATTATGGTAATTTCCTCCTCTTTGCTACATATCTGGACACTAAAGAATATATCAGACACTGGTAGAGAGACAGACAACTCTTTTATAATTTAGCTCTGGAGACATTTAAAGTGGATCTATTATTAGTATTCATGGTTTGCATGAATCAGTAGGGCATGTCAGTAATACCAAATTGTATTTTTATTTTCTTTGAAAAGTACCTCTTCTCTATTATGACTGAGAAAAAGACTTCTTCAGCTCCCAACTTTGGCTGCCTAATTTGTTCTATTGGTATAGAACATTACTGCAGAGTAGCTTCATCAAGAGAATCAAAAAGGGCTTCCTACATCACTTTGATATTTACAAACTATTTACACAACAAGATATTTAATGTAATACTACACATTGGCAAAGCCAGATGTTTGGCTAAGAATGGATAGTGGGATAAACACAGGCAGGGCTAGTGATACATTGGTAATATTCGTTTTAAGTTGATCTATTTCCCTTTTTTAGTGAAAAAACAAAAACAAAACATAAAAGTCGCCCAGTAAATAAAAATGTTGCATGTAAAATAAGTCTTTTTGTACTTGTCCCACTGCCTACACAGCCATTCTCTACTGTATTCAAGAGATACTGTTGTCTGAAGAATCTTCACATCTGCCACTTTCTTGAGTATCAGATACCTGGTACCTCCCTGCATTCTGGGGTTCCACCCACTGGCTCCCAACTCACTACTGGAAGTAGAAGTGAGGTAGTTGTCACCAGAAGGAACCACAGTGCTCAACAGAAGTCCAGCCATTGTGCACATCTAGAAGTGTGGCAGATGCTTAAGATTGTTCAAGCAGTAGTATCTTAAATAAAATGTCAGAATGGGCAGTGGGACAAGTAAAAAATAAAATACCTATTTTCCATGTAGCTTTTTAAAAAACTGCTGTTTGGAGAAAGGGTTGTTTCAAAAGAACGATTTAGCAATTATTTAGATCAACAGCAATTTATTGTCTATGGTACTAATAGAGTTTCACTGAAATTAAAAAAATAGAGCCCAAAATTGATAAAAATCAATTTTAGAATGATTTTATTAATCTTTCTTTATTCATGTTCATGTTTCTTATATATTTTTTCAGCCATTATCATTATCATTATTCATGAATTACTATTACCCATGAATTTTATTCTCCATATTTAAAGTTTTTTATATATGTTTTATATATGTATATGTTTTATATATTTTACATTTTTGTTTATAGCCCTGATCAGGGGGAATCTCGTGGCCCATGAACCACGTTGGCTACAGTATTCTTCCTGCTGTCACATTGCTATCAACAATAAAGGATTATGGATTCTTGAGATGATCACTTGGGAATTAGTTTTTTGTTTATTTTTCAGGGACTTCTCGATTCTGGTGAAAGTAATCCCATCAAATTCTACACTATTTTATTTGAGAAAGATATGTGTCATGTTTGTTTGTAAAACCACCATTAAGGCATTACTCTGTGCTGTTCTTTTTATGCCCTTCATCTTTTTTTATATTAACAGGAATGTTTTACCAGGCCTAACATTTCAGTTTATGATGCCGACAGCTGACTTATCTCCTTATCTGAGTTATCTGTCTACAACTTTAGAAATAAGCTTCCATCGCTAGTCTGCTCCCATACTACCACTTCACACTTTTCTCATTAAGATTTTTATTTTCACGAAGTAAAATCATTACAGAAGAATTCACATTAAAGCTAACAAATGTGACTAGTTAACATACCAATGAGACATTGAGAATTTAACAAAGTAAGAAATAAGTATGTAACTTAAGCTGTGACAACTCATTTGTATGCTATATCCCAGAACACTCCAAGAAGGGTAGGAACTCTGCATCCCCTCCGACACCCCAACCGGGATCAAGCTGTGTCCAAGGAGGTGTAGATATCCCCCTCGAATGAATAGAATTTACTATATAACTTCTGAGAAGCAAGATATAATACTATTAACTTTTTGAGTTGCCCAGACAAAATAAAATTGTAGATTCTAACATGGATACAACACC
Source organism: Lithobates sylvaticus (assembly GCA_028564925.1). Taxonomy (NCBI): domain Eukaryota; kingdom Metazoa; phylum Chordata; class Amphibia; order Anura; family Ranidae; genus Lithobates; species Lithobates sylvaticus. The sequence continues at coordinate 131,159,892 of CM053031.1, forward strand.
ATGTTCTCACTGGATTAAGCCCAGGAAAAAATCCTATATTTAGTAAGACATACTAATGTAAAAAACCTGTCAATTCCTAGGTAATTCAAGGAAAGATACTCTAGTCAAAAAAAATAAAAAATAAAAAATATGTATATATATATATATATATATATATATATATATATATATATATATATAATAAAAATAATAATAATAATATCCGAAATAAAAATAAAAAGGAAAGACTAAAAACTGAGAAGAGAGAGAAAAGAGATAGAAAGAAGAAGAGATGATGCCTTTATGTCCTATAAAAGATCCAAAGATCAGCGATTAATATTGCTATCTGTGCCTGGCATCAGTGAAATACCCAGATACTGAGCCCAGGGATCCCATATGATTTCAAATTGTGTGGTCTTATCCAATAGGGAGCTGACCATTTTCTCTTGTTCCATTATCCATGAACACTTCACACTTTTCACCACACACTACATCTCTTTACTTCATAGCACTTTACCAGTAATTCTTACCAATTTACATCAGATTTGATGATTATTTTGAAGATTCACCCAAAACAAGAAATCCTCTAAACCTGCTTTAATTCAATAAAAGTCTGCTTTATCTGCTCATCAGTTATAGATTGATATACATTTTAAGTAAAGCCAAAAAGGAATCCATATACATTATTCTAATAATAATTTATAATAATTTCAGATTGCAAACTAATGTATTCCAATATACTTAGATTATATCTGGATTTAGTATCATAATAAAAACAGCTACATTATTTATTTGATGCTATCTGGATAATTGGCTTGGTGCTAGTAAAATCAAGAGAAAACATATTTTATAGTAGTAATTATGTTTTTGTATAGTTAAAGTAATTTAAATCTCTTATGCATTAATTTTTTTACATATGTATTCTGAAGTAATATGGGTATCCACATCTTTAGTAAATTTTCTTGGCAGCTATAGGAGGTGCACATATTACAGGCAATAAAATAACTTGTGCAAAGTCCAGGAGCAAGGGGAAGAGAGATGCCGCTCTAGGAAGGGTGTCTGAAAATGTAGTTCTCCTCAGGACAGGAAAAGCAGGTGCTGGCTAAGCATAGGTAATTGGATGAAGGGAAGATTCTGGACAGCCGCACTTAAAATCAAATGCCTTTAGTTAAAAAAAAGGAGGTAACAATCCAAAAAGTACAAGCCACAGCAAACAACGGATCACAGGACTGACGCGTTTCACACTTTCAAAAGTGCTTTTTCATAGCTTATTCATATGAATAAGCACCTTTGAAAGTGTGAAACACGTCAAGTCCTGTGATCCGTTGTTTGCTGTAGCATGTACTTTTTGGATTATTACCTCCTTTTTTTAAAGAAAGGCATTTGATTTTGAGTGCGGCTGTCCAGAATCTTCCCTTCATCCAATGAAAATAACTTGTGATAACATAATTTCCCTTTTGATTTCTGGGCAAAAAAACCCCCAAAAAACTAAAAGGAATATTCAAGGAAATAGATATGGGAGCTACAATTGATGATTTCCTTCTGAAAATTTGAAATGTTGGACTAAGGCTAGCTTTAAAGCATACTGTATGTGAATCTTTACCTTGTAAAACCACCTATTAAGTTTAAAGAAATTGAAATGCTTGACAAAATTTTATATGTATATTATATATATATATATATATATATATATACATATATATATATAGTGCCTTGAAAAGGTATTCATACTCCTTGAAATTTTCCACATTTTGTCATGTTACAACCAAAAACGTAAATATATATTATTGGGATTTTATGTAATAGACTAACACAAAGTGGCACATATTTCTGAAGTGGAAGAAAAATAATACATGGTTTTCAAATTTGTGAAAAGTGTGGCATGCATTTATATTCAGCCCCCCTGAGTCAATACTATGTAGAACCACTTTTTGCTGCAATTACAGCTGCAAGTCTTTTTGGGGATTTCTCTACCAGCTTTGCACACAAGAGTGACATTTTTGTTCATTCTTCTTTGCAAAATAGCTGAAGGTCTGTCAGATTGAATAAAGGGCATCTGTGAACAGCAATTTTCAAATCTTGTCACAGATTCTCAATTGGGTTTAGGTCTGGACTTTGACTAGGCCATTCTATTACATGAATATACTTTTATCTAAACCATTCCATTGTAGCTCTGGCTGTATTTTAGGTCTGCTGTCCTGCTGGAAGGTGAACCTCTGCCCCAGTCTCAAGCCTTTTGAAGACTCTAACTGTTTTTCTTCTAAGATTGCCCTGTATTTGGCTTCATCCATCTTCCCATCAACACTGACAAGCTTCCCAGTCCCTGCTGAAGAAAAGCATCCCGACAACCTGATGCTGCCACCACCATGTTTCACGGTGGGGATGGTGTGTTCAGGGTGATGTGCAGTGTTAGTTTTCCACCACACATAGCATTTTGCTTTTAGGCCAAAAAGTTCAATTTTGGTCTCATCTGACCAGAGCACCTTCTTCCACATGTTTGCTGTGTCCCCCACATGGCTTCTCGCAAACCGCAAATAAGACTTCTTCTGGCTTCTTTCAACAATGACTTTCTTCTTGCCACTCTTCCATAAAGGCCAGATTTGTGGAGTGCACGACTAATAGTTGTTCTGTGGACAGATTCTTCCACCTGAGCTGTGGATCTCTGCAGCTCCTCCAGAGTTACCATGGGCCTCTTGGCTGCTTCTCTGATTAATGCTCTCCTTGCCTGGCCTGTCAGTTTAAGTGGATGGCTATATCTTGGTAGGTTTGCAGTTGTGCCATACCCTTTCCATTTTTGGATGATGGATTGAACAGTGCTCTGTGAGATGTTCAAAGCTTGGGATATTTTTTTATAACCTTACCCTGCTTTAAACTTCTAAACAACTTTATCCCTGACTTGTCTGGTGTGTTCCTTGGCCTTCATGATGCTGTTTGTTAACAAAGGTTCTCTAACAAACCTCAGAGGGCTTCACAGAACAGCTGTATTTATACTGAGATTAAATTACATACAGGTGGACTCTATTTACTAATTAGGTGACTTCTGAAGGCAATTGGTTCTACTAGATTTTAGTTTGGGGTATCAGAGTAAAGGGTGCTGAATACAAATGCACGTCAAATTTTTCTGATATTTATTTCTAAAAATATTTAAAAAACATTTGTCATTTTCCATCCACTTCACAATAATGTGCTACTTTGTGTTGGTCTATCACATAAAATCCCAATAAAATAAATTTACATTTTTGGTTGTAACATGACAAAATTTGGAAAATGTCAAGGGTATGAATACTTTTTCAAGGTACTGTGTGTGTGTGTGTGTATATATATATATATATATATATATATACACACATATATATACATATGACTATAGCCCGGTAATGAAGTGGTTAAATAAAACATACATATGTTATACATGTTATATATTTGAAAATGTTTTATTTTTTAATTCAGGGTCTTGTATTTATGACTTGAGCTATAATCACCTATGAATGCTTTCTCTTTTTTGGTATATATATTTGGTGTTTATGTTACAGATTTTAAGCAGTAGATATGTTTTTACTTGTAATTCCTCTTGAAAGTACAGTGTGTATATTAATTATATTTTTCTGACACTGATTGAAGGAAATTGCATACACATAATTAATCAAGCAAGTGTGGCGAGGTATGATAAAAATGTTGAAAGAAAACCCTAATCTGTTTTTTTTTTTTTTTACTTTTACCTTCAAAAAAATTATTTCATAAGACACTTGAGTGTATGTTATGCCCCGTACACACGAGCGTATTTTCCATCGGAAAAAAACTTGGATGGTTTTTCCAACAAAAAAATAAAAATATTTCTTCATCAGTTTAGGCCAACATGTATTCTTCTACATATATTTTAAAAAAATTGCAATAAACGTATATTATTTTTTTTGCGCAAAAGTTATACCGTCTACAAAATAGGGGATAGATTTATGGACTTTTTATAATTATTTATATTTTTTTACAATTAATGGCGGTGATCAGCGATTTTTAGCTGGACTGTGACATTGAGGCGGACAGATCGGACACTTTTTTGGGACCAGTGACATTTATACAGCGATCAGTGCTATAAAAAATTACTGTATAAATGAAAAGGGTTAACGCTAGGGGGCAATCAAAGGGTTAAATGTGTTCCCTACGGACTGATTCTATCTGTGGGGGGATGGGACTGACTGGGAGTACAGAGAGAACGCTGTTCCTAATCACTAGGAACAGACGTTCACTCTGTACTTTCCTGTCAGAACGGGGATCTGTTTGTTTACATTGACAGATCCCTGTTCTGGCTCTCTGTGGAGCGATCGCAGGTGACCGACGGTCATTGCCGCAGGCCACGCGCATCAGCTCCCCTGCCATGCAGTGGGCGCATGCCTCCGGCGTCACGTGCATGCCTGCTATAGCTCTTAAAGGGACCATTTGCGGGAACGAGCCGACCTGCCGCAGTATAATGATGGTGGCTGGTCAGCAAGTGGTTGAAGTAGAAATCCCAGCAGCATTACCAGCATTTGACACAGAAATAACATATACCATTCTTACTGTGCCAAAGGGTCTAGTTTGTTCATTTTTTGTTGGTCAGTTATTCAGATAACATTTCTTGTTCACTTGCTTAAGAAGATGGCTGCACAATTCCCCAAAATCACAACATTACCAGCCCAGAAGTTAGTGGCTGACCCCACAAAAATTAGACATTTATAATGTGCCTGAGAATATAGTGTATTAAACTCTAGTCATACCCATTTAGTTATTCAGATTACTTTAGGATTGGTTCACTTGCTAAAAAAGATGGCCGCATGCCCAAATCTTAGCAAAAAAAATTACCAATCCAGAAGTGAGTGATTGGCCTGCAAATAAATGATACCATTCTTAAACAGCCACTTAAGATATATTTACATTTTTTTACTTTTGTCTGAAAAATTCAACAAAAAGTACCTAGTGGTGGTCTGTCATTCAGAAATGTATATTATTCCTGTCAATGTCGTGCCTGCTTGTCGGCACCAATTGTATACATTTACAGGGGCAAACTGGCCCTCCATGTTACAGGAGAATTGACTGGTGGGCTCTAAATTTGTGGCATAAAAATCCTGTATAAAATACCTGAGGGGGTCTGCCCTTTTTCGTTGAAATTGTACAAGTATGGTAATTTGGTGTCAGTGTCCTGTCTCTTTGTGTCAACTGTTCAAACCCCAGGTCATTCCCATCAATTCTCACAGTGCACTGGTTTTCAGATAATCACTAATTGAAACGAAGGCCTGGCTGTGACCTGTCCCCCATATTCTATTGTACCTGTGCTCACATTCTTTTTTGATAGGCAGCTATTTCAAAAACTTCAGTCTTATGTCTGACCAACGTCAGACGACCTGATCTCCTTTCTCCATCAGTACCCTCCACAATTCTAGTGAGTGGAAAAAGCCTAAACTATGCTAATTGCTTAAAGAGTAGCTTTACCCACGTGTGCAAACAGTAACAGTCAACAGCCACTATATATTATATTACCAAAAGTATTGGGACACCTGCCTTTACACACGCGTGAACTTTAATGGCATCCCAGTCTTAGTCCACTCAATATTGAGTTGGCCCACCCTTTGCAGCTATAACAGCTTCAACTCTTCTGGGAAGATTTTCCACAAGGTTCAGTAGTGTGTCTATGGGAATGTTATACCATTCTTCCAAAAAGGCGTTTTTGAGGTCAGGCACTGATGTTGGAGAGAAGGCCTGGCTCACAGTCACCACTCTAATTCACCCCAAAGGTGTTCTATCCAGGTGAGGTCAGGAATATGGGCACGCCAGTCAAGTTCCTCCACTCCAAACTCGCTCCAGTAGAGATTGATTTTAAGTTGTCCTTGTTCATATTTATTGCAAAAAAACAATAAAGAGACCCTGCCAACATGTAAAAAAGAAAGGTCTTTCTCATGCGCTCTCTTTTTTTTTTTTTAGAACCATGATTCGATTTTTCACACTATTTTGTTTATCACTATCTTTGCCATTTGAAAACATCGGACTTGTTTTTATATCAGAGCAAAAGGTCAAATGCTGGCAGATGTCTTACTTTGCAGAAATAAAGGGCATTGTTTCCTCAGAATTTACATTACTGTCTGTGACCTACACTTTCTCAGTCAGGGATTGTGGTTGGTAAATACAGTTTATCTTTATTTTAAATGTTTTACATTTTTGTACTATTGCAGTGAATAATTTGCCAGATTTAGGATCAATTTATGAGAGTGACTTGCAATCAATTATATAAAATCACTGTATTTATTGCAACTTCTGCTATATTCAGATAATAAGCCTTAAACATGAAATGAGTAATTACATTTATACTGAAAGGTACCGGTAATTTTGAATTCAGTTATTTAGAGAGACCCTGGCCCCATCATTTTTTCTTAGTTAAAATAATTTATATGCTACTGTATTTCTTGTTATGCATGTCTTACCAGTAGTTGGCCTGGCAAGAAGACAATGCAGTGTGCACAGTGCTGGGTATTGCCATGCTTGTGGTGTTAGCAGCCAGGGATCCTTCCATCAAGAGTCAAAGTGCTGTAGTCTAGTATTTGTATATGTTCATACACCTCAATCATTGTGGTAGTATGGACATATACATATCTAGATCTGAGAGATTTTGTACAAAAGAGGTAGTTCAATCTGCAATACACATTTATTGATAGGGTTACATAATATATATACAAATTACACACCAGACAGAATTTACAACACAATGTACAGTGTATGTCCCCTGGATTACATGATATTTACATATTACTCACAGAACCATATTTACAATACAATATATAAGGTGCAAGTATAGAGTTATATTACCTGTTCAGTTCAGCCCATGATGACTGCTGTGTGTTTCCCCTACCAGCAAAAGCCAACATTAGCTTGCTCACAAAGCATTATATCCCCCCCTACTTCCTGTAGTGTGTGGCTAATATAATTCTCCCTAATTGGTCACCTAGTACATGTCTATTGGGCACAGCCTGATTGGATGAATCAAAGAAGGCTGCTGTTTACTACCCAGGTGAGATGTTATCAGGGAAAACAAAAGGCCAAGCTTTGAAGTTGAACTAATTACAGTAACACCAACACAACCCTCAATACTTTAAATATATATATTTCCCTCTAACTGAAATATATTTCTAATTACAATATTGTACAGATATTAATGTAGATTTCACATAAGCGCATAAGGCAACAGTGCTCAGGATTATGCTGGTGAATGTGCAATGACAGTTTATAATTGTAATTGTAATAGCACAGATCTCTGGGTACATGCTCCCGTACACGAGTTGTGAAATGTCAGAACTTATAAACTAAGCTGAATTTGTACTGCAGATTTACACAGAAAGCTATGACAATGAGAAGGGGGATTGAGCAAAGGAAGCTGAAATAACCTACTGTACAAAATGTGGCAACCACCCCAACCTATAACTAGCCTTTGCATTAACCACTTCAATACTGAGCACTTTCACCCCCTTCCTGCCCAGGCCATTTTTCAGCTTTCAGCTCTGTCGCAATTTGAATGACAATTGTGTGGTCATGGAACGCTGTACCCAAATTCATTTTTAATCATTTTTTTCACACAAATAGTTTTCTTTTGGTGGTATTTAATCACTGCTGGGTTTTTAATTTTTTACAAAAAAAAGAAAAAAGACCGAAATTAAAAAAAATTTAAAGTTTTTCTTAGTTTGTCAGTAAATTTTGTAAATAAGTAATTTTTCTCCTTCACTGATGTCTGCTGATGAGGCTGCACTGATGGGCACTAATGAGGTGGCACTTATGGGCACTGATTAGGTGGCACTGATGAGGAGGCACTAATATGCTGCACTGATAATCAGGGCCGGTGCTAGACTATTTTTCACTCTAGGCAAGACCAGCTACTTGCGCCCCCCCCCCCCCCTTCCAAAAAAAGAAAAAAAACAGTAGAAAATATTAAAACATCTAAATATAAAACTGCTACATTTCTTTTCATTCAGACAGCCCAATCCAGCAAAAAAAATAAGAAAACAGCCCAATCCAGCAAAGAGACAGCCAAATCCAGCAAATAGACAGTCCAATCCAAAGAGACAGCCAAATCCAGCAAAGACACATCCCCATATAACAAAGAGACAGTCAAATCCAGCAAAGACACAGCCCTATCCAAAGACAGCAAAATCCAGCAAAGAGACATCCCCATATAAAAAAGACAGCCCAATCCAAAGAGACACCCAAATCCAGCAAAGACACAGCCCTGTCTAGCAAAGAGACATCCAAATACAAGTGTGATAGGTGGGGGATAGTGTGACAGATTGGGGGTGACAGGTGGGGGGCAGTGTGTACAGTGTGTTACAGGTGGGGGCCAGTGTGACAGGTGATGGGGGGCCAGTGTGACAGGTGGTGGTGGGGGGGCAGTGTGACAGGTGGTGGTGGGGGGGCCAGTGTGACAGGGGGGGGCCAGTGTGACAGGTGGTGGGGTGGCAGTGTGACAGGTGGTGGTGGGGTGGCAGCGTGACAGGTGGTGGTGGGGGGGCCAGTGTGACAGGTGGTGTGGGGCCGCCATGTGACAGTTGGTGCTGAGGGGCCAGTGTGACAGGTGAGGGGGCAGTGTGACAAGTGGTGGGGGGGCCAGTGTGACAGGTGGTGGGGGGGGGCAGTGTGATAGGTGGTGGTGGGGGGGGGCAGTGTGATAGGTGGTGGTGGGGGGGCCAGTGTGATAGGTGGTGGTGGGGGGGCCAGTGTGACAGGTGGTGGTGGCGGCGCCAGTGTGACAGGTGGTGGTGGCGGCGCCAGTGTGACAGGTGGTGGTGGGGGGCCAGTGTGACAGGTGGTGGTGGGGGGGGGCAGTGTGACAGGTGGTGGTGGGGGGCCAGTGTGACATGTGGTGGTGGGGGGGCCAGTGTGACAGGTGGTGGTGGGGGGGCCAGTGTGACAGGTGGTGGGGGGGGGGCAGTGTGACAGGTGGTGGTGGGGGGGCAGTGTGATAGGTGGTGGTGTGGGGGCCAGTGTGACAGGTGGTGATGGGGGGCCAGTGTGACAGGTGCAAGAACTTCACTGTGTTGGCTGTTAGTGCCAGCTTCTCAAGAGGCAGGCCTCCCCCGTTATTGGGAAGGGATTCACACACTTCCCTCACTTTCAGTAAACAGTGAAAAAAAGGACTGGGAAGTGAAGACAGACTGGGGGCGGAGCGCCCACGAACATGCCGCTCTCTCTGTGTGTGTGAGTGGAGCTGAGGCGGCCGGCCGTGCTAGTATGCTGTCACTGTGCGCGCCCTCCGTATTCTGGACTACGGAGAACGAGGCACTGACAAGCTCCCATCGGAAAGTAGGGAAACCAGCGGTCCTGGCTGCACCCTAGGCGGCAGTGCGCCCTAGGCGGTTGCCTAGTCTGCCTAGTGGTAGCACCGGCCCTGCTGATAATACGAACTCTTATTAAGCCCTGAACACTCCAAACTGACTTCTAGTTACTACTGTACTTTAAAAGGGGTTGAAAGTAAAAAAAAAAAACAAATGATTAGGGATAGATGGCACAATATCATACCAGAACTGACGGAAGAACTTTGGGAGGGAGTGCTTGCCTCGTATATGACCACAGTCATTTCAGCCAGGGATAATACCCTTTGATAAAGATGCATGTGAGTGCCGAAACGCATCAGTGACGGGGCTTCTGACGTCATTGCATCGTTTGTAGGAAGTACACGATCACCCATGAGGGCAGCATCTGTATATTTTCAAGTTCATCACCTGTATGCACCAGGGATAGTGCATTCCTAAATGTGAGTGGAATAGTTGCTTGTGTTTTAAATAAATTTAGTTTTACAGTATTACACTATGCTAGTTCCTATTTTACCCTTATGTTGCCATCTTATATGAGAGATCACGCTTGCAGGAGTCCACTATTGGGAGCTTAAAGATCCTGGATTGAGACCCCAAAGGGGAAGGTGCTACTTTATCCAATTGGGGGCCTCTCTGGGAGGTGAGCGTATAGTGTGACCGGTGGAGGGTCCATGTTGTGTTAAGTCACTTATTTGTTATCATTCACAGTTGGATTGTGTGTGGACAGCATTGGTTCACAGAAGATATGACTGTGTTAATGGAGTTTGTCTGACATTTATATGTGTTATAATTTTTGTAAGCACTAGAGGTCACTGGTTGTACACATTAATGTTATTGTGATATATGTGTTGTAATTTGTATATCCACTAGAGGTCACTGGTTGCCCATACTGTACCACTTTTCGTGATATATTTATTATATTTTCGGTGTCATATGCAATACTCCCACTAGGGGGTCACCACTTTATTTTATTTTATTTATTTTGTATCTACACCACATAGTATTTTTTGGAAAAGAGGGAGCGCTTCACATATTTTTCTTTTAACTCTGGTCTGCTAATAACAGTTGGTGTTAAGCAGCAACCTCTTAGCCCCCGTACACACTTTCGGAAATTCCGACCACAAAATCCGTCGGATTTTGTCCGAAACTGGTGTTGCATACACACGGTCGGACAAAGTTGTCGGAAAATCCGATCATTCTGAACGTGGTAACGTTCGTTGTGTACGACGGAACTACGTAGAGGCTATTAGCCAATAGCTTTGGTCTCGTAATTTGATCTGAGCATGCGTGGCACTTTGTCTGTCGGAATTCTCTACACACGATCAGAAAAAGTCTGATCGGTTTTTGTTGTCGGAAAATTTGAGAGCAGGATCTCAATTTTTTCCGTCGGAAATTCCAATGGAAAAAGTCAGATGGAGCCCACACACAGGCGGATTTTCCGACAACATGGTCCGATCGGACATTTTCCATCGGAATTTCCGACTGTGTGTACGGGGGCTTAGATTTAATATATAGCACTTACTTTATATTAGTATCACAGAAGTACATTTCCTTTGAAAATGATACAATTGAAATACACACCAAATGTACTATACGCCTCTTATGCTCCATACACACAGTCGGACATTCTGACCACAAAATCCGACTGATTTTTTCAGACGGATTTTGTCCGAAACTTGTCTTGCATACACACGGTCGCACAAAGTCCGATCGTTCCGAACGAGGTGACGTACAAAACGTACGACGGAACTACGAAGAGGCCAGTAGCCAATAGCTTTCATCCCCAAATTTATTCTGAGAATGCGTGACACTTTGTGCGTCGGAATGCTATACACACGATCGGAAAAAGTCCGATCAGAATTTGTTGTCGAAAAATTTTAGGTCCTGCTTGCAAACTTTTTACGTCGGAAATTCTGATGGAAAAAGTCCGCTAGAGCCCACACACGATCAGATTTTCCAACAACATAATCCGATCAGACTTTTTCCGTCGGAATTTCCGACAGTGTGTACGGGGCATTAGATTATATAAAATGGGGAGGAGAGAAACTCCTAACTGTCATAAATGTTGTACAATGGAAGGATCCTTTTTACATATGGTTTGGGAATGCAGTAGAGTTCATCCCCTATGGTCTCAGGTCACTCACTTCATTGCAGACACTTTTGACCTTCCAAATATATGTAGTCCTATGATGGGACTTTTGGGAATAATTGAACATGAGTTTATGAACAACAATATGAGAATCCTGTTATGACTGTTATTTTTTTATGTTCGAAAACTGATTGCGATCCACTGTATTAGGAATGAGTACCTTACATTATCAGCTTGGAAAGCCCTAGTCAATGCCAATGTCACACTTTACAAACTACTTATGATGCTAGGGTATGTCCAAGTTTAGTTTTATCAAATCTGGGCCAAATGGGTAGATTCTTTGGGTACAATGACAGAAAGCCCATGGGGGGCTGCAAGCTAACTATTAGTTAAGTATATGTATTCAGAAGACCACATCCAACTGTAGTATAAAATAAGAAGACAGGTAAATAGCACACTCCACAATGGTTCTGAGGTAATTACCCTCTCGTGTTTTTTATTTTATTGTTTTTTTTCGTGTGTTTGTTCTTGTAAAATAAAAAGCTATTTGTACTTATAGGACTATTGATGTAAGATACATGGATAGATTGTACTGTGCTGGAAAAGTAATGTTTATATTGGATTTTTTATTTATTTTTTGTATAACAATATCTGTAATTTGCTCCTCTCTTGTTTTTGTACATGTGGCAATAAACTCTTAAAAAAAAAAAATGTTGTTCTAGCAGCAGTTCGGAAGTCCCTTTATATAGTTTATATAGCACTGACAGCAGGTATATTTCTTACTAAAAGAAAGAATTCCTTTTGGCAAGCTTGGCCCAAACAAACAAATTAAATTAAAATCTGGATTTCTGCTTTAAAGCAATTATTTACTCTATTTCAAAGTATTCAAAGTATAGGTCCAACCTATGAGCATGCACCACAAGATGCCTGAATTCACCTTTATTAACCAAAATGGCATTTTCTTCTCTCTGATTTCGTTTCCCTTTGTAGCTGTGGCTCTGACATCATGGCTAAACATTGCCATTGTAGCATCTAATCATCCTCAGGGGCCAGTAAGGACACTTTTAATAGATGTGGGCAGCAGTTGGTGGAGCTTAGCTATTAATTCAATTTCGTTTTAGTTTTAGGTGATCATTTGAAATAATGTTGTATAAATCACTGGAAAAAACACAGCAGAACCAAACTTGGGTTAATTAACATAGCTCTTCAAAGGGTCTGTTTGAATGAGCTTCCTTCAATTTATAAAGAAACTACATTACATTATTAATAATTCGATACACTTGTGCAATTTTAGTAATCAGTTTGGAAGCAAATAAACAGAACATTTATAATGTAACCAGTATTGCGTTTATGAATTGCTGAACCAATAGACTGTTTATACACAACACTTTTATATTTTGTAGTACATTAGGCTTCAACTGCTTTCAATGGACCAATCTATTATAATTTATAGCAAACTGTAAGTAGTCTATGATGCTGTACAAATGCTGTACAAATGTACAAGTAGATATACACATATATGTACATTTCAGCCAGCAACAGATAAATAAGCCATAACTAGGGATGGACAAAGTGTATCTGGGTTCAGTTTGAGGCAGGTTTGGGGAAAAATGTGAGTGTGAAGTCCAAATCACATTCCAGTCAATAGAAGCTGAGAAAACAGTAATGAACATTTTGTAGACTAATAGGCAAGGGATGTGGGGAGCTGGGCACTGCTCTATGGCAGTAGCAGCAACTTTTATAATGATTAAAAGACAACATTAAAAATGTAAAATTCCTTTAAATAATGTACCTGGTGGATGCCCTTAACCTACTTGGCACATTTGTAGAATGCATACAACCTACTACAGCAAAACTGATATTTCCAAAATAAAAAATGCCATTTACATTTTCAGTAAATTACAGCTCCCACACAATACACCTATAACAAACTCTTATTTATTCTAGATGAGGCTTTGCTTTGTTAATGGGGGACCCAGCACAAAGGTCACATGCCTCATGAAGGAGTCCTGCGTGGCTCTGAAACATTGCTGTTTGCTGTAATGATGTGATCACTGAATCACTGAATAAAGCTTTGGGCCCATTCACTGGCTGGAACTATTTACAGTTCCAGCCAGTGATCGCTTAAGCACCCTTATACATATAGCCATTTCTACAGGAACGTGTGCCTTGGTACCAGCAAAATAAAAGGCATAGGGCTCCTCCATATTCTTGATGAAAGTCCTGTATTGATGTCAAGAGGGACCCCACGCAAACAAAACAAAACAAAACAAAAAAAAACATGCCCTTATGTGAGCATGCAAGCTTGCTGACCAGGAAAGGGGGATATGCGAATGAGGCCCCTCCTCCTACCTCCTAAGTGTTACCAGAAAAAAGCAGATCCACTCCCATCACTCCCTCAAATGACATTTTTCAATGCCTGTTGTTAAAAGAGAGTAATAGCTCAAATATGGACATGAGCTGAATGAGCAGGGTGTGGATGAGTGCCAGACCAACTCCAATTTAGTTTGGTTGTTGGACAAACCTCATAAATAGGGATAAGGTTCAGTTTTGCCAGTTCCAAGTCAAGTCCTTTGGGTTTCAAGATTTGGGGTCCTGGCATATTTATTCACAGATTTGTCTAGAAGAATTTTTTTTAAATCATAATGCACACATTGCATCGGAACTATGATCAACAGGCTTAGAAAGACCAATAAGAGGGCTTTTGGTTAAGCCAGACTCCTAATCATAAAAAAGAGGGCACAGATCCATCATAGGGGGAGATTTACTAAAACTGGTGCACACAGAATCTGGTGCAGCTGTGAATAGTAACCAATCAGCATCTAAGTTTTATTGACAAAGTGCACATTCTATTTGCCTTTAGTAAATCAACCCCATTGCATCACTCATATTCAGCACACCCCCTCTATCTCCATAGATGAAAAAAGTTAGACATATACCAGTTAGGACTATTATGCCTAATAAAACAGTTACACTACTGTCCAATTTCACCCTGCAGTATCCTCTGTGGTATTTTTTTTTTTTTGTGAAACTCCAGCCTATGCTCTTTGACTCTAGTAAATTTGGGCCTAGCCTTGCTCTTAAAAATTGACCTGCTGCTGGCCAATTTTACAATACCTTAAAATTTGCTGTTTCTTAATTCCTGTAGAAAACCACAATCCTGTACTGTTTGTCTCTAGTACATTTTGGCAAAGACATTGACCTAATATGGCTATGTATATGGTCAGATTAGGTAAGTGATGTCATGAGCATCCCCGCCCATTTGTGTACATGCATCTGTGGGGGGGGGGTGCCTCTGCCATAGCTTATTGTGCGGCATTTACAGCTTCCTTCCAGGTTCGGCTGAACATGGGTTCAACTCATCTCTAGTCAGGAACCCAAAAACTTTATCAGCATTGCAAGGATTCCTATCCTACCCCTGCACATCAAAACATAAAAAAGTTTAGGCACAGTTGTCAATTGTACACATTTTAGGGTTGATTTACTAAATGTAAAGAGAAGAGAAAGTTCACTGAGTAAATAAACTGAATCCAAGTTCACCTTGAATATTCAATCACATGCAAATAAAATTTAAATAGCAAGATTGTTGCTTTCATATGATTGGATTATTAAAGTAAATACAGCTTTACCTTATTTACCAAACATTGAACATCTACTTTGCTGAGTGAACACTCTGTACCCATTTAGTCAAACCCATAGTCTTATTTTGGAGCAGTGATGGTAAAAGTAAGATTTGTGTGAATGCATTAATTTGAGAAGAATGTCTTGTTTCAGTATAGCATTTTGATTTGTGAGAATGCCTAATATTTTTTTTGTGTCATGCTATTATGCATCTGTTGTGTTTGTACCTGTGAAATATGTCTGTTCATAAAGACAATTCCCTCACCAAATTTAAATGCAAGCTGTATACTGTCTGACCTTTTCAATCTTTGGGAAAAATGATAGTGGCAGTGTTAACGTGTGAAACCTAATCTGATACCTGAATAAATTATTTATCTGCTGACAATTAAACCTTACCAAATAGCATACTAAAATAAATTAGAATCCATTTATTTGTTGCTGAATTACCCTCATAATAGCCTTCATAAAAGCAGTTGATTACTTCATCCTTAAATAGTATTTCAGTATTTGGACAGACTATGATTATTTGAATAGAAACCATAATGGTTTTGAGTCAAATTTATTTGACAGTTTGTAAAGTTTTTTATACTGCTGTGTTTCAACTCCGGTTTTTGCTATTTTGCATTAAATATTGTTTACAAATAAATACTATATGCATGAAAAAATTGTACAGCTAGCATATGATATAATGAGTTTCTAAATAAGTTGAGAATTTTCTCACTCAAATTACTCAATAAATTGTAGCTGTGTTCATTTTAAGGCTTTGTTCACATGGGCGTACCTAAGCATACACCCGTGTGAGGGCTGTGTTTGCCCTCACGGGATATACAGGTGTTCCTTGTGTTGGCTTGTAGGCAGTCTCACTTATTATCATTATTATTATACAGGATTTATATAGCGCCAACAGTTTACGCAGCACTTTACAACTTGAGGGTAGACAGTACAAATACAATACACTTTAATACAGTAGGAATCAGAGGGCCCTGCTCCTTAGAGCTTACAATCTCACCCATGTCAATTGGGATGCAGCAGCTGCATGCACACGGCCACTGCTTCCAATTTGATATCCGTGTGGGTGCAGGTACATGTCCCTGATCTCTCACTGTTGGGGACATGCACCCGCAGCCGCACAAATGTCAAATTTGGAAATAATGTGTGTAAAAATTAGGTCTTGGGTCTTATTCACAACGGCACTGTGGCCCGTACAACATGAATGAGCAGTTTGTTTATGCTGCTGCAGCAACCTGGAGCTGCATGCAGACTGTCTGTGTTATTCTATAAGGATGCAGGAGATTTATGAACACTGAAGCATGTCCTAATTCAACAGGTGTGCAGATGCACATCCCCCAATGGAGACAGTGTGCATTCAGCACTGCTTATGTGCATTCCAAATTAGGACCTGTAGCTGCTCCATCCCCATGGAGTAACCTATAAAAAACAAAACAAAAATCATGCTGTATGGGCCCCTAATTTTTTTCCTTTCTTTTTACAATGTTACTTTTTTTCCCCTTTTTTTTTTCAGCCCTCTTGCGGGTTCTTGGTGAAAATATCAGGGGTCTCAGACACTTTTGGGACAAAGACAGACAAATTCCTCAGGTTTGTCTTTCTACAGCCACAGCTGTGTTCTCTTAACCACTTGTCGACCGGCTCACTGCGCATAGCCGGTAGTGTTAACCCCTTCCCTGCCAGTGACACACAGTAATCAGTGCATTTTTATAGCACTGATCACTGTATAAATGTCAATGGTCCCAAAAAGTTCCCAAAAAGGTGTCAAAAGTGTCCGATCTGTCCGCCGCAATGTTGCAGTAACGCTAAAAATCACAGATCACCGCCATTACTAGTAAAAAAAAACATAAACAAAAGTAAAAAAATATTGTTTTTTTTTTCAAAATGTATGCTTTTTTTGATTTATAGCGCAAAAAATAAAAACTGCAGAGGTGATCAAATAACACCAAAAGAAAGCTCTATTTGTGAGGAAAAAAGCACATTAATTTTGTTTGGGTACAGTGTTGCACAACCGCGCAATTGTCAGTTAAAGCCACACAGTGCCGTATTGCAAAAAATGGCCTGGTCATTAAGCAGGAAAATCATCCAGGGCTGAAGTGGTTAAATGAACAGGAAGTCCTCTGTACAGAGGCTTCCTGCTCATTCACACAGTTCACTATGCTTCAATGAAGAATGAACAAAGGAGTGATCACTTATTGTGTTCAGTCAGGAAAGGAAGGGGTTGGTGAACATGTTTACTGACATCCCACACTCCATCCTAAAAACCAACTCCATATGTGCCCAAAGCTGCTCGCAGCTGACAGGGGGGGAAAGGATGAGAAGCCATGAGTGGCATTGGTAGGCCACTAAAGGATCAAAGTGGCTGGAGGAAAGCCTGAAGGGGGATTGAGGACACAGGGAGGTGGCGGTTAAAAGGGGATAACCAGTCTGCAGCAGCAAAGGCTGCAGGAACACAACAGGAAAATAGTAAAGTGTGGGTTGTGGCAGCAGTGTGGGGGTTGGTCCCATTTTTAATGAACAGTAGTGATTAGCAGTTTGCCAGCTGCGGATCTCAGATATTTATTTTATTCAGCAGAGTCTGGCAAAAAGTATTGAAGTGACCTTTAGCCAGTATGCCTTACGTTGGTGGCAGCGAATGGGTTAATGTGAAGTTTTTCATTCTCAAGGATCAGTACAGTTACAATACAATTCAATACAGGAGGAATCAGAGGGCCCTGCTCATTAGAGCTTACAATCTATTAAAAGATAATATATGTATGTACATCTGTTCAAAATATGCATACTTCCATATGTTTTGTTCCTTTAAAAACATGGCAAGTACTGGACAATACCTGTTGTTCCTGCATGAAATCCAGTGATCTCAGAATTTTCTGCTGCTGGCTAACAAATTTGCCCCTGCTGCACTGAAATCCCATACAGTGTTATCATCCCACCAAGTTCTTTAAGTTTGGTTGTCCTTTTATAAATCCCCTTTTCCCTTGAGTATAGCTCATGCATAGGTGTGAATAGAGCCATGGTGTTGGAGCACAGTATAAAATAGACCCAGTAGGGACGCTTTCTGAGCAAAGGCTGAGCTAGGCAGGGCTGCACAGTGAGTATCACTGGAGTGGAGAGAAAGGTAAATGTTTTACTGGAAGGTTGCACTCAGATGTGTGTGGGGTGGGGTTACATAGTTACATAGTTAGTCTGGTTGAAAAAAAGACACAAGTCCATCTAGTTCAACCAATAAAAAATATACAATCCTATATACACAATCCTATACCCACAGTTGATCCAGAGGAAGGCAAAAAAAGAAAAAGCAAAGCATAATCCAATTTGCTCCAGCAGGGGATAAAAATTGTTCCTGATTCCCCAAGAAGCAATGAGGTTGGGGGATAATTAAAGGAAAGTTGTACTAAAGGTACAGTTTTTCTTTAAAAATACAATACAAAAAAAACTTTTACAAGTTTAAAACCCAACTTTAGCCTAAACATTTTATTTTGAACAGGGAAAAAATGAGTCTCTTATTATGTTTTTATTTCATCTGTGTCTGTTTTGGAAGGAATTTCCCTACATTTCCTGTTCAGATGGGAAAACTTAAACAAGAACACATTTTAGTAGAATTGAGAAGAGATAGAACCTCTGACAACATTTTTATTGCTGTATGTGTCTTCCAGCCTGAAAAAAAACTACCCCCCCCCTATTTCTTCTTCATGTGTCACAGGGTAGGAAGTTACCCCCAAAGGATTCGCAGGCAGAAATAGAAAGCAGATAGATTTAACTCTTCCCTACTCTATCCCCCCAAAAACATACATTTTAGATATAAAAATACTTTAAATATTAAATAGATTGTGTATGATGATAGCATATTATGAATTGTTATACTACTCTCAGTTTAAGGATGTCGTCTAGGCCAGTGCCAAGCTAGAAGAATGTCACTTAATCATTTGTATTTATTCTTTTGCTCTGTATGCACTTAATAATAACTATGTACTATGTCTTGTTTTCCTGGCATATTCCTTGGGTACATAATAATATAGAGAATAATAAATACAGTGAAATAGTTTTATCTGTGTGCCAAAATATCAATTTCATGTACAAGAGGTTGCTTGCATACAAGAATGGTAAAGACAAATAACATTATATTAAGATATATTGGAAATCTAAGTGTATGACAAACTTTAACAATACACTGTAATTCTCAAATTCTATGGACAATATTGTATTTTTTTCGCTTATTTTCATGTAGACAGTGAATATATTTCAGAAGACAAAGGATCAGGTACATACAGCTGGAAATCGCAAATTGTTTGCTCAAATGAAGCATGAAATACCCAAGCCATCTGGATTTAGAAATGTTGTACAAGCATTAAAATTTGCATATTGGAAAATAAAACAATTAATATTCAAAAATATAAAGCATTGTGTAAATACTTGTCTTATTGCACTAGTTACACAGAACCACATGTTTAATAATAAGCATAAACATTTTTTTTTATGATTAAATAATTTTTTTTAGCCCAATTCATTTACAATTGAGATGTTATCAATTGTGTTTAAAACCTTAAATGAATAAAATATTTTTTTTTTATATGCCAATAACAGTTTGTAATACTTGAAATGAAAAAAAAAAAACTGCAGGTAATACAACAGGTTCACTATAGAAACCATGTGAACAGGTTGCTCCTGCTACAGATAAAAAAAAAAAAAATCTAAAAAGTAGTCCATCATGCATAAAAATATAAAGCGGTTATTTCAGACTCTTTCTGAAGTCACCTTCAAAAATGAAATCTCAAGTGTTAAAAAAGTTTCTTCTACATAAAAATGCACATAAAATATTCTCTGAGCAGGAGCAATACACAGTACATGTGAAATGCTTTAACAGATAGGATTTTGCCTAAAAATATAGCTTTGCCTGATCTTGGCAGAGGTAGAGCTGAATATATTGCCTATTAAACTAATTTAAAATACAGTATACAGTTGACAAATTTCTTGCAATCCTTCCAGTTTTGAAATATGACATGATCTCTCTACCTCTTCATAGATACATAGAAGAGCGATGGCAGAAAAAAGACCAAGTGGTCCATCAAATCTACCCCTTAGTTTATTTTTATACCTTTTTTGTTTGAGTATAGATTTGTTTTTGTCCCAAGCTTATTTGAACCCATTTACTATTGACCTACTTACTACCTCTGCTGGAAGTCTTCTCCAAGCATCAGCTACTCTTTTGGTAAAATTATACTTTCTATGGTTAGCTTTGAATGTTTCTCCTGCTAGTTTGATGTAATGTCATGTCCTCATTTTCTTGGTTGTGGCTTCATATTGAAAATACTGCCCTCCTGAACCTTATTCACCCCCTTGATGTATTACAGGGACAACTTCCTTCATATGTACACGACCCTGAACTATCCTTCTTCCTGGACACAGACAGTCTCTGATAATCAAAAAATGCAAAAGCCCCTTAAGGACTAGGACTTCTCAGTCCTTTTTAAAAAGTAGCACAGTATGTGGCAAACTCCATACAGGAATATCTCCAACTCCCCCTTAGAAACTGCTCCCAGCTCTACTGCCTGCAGGAACTACCAGCCCACCTGGCTGATTCTCCACCAGCCCACCTGGCTGCTTTGAAGATCTCCCAGAGTAAGGGATAGGAAGGGTTAAGTACAACGCTGTCCTCCTGAAAGCTTGGTACGTGTGGCAGTCTCTCCCCTTGTGAATCCCTGGGTGTGCTGATGTACTCACACTGTACTCCTTGCTCCCTGCTTCTCCTTATTCAAGATTCCTTTCAAACTGCACTGCTGTCAGGATCATCCCAAGCTAGCCCAAGCCCAGCCTGGAGGCAGAGCCCCCTCCCTCCCCAGACACAGTGGTCCCCTCCTTGGCGACTGACAGTCTCCTCAGTGCTCCACCTTTCACCCGACTCCCCTGCTTGCATGGCTCTTCATATTTAAGGGCTGACTCAATCACCCTGCCAAGCAGGACTTGACTGGGACAAAAATTTGGCCCTGGACATCATCCAGACCGGCCCACTTTAATTTTGCAAACTGTGTTTTTGTTTTGATTACGTTTTTTAACTTATCAAAGTGGGTTTTTTATTGGGACATCATATATTCATATTTTCCTTGGATAGATATTCCTGAGATGTATAACCCCTCTCCTTAGGCTTTAGTTTTTATTGATCAAACTTTTGTTGAAGATTTAGCTTTTTGCTACCTTCCACGATGGCTCTATTTTTTATTTTTTGTCTATGGTTTCATTATCAGTTTAATCTTATTGGATTATCTCATTACTTTATCTGAATTATAGTCAGACTGGCGCTTGGTAAAAAAAAAAAAAATTATATATATATATATATATATATATATATATATATATATATATATATATATATATATATTTTTTTTTTTTTTTTTACTATAGAATACTTTAAATGGTAATACATTTTATATCCACAAGATGGTGTCAACATAGTGTGAAGAGGGTTGTGTTTTAATTTTTTTTTTTATTTATATACTTGGGATAAGTTGTAATTCTATAATATACTTTTTATAATTATACTTTTTTTATCCCTTGTTTTTCCCAGATGAGTGCATTTTAATTATATGCCTTTTTTTTTAGTTTGGTTCAGTCTCCAGTCTGGCTAGGTACTCAGCTGGAGATCTGGTCTAACACTGACTGTGTGGCTGTGTGGGCAATGTAATTTACTACATCCAGCACAATCAATGTTTTGTGAACCAAAGTGAGGCTTGGTTTCAGCTTGGAGTACATCGGCTTAGATCCGGAACGAAAGTGAAGCTTGGTTCTGTTAGACAGTGTATTAAATTGCAATGAATCAGTATGGTGCCGGTGCCCCTAAAGATTTCTTTTGATGATGAAATGCAGTCATGGTTACCGGTGTCCTGTCGAATACTGTCCCCCGTCGGATAGTGTCCGCCCTGTACTGCGCTTGCGCAGGTGTGCCAACCCGCAAACAGAGGATCTGCCAGCAACACTACCACCTGGGTCACCAATTATCTCCACAATGTCCCATGGAAGTGTTCAGCTCTCTATCTCCCAAACACTGGAGCAGAAGAGGAAGTACCCCCCTACCCACCCGCGATCCCTGGCCCTGAATGCCAGCATTTCAATATTCCTCGCCTTTGAAATGCTGTCATTCCGTCTGGTGGAGACACAGAGTTTTAAAAGCCTGATGGCATTGGCTGTCCCACAGTACGTCGTGCCCAGCCGCCACTACTTTTCCAGGCGAGCCATCCCTTCCCTGCACAACCAAGTGGGGGACAAAATCAGGTGTGCACTGCGCAACGCCATCTGTGGCAAGGTCCACCTAACTACGGATGCGTGGACCAGTAAGCACGGTCAGGGACGTTATATCCCCCTAACAGAACACTGGGTAAATGCTGGGCCTGAGGTGGATAGCAGTTTGGCGCATGTCCTTCCACCACCGAGGATTGCATGGCGCTTCAGTTTGCCTCCTGTTGCTAACTCCTCCTACTCCGCTTCCTCATCCTCTACCACCTCCTCATCTGGTCAGCGTAACACCTTCACCACCAACTTCAGCACAGCCAGGGGTAAATGACAGCAGGCAGTTTTAAAACTTTCCTGTTTGGGGGTAAAAACCCACACCGTGCAGGAGTTGTGAAGGGACATGGAACAACAGACCGATGAGTGGTTGGTGGCAGTGAGCCTCAAGCCCGGCCTGGTGGTGTGCGATAATGGGCGAAATTTCGTAGCAGCTCTGGGCCTAGCCGGTTTGACGCATATCCCTTGCCTGGCGCATGTGCTGAACTTGGTGGTCCAGAGGTTCCTTAAAAATTACCCCGATATGCCAGAGCTGCTGCAGAAAGTGCGGGCCGTCTGTTCACCCTGCTGCTGCTCGCCTGTCAGTGCTGCAGCGTAATTTTGGCCTTCCCGCTCACCGCCTCATATGTGACGTGCCCAAAAGGTGGAACTCCACCTTGCATATGCTGGCCAGACTGTGCGAGTAGCAATAGGCGATAGTGGAGTTTCAGCTGTAGCACGCACGCGTGAGTCGCTCTGCGGAACAGCACCACTTCACCACCAATAACTAGGCCTCAAAGCGAGACCTGTGTACCTTGTTGCGCTGTTTCGAGTACTCCACCAACATGGCCAGTTCTCAGCGTTACTATCCCAGTTCTATGCCTCCTTGAAAAAATGCTTTGGGCGATGATGGAAGAGGATGTGGCACAGGAGGAGGAGGAGGAAGAGGGATCATTTCCAAGGCTTTCAGGGCAGTCATTCACAAGTGGCTACGAGGGTGGGTTCCTGCACCAACAAACGCCAGGTCCACAATTGTCCAGCAGCAAGGGCACAGTTCTGGAGGATGACGAGGTGGAGGATGAGGAGGAGGAGATGGAGGAGGAGGAACCATGTTCACAGCAGGATGGCACCCAGACCAGCACATGGCCATCACTGGTGTGTGGCTGGGGGGATACAGAGGACACAAACGATACACCTCTCACAGAGGACAACTTTTCGTTGAGTATGGGCAGCCTGGTACACATGAGCCATTACAGAGTTGCCCACATTCTAAATGGTGCCGATTACTGGGTGGCCACCCTGCTGGATCCCCGTTACAAGGACAACATACCATCCTTAATTACCTCACTGGAGCGTGATCGTAAGATGCACGAGTACAAGTGCACGCTGGTTGACGCGCTGCTGGTGGCATTCCTACCTGACAGCGGGGGTACGGTGGAAGCACAAGGCGAAGGCAGAGGAGGAGGAAGAGGTCGCCAATGCAGCCAGGGGTCCGCCAGCACCTGAGAAGGCAGGGTTAGCATGGCCTAAATGTGAAAAAGCTTTGTCAGCACGCCACAACAACCAGCACCACCAGCTGATATGGAACGTCTTAGCAGGAGGCAGCATTTCACCAACATGGTGGAGCAGTATGTGTGCACACGCCTACACGTACTGAATGATGGGTCTGCCCCCTTCAACTTCTGGGTCTCCAAATTGGGCACATGGCCTGAGCTTGCCCTTTACGCCTTGGAGGTGCTGGCCTGCCCTGCAGCCAGTGTATTATCTGAACGTGTATTTAGGCAGGGGGCGTTATCACAGACAAGCGCAGCCGCCTGTCCAGAGCCAATGTGGACAAGCTCACGCTCATTAAAATGAACCAGGCATGGATCCCACCGGACTTGTCCGTATCTTGTGCAGAATAGACATGTATACCGGTGTTCTGACAAAAACTGTCCGGCCATCGGATAGTGTCCGGCCCGTACTGCGCAGGCGCAGCGTTTTTTTTGCGCAGTACGGAGGACAAGGAGATTCCAAAAATCCAAAAAGATGAACGGCACCTGCGCAGTGAGTGTAGGTTCAAGCCCCACCATCCAAGTGGACATACGGTAGCACATAGTACCAGGGCCCCTCGCGGTTTCGCTTCGCTCGCCACGTTTCGGGCATGGCCTTGCTTCGCTCGGCTTAAACCTCGGATGGTGTGGCTTGAACCTGGACTCACCGCGCAGGCGCCGTTCGTCTTCGGAGATTTTCGAAATCCACTTGTCCTACGTACTAAGTAGGGATGTGCCGAACACCCCACGGTTTGGTTCGCACCGGAACCTGCGAAGGGACCGAAAATTTGCACGAACGTTACAAGCCTATTAATTACAATGGACGCGAACGTTCGCATTCTAAAGTGCTAATTATAACAGCCAATATGCATGTTATTGTCATAAAAAGGGTTTGGGGACCCGGGTCCTGCCCCAGGGGACATGTATCAATGCAAAAAGAAGTTTTAAAAATGGACGTTTTTTCTGGAGCAGTCATTGTAATGATGCATAAAGTGAAAAAAATAAGTGAAATATTCCTTTAAATATGGTACCTGGGGGGTGTCTAAAGTATGCCTGTGAAGTGGCATGTGTTTCCCGTGTTTAGAACTGTCCCTGCACAAAATGACATTTGTAAAGGAAAAAAAGAAGCCATTTAAAACTGCTTTAACTGCTTTAATGTCATTGCTTGTCCTGGCAATATGGATGAAAATCTTTGCGAAAAATGGCATGGCTACCCCATCACGCCCCCCCCCCCCTACACCAGCCCATTACCAGCCCCTTTGGGTCTTGTATGGGGAACCCCGCACCCAAAATAAAACCCTATACCTAAAACCCTATATACTCTGAACACCAGTATACAGGCGGTGCAAACAAGACAGGGACTGTAGGTATATACTGTATGTATGTATGTATGTATGGACTGTTGGTGTATACTATGCTGTACTGGAGGCACAAAAAACACACTAACTCCTGCAGATGGCTGTATTAGAGAACACCAGCAAATAAGGGCAGATACAGGTGTATACTGTGCTGGAGTCACACAACACACACTTATGCCCCGTACACACGGTCGGAATTTCCGATGGAAAATGTCCTATCGGACCATGTTGTCGGAAAATCTGACCGTGTGTGGGCTCCATCTGACTTTTTCCGTCGATCCTGCACTCAAATTTTCCGACAACAAAGTCCGATCGGACTTTTTCCGATCGGGTGTAGAGAATTCCGACGCACAAAGTGCCACGCATGCTCAGATCAAATTAGGAGACCAAAGCTATTGGCTACTAGCCTCTATGTAGTTCCGTTGTACGCAACGAACGTCACCACGTTCAGAATGATCGGATTTTCCGAAAACTTTGTCCGACCGTGTGTATGCAACACCAGTGTCGGACAAAATCCGACCGTGTGTACGGGGCATAACTCCTGCAGATGGCTGTATTAGAGAACACCAGCAAATAAGGGTAGATGTAGGTATATAGGTGTATACTGTGCTGTGCTGGAGTCACACAACACACACTAACTCCTGCAGATGGCTGTATTAGAGAACACCAGCAAATAAGGGTAGATATAGGTGTATACTGCGCTGGAGGCACACAACACCCACTAAGTCCTGCAAATGCCTGGTAAAGAACACACTGTCCCTGCCTATCAAGCTCTTTCCCTGCACACCGGAACACACTACACAAGGCCGCCGTGCTGGCGGCCTTATATAGTGTGGGGTGTGTACTAAACCCCCTGAGCTATAATTGGCCACAGGCATCCTGCCTGTGGCCAATTATGGCTCTCCTCGCTGCCGGCGCTGTGATTGGTCAAGCATGCGGGGTCACAGTGCATGCTTGGCCAATCATCAGCCAGCAATGCACTGCGACTGGCGCAGTGCATTGCGGGCCGTTCGTATCACACGAATTTGAAAGTTCTGGTTTCGTCAAACGGACGAATGGCCGATGTTCGATTTGAACATGGGTTTGAATCGAACACCGGGCTCATCCCTAGTACTGAGCAAGCGACACCATCCGACGGGGGAAAGAATTCGACACATCACCGGCTTACCCAGCCATTGTTGTATTTTTGATCTTTCTCACTCTTTTGGGGTGTACCCTAATTTAAAAAACAAATAAATATTAAAAACAAAAACCAGTGTTGGCTACCTTGTCGTCCTCCACCGCTGCTTCCACTGCCACCTCAACCTCCTACTCCATATGGACCTCCTAGGTCAAGATTATTATTTTTTATTTTTTTTAATTTCAAAGTATTTTATTTTCCCACTAGCTTATCCATTAAAAATTGAATTATTTTTTTCCAGAAAGGGCATATTCTGGGGCATTCCCACCATATGTGTGGCATCGTGCCGTTGAGTTTCTGAGGTTCTTAATAACTTCCTGTACCCCTTCTTCTGAGAAGGGGGCCTCCAGCATATTATTATTTTTATTTTATTTTTTATGTTATTTTAAGTTATTTCCCTATCTACATTTGTTTGCAGAGCACTTGCGATGCTCTTAACAACTTTCCATTACTTTTTTAGAGCCATTTTAGTCCTCAAAAGTTTAAGTCCCCATTCACTTCAATGGGGTTCGGGTTCGGGGTCAAGTTCGGTTCCGAACTTGAACTTTTTTCCGAAGTTCGGCCGAACCCGTCGAACCCGAACCTCCAGGTGTCCGCTCAACTCTAATCCAGAGGCTAATTATACCTAGGAGGTGGAGGAAGAGCTTGTTTG
Source organism: Lithobates sylvaticus (assembly GCA_028564925.1). Lineage (NCBI taxonomy): Eukaryota > Metazoa > Chordata > Amphibia > Anura > Ranidae > Lithobates > Lithobates sylvaticus. The sequence continues at coordinate 131,186,889 of CM053031.1, forward strand.
ACCTATATGATTTATAGGTCCTCCCATTAAGATGAGGGCACATCTAAACCTTACACTAGAAGTGGTACACAGGGTATTTAACAGAGGGCAAGCACTGGAATTGTGGATTCACAGTTGTTTGGAGAATTGCAACATTAATAAACAGGGACTCTGGGATAACTTTTCAGTAGGGAATGGTGGACTGAAATACCATGAATATGTGGACTCTATTAGATGCACTGGAGTTATTATCAGGTTAAGAGGTCTTATATATATGCATTGTATTTAGTGTTTTGAATCATTGAGATTTTTTCTGCAGCAGCACAACTCATTTATGGTTTTACATTTTATACATATACAGTATTAAGATCTTAGAATACTTAGTTAACTTGTATATTATTGTCCGGCATTAAATTACCGTTTGAATGAATACAAATATGTGTATCAGATGCCTATTTCACCTAGGAGAGGTAATGGGCCTAATCTGCTTTTGGTACCTACTAGAATAATGGTGTTTAATGTTGTTTAATTGTGCCTAAAGTGCAGCTGATGAATTAAAACAGATAAAAATTTCCTTATTCTGGGTGTACTATCATCATCTCAGGGGTTATGAAATGCACTGAAGGTTTGAATTCTTTCTGAGAAGGGGGTTAATGATAGCTAATCCAAATTCACTCAGTGGGAAATGCTGATAACCAGTGTAGATGTTTATTGTTAACAGACATTGAGAGGATAAGCAAACGCTGACACACTGCTCCATTCTAGACCTCCTGTTAAGGCATTCAATTAGAAGTTTACAGATTTAATAAATCCTTGTTTATTAGTTATCTGCTAAATAATGGTCAGCAGAATAGTTGATGTTGCTATTCCAAAGTTCTTTTGAAGTGTCCAGACCCTTAGTAAACTCAGGGCTGGTGCAAGGATTTTTGACACCCTAGGCAAAATCTAATTTTGCTGCCCCCATTGGCTCCACCCCCGACTCCACCCCCTTTGCCCTGCCCATGTGACAGGAGGTGCCGCTATACAGGAAGCATCAGCTCTGCTTCCTCTAGCGCTGGCTCCAGTGTTGCACTGCGCCTCTAATTACACTACCGGTCGGACGGAGCAGCTACCTAAGACTGAGTTAGTTACATGCTGCAGCCTGCAGAGCATGCAAACGTGAAGGGAAACCAGTGGCCGGCGCCCCTAGACAGCAGTGTGCCCTAGGCGGATGCCTAGTTTGCCTAGTGTTGGCACTGGCCCTGAGTAAACTGTTTACTCAAGTTAAATGATTATGGAAATGCACTCTTGAGATTTTAGCTCCATATATTCTGGAGGGGGGGGGGGGGGTCACAGCTGCTCTGTCTCTTATTCTAAAAATGTCATGGATGACCAGTGTCCTCTCACCCAGTTTTGGTGTGCCCAGTTGGCATTATCATCACAACACGCACACTCCCTGTGGCTGCAGCCACCAGGAGTATGGATAAAACCCCTAGCTGCCACTGACATCATTTTTATGTTGGTGTCAGTAAAAGGGTTAAAGGTTTACCTTCACTAAGGAATAAAAGCTGCACCACCCCCCAAAACGCAGTCACCTTCCTCTCCTCCTGTAGAAAGAAGCAAGGGAGATTGGTGGAAGCACTATACTAAAATGTCACACAGTGCGACATATGACCTAAGACCTGCCCTGCAAAGTCTTATATTAGTATTACACCAGAACTGGATTCAGAAGCCCATGTTGTTAGGGTGGTGAGGTATTCAAGTTCCAGCTGTATGAAAAATTAAATTTTTTGGTGGTCTAGCCTGAAGGTGCCCTGAGCATTACTAATAGTGTTCAGGTAGCCATACTGTGCTAAATTTTCAAGTTCAGCCCAGTCCACCACAGAATTTCCTATTGCTGCCACTCCCATTGTCGACTTCTACATGAGAGTACATTTGCATCTGTTGGTGGAGCATGGTATTCATTTAGATGAGCTGTTATTGCTGATACTCATTGATCAAGTAATTTAAAGAAATATTAAACCCAAAACCAAAATGTAATATATTGTAACTTACCTCCAAGGCTACAAAAGCAGTTTTATTAAATGAATGAACATAAAAGTTTCAAAACATGATCCTCCACAACCCACCATGTGAAGTCCCCCCTGCCACCCTACTACCCACCTCCCCCTTCAACCCAACGCCCACCAGCTGACCCCTACCCCACTCCAATATACCCTGAACCCACACCCTGCTCCTATCTATCCCTCCTAGAACCCTAGTCCCCCCTCAGATGGAGGAACTAGGGTTATCTACGTATCTGCATACAGAACAATGGCATCAAGCAAATAAAAAAAGGGGTTGGCTATACATGGGCTGCACCTGCAATTGATGATGCAATGGTGCACAGTGAGTTTAGAAGGAGTATACATGAGCCCATGTATATCCATCCTCCTTTTAAAAGCACTATTGAGGGGAGTGGGGAGGGGGTTGGCTGGGGGGTGTTGGAGTGATGGGGGCGTTGTGTGGTGGGGGGACTTCCCATGGTGAGTTGTGGACCATTATGTTTTCAAACCTTCACGTCCATTCATCTAATAAAACTGCTTTTGTAGCCTCAGAGGTGCTCTATCCTTGTGGTGTTTTTGTTTTAACATGTTTTTCTTGAATGCACCTCCCCAGAATAGGGTCTGACACTTGCACGATTACCACTCTCAGGATTCTGTATTGGTGGGTGTTTTTACATTGAATACATTGCAGCTTACCAATAATTAGATGTGATGGCTGTTTTCTTGTTTAGGCCTTTTCCCTCTGTTTTCACCTGGTAATCTGGCCAATAATGCACGCCCTATATTAGAGTGTCCCCACTCTGGAAGAAGGAGCACAGGGGGCACATTTGGACAGCAGCATTGTCAGTCTGGGGGGGATTTAAATACACTAACAAACTGAAGCCCAACTCCAGATCACACGTTATAATCAGTTACAGCAAATTGATTTTTCTTCCCTTGTGGGATATAGGTTTTTTACATAAATAAATAAAAAAAACTGATCACTGTAAGCCCCCCTGTCAGTGGCAAATGGTTTGCCTCATGCCTGTAAACTGATATATCGGTAATAGAGCTTGTTCTTTGAAAAAATATCAGACTTACTGGGTAGATCACCAGATGAACATAGAAGAAAGAAAGCCTAAAAAAGAAAACGAATGCAGCTAATTACATCTAAGAATTGGTATACTGCAATATAATAAATGTTTGCTTTTGGGTTTGATACTGCATTGATGTAAGTGCAAACTTAAAATGTCAGTATTTAAGTGCTTTTACTGCACTGTGTGCTCTGCTTCTGTTTTTATTTTTGTTAAAAATCACACACTTGCTGCGGTTATTATTATGGGTAAAATTTTCCCAGTATCACCAACTGCAAGGCCAAGCTCTACAAAAAAAAAAAAAAAAAGCAACTTATGTTAGTTACAAAATCAGTTTAGCTATAAAAAGAGCATTCAGATTTTTATTGATGTAATTTTACACTCTTCTAACACCCACTGGGGGTCATTTACTAAGAGTCCCAGGAAGTACTGGGTGCTCTACATGTAATAGCTCCTATTTCAGGCAATTAAGAGTTCAACTATGTGAACATGTGAAAGAAAAATCACGCTATTAGCGGCAAACATGCCTGTAACTTAACTATATATTTATTACAAATAATTAGGCAATTATGTTCCAGCATAAACCAAGGAAGTTTAAAATGTGCACCGAAACAAAGCATACCATAGTCACATTATATGCAAAGTACATCGTAAACCTCAACATCTGTGTGCCCTGTTAGTTACTGTTACTGCTCTGCAGAGGGGGATGTGCACACAGCTAGCACAATTCCTCCAATCGCAAACATTCATAGGGTGCTAAAATGTGAGTTTACAGAACACAAAACTGAAATGTGTTTTTGTGACATTATTTGGAATTGCAGTTTATGAGAGAGAATAGGTTTCCATTTTATGTGGTAACATGCCTTCACTGCAGATTACTCTCCATGTGTTAAAAGTATCCTGTTTGCTACAAATCTTAGGACTATACATTGAAATTTGAATCTGGTTGCTGGGTAGCCAGCAGGGACAAACTAAATGGCCATTGCACCCACCCATAGCTGCAGCCAGATGTCATTATACAATATTACCACCACTAAATGAATTACTTCCTGCCCGCCGGCTTGTTTCACACTAATAACAAGTCAGTGTGTGGGCCTTCCAACTGATGTCATTGACTAAATATGGTTTGTTTGCATTCAGCAACCAGCTTGGGAGATATCATTCAAGATGGAACACCAGTGGGAAAGGATCATACTGGGACATTTATTTCATGGGACATTACTTTTTTGGACATAATGGGACTTTTTTTTTATGTATTGTGTATGTTTGTTTGGTTACTGATTCATATTTTTTTGAGAATGATTAATCATGGATACTATACACCCCTTACTCATTCATATAGAAGGGGCAGGCATCTGGGGGCACCCAGTGGTGTATTTAGGTTTTGTGCTGCCCTAGGCTAAAGACTAAACTCGCACACCCCCTAATTTAAATATGACCCACCCCTTCCTGTTAAGGCCACACCCCTTAATGACCCACCCTGGCATCTTCATGAGAGGAAGACAGAGTGGCGCCGTGGGAGAAGGACAGAGGGACGCCGTGGAGAGAGGGCAGAGGGATGCTGCAGGAGAGGGATTCCGCAGGAAGAGGACAGAGAGGGACGCCGCTGGAAGAGGACAAAGAGGAACACTGCAGGAAGAGGACAGAGAGGGACATTGTGGCGGTCAATAAGGCCTAGAGGATAGCAGGTTAGTCATTTCCTAATGGCTCAGTCCCTAGGAACAGTAATGGATAATGGCCAACAGGCACTCTTACCAGACCCAGCAAAACCACACCTACACACCTACTCCCCATTCACAACTGAGACCTTGTAACACTAACGAGTCACATGACAACAGGGAGGGGAAATGGCTAATTGGGCCAAATTTTGACATTTTCACATAAGGGTGTACTCACGTTTTTTGCCAGCGGTTTAGATATTAATGGCTGTGTGTTGCGTTATTTTGAGGGGACAGCAAATTTACACTGCTATACAAGCTGTACACTCACTACTTTACATTGTAGCAAAGTATATATTTTTTTTACATGAAAAGATATAATAAAAGATTTACAAAAATGTGAGATACTGTATATATATAGTCTCTATTTTTTTATTTTTTTGGGGGAATCATTTGGTATATGAGGATGGAAGGTGGTTTCAGGGAATGCAAGGTTATGGTTTTAAAGTATTTTTGTGCACTCTATTTTGACGTTTTAATAAACATTTAAGACAGTGCAGTGTGGTACTGTGAAACGAGAAGCCTACAAACTATACAAATAAACTGGTGTGCCACTAATCAATTTTTACAAAGTTGGGAGCTTTAACTCTTTTTTTCCTATAGCATTTGGATGCATTTTGGCTGCTCCTTCCAATATTAATTTTAGGTGTTTCATCACTGGTTAACATTTTTTTTAGGTTGTAGCCAAAACTACGTAAAACATCCCCTTTTTTAAACCTGTAATACATCTAATTGGGGGTGATTCTGCTGTGTTTAAGTCAATAATAAGGGGAGCCATAGTCCTGCCCCTCCAAGTGAATGAGCAAGGTGATCATTGTGTCACTTCATATTACATCACTTTACATCAATTCACAGGCAGGTTAAGGGCATCCCCCAGGCATCAGTCAAAACTGATGGAAGATATCATCGGTCAAGTGCCCAAAAGATACAAGAGGCCAGCATATGACCAAGTTCCAGGATATAGCTATTACTAAAATATCAGTTTTGCATGTATGACACTTTAAATACTGTTTCTGTTGTTTTTTACAAGTACAGTTGGCCTGTTGGCTGAGATAACCTATGAGAGAGCAGAACCTTTAGTAGTAGCCAAGTCAACAATATGGTACATTAAAAAAAGGAAGGAAGCCATTGGAGAGCTCAGCAACACCAAAAGGCTTAGACTGCCACAGAAAGCAGTTGTTGTACTGAATGATTACAAAAGTCTTTCCATGGTGAAGAAATGTCCCTTCACAACATCTAGCCGGGTCAAGAATATTATCCAGGAGGTAGGTACATCATTGTTAAAGTCTACAATCAAGAAACAAGGCAATGAAAGTAAATGCAGAGCGTTTACCACAATGTGTAAACCAATAGGTAAATGTCAAGAATAAGAAGGCCATATAAGGCCGCGTACACAGAGTCCGCCGGACATTCCGCCCGTGTGTGGGCTCAGGCGGACTTTTTCCTCCCAAAAGTCCGGCGGACTAAGTTTTACGTTCAGACTTAAAATTGTACGCTGGACTCGGCAGTCCGGCGGACAATCCCGCCGTCTGTGTGCTAGTCCGCCGGACTTTTGAAATGAAAGGACTTGCCTCGCACACGGAGGAAAGTCCGTTCATTTAGAACGTGACTCCAGGTAGACGGGACTAGCGAAGGCAGTGAATGCCGCCGCGCTAGCCCCGTCACCTGGTATGGATTTAAAGGGGAATCCCTACACCGAAAAAACGGTGTGGGGGCCCCCCAAAACCATCTCAGACCCTTATCCGAGCACGCAGCCCGGCCGGTCAGAAAAGGGGGTGGGGACGAGCGAGCGCCCCCTCCTGAGCCTAACCAGGCCGCATGCTCTCAACATGGGGGGTGCCCTGGGGAAAGGGGGGCCCTGCGGCCCCCCCACCCCAAAGCACCTTGTCCCCATGTTGATGAGGACAAGGGCCTCTTCCCGACAACCCTGGCCGTTGTGTTGTCGGGGTCTGCGGGTGGGGGGCTTATCTGAATCCGGGAGCCCCCTTTAATAAGGGGGCCCCCAGATACCGGCCCCCCCACCCTATGTGAATGAGTATGGGGTACGATGTACCCCTACCCATTCACCTAAGGAAAAAAGTGTAAAAAAAAAAAACAACACAATTTTTTAAAATATTTTATTGCACAGCTCCGGGGGTCTTCTTCCGTCTTGGGGGTCTTCTCGCCGGACTCCTGCGTTATCTTCTGCTCTTTTACCTAGCTCTTTCACTAACGGAGGAGCCCGGCTTTCTTCTTTCGTCGCTGCCATTGTCTGGGGGTCTCGTTCCGCCTTCGGGGGTCTTGTCCCGCACTTCTGTTCTTTTGGCCGCCGCTAGTTCTGTTCATTCACTGCCTTCGCTAGTCCCGTCTACCTGGAGTCACGCCGGCGGATTGTCGGAAAAGTCAGGGCGTGTGTGGGCAAGTCCACACGGTCGGAAAGTCCGGCGGAACTCCGCTGGAAAGTCTGGCGGTTTGTCCGCTGGACTAGGTCTGGCGGACAATTCCGCCGGAAAGACCGAGCGTGTGTACGCATCATTAGACTTCACCAGAAAACATCTGAAAAAGCTTGTCTCATTCTAGAACCACATCCTCTGGATAATCAAAACTAAGATCAACATGTACCAGAATGGTGGAAAGGATATGGAAAAGGGAAGTAATGATTCAAGTAAAAAAATCACTGCCATAATCAGTAGAAACAATAAAAAAAATATAAAAGTCCCTAAATCTATCCCATAGTTTGTAGAAGCGATAACTTTTGCGCAAACCAATCAATATACGCCCATTGCGTTTTTTTTTTACCAAAAGTATGTAGACTATTATATATCACCTAAACCGATAAATACATTTTTTTTATATATATATTTTTGGATATGTATTATAGCAAAAATAAAAAATAAATATGTTTTTTTTTTTTCAAAATTTTCGCTCTTTGTTCATAACGCAAAAAAAAAAAAAAAAAAAAAATGCAGAAGTGATCAAATACCACCAAAAGAAAGCTATATTTGTGGGAAAACAAAGGATGTCAATTTTGTTTGGGTACAGCATCGCACAACCGCGCAATTGTCAGTTAAAGCAACGCAGTTCCGTATCGCAAAAAATTACATGGTCATTAAAGTGGTTGTAAACCCAAAAAACAAAAAAAACTAACACCTGCAAGACAAAGGCATAATGAGCTAGTATATATAGCATACTCGCGCATTATGTAATACTCACCTGAGATTGAAGCCCTAGCTGCAGTGCCCATACACCACTCCTGCGGCCAACATCACTCCTGGGGGGTTACTTCTGGGTATCGTGATTGGCCGAAGCTGCGATGACGTCACACTCACTGAAGCAACGGCACATACATGCCGATGCTTCAGTTTGTGTCAGTGCTCATATGCTGATGATGTCGGCACATGCAAAAACAGGTAATATCTCCTAAACCGTGCAGGTTTAGGAGATATCCTGGGTAGCTTATTATAGGCTTACCTGTAGCACAAAGTGGTCTGTAAGGCTTTAAAACCACTTTAAGGGGGCAAATCCTTCCAGTCTTTAAGTGGTTAAAGGAATACACTGGACCTGATTACCAAAAATTGTGAATTGAAATGAAGTGAAGTGAACCTGTTTTCCTGACTGACTCCATGGCAGCCTACGTATGGGTTAATCCCGCCTCTCATACCTCATAGGACCCCACTCCCATAAATCTTTGCTCCTGGCCAGATACCGTGTTCCTTTTTTGTCCTCCTCCTTAAGGACTAAAGTAGTAGTTTTTACCTTCAAGGAGTCGTGAATCCGGGTCTGGTTCCTGTTGCCGCTGCACGCATGATGAAGATTTGGTGTCTGGAGTCCATTAGCCCAGCTACTAGCAGGGTGGACATGGGGATGAAGAGCGTTGCCATAAGGAGCTTACTATCTAGCCACTGGCTGGAAAGCGGCAGTATGGCCATTCGTCCTAGCTACTAGCAGGAGGCCTTTTTTTCCCTGAAGTAATCCCCCAAGTGACGTGCCTGTGGTCGGGAGCCAGGTCGGGTGGTCTGCGTGCTGGAGTGGTAATGTATGGAAGCCTGTTGTATGTGTTTGTATGTGCCATTTCCGGGGTATGGCGGCTGGAGCGCATCTGCGTCCCAGACCGCCGCTTTCCTGTACTGCGCAGCCGCATAGTCTCGATTGAGAACGAGGCTTGGGCGGCGCATGCGCAGTACAGACGAGTAGCGGCGCTCGCGCATGCGCACGAGTGCCGTGGGGGTGACGCTGACGGCGTCGTGACGTCATTCAGGCGGCAGATTTAAATGCCTGTCAGATTTAGACAGGTTTGCTGCTGCATCCAAACAAATGCTGTTTCGCTGCTTTTCTCTGCTTTACTGAGGTAAGAGGCTTGAGGCCTTATTCTCTGCTGATTTATTAGATGTATATGCATTGGTAAAATATGTTTTGCAAATTGGATTTATTTAAAAAAAAAAAAAATGGGAAAAGTGGATTTTAAGTAAATATCTTACTTTTGATATTGTTGCAGCCTGTTTTGATTTGTGACTATGGATGTTTCGTCGCCCCCTTGTGGCCAGCCTTTACGCCGCAGGTAGGGAAGAATTTTGTTTTTCCTTCTACCTGTGTTGGTTGGTTTGGGGTGTATTTTAAGGGAAATTTTTTTCTCCTTATTATCTATTTTAGCCCTTCTATACCGGATCTTCGGCCTTCACCACGCGAAGATAATTCAAATTCTGGGTCAAGACATGACCATTCTAGGTCCGGTTCTGGACGCCCTAAGTCCTCCTCCAGACACCGCTCTGACAAATCAAGGTCGGGGTCTCGGCACTCTCCCACCACCAGTCCGGTCGTTCAGAAGGAAGATCATGTTGGGGTTGTAGAGCAAAAGTGCCAGAAGACAAATCGCTCTGCGATATATGTTTTTCCCGAGCTGCAAAAGAAAGGGATGTTAGTGACCAGCAAGTGGAGGCATTGGTCAGGAAGGTTGTTCGGGAATCCTTGAACAAACCAGAGTCCGCTCATGCAGCTATTCCTCCCTCTGATCCAATCTCAGTGGTTGAGGTGGAAGATCTTGAGGTTCCAGGACCCTCCCGTGACTTCTCGTTTAGTGGATCTTCAGACAGCGAAGCTGAAGTAGAGGAGTCCAGTGCAGGATTTGATTTTTCCCAAGTCCCTCATCTGGTTAGGGCAGTGAAAGATGCACTGAGGTGGGAGGAGCCAGTGGAAGCACCCTCTAAACAGAGGAAGTACTTTAAGCACCTTAAAAAGGAGCACTCAAATTTTCCCTTCCTGGGAGAGCTGGGGAAAATTATCTCGGACGAATGGAGCAAAGTAGAGAGGAAGAATTCCCTTATCTCTAAAGTGTCCAGATTGTACCCTTTCAAAGATGAGGAAGTTAAACATCTGGAGTCTGCTCCCCTCATTGATGCGGCCTTAATGAGGCTGGTGAGACACGTCACTCTTCCACTGGAGGATACCGTATCGTTTAAGGACGGTCTTGAGAGAAAAATCGATACAGACTTAAAACGTATCTACATCACAGCTGGAATGGCCTGCAAGCCAGCACTGGCCTTGGCAGCATTATCCAAGGCAATGGAACGTTGGACGGATGATTTGGGGACAGCCCTGAGAGGTATGTCCGAAGAAGCCTTCAAGAGCTCTCCAATATGTGAGATGAAAATGGCATCGGCTTTTCTGGGTGAGCTTTGTGGCTACGCCCTTGGGTGGCGGATCCGGCCTCTAAACAGGCCTGGTGCAAAATTCCCTTTGAGGGTTCGTCTCTTTTTGGGAATAAGCTAGATTCGGCCATTTCCCGTGCTATCGGGGGGAAGTCGGGGTTCCTACCCCAGGATCGCCGTCTGTTTGCCCAAAAGAAAGTCCAGTCCAGGTCAGACCCAGAGCGTGCTAGGGATGCACGTCGCTACAGACCGGGTCGGGAGTTTAGAAAGAACTGGAGGAGAAACCAGCCTTCTGGTCAGAAGCCTTCAAAATCCACATCTTCTGGGGGACGCGAAGCGGCGAAGTCTTTTTGATATGGCGCCTGTCCAGGCGGAACAAGTAGGGGCACGTTTACTACGCTTCTGCCACGTCTGGGCAGCCTCGATACAAGACTACTGGGTCATAAAGACAGTTTCTATGGGACACACTTGGGTGTTCAACAATCCACCCATACATCAATTCGTTCCCACAAACCTTCCTTTGTCGGAAGAGAAAAGAGAGGTTCTGCTGACCTACACGGACTCACTTATCACCCAAGGTGCTGCTATTCCAGTCCCGTCAGAAGAAAAGTTTCAGGGGATCTACTCACCCCTCTTTATGGTCCTCAAAAAGAGCGGCTCTTGGAGGCCGGTTATCGACCTGACTTACTTAAACTCTTTTATAAGAAAGGAGAAATTCAAGATGGAAACGTTGTTGACCATTCGCCAGACAATCCAACCAGGCGATTGGCTAGTGTCAATAGACCTAAAGGACGCGTACTTCCATGTACCCATAGCGAAGGACTTCCAAAAATATCTGAGGTTCTCGGTGGGTCAAAGACACCTCCAATTCATATGTCTCCCATTCGGGCTTACGACATTGCCGCGGGTGTTTTCCAAGCTCTTACTGGCAGTAGTCGCCTTGATCAGAATCCGAGGTATTCGATTACACCACTACCTCGACGACCTACTTCTACTGTCTCAGGACAGGGAACAACTGCTGTCACACCGGGAGCAAGTCATATCAACCCTGACAGAATTCGGCTGGCTTCTGAATCAAGAAAAAAGTCATCTAGAGCCAACCCAGTCCCTGGTTTTCCTAGGGGCACAGTTCGACACAGTGAAGAGCACAATCTCTCTTCCTCTAGAGAAGATCCCAGTAGTCCGGGACAGGATCCATCTAGCGATGTCAACTCCTCTTCTCAGGTCTTCCCAGTGCCTCAGGATAATAGGCACCATGGTGGCAACAGCCCCCATGGTAAAGTGGGCGCAATGGAGACTGCGACCCTTTCAGAAAGGATTCCTCCAACAATGGAATCCAAGTCTACAGGATCACTGGATTCGGATAACTCCCTCCATGCGGGAGAGTCTCCCTTGGTGGCTACAGCGAAAGAATCTTCTCAACTGCCATTCAATAGCTCCAGTTTCCTGGGTAACAGTAACGACAGATGCCAGCAGTAGAGGCTGGGGGGCTCTGTGTCGGTCGGTGGTAGCTCAGGGCAGGTGGGATTTTCCTGCCCAAGGGGTGGTCTCGAACATATTGGAGATTCGAGCTGCCTTCCAGGCCCTTCGGGCTTTCCTCCATCTGACATCGGGAGCTTCAGTCCTCATGAGATTGGACAATACGACGGCGGTGTCGTACATCAAAAGACAGGGGGGCACTCGCAGTCTCTCCCTTTTGAAGGAAGTGAGTCCAATTATGTCCTGGGCTCAGGAGAATTTGGTGGACCTGACGGCAGTGTATCTCCCTGGAGTGCAGAACGTTCAAGCAGACTTTCTGTCCAGAACCTCCTTGGACAACAACGAGTGGTCTCTCCACTCGGAAGTCTTCGATTGGATCCTGACATTGGGAATGATTCCGGAAGTGGATCTATTTGCATCCCCCTGCAATGCCAAGATGAAGAATTATTATACCAGGTATCGCTGTCCCCAAGCCATGGGAGTGGATGCTCTCACGGATCAGTGGATTTTCCGCAGGGCCTATGCCTTTCCACCAGTTCCGGTAATTCTCCGGTTCCTTTCGAGACTCAGACAGGAGACGGCGGATATAGTGGCAATCATCCCATACTGGCCCAACAGGCCATGGTTTCCGCTCCTGCTGCAGTTGAGTTACCGGGACCCAGTTCCACTTCCCTCCAGATCAGATCTTCTCCTACAGGGAACATCGCTCCATCCATGTCCATCCCATCTTCATCTGATGGTCTGGTGGTTGAGAGGAAGAGGCTGGAAGCATTAGGTTGCCCAAGTTCTGCAATAACTACCCTGCTGAGTGCCAGAAGGCAAGGTACAAATAAAGTTTATCAGAGAATTTGGTCTAAATTCATGGACTATATCTCCTCTTCCGGGGGTTCCTGCAGTAATCCAGAAATAAAAGATGTTCTAGGGTTTCTCCAGACAGGATTGGATCTTCCGTTATCCGTGAGCTCCCTACAAGTCCAAGTTTCAGCAATATCTGCTTTTACGGGGATTCCCTGGGCAAGGAATCCACTGACTAGACAATTTTTCAGGGGAGCAGCAAGGCTTAGGCCTCAGAGAAAACCAAGGTTCTCTAAATGGGATCCTCCTCTGGTGCTAGATTTCTTCTCAGAAGATTCTTCCCAGCAGTTGGATGAACTATCCATGAAGGACATTTCCCTCAAAACGGCCTTTCTAGTGGCCATTAGATCGGCTAAGAGAGTGTCTGAGATCAGTGCCCTAGGTTCTAAAGAGCCTTTCCTTACCTTCTTCGCTGATCGGGTAGTCCTGATCCCAATGCTAGGAGCAAATCCAAAAGTCTGATCAGTATTTCATGAGAACCAAGAAATTGTTCTCCCAACCTTTCAATCAGAGGATTCTTCAGCTAACCATCCTTTGGATGTTGGTGAGGTCTTAAGAAGCTACTTGGAAGCTACTGCACCCTTCAGAAGATCAGATCATCTGTTCGTCTACTTCTATGGGAAGAACAGGGACTTGCGTGCTTCCTCTAGAACTATTGCAAGTTGGATTGTCCAGGCTATCCAAAGGGCATATGCGGCTAAAGGTCTGGTTCCTCCAGAAACAGTGACTGCTCATTCTACCAGGAGTATGTCAACATCATGGGCGGCCTCCCGACATGTATCGGCGGAGGTGATATGCAAAGCAGCCTCTTGGTCGTCAATAAACACTTTCATGAGGCATTATTGTGTGGAGCCAGCGGCTCTTTCCTCTGTTAATTTTGGTTTAAATGTGTTATCTGTTTAAACGGTGCCAATTAAAACCTTTTTTTGTTGAACCAGCAAATTGTGCCCACCCGAGTTTGTATGGCTAGCTAGTTCCCATACGTAGGCTGCCATGGAGTCAGTCAGGAAAACGGAAAATTTATATCAAATACTTACCGTGATTTTCCTTTCCTGATGGACTCCATGGCAGCAGGAGTCTCCCTCCCCTTTGCTGGAGTAGGCTAAGTTATGGAACACGGTATCTGGCCAGGAGCAAAGATTTATGGGAGTGGGGTCCTATGAGGTATGAGAGGCGGGATTAACCCATACGTAGGCTGCCATGCAGTCCATCAGGAAAGGAAAATTACGGTAAGTATTTGATATACATTTTCCGTTTTCATGTCACACATTCAACCATGTGAGAATAAGCCTAATTTTATAAATCATTTTCACATTATGGGATGTTAGAGCACAGGGTTGTTTCACTTCATCTCACTTCATACAATAATAAGTCCCTACTGTCTTCAGATTGTATGCTTTTAACACAATATGCTGGTTAAAAATGGATGCACACAATTGCTGTGTTTCAGCTTAAAGTGCAACTATCAAATTCAGTGATGAAGGTCATATTAGACATCTAGTGTATTTTTAATTCATTGCTAGTTAAACCAATGGAACATGCCATGTAATTAAAATGGATTTACTTATGTATTATAAAAAGTTCCTTGTTCCTTTTCCACTGCATTATCTTGATTTGTTTCAATGCAACAACACTTAATCACTAATACAAAAGGCAAGCTACCAGTTAATTGTATTACTTTATAGTCTAAAAACTTGGTAGAACATTAAATGCCATGTCATGAAAAAAAATGCTTAGATTATTAAACTAATCCTTTAAAACAGTATGAAGTTAAATGCCATGTCATGAAAAAAATGGCTTAGATTATTAAACTAATCCTTTAAAACAGTATGAAGTTATGGGGTTATTATAAGGAAGGAGTTATTATAAAATGGGGTTATTATAAGGAAGAAGAAGCTTTGGGCAAAATAACTTGGCACATATATTTTTTTTACCAAGGTCAGTAAAAGTGATAAATGGATTTCCAAAAGCTAACACTAAATGTTTCTAAAATAACATGAGCTGCTGGACATGAAATACAGCACACAAAAACTGTCATTTATAGAAAATAAAGTAACTTCCTCTAGCGTAAAAGGGCACAGCTCTGATCATGCTGCTAGCTCTTATTTACAAACTAAAAACAATGGCCAATCAGAGCATAATCAATACAGAATTAAGCTGGCATATCTCCCAGGTCAAACAAAGAAGGGACCAACATTTCATTGTTATAAAGCTTTGGCAGAATAAGAGATACCCTATTTACATCTCAGCATAATAAATTTTTCAGGAATAACTATGACCCACTTCAGCATAATTTTTTGCTCAAGGTGAACTCAACTTTGTTATAAAAATAGATAGCAAAATATGATACAATGTTAAAAAATAAATTACTTTGCCTGAAAATTATGGCATGTCTCTAAATTCATTTCTAAGGAAGTTTAGTATGTTGGCCCAAAGAGAGCTGGAGGTTCAGAAGATCCAGAATTCTATAGGGACACATAACAAGGATAACTTTCACAGGGGTTTTAACCCCTCCCACTTTACAAAAAAAAAGCCTTTTTGTCTGTATTGCTGAAAATATTTACTCTTATTTCCTGTCTGGTGAAACTGTTGCCTCTGGGACTGTAATGCCGCGTACACACGACCGGTTTTCACATCGGAATAAACTCTGAAGGTTTTTCCGACGGAGTTCCGACAGAGTTCCGCTGAAACAGTCTTGCCTACACACGATCACACCAACTGTCTAGAACACGGTGACGTACAACACGTACGACGTGACTATAAAAAGGAAGTTCAATAGCCAGTAGCCAATAGCTGCCATCTCGTACTTGCTTCAGGGCATGCATCGTTTTTGGTCCGTCGGAACAGCATACAGACGAGCGGTTTTCCCGATACGAATTGGTTCCGTCGGAAATATTTAAAACATGTTCTATTTCTAGGTCCGCCAGAATTTTCGAAAAAAAGAGTCAGATGAGGCCCACACACGATCGGAATATCCAATGAAAAGATTCCGTCAGACTTTTTCTGCTGAAAAGTCCGACCGTGTGTACTAGGCTGCATTCACACTTCAGAGTTTTGAATCGTGGGCAGATTTGCCACGATTCTGCCCACAATTTGAAAGCACCGATGTGTAAATGACAAATCGCAGGACTCACACTTGAGATACCATTTATTTGAATGACACCTGAAATTGCAGTGCAGGTCTGCCGCGATTGTCACGCTGCTGTCGCGGCAACCCGCATCGTGGGAAGCATGTCGCCCAAAAAAAGTCCAGGAGCTACTTTTGGACGACATGCTTCCTGCGATGTGGGTTGCTGCGATTGCAGCGTGACAATCACGGCAGAACCGCACCCAGATTTTAGTTGTCATTAAAAGGAATGGCATCTCAAATGTGAGAACAGAGATTTGTCATTTACACATCAGCGCTTTCAAATCGCAGGCAGAATCATGGCAAATCTGCCCAGGAATTCAAAACGCTGAAGTGTGAATCCAGTCTAAGTGAGTAAAAAATCTCTCTTAAGCAGTGGTTCTCAACCTTTCTAGTGCTGTGACCCCTTGATAAAATTTCCTAAGTTGGGGGACCCCTAACAGTAAAATTATTTTCGTGGTGGGGGTTGTCAGCACCCAAGGCAAGACAATTAATTTGTGCCCCTAACCCACAGATATTTAGCGCTCCCCGAGTCACTTCCATGGTACAGTATTAAAACCCCTATGGTACATTTTAGGATGTACCACTCTTTCTCTGTTATCCTTTATTTCCCTTGTATCTCTCTCTATCCAAATTTCTTGTTTTTTTTCCTCATCCCTCTCTCTAGCCGACTTTCTTTTTCGTTCTCTTATTCTTTCTCTCCCTTTTTATTTGTTCCTCCCTCTCTTTTCCTCTCCCTTCCATATATTCTCTATTGTTATTCTTTCTCTTACTCCTTGGTGGGGTGTGGGGGGGGGGGGGGATGGGATGAGTGACAATGCTGGTGGAGGTGGGATCAGTGGCAGTTCTGATCAGCCAACTTAGGTGCTCTTGATCAAGGTCATCTGCTGATCTGAGAACTGTAGTGGGGACTTTTAATGGCAACTATAATCACAGGTAGTGTTATTCACTGTGTCTCCGGCTTCACTGTGTCTCCGACTTTGTGGTGTCTCGCAGCAGTTACAACTATGCCACTTCAGATTCCTCACCAGTCAGCTGATCTCTTGTCTCTGCCCCCCAGCCATGCCGTGAACTGAGTGGGCGGCTGCGGGCTCCAGGAACAGGCCAGCTGGCTGGCCACAGGCTCCAGGGACAGCCCTGCTGGGCGGCCACGAAAAAGGCTGGGAGAGCAGTGTAAGATTCAGGAACAGCCCAGGATTTGGTGACCGTTGGCAAATCGTCATTCGACCCCCAGGTTGAGAACCACTGCTCTAAGGGCTCGTTTACACTTGTATTAAATAATAACACAAATTAAAGCACCTAACACTTTAACATGCATTTTTTATGTGTTTTTTCTATTTATTTTTAATACACGAAATACAAAGCAAAGCTAACTCTGAAGCACACCTTTACCACTGTAGGTGCAGTTAGGAGCACTTTGCTAGACATCTATGAAGGCTTTGCAGATGTGGTGAAGTACCAGCGATGTGGCTTAGAATTTCTGAGGAAAAGCAAAGCAACGCAAACTCAGTGTGTATAGGACTGTAAGGTAACCATTTTATTTGGTGATAGTTGCTTTGATTAGGATTCAGAGTGCTTAAAAAAACACAGATCAAATGCCATATTTTGAAGAAAGTGTAAACAAGGCTTAACATAACCCTGAATAGCATTAAACACAGGGGTTCTAAAAAAAGTTTTAGTTGGACAAACATTTTATGCACACCCTATATCTGTGAAAACCTCACCATATCAATTACATGTGGAAGAAAAAACACAACCCTTTAAAAAAATTCACACCTTTAAAACCTGAACATTTTGACATTTCTTGAATTGAGATTGCTATGAGGTGTGCATTGGTGTCCCTAATTCTTCTTTGTTCATGCAGGGGAAGGATGATAACAAAACTTTTTGGCACATGATAAGGGCTCATGCCATAAACAATATGGGGTTAATTTACTAAAACTGGAGAGTGGAAAATCTGGTGCAGCTCTGCATGGAAACCAATCATCTTCCATGTTTTACCTGATTAGCCGCAATTTTTTTATTTTTTATCAAAGCTTAATTGAACAAGCTGACGTTAGAAGCTGGTTGGTTACCATGCACAGTTGCATCAGATTTTGCACTCTCCGGTTTTAGTAAATCAAACCCTATGTGAGGATCCGTACTGCACACGTTTTTGTTTTTTTTTACAAATCGTAATATTGCAACACTGTATGCTATGGAATCCTTAGGCACAGCTGCATTATGGTCAATATCCCACCATAAACATGTTTGTTCAGTTGTTTACAGGCATAACCCATAAATAGACATTGCCCTGGGCTGCTGCTAATGCCTAGTGCAGTTTAGCGACACCTTTTTTCTGTTTAAATTTCCCTCTGGCCATGACTGGGTCATTTCTTAGGCAGTGTGTCACGTCTACCCAAACGCAGGGGGTCAGACACTATAGCTGTCTACTGTGTGCTTCACCTTTTGCAGCCCCTTTCCCATAAGGCAAGCAGGCCTACTGATATTCAGTTGCCCCCAGGACTTATACACAATGCTAAAGTGCCTGGCCACCACGCCAGGGCAGATACGAACAGAGCAAAGCTAATAGATACTTGCAGTTAGCAGACAGATAGCGTGGTTCTATGACAGTCCAAGTAAAAGGCAGGCTGAGTTCAGGGGATAGTTCAATAATCCAGTCCAAAGTCATACCCAGGGAAATCCAAACTAGCAAAGCAGGGCAGACAGACAGGGAGCTTGATCAGCAACAACACACATATCACTCTCTATCACAAGCACCCAAATGAGGTTTGAGCTGGCTTATAACAGGCTTGGTTTCCACCCAGAGACTGATAACATTAATCAGCCTGCAGGTGGACAGACAGACAAGGCGAGTGGCATAGCCAAAACCCAGATGCTGGAATGAGGAACAGGAGCACCAAGTGATCCTGACACAGTGGCACAGGAGCAATTGCAAAATGTCCTGCTTTTGGTCATTCACTAAGCAGCCACTTCTGACTCTTGAATGACTCATGTATGGCCAAGGGAGATATGTAAATGTAAACAAAGAGCTACTGGGAAGTGGTGGTGCTGCAGGTGTAGAAGGACCTTGGCCTTCAGTCATGGTGAATGAATGACTTAGTTTATGTATAGTATGTGTATTAAATCTATACAGCCATACATGTGTAGAGTTGAGGTGAAAACATTTGCATTATGGACCATGTTCTTTCTACAAGCAAGATCTAGTGTACAGTTCAGGATGGACCCTACAAAAAGTAATTTAGGGTTGTTGTGTAGGATATGAGGTAGTTGGTCCTGCAAAATTAATTTAACAGTTGTATATACATTTACTTACTCAAACCAGAATCATATGTTAGAAATATGTAAAGCTCATATGCTTTAGAACATGCTCAACCTGTGGCCCTCCAGCTCTTGCGTAACTACATGTCCCACAAGGCATTGCAAGCCGCTGTCAGTTGTAAGCATGGCTCCCAAAGGCAGAGGCATGATGGAACTTGTAGTTCTGCAACAGCTGGAGGGCCCATGTTTTAGAAGGACCTAGAATGTATCTAGAACTTAAATAGGACAATATATTAATGTATTAATGCAAAAGACTGTATTTTTTTCTAAAATGCATCAGTGAGGCACATTTCATCTTATTTTTATACTTTTTTATGCTTCATTTATTTTACAGCAAAATGTTGAAAATAGGAAAATGACATTTGATCTGAAAAAGCCATGTTATAGATTATTATTCTGAATATTATTTAAAAAAAAAAGTTATTTAGGGTGCACAAACCATATTGAAACAACAAATAAAGAGTTAAAAAAGTTTACATACAAATCTATATATAAATGTAGTTTCCAGAATGGTGTGTCTTTCTCAAAGCTCAGTTGATCCTAAAAAGATGCAATGAATACTTTCTTCATTACGTTTCTAAAATTCACCTTATTTCTACACTAGAATAAAATAAACTCCAATTATGCACAATGTCATCTTTGTTTTAGCTCAGTGTTATCAAACTACAACATGCCTCTACCTAATTTATTAGGTTTGCTAAAAGCACAGGGGTTTATTTACTAAAGGCAAATCCATTTTGCATTGCAAGTGCACTGGGAAGTGCAGTCACTGTAGATCAGAGGGGGACATGCAAGGAAAAGAAAAACAGCATTTTTGCTTGCACATGATTAGATGATAAAAGCAGCAGAACTTCCCCTCATTTCAGAGCTTCCCCTCAGATCTACAGCGATCAACAGTAACTGTCCTTACAAGTGCATTTTCAAGTGCACTTGCAGTGCAGAGTGGATTTGCCTTTAGTAAATCAACCCCATAGTGTTTCTTTTGCAAAAAAATAGTTAATAGACAAACACTGATAAAATAAAAAATTAGCATTTAATAAAATTGTTGCATTGAGGCCTGCAGAACATTGCAACTGCAAACATTCTATTATAGGCACAATGCACAGGCTCTTGCAAAGCTTTCCCTCAGCCCCAGGTCTGTAAGGGGATATGAACCTGGCTGGAGAATAAGTCACCGAACTACAGCAGTGAGAGAGGAGTAATCACTGGCATACAGTCAAGTCCCATTTTTCACAGTGGCAGGTAGGTTTTGTAATAAAATAAATTAAACAACAAACATGGATAATGCAGCTGTGCTGGTGGAGCCACGCACAGTTGTGCTAAATTAAGAAGCAACAATTTGGGGAAGAGGGAAGTGGGTCGTGTGGGTTTGGTGATGGGGTATATGACCATTCTCATGTTATATCCTAAATATGGGTGAAACATGATAAAAAGGGGGACTATACCTTTAAGCAGTTTTAATATTATATAATAGCATGTCAGAAGATAAATACAGCAGAGTGACCTTTAAGGGCAGCGTGGAATATGGCTTTAAGGGAAGCATGGAAAAAAACACAAATTCTTTAAATAACAAATTTTGGGCCATGGGACACGCTTGTCCTTATTTTCGGCAGCTGGACATGTTAAGCCACATCATGCCGAAGGCTTGGTAGAGTGGATGACCAAGCCCTCCTCATCCTCCTCATCCTCTCACACCCAGGCTCAGGGTACTGGCAAAGCAGCTGCCAACGTGTACTCAATGTCATCATCAGGCACCCCTTCCCTAGACCCATCATGTCCTCCTGAGGAGTCCCCCGAACTGTTTGAGCACAGTGTTGGGTACATGCTCCAGGAGGATGCCCAGCGTTTCGAAGGCCCTGATGATGATACTCAGCTAGAGGAAGGCAGTAGCGTGAGGGCAGAGAGAGGGGATGCTCAAGGACAGCAATCTGGCAGTCATGTTCCACTAGCTGCAGCATACTGCCAGGTTTGCTCCAGTGGTGAAGAGGGAGGGGATGATGAGGTCACTGACGCCACATGGGTGCCTGAACGGAGAGAGGAGGAGGAGGAGGAGGAGGAGGCTGCACATCTCCAACTAGGCAGGATGCCCTCCGGGGGCCAGCTTGAGGCCAGCACACCAACTGAATCACACCACAGAGCTCCGCCTGTGCAGGGCGCTGCCTCTGCACGTTATTACATAAGTTCTTTGGTGTGGGCCTTTTTTGAGATAAGTGCATCAGATCGCACCGCTGCTATTTGCAACATATGTTTCGAGCGTATCTCGCGTGGCCAAAACATCAGCCGCTTGGGCACCACAAGCATGACCAGACATATGTTGACCTGCCATGCAGCTCGTTGCAAGCGCACATTAAAGACCCACACCAAAGAACAAAGCGGACCTCTCCTTGCTCCTCATCAGCTGGGATCTCCAACCCAACTATATCTTCAGTCCTCTCTGTAAGCTGCACTGAGAGGAATGAAGGTGTAGAATTAGGTGTGTCACAGCCAAGTACTTGCGGGCACTCTGCTAGCATTACACCGACGTCCGATTGTACCAGCCAAATTTCCCTGCCCTAGCTGCTGGACCGTCGAAAGAAGTTTACTCCCAGCCATCCACATGCCCAAATTTCCCTGCCCTAGCTGCTGGACCGTCGAAAGAAGTTTACTCCCAGCCATCCACATGCCCATGACACACCGCTCTCTTCCACCCCCTCCTCTTCTTCTTCCTCCATGGCCTCTTCGAGTGCTCTATCCTCGGAACCAGTGGTGCTCCGTAGGCATCCAAGGGGCTACGCAAGTACGCAGGCAAAACGATGGGGGACAGGCTCTGTCAGCTCTGCAGGGGCAGGCCGAGAGGTGGTTGACGCCACACCAGCTTAAGCCAGAAATGGTGGTTTGTGACAATGGCACCAACCTCCTCTCCGCCCAGCGACAGGGACAGCTGATCCATGTGCCCTGTATGGCTCACGTCCTTAACCTGGTGGTGCAGCAGTTCTTGGGCAGGTACCCAGGCTTACAGGATGTCCTGAGGCAGGCCAGGAAATCTGTGTGCATTTCTGCCGATCATATAATGCCAGTGCTCGGCTGGCTGAGCTGCAAAAGGAGTTGAACCTGCCCAAGAACCGCCTTATATGTGACCTGCCCACCAGGTGGAACTCAACGTTGGCCATGCTGCAGCGACTGCACACGCAGCAGAGGGCCATCAATGAGTACCTGTGCGACTACAGCACCAGGACAGGGTCAGGGGAGATCAGATTTTTTCCCCACGCCAGTGGAGCATGATCAGGGATGCATGCACTGTCCTGTCACCATTTGAGGAGGCCACGAGGATGGTGAGCAGTGACAGTGCATGCATCAGTGACACTGTACCTCTTGTCCACCTGTTGGAGCATACGCTTCGTGGAATAATGGACAGGGCACTTGAGGCAGAACAGAGGCAGGAAGAGGAGGACTTCCTTGCCTCTCAAGGCCCCCTTTATCCAGACAGTGTTCCTTCACTCCCACCCATCACAAAGGAAGAGGAGGAGGAGGAGGATTGTGTCAGCATGGAGGTGGAGCCTGACACTCAGCATCAGCAGCAGCAGTCTTTTAGGGGTGATTTACAGTCCCAAGAAACCAGTGGACTTGTACGTGGCTGGGAGGAGGTGACTGCGGATCATGTCGTCCTCGGTGACCCAGAAGACTCCGGTCCGAATGCCTCAGCCAACTTACGTTGTATGGCCTCCCTGATCCTGCAAAGCCTGCGGAAGGATCCTCGGATTCTTCGGATCAAGGAGAGGGACCATTACTGGCTTGCCACTCTCCTTGATCCACGCTACAAGGGTAAGGTTGCGGACCTTATCTTGCCGTCACAGAGAGAGCAGAGGATGAGACATCTCCGGAAGGCCTTGCAGAAAGGTCTGTGCAACGCGTTCCCAGAGACTGGGAGGTTACAAACTCCTGGTCCTGGACGGCGAGTTGCTGAGGCTTCGGTCAGTAGCAGAAGGAGCGGTGGGGAAGGTGGACGTCTGACCGATGCGTTCAGACAATTTTTTAGTCCGCAGCCCCAAGGTATGATCGGTTCCAGCAACCATACCTAGGGGCAAGGTCAGACTTGGACACCTTTCCCACCGAAAATCCTTGAGGATGGATCACTGGCCAGAGCTTGCATAGTATGCGATTGAGCTACTGGCCTGTCCTGCATCCAGCGTTCTTTCCAACGGACATTCAGTGCTGCTGGAGGCTTTGTCACCCATCACAGGGTGCGCCTGTCCACCGACTCGGTTGATCGACTGACCTTCATAAAGATGAATCAGTCTTGGATCACCACCAGCTACCAGGCACCTGAAGCTGATATAACAGAATAATTTATTTTGAAATGTCACATCCCTTCAAGACTGCCTATGCTGATGCTGAGTGACTGTCCTGTTATGTTGACTGACTATCCTCTTCCTCCTCAATGATCCTGATGATAGCTTGGAAGAACATTTTTGTTTCTGGGTGCCACCACCAGTGGCTAATGCCCAATTTTTCAGCCCCTGTTTAACAGGGGCGTTTAATTACAATTTTTTATGCAATGCTTTGCAACAGGTCTGATTGCTGTGCTCGAAGTACAGTATCTGTGAGGGGTTGCACTGTTGTGGCACCAGTGCCTAAGGCCAATTTTTCAGCCCCTGTTTAACAGGGGCGTGTAATTACAAATCTTTATCTAATAATTCACAGCAGGGCCCATTGCTGTGCTCCAAGTACAGTAACTGTGAGGGCTTACAGTGTTGTGGCAACACCGTCCACCACCACCACCAAAGGCCCAATTTTTCAGCGCCTGTTTAACAGTGGCGTGTAATTACAAATCTTGATCTAATAATTCACAGCAGGGCCCATTCCTGCGCCCACCAAGAGTAACTGTGAGGGCTTACAGTGTTGTGGCAACACGTCCACCACCACCACCAAAGGCCCAATTTTTCAGCCCCTGTTTAACAGGGGCATGTAATTACAAATCTTGATCTAATAATTCACAGCAGGGCCCATTCTTGTGCCCACCAAGAGTAACTGTGAGGGCTTACAGTGTTGTGGCAACACCCTCCACCACCACCACCACCACCAAAGGCCCAATTTTTCTGCCCCTGTTCAACAGGTGCACGCAATTACAATTCTTGATCTCATAATTCACAGCAGGGCCCATTCCTGTGCCCACCAAGAGTAGCTGTGAGGGCTTACAGTGTTGTGGCAACACCAACATCTAATGGGGTAAATTTCTGCAGAGTATATACAGCAGGCCCCTACTTTCAATCGTCCAACTTAGAAACGACTCCTACTTGCAAACGGAAGGAGAAAACAGGAAGTGAGAGGAAATCTACCCCTAGGAAAGAAAAATTCTATCCTGTTAGATTTAATTTTGGGAAAAAGGTATCTCCTCTCTACTGATGCTTTATCACCAATCCTTGTTTCAATAAAAAACACACTTTTCCAAAAACATTTGTCATTGGGACGGAAAGTGAGTTGAAATGTTCTGAACAGGTGCACAGACAGCAAAACAAATATTACAGGGGCAAATTTACCTGTTCAAAATTACAAACAGATTCTACTTAAGAACAAACCTACAGTCCCTGTCTTGTTTGCACCACCTGTATACTGCTGTTCAGAGTATATAGGGTTGTAGGTATAGGGTTTTATTTTGGGTGCGGGGGTTCCCCTTAATATCCATACAAGACCCAAAGGGGCTGGTAATGGGCTGGGATGGGGGGTAGCCATGCCATTTTTCTCAAAGATTTTCATCCATATTGCCAGGACAAGACATGACATTAAAGCCGCAAGCAGTTGTAAATGGCTTCTTTTTTTCCTTTACAAATGTCATTTTTTGCAGGGACAGTTCTAAACACGGGAAACACATGCCACTTCACAGGCATACTTTAGACACCCCCCAGGTACCATATTTAAAGGAATATTTCACTTTTTTTTTTCACTTTATGCATCATTAAAATGACTGCTCCCGAAAAAACTTCAGTTTTTAAAACTTCTTTTTGCATTGATACATGTCCCCTGGGACAGGACCCGTGTCCCCAAACCTGTTTTATGACAATAACATGCATATTGGCCGTTATAATTAGCACTTTAGATTTCGAACTTTCGCGTCCATTGTAACTAATAGGGTTCTAACGTTCGCGCAAACTTTCGGTCCGTTACCAGGTTCTGGTGCGAACCGAACCCGGGGGTGTTCGGCTCATCCCTAGTTGGTAGCTGTAACAACATGCCTTAATGCAGAGATACAAAGCACGGGCAGCTGTTTGTTTCATTAAACCTAGCCCTTCAACCCTCAAACACAGTTGTGTAAAGATTGTCTGTCCCCGGCTTCCTCTGAAGATTCTAACAGGCTATGAACCTGCTGTGCTCATCTCTCTCTCTTCTTCCCTTTGCCACAGCCAGTTCTACTCCAGAGTGGACTTGTGTATCCCTATAATCTTCTTCTGTTTTTAGCTGTTCCTTCAGCAAGCTAGAAATGAGGTGCTCAAATAATTTGCTGACTCCTCATGTCCAGTTTGCAGGGGTATGGCTGACTCAGTGGAGGGGGAGGAAGAGAGTGCAACAACACCACTGGTTGAATACTAGCTGCTTTGTGCCTTGGAGGAATATAATGATGCAGACTTTGTGAGCCAATCAATTACCTACTCTTTGTGCCGTGAATGGATGGGTCAGCCATTCTGGCCATAGAAACGCAGACATCCTTTCCTGTTCAGTGCTGGGCACTTTCACCCCCTTCCTGCCAAGGCCAATTTTCAGATTTCAGCGCTGTCACACTTTGAATACCAATTACTCAGTCACGCAACACTACTCAAATTACATTTTTAGAATTTTTTACACAAATAGAGCTTTCTTTTGGTGGTATTTAATCATCCCTGTGTTTTTTACTTTTTGCCATATAAATGAAAAAAGACTGAAAACGTAACAAAAAAAAAAAAAAAAAGCGTTTTTAGTTTCTGTTAAAACTTTTTGCAAATAAATAATACATTTAGGCCGAAATTCAATCTGATACATTTCTTTGATAAAAATAACCCAAATCAGTGTATATTATTTAGTCTGTGTAAAATTTATAGAGTTTAAAAGCTATGATATATATACAACATACTCCTGCACATGAGTGGGCTGACTCTATAGTGTCCAAAAAGCCTGGTCAAAACTTGGATAATTCCTTAAATGCCTTGCTGCTTTCTAGGTCATCCTGACCATGCTGTAAGAATATAAACAAAGGGAGGGCGCACTGGCCTAGTGTATCATCCAACAAATTTATTAAAAGGTATTTGATAAAACCATAAAGATGTCTGTTAACAAAAATACCGTATTTGCCGGCGTATAAGATGACTGGGCGTATAAGAGGACCCCCTATTTTTCCAGTGAAAACGTAGGTTTTGGGCTATACTCGCCATATAAGACTACCCCCTTCCGAGGCAACGCCATTAAAAAACGTCAGACTTAACATCAGATTTGATTTAAACACGGTAATTTTAATGAACCATCAAAAACATCAACAACAAAAAACATCAGACTTAACATCAGATTTGATTTAAACACGGTAATTTTAATGAAAATGGTTGACTTTCTGGTACTTAAAATCCTTCGAAATCCTCTTCATGTTCATCCTCTGACATCATAAGTTCATCAATGACATCTTGTGGTACATTTGTTATACAATCATCATATGGATCCAATTCCACATCAGATGGTGTGGCTTCAGCTTCGGCTTCCTCTTCATCTTCATCTTGCCACAAGTCATCGTCCTCCATACCATCCAATGAATTTGATATGCCACACTTCTTGAAAGACTTGATTACTTTTTCTGCATCAATATCATTCCAGTCTTTTATGACAAAGTTGCACAAAACATCGAACTGTGGAGCACGCATGTTTCCTCCTTTTGTGAATGACTTTTCGCCGCTTACCATCCACTCATTCCACTGTTCTTGAATGCGGTCTTTAAATGGCTTGTTCAGGCACACATCCAGTGGCTGTACCAACGATGTCAATCCTCCAGGAATAACCGCTGCATCTGTGTTTATTCTTTTCAGCCTTTCCTTTGTGATGGGAGTTAAATGAGCCCTGAACATATCCCACACCAGTAGGCTACGTTCTCGACGAAGTCCACCTGGTCGTCTACTCCACACATCCACACTCCAGCCATAGCTTTACCCCTTCTTCATCCATCCAGCCTTTTCCATTCACATGTACAAAAACTCCAACGGGGAACTTGATTTTTCAGCATTGTTTTTCTTTTGAAAATAATCATGGGTTTTAGTTTGGCACCATCAGCTGTACATGCTAATACCACTGTAAA
This sequence comes from Lithobates sylvaticus, assembly GCA_028564925.1. Taxonomy (NCBI): domain Eukaryota; kingdom Metazoa; phylum Chordata; class Amphibia; order Anura; family Ranidae; genus Lithobates; species Lithobates sylvaticus. The sequence goes on from CM053031.1 coordinate 131,214,373, forward strand.
ACTGGACTTCTCATGTCCTGTTGTTTTAATTAACACAGTTTTGGCACCTTTTGCATTGACTGTTTTATTTCCAACCATATCGAAATTCATAGGAGTTTCACCCATTATTCCGATTTGACTTAACGCATAGCCATGCTTCTTGCGCTGTTCTATTAAATATCAATGGAAATTACTTACTTTGCCGTCGAGATCTGCAGGTAATTTTTGTGCAATTTTGGTCTTTTGCCTCAGTACAAGATCATGTCTTTCCAAGAACCTAGAACACCAGTATATAGTGGCCTTAAATCCTTTGCTGTGATCTGGGTTCGATTTGGCCCACTGAAGTGCAAAAATCCGAATGCTGTTTCGTGTCACTACAAAACCATTGTGACGATGCTCATGCACCATGTCTGCTACATGCTTCTCGAGTTCTGGCCAATGTGGGGTGCCTCTTCTTAATGCACACTTAGCCCTTGGCATACTCTTTAATGCATCTTCCTTTGCTTTCCAGTCTCGGACCATCTTTTCCGTTACTCCATATTGTCTTGCAGCAGCGCAGTTATTATGCTCCTTGGCAAAGTTTACAACTTTGAGCTTGAAACTGGCTTCATGTATCCTTCTCCTTGCTGGAGCCATGCTGTGGCCCGGTCTATCAGCCATTTCACACTACAGGAAATCTGAAATCTATCAGGTATTGTAATCTGTCAAGTATTACGCTATCACTTTTATGAAATCAAAAAGGAAACTGGTGAACTACAAGTCCCAGAGATCCCACAATTGTTAACGTAGGTAGCAACAATGACTCCTCTCCTCCAAAGCACCATAAATCATACCGGTATTTTATATGAAGGGGAGATCTGGAGCTGGATGTGCAGTACAGGATTTTGGCTACCGGTACACACAGTATATGATGCTTTGTTACCGTATGTACAGTAGCACCAGGTACTCGCAGTATATGATGCTTTGTAATATACCGTACAGTAGCACCAGGAAGACAAAGTATATGATGCTTTGTAATTCCGGTACAGTAGCGCCAGGAAAACAGTAAATGGTAATATGATGCTTTGTTAGTAGGTACAGTATATACCGGTATGCTGCTTTGTTAGTAGATACCGTACAGTATATGCTTTGTTGCTTTGTTAGTAGGTACAGTATACAGTATATGATGCTTTGTTAGTAGGTACAGTACGGTAGATGCTTTGTTGCTTTATGTATTATGTTGGTTACTGCAAGCTTGTCACTTCCTGCCACTGGTAACTTAGGTTAGGTTAGGTTAGATTAATATTAATTAATTGATAGTGCTTTTAAAGGGCTTTTAAATCACCATACAGTATTACCGGTATACCGGTATTTTGTTTGTATTTCCGAGTAATGTGTGCATACAGTGTGCACCACTGAGCCAATCACGGCAGGCAATGCATTTTCCTCATCTGTTGATGGATGCAAAGCCTGCTCGGATTGGCAGAGGCTGTGACATCATCAGCCCACGCCGCTCCGTCTCATGTATAGCCTGCTCAGATTGGCAGAGGTTGTTCTCCAATCCGAGCAGGCTTAACATGCTCTGCATTCAGCAACAGAGTGCATCGCCCGCCAGGATTGGCTGAGCGGCGCACAGTGTATGCACACAGAATTAGTGAGCACCGAGCGGCCTCTTCGCGCGGTCCTGAGAACCCGGCTGGCTTTACGTCCCTCTGGCGGCCTCTACACCAGGTACTGAGCACCCGGCAGGCTTCACATCTGTTTTGCTGCCTCTCCACCCAGCGTATAAGACGACCCCTGGTTTTTGGCTTTGTAATTCGGGTCTAAAAGGTCGTCTTATACACCGGCAAATATGGTAAATGTAAATGTTTGTGAGTAGACATCTTTATGGTTTTATCAAATACCTTTTAAAAGGTTACAACCACTTAACTACCACTTAACTACTTCCCAATCATGCTATGGCCAAAATAAGGCTACAGCATAGCTAGCTCTCCAGTTTATTATACAAACTGTATAAAATTCAATATACACATATACCCAAACATGGTATATAATAGTGTATTCTAAACATGTAAGCATCTGTCTATGCATTTCATGGTTCTTCGGCTTCATCAGGACATTCACTGAAGCAGTTTACATGTCAGAAGAGTGAACAGATCATACTCCATCCACAAATAAATTACAACATTATTATCTGTAAACCATTGTTCTTTCCAGGTTCAAAAGCATTGAAACACAGAGAGAATAAAAATACATACAACTCACCTAAAAAAGACACACCATATCCACGTACAAAGAGATGGCCAAGGTATTATATGTGCTCCGACCAAGTTCCCCCACCAGGCCTGTGGGTGGACACACAGAAGAAGGGGGTACAAAATAGAATCCTCGCAAAATGCCCACAAGACTAGGGATATACAATAAAAAAAAAAAAAAAAAAAAAAAACATAGAACCCCAAATTACAAATACCGTATATACTCGAGTATAGGCCGACCCAAATATAAGCAGAGGCACCTAATTTTACCACAAAAAATGGGAAAAATTATTGACTTGAGTATAAGTCTAGGGGTGGAAATGCAGCAGCTACTGGGTAAACAATTCCCATCTGCATCCTAACTGTGCCCATATACAGCCTCACTGTGCCCATTTGCAGCCTCACTGTGCCCACCAGTATCATCAGTGCTCATCTGCAGCCTCAATGTGCCCATCCGCAGCCTCACTGTGCCCATTTTCAGCCTCACTGTGTCCATCTACAGCCTCACTGTGTCCATTTGCAGCCTCACTGTGCCCATCTGCAGCCTCACTGTGCCCATTTGCAGCCTCAGTGTGCTCATTTTCAGCCTCATTGTGCCCACCTGCAGCCTCGCTGTGCCTATCTGCAGCGGTACCTTTGATAACAAAAACAGCGGGTGTCTCCTGCTGTGTCATACAGTCTGTTCGGCGGCCATCCATTGTAACAAAGCCCCGCCTCCTCCTCGTCCATGATAGACGGAACACTGATACAGTTTCCCAGCATTGTATCAGTGTTCCTCTATCACGGACAAGGAGGAGGCGGGGCTTTGTTACAATGGACGGCCGCCAAACAGACTGCATAACACAGAGTGAGACACCCGCTGTTTTAGTTATTGAAGGTATGGCTGCAGATGGGCACAGTGAGGCTGCAGATGGGCACAATGAAGCTGCACCCTCTCTATAGACCCTCACTTAAGTATAAGCCAAGGGGGGGTTTCAGCCTAAAAAATGTGCTGAAAAAGTATTTACGGTAATAGAGTATATAGCAAAAAAGCCAAGCATATTATTCAGAATCTGTATTAAAAACAACAAACTAATTATTCAGCGCAACCTAAGAGTACCCTAATAAAAGAGGAGAATCAAAAAGGGGAACCAGCATCTCACATGATCCCATCAAGAAAATCCTCTAGAATACAGCATCTGCCATGCAGTTCCATGTTAAGATGGCCACAAAACAGCCCACCTATAAATATCTGGGAGGTGAAGATACCTCTGTTCCCTCCAATCAGAGGCAGAGATGAAGGCGGTCCCCTCCCCATCAAAAACTGCCCAGAAATTACTGGGTATGGATAGCCGAGATTGCGGCCGCCAAGCTGGAAGCTATGAGATGACTGCATATGATTTTGAGCAGCCAGTAGTATATTAAAGCAAACATTTAAAATGCCTGCGCTCTCCAAATGGTGCCAAAATAGCTCCCAGATGGGAGCGCTGGGTTAACCAATTTTCCCCTATTGCACATGGCATTAAGGGATGAGGTCGAAATTCACTCACTCACTGCAAAATTCAACCACAATTCACCTGTAAGAAAACTCAAATCCCAGAAATTCACTGTAAATTCATCATTCAAAGAATCTGGATCTCACACCTTTTATGTGTTAACTTGATTTGGTAGGGCAATAGTGAAATTGCCGAATGTACTACAAAACCTCTCCTGACATTCCTGGCCAACCATTTTCAGGGGAAAAAACTGTTGGCTAAGTTGGATTTTTCCCTTACATAAGGTGAAGCCAAAGGTTTTTAACAGTGTTTTTCCTCACTGCTTCATAAATCTAACTTACTTCCGGGTATCGGTACACTCACTGAAGCAATGGCACGTACGTGCCGTTGCTTCAGTTTGTGTCAGTGCGCATGTGCCAATGACGTCAGCACATGCAAATACAGGGGATATCTCCTAAACTGTGCAGGTTTAGGAGATATCCAGGGTAGCAAAAAGTGGTCTTTAACCCCCCTGGCGGTAATCCCGAGTCTGGCTCGGGGCGAGATCTTCAGTACCAAAAGCGGTAACCCCGAGCCAGACTCGGGCTGCGTTGCAGGATACAGGGGGAAGTTACTTACCTTTTCTCATGGATCCTGCGAAGTCTCCCCGCTGTGTGAGCGAGCTGTCTGCTCGCTCGATTCACACAGTGCCCGAGTGCTGCTGATCTCCGTTCCCTGCGACGTTACGACGCACGGGAGCGGAGATCGGCGCCAAATTCAAAAAAGTTTAAAAACACACAACACATACAGTACTGTAATCTTACAGATTACAGTACTGTATACAAAAAATACACATCCCCTTTGTCCCTAGTGGTCTGCCCAGTGCCCTGCATGTCATTTTATATAATAAATAGATTTTTTTTCTGCCTGGAAACTGCAACCATAGCAACCAAAAAGTGTCCCTTTATGTCAAAAGTGGTTTTAGACCAGCTAGAAAAGAGCGATAATAAATTAGAATCACAATTCATCATCAAACACTAAATTTAATGACAGCGACTATTCTGCAACTGAGCAAATTTTAGTGTTTTTGATTTGATTACATTATTGAATAATTTTTATATATATTTTTATTTTATTATAATTTATGATTTTGTGTTTCAAACTTTATCATACACGGGATGTCTACTAGACTCTGTTTTTTACAGATTTAAGTGAGTTATTCATAAGAATTGCATGCCTACAATATAAAAACGCTAAATTTCCATGCAAAATAATTGTACCGCTTTCAGCACAAAATGCCAGACAGAATCATACCGCCAGGGAGGTTAAGGGTTTACAACCACTATAACACTTATGCTCCGTACACACGGTCGGAATTTCTGACGGAAAATGTCCTATCGGACCATGTTGTCGGAAAATCCGACCGTGTGTGGGCTCCATCGGACTTTTTCCGTCGGAATTCGAATTCGGATTTTCCGTCGGATCCTAGTCTCAAATTTTCCGACAACAAAGTCCGATCTGACTTTTTCCGATCGTGTGCAGCGAATTCCGATGGACAAAGTGCCACGCATGCTCAGATCAAATTACAAGACCAAAGCTATTGGCTACTAGCCTCTACGTAGTTCCCTCGTACACAACGAACGTCACCACGTTCAGAATGATCGGATTTTCTGACAACTTTGTCCGACCGTGTGTATGCAACACCAGTATCGGACAAAATCAGTCGGAAAAAATCCGACGGATTTTGTGGTCGGAATTTCCGACCGTGTGTACGGGGCATTAGACATGCATGTTTATAGAAAACATATGGTGTACCGTGACTAGGTATGAAGGCAGCTTAGCCTTAAGGGATACAAAAAACAGAGTCAGGCTGCTCTTATAAGAAGAAATATACTTTTGGTACTTCCTGTAGCGGACAGTTATATTTATTTGAGCTATGAAATGGCAGCACTTTAGCATAATGGTTAGCACTATGGGGTTACCATACTTGAATTCTTGGTTTAATTTTTACTACTTATGCATTTCCTAAATACTTCTCAGAGTAACCTGTATTTAGGATGTAACATGTGCCATGCTCCAGGTCGAGGTGTGGTCGGGTGCTGATTGACAAGATACAGGCTTGTGAATCAGCAGTGACTGGTAATATTTATGCAAAAGTTTTTTGTGTGTTTCCTTTATTTCTTTTATCAGTTTTCATTGCATAAAGGTGATGTGTTTTTTATTACCGCAGGAGAAAACTCAGTCAAAGTCAAAGTACTCTTCAGGGTTTCAATGCAGCAGTTATTAGTTCTTTGTATTTCTGGCAGGATCAACAGCAATTTTTCTGCGCAGTATTTTTAAAATGTCAAAAGATGAGGACATGTGCATGTAGTACATAAATGCATTGTGCAGAGATACACTTTCGAGCTCATTTAGAGTTTCTAGTTTTTAGTACTCCACTCGAACATTAAACCATTCTTCAAAGGCTTTTAAAGGCTCTTTAGTTTTGTACAATTGCATTCAGCATTGCAAATACATGCTATATAGTTTTCTAGAGCATTGTGTAATAGTTTTTTTAGCAAGTAAAAATAAAAAGAGCATATTATTAACTAGACTAGCTGCATTTTATACATTCTAAATTACAATTAGAAAAATACATTTGAAACAATATTATAGATAGAATAGTATTACTACTTCTTTGCTCACCTCTTCAATGTCACATCTCTTCCAGTAATCAGAGGGGACGCGCTGGCCTTGTCCCATAAACCTTCACTCTTACAGTCACAAGATTCATCAGTCAGGCTTTTAAAGGAAGCTCATTAATAAAGTCTTTTACAGACAATACCATTTTTTAATTTGTCTTGAAGGTGGAACATGTATACTAAGTAATTACAAATTCAGCACAATGCATTATGTTGGTTCTTTTCATGTCTTTGGGTAACCTTGCAAGTTTGGCTGCAGCACCACATCTTTAGTTTATGGAAAATCTTACTGAGCAGCTAAATAGTAAATCTGTCTGTACAGGGCACAATTCTGCACCATATCTGTAGCATGACAGTATTACATTTTTTTTTTATCTCTGTAAGGTCATATCTTAAAGAGGAATTAAACCAAAACTCAAAAATGAAATATACTGTAGCTTTACAATCATTGGATGTGGTGGCTGCATTTGTTTTCTTTTTAAAAAATGTTTCCCTTTGACATTCACCTGGTGATCTGACCAGTAACACACCTCCTGTACTACAGTGCCCCCACTCTGGATGAAAGAGCACAGGCGGCAGCTTTGGACAGCAGCATTGCTAATCTGGGGGGTTAGATGCACTCAGAGATTTAAATACACTAAACATATCGAAGGTGAACCCCAGCTAATACTTTATAAGCAGTTACAGTAAACATTTTTTTCTATTTGGGATAAAGGCTTTAACATAAATAAATAAGTAAATAAAAGCTGATTATTGTAAGCACTACTGACAGTAGTAAATGGTTTATCTAATCCTTGCAACTGCTACATCTGCACAACAGTTTGTTACTGAGCAAATCACCAGATGAAAATAAAGGCAAAAAAGCCTTAACACCATGTCTAAAGTAATACTGCTGGAGAAACCTAAAAAATAATATATGACAAATGCTTTGATTATTTTTTGGGCAAGATTCTCTTTTTTATAATATTAGTTAATTCCAAGCTTAGTTAAGGTGTGTAGATGTGATTAAATAGGTATGGCTGTCGCCCACCCCAAAAACATCACTAGGTGGTGTTAAAATTATTGGTATAAATAAGTGGGGGAGGGGTAAGTGGCGCTGCCAAATATTAAAAAAGGTGTATAGTGACTTGCATAGTAGATCCTGTATCTACTCAATGTGATTAAATTCATACAAAATCATCAAATGTAAATTCAAGTATGAAAAGTGCAATGTTCTTATTAGTGCAAAAAAAGAGCCAATAATCAAAACTGAAGTAAATTCATAGGATCCAAAAATGTATATATAAACTCTGGTGCAAATAATTCACAGTCCAAAGAACACCAACAAAAATTGCAAAAGTAATGTCTCTATAGCATAGCTTCCAATGCGACTTGTGCCTGGATCAAACCCAGCTTAAGTGCAATAAAGATGCCCAGTGTTGGTCATCTTACTTTAAAAAAGTAATTAGTTAAGTTACAAATTACTTCTCCCAAAAAGTAATTGCGTTAGTAACTCAGTTACTACATTGGAAAAGTAATTAGTAAAGCAGGAAAGTAATTGACTTTTTTTTTTAAATATTCTATACGTGTAACTAAGGGGCGGGTCTAGTATTACTGTAACCAAGGGCCGCATCTGTTATAGCGTGTAAGCAAGTGGCGGGTCTATTATTATTATATTGTGTAAGGGGCGGATGGCTACAGAAGAGGGCGAATGTTAAATTAATGGGCAGAGCTCGATATATAACAATAATAATAAATGCGCCCCTTGGTTACAGTAATACTAGACCCGCCCCTTAGTTACGCGATAGACACCCCTTGCAGAGTAGCACGAGCATCGGGAGCATGCGGCATCGCCTCCTACAATTACATGTTAACTGCACCTGCGCGGTGTAGAGTTCACTCAGAGCTGTTTAGGTTCGGCAATTTTCGGAAGCTCCGTAGTCCTTCGTACTGCGCAAGCCCTGCGCCTGCGCAGTACAGGGGGTCCTTATCCGGCGGGGGAACTTTTTCGGCAGGACACCGGAATTACACTACTGCCATCTAGTGGCGGTAGATGTAATTGGGGTAACTAAGCCAAAGTAATGGGAACTGAGTTACCATGAGGGGAAAAGTAATCAGTTAGATTACCCGTTACCCTCTAAAGTAACTGCGTTAGGTAACTCAGTTTATTTTACCTCAGTTACTTACATCACTGAAGATGCCTCCTCCACGGTGGGTTAGATCATGTGGTGCATGGATGGATGGATGGATGAAAAATATTGATACTCATAGCGAAAGTCCATAAAATTTGTTTTATTCAATCAAAACGAAAAAATCCTTTCAAACATGCACTGTCTATAGTGCTAGATAATCGGTAACAGTGTTACAGTCGTAGATCTACGGTTGTAACACTGTTATCGATTCTCTTTTGTTTAGATAAAACATAGATAGGGGAATGCACTTATGAGTGACAGAATAATAATGCAGGGTACACTTATTCATGTTACTCAAAGTAACATCAGTTCCAAATATAATACTGGTCTCTAACTTTAAATTCTAAAAAGATGGTTAAAGGAAACCTCTAGTTTGAGAAAAACTGTTTGCTTTAGCTGCCCTTGCCTTCTGATAATGCTAGTTATTCAGCTGTCATCCTGATTCCCAAGTTGTAATACATTAGTATTTATTACTTTGCATAGTCAATGTTCAGTTATGTTAGTGAATAAGGTGAAGCTATGTTTACAGTAGACATCCCATTATGGAAAATATATTTTTTTCTTTTTTAATTCCCCTTTCAATACAGTTGGGTATTTGACCTGAACACTGCTTTATCTTATTTAGTAAGTTAAGTAAACTTTAAAGCAAGCCTCAAATTATGATTTTTTTTTCCTTCAACCACAGGTTAAGGAAATAAAATAGCTTGAATTCCCCATCAACAACGAATCAACACAGAATCCCCACCACTGCACTATTGTATTCTGACTGATGGAGGTTTCCCAGCCATCAGACTACAATGATCTATAGCCGCCAGAACTGATCATACAAGAAAAACTTGATTGATAGATTGACTTCAGTACAACCAGCTGTCCATAGATCGGGGGTCTCAAACTGGCAGCCCTCCATCTGTTGCGGAACTTCAAGTCCCATCATGCCTCTGCCTGATAGAGTCATGCTTGTAACTGTCCGCCTTGCAATGCCTCATGGGACTTGTAGTTTTGCAACAGCTGGAGGGCCGCCAGTTTGAGACCCCTGCCATAGATGGATCGAAATTTGGCTGGTTCCTGCTGATCCTGCCAAATTTAGATTTGACTATGGCTGGCTTAACTTGCAAAGTAAATATTTTGTCCTTGTCCTGGCCTCGCCCCCTGTGCTCCCGGAGTCTATGGGTGGTTATCCAGGCAGATGACCCTTTTCTGCGCACATAATAATCGACTGTCGTTTCTTGTCTGTGTCTTTTATTGGCCACGTTGCAGATTTTAATATACGTGTGAATGACACGTGATATGCGGTAAAACTGAAAACAACAAGATATATATAATATAACATTACAATACAATAGTAAACATCACATAAAGTGATAACTGAAATTACTTATTCCTTTCCATAATAGCCTGTGGAGGAGGAAAGAGAAGATTGCTTACCTCCGATGCCATGGATGGGAAGAGATAGCATCTAGGCTGCTGCCATGAGATTGAACATGCTAATCCCTATGGCTGTTTCACTTCCTGACTAAAGAGGATGTGACGATTTTTACATCACATCCTTAAGTGGCTGGATGACTTTGTTATAAACTATATTAATATTTGGCCAGTGGGTGGAGCAAGCGTAACAGCTAACCTAGAACAAACATAATTTATAGCTTAATAATGCAACAACACAATATACAAATTAAATGACAAGGTGAATTCTCTTTTCTGAACCTCAGGAGAGAGAAATGTATCCTGGAGACATAACAGTCCTCCTTCAGTAAATCAACTTTGAGTATTCAACCAAAAAAAAGTGTTCAGATCAGTTTTGATTTCCTTCTAACTTGTTACATGCTGGTTCCAGGTCAGTTAGTCATAAATCATGAAAGCCAGAGACAGCGACGCAAGAATTATTTTTAAAAGGATTTCTCACTGCAGATTTCTACTTCAAATTAAAATAAATGTTTGTGTCAATAACCACAGACAAATGACATTTAATTTTCAACAGGGATCCAGCAGGAGTTAAAAAAAAAAATTATAACAAAAAAAGAATGAATATGCTTGGTCCCTGTGTAATTTAATATGTCCTAAATTTTGTGGAATTTACATTTCAAGTACATGTAAATTAATGTAAACTGTTTGTTTTAAACTAAGGATGTAATATTTTTAATGAGGAATACTGCTTCTATTTATTCTTGCTTTCTTTTTTCACTAAAAAGAAATGGCATACCATTTGTATATGCAAAGAACATCATTTTATACACATCTAAAATACATTTTCAGATTATTTAGTGATGATGCACATAAATGAAACAACAATCATTAGACATTGCAGATCTTCTATACAGTAGTAGAGACAGTTTCATATTCATCTCTTTTTGTCTGCTCAGCACAGGGCAGTTATTAAATGAAACCCCATGCAATGCAGTGTACCCCAACACACAGAAGAGTGTAAAGAAGTAAAGAATGTGTTAACCATAAATTAATACAACACAAAAAATGCAAACAATGTGCATAAATCTTGGAATCACTCGAAACACCACAAAATGAAATCTTGGTATGACTTGTGACAACACCACAAACTCGTGCTCCTCCACATAAAATATGTGCTTACCAGAGACAAGCTAAAATGGGCTTGCCGCTGTTAACCCTGCCAAGGCCTTGATCCAAAGAAATGGCGATGACGGCTCCTAAATGCTTGATATATTGAAGCAGGAACGCACAACAAGCAGCCAAGGGGACTCGATCATTCAATGGTCTCAACTGAGGACCAGAAGGTAACAGAGCAGGAAGTTATCAAAGTGCTATACCACGCTAAAACTATAGCCTCGTACACGCAATCGGATTGTTGGCCAACAAAACCGTGGACTTTTGTCCGAAGGGCGTTGGCCCAAACTTGTCTTGCATACACACGGCACACAATTGTTGGCCAACAATCACAAACCTAGTGACGTACTATGTGGTTTTTCAGCTCTTTAGCACTACCCTTTCGGCTCCTTCTGATAATTTCGTGTTAGTAGAAGTTTAGTGAGTGTTGATTCCCGCTTTTCATTTTGTGCTTTTCATTTCACGCTTTTCAGTTTCATTTTTGAATGGCCGTTCGTTAACCAGACATGTTGTGGAATAGGAGGAGATAACATGTTATTTATTATTGGCCTTGGAGTTATTGCTTTGACATTATTTTTTTGGTTGAATAATGATTTGATTTGGTATATTTTCTATATTTTTGGATGCATAGAATGCACTTTTTGGTTAAGTTCTATTGGCAGATAGCGTTTC